>CM076960.1:11592500-12792500 GCA_039566865.1 Aurelia coerulea | reverse complement strand
GCAGGTCATTGTTGTTGTCTGTAAATCAAAGATACAAACCACATTGAAGATATACAGTTGAACATGCCAGTCCCCCTAAATTTTACATGGGGATATCATCGTGCAACTGGAAATTCTAGTTCTTTCTAAAAACTGCTGAGCACTAAAAATGCTTTCATGACTGATTTCCAAATCCTGTACTGGCATTTCTTTTAAGGGAGGGTGTGCTCAAGAGAGGGATGCAGGATCTTCCTTTCTCATTTCAAATATGCATTCATGAAAAATATTGCAAAATAAGGGAAATTCTACAGGGTAAAATATATGCATGTAAATATATCAAATAAGATGATTATTTATTTGCCATCCTCTTCCTCTACTTCTCAAATATATTTTGTTCAATGCATAGGGAAACAAGAAAAATTTAAGAACAAGTCCTGCATATAATAGTTGAAGTTTGCAGCTGTGCACTTAAACTCAACCAAGAACAACAATTGGGTCAATGTTTTGATTAAAATACTTCTTTTTGTTAAACAATTGTTTGAAATTAGCAGTCAGCTTTATTTTCATTCATAATATGTGAAGTGATAATCAGTTTCCACGCTTTCATCTTGTTCTTAATTTGTTTGAAGATAACATAAACAAGCCTACTTGCATCTGTTCAAAACACAGCAGTGCCTAGGCCCATAGGCCATTGTTTATAAGAGAAATTACCGTCCGAAATGAAATTTTTCAAAAAACGAAAATAACACATTTTGCAAATTTTCCTAGATAATCGCAGTACACTGCCATGTTAACCAACATGTTAATTTCAAAATTACGAAGTTTCTTCGTAGGGCCAGGAGTGGATTTGTTTTTACGACAATTTCCCTGAGGTCAGTCGAGGGGCTGCAATTTCAGGCATAAAAATGTTTATCTGCTACTTTTCCATAAATATTTTAAACGGGAGGGATTCAATCCAGAAAAAGAAATCAAATTAAGGGTCTTTCCACTCTTTTCTTGAACTATCCTCAGCCTTTAATTCCAAAAACTGATGGAGAAATGCCAATTTGATGAGGGAGTGGTACTGTTACGGGAAAATAGAGATATTGTGACTTGAGAAAAGTAACAGGAATTTACAAATAGTTTGCAAATTTTCCCAGATATCCTACCTGATCCACCATGTTTGTTGTATGCTGAAGTTTTGTTCCACCAAGTTAGATCGTAGGGCCAGGACCAGTTTTCCTTTTATTTCACTTTGAATAAATCGCTGTTATTGGACAAAATTGCACCTTTTTGGTAACAGCAACTGATGCATTTCCTGAAGCTTCTTTGATAAATCTTTGGAGATCTTCTGCTCTGGCAGCTTCACCAACCTCCTATGAGACTGTTTTGATTTGAATCGGGCGCATATTTTGGCGCCAACACGGTGATCGGGTGCTAAAACCAGAGACTGGCATCCGCCGGCTCTAAACCGGTCCGCCATTAATTTTCTTTTGCGGAAGGTTTGTTCCTAGCCTCGTTTTGCATTTCTTCGCTGTGTTTGTATTTGATAGAAGAAGGCATCATAAATGAAAGGAATGTATTCTTATTGAGCTTAAAGGGAGTACAAAGACCAGCAGCCTTTGCCATCGTCTGTTTTTGTTTTTGTGAATTTTGTGCACTTATTTATTCTGAAAGCTGTGCAGAATGAGTCACTGATTTTACGCAAGGCATGCTGGTCTTTGTACTCCCTTTAATGTATAAGAAACGAGACAGCCTGATTAAAATTGTTGAATTTCATTGATGCGGGGACTTGCAGTAATAATAGAATTGCAGAAACAGTCCAATATTACTGTGCACTCTTTTGTCACTAGTCATAGTCGTAATAGTTTTTCTTTTTGCAAAGATGGTACATAAATTGAAATTGATTGTTTCAAGGTGCACAGAATCTTCTAAAAACCATGGAAAGAGAAAGCAGCAAGAAAATAAAAAGTGGAATTGACTATTGCAGCCGCAATTTGAGGAAGAATGTAACGGTATGCCTGCAGAATATCATTTATCATTGTTTGCTTCCAAATTGTCCAACTTCATTCCTTGATTTAAGGCAACTAGTTATAACGGAACGCTTGAAAAATAACGACACTGTTTTTTGAGGGGAAATTTTTGTGAAAATATTTCCGTCCATGAAATTTATCTGAATTGTCTTATATCCAAAAGCATTGTCAAAAAGTTCCTTTTTAGGTAACCGAAAATGCCGTTTATATGTGAATGAGATTTCAAACGGAGGAAAAATACGTGTTAGACATTTACGCGTTGACGGAGCCTGGATTTTTTATTTTTAAAATTGAAATCTGATTTAAAGGTTTTAAAAGGGATGTTCAACCCGTCCTCTATGCATGGCGCTACGTGTCAAATCATCGAATGTGTTTAGGCTAAACACAACGAAGCTAATAGCAATTTTGCACAGAGAATAGTAACCCAAAGTATCCGTGATAATCCCAATAATAAACACCTTGGTGGAGGATTTAATAGTTTTATTTTCTAATGCCGAATATTTGGAAATTTTAATGGATATTAAAAGTCCCGTCATATTTCACAAACAAAGATAAGAAAATAGACGCTAGGCTATAAACTGCACTTACACATATCTTATGTATTAATTGCTTAGTATAGCCGCACGCACGCGCAAAGAAACAAACAGACAACCTATATACAAGAAAACACTGCGATGAAACTTGCATAGAAGCTGAGATGAAACTGGCCGCCATTAAATCTGAAGGCTCTGGTCACGTGGGCGGGTTGTCCCCTGCTCTCTGATTGTTTGGACAAATGAAGAATTAATTGTCTCTATTTAAATTTTAGCGCCTTTGTGCTGTTGAGGATGAAGTGGATACAATGTCTGGGACAATGAACATTGAAATCATTGGTAAAATGTTATAGACATTTGTGTGAAGACCCATCTTATTTCCTCCAATTCTAGGCCTCTCTGGATTAGACAAAATAATTACCGATACATAAACTTAATTAGATGGAATAAGGGTTAGATTGATTTTGTTTGATAACAACTTGCAGGATAACGTATGCTTTCTATGGTCTTTGGACATCATTTCCTGCATCATAGCAAGCTGCAAAATTTCGAACAAAAAAGGCAACTTGCACGAGCTTGTCGCTGTAAGAGGTGTTCGAATTTGCTCCCTGATTTTCCATCGAGGTTTGCGATCATTCCTAGATTTGTGTCCTAGATATTAGCTTAAATGCTAGCAATGGCACATTGTCGCAACAGTTTGTTGATACTGAAGTCAACTGAGAAGATCAGAGTCACGAGGAAATGACGAGACCATGAAACTGTTGTTTAGCATGTTGAGAAGCAACATGGCCTAAGTGTTGGGGACGGCCATGAGTCGCTTTGCTACCTCACAAACAGGGGCTTCGTTTTCAACAAGCCAATACAAGCTGGTCACATCTCACTCTTTGTCAAATAGAATGAAATGGATAGTAATGATACGACATCTGATTTCGGGGATAAAAACATCGATCCATCAAATCAAGATTTCGTACCCGCTCCTGGAATTCTCGTGCTTGGTGAACCGCAATGCAATCGTGACGACTGGCAAGTGGACGAGGAGAGCCTAACTGGAGGTTGCACTCCAGTTCATAACTATATTTCAGGCATTGGTACAACAAATAGTGAAACCGAAACCAAATCTGGTGAATCTAGATACCTGACTGGTAAATTTGGTTAGACACAGACACAGGCCATTTAACTGGACTGGTCTTCGTTGATCTGAAAAAAGCTTTTGATACTGTTTATCATGAAACTCTCTGCAAAAAACTTCACCTTTATGGAGTTCAAGACAGAAACCTTGCATGGTTCAAATCCTACCTATCTAATAAGAAACAGGACATTGATATTGGAGTGCCTCAAGGTTCTTGTCTTGGCCCTCTGCTTTTATTCGTCTTCACCAATGACCTTTCTCTAGCAATTAAGAACTCAAAAATCATTACCTCTGTTCCAAGGACATACTTCACCTGAACAATGAAATTAACGAGGACCTCAACAAGTTAGATGAATGGCTTTTGGCGACCAGTTGTCCTTAGATGTAGTCAAAACGCATTCAATGCTAATTGTCTCCAAAAAACATATCTCTCAACAATTATCTCTCAACAAATTAAAAAGAAAATACATTTAGATATAGGCTTGGAGATTTCTCGGATGATATGGGGGTCTGCCTGACGTTTTTGTCTTTGGGCCTGGCATCTGCTGAGTTGGCGAGACAGACGCCAGGCAGAGTCGAGACAGAGGAGCACTGCAAATTATCCACAGCTATCTGGATGGGCGAAAGCAGAGAGTAAAGGTGAATGGGTCTTTTAGCACGTGGAGAGAGACTAGCGTAGGTGTACCACAGGGATCTGTTCTGGGGCCTCTCTTGTTTAATATCTACCTGAATGACCTGTTTATGTTTGTGCCGGACAGCAAAATATGCAACTATGCTGATGATACTACTATCTATGTCTACCATCGCAATAATAGAAATATCATCAATAGATTAGAAAATAAAACTGTAATCCTTTCAGAGTGGTTTAAGAATAACTTTATAAAGCTAAATGGCAACAAGTGCCACTTGATGATTTCCGGTGAAAAAGCAATGATTTATCGATAGAGGTAAAATTACCAAGAGTCACTTGGACAAGCAACTGTCTTTCAAGACACACGTGCTATCGTTATGCAAGAAAGCATGTCAAAAGCTTCATGCTCTATCACGTATTTCCTACTTACTAGACACTGAACAACTCAAACATATCATGCGGGCTTTTATCTTATCCCAGTTCAGCTATTGCCCCTTAGTGTGGATGTTCTGTGACAGACACCTTGATAGCCAGATCAACCACATTTACAAAAAGGCACTGAGCATCGCATACAACGATAGTGTTTCAGACTTTAATGCACTTTTGACGAGAGATAATTCTGTATCTGTCCACAAACGGAATCTGCAGTTGCTAATGACATGAGATTTACAAAAGTAAATCGAATATCGCCCCAAGCTTTATGGCTGAGATTTTCATTGAGAAGAATCCCCCTTATCATCTAAGAAACGAAAGTCGTTTACAAATGCCAAAGGCCCAGACAGTTTGGTTTAGGATAGAGAATATTGCTCTCCTGGGATGCAAACTCTGGCATGGACTCTCAAATGATACCAAACAGTAATTGAATATTTCCATCTTTAAAAAACGCATAAAGGAGTGGAATGGCGATGAATGCAACTGCCGATTATGCAAAACTTTCGTAGCACAGGTTGGGTTCTTGAATTGATCTTGTTTTATATATAATCAAAAACTCGCCTGTAAATATGCATCATATAGGGCGTGCTGGGGCCTTTCGGACTTGTGTCCTCATCAGAATGTTCATTAGAAATCACACTCTGATGGGGACGCGAGTCCGGGGGGGCCTCGGTGTGTTGGGGCGTGTCTTGGTGTTTTTTGTCGTCCAACCGCTCTACATCAAGTTTCTAGTTATAAATTTCACCATTTTTTCAGTGTATCATCTGTATATATCATTCACTGTTAAACTAGCTAATTAGAACCATTTTACTGTGTACTTTTGATAATAATTCTATTTTTGTTTCAGTAGGCATCAGTCAGCTGTAATTTAGCTACTTGTAAATGCCTACTATAAAGAAATTGATAATAATAATAATGGCCATGGAGATTCAGGTGGGCTTGGGGGTGGCTTGGTTTTTGCCAGCGGTGTCTTTTTCAGTGGCATCGGTGGCTGGCAGTGTTGGCTGCTGGCGTCATCGGGATGGGCGATCTGGTGATGGCAGGGGTGTTTCCGGGTCTGCTTTGGGTCTCCATGGTTGGTTTGGTAGAGGTCGGGCATGGGGTTGGGGATTGGGTCGATCCTCATGTTGTTATAGAAATTTCCTTGCCCAATACTTTTATGTACTGTATATACTGTACTCATTAGCTTTAATTTCTTTGTTTTAATAATTACATATTTAGCCTTTTTGATTAATTATTTGTTATTGTATCATTGAATTTATAGATGGAGGCCCTTTTAAACCAGCCTTTTCTGAAGAGTTACCCTCCCTAAATGACTGAAATGATTGAAAATGAGAATGATTGAAGGCGCAGTTTCACACATCCAGGAAATTTAGATAGCCACAGGTTTCCTCGGTTCTCCCAAGAGAAAATTTGATAGACACGTGAGACATTTCAACCTTAGAGCACAGGTTGTCGTCGCGTCCTCGTCCTCGTCCTCGTCCTCGTCGTGGGGTTGCTTCTGCTTTCAGCCGGTTGGCTGTCATGCATACCCAATCTTCCCCTGTTTTTGGCCTTCCTTGTAGCTTTGGGGTTCTTTAGGGCCGGAGACCTTACATCATGGAGATTGCTCACATTATGAGCCTCTTTGGTCTTCTGTATGCCCTCTGCTTTAGTGCTGGGTGTAGTTTTTCGTGGGTGGGCTCCCCCGCTGCGGCCTTGGTTTAGTGTTTGCATCGGGAGGTTTCCTCTTGCGGTGTGTCCGCCGTCTTTCTGGGGGTTGTGCGTCGCTCCTGGCCGCTCTCTGAGGGTTTGATGGTTTTTTCTTATTTTTATCTTGTCCTTAATACATTTACATTTTTTAGTAGCTGAATAATTTAAGTGATTGCAAATTATAAATATGAGTAGGCCTTAAAGTGAGCCTGAGCTATATGGCGTCCGTCTATAAATAGGACAACGAGGAACCTGAACACTTTATTTTTTTCTTTTGCTTTGCTTTCTTTTGCTACGCGTTGGATTATCAAATACAATAGGCTATTTATAAACCTATGAGATCTCGTTCTATTCTCTGTAATTGACTTTAATTTTGCTATTTTTAGTTCAGCCTACGCAAAATAAAGTGTTGATGATGAAGATGATAATTCAGCATAATTGATTTTTGTTCATTCCTTGATGTTGTCAATGAAAGCTTATGTTGGCCTGCCTCTTACTCTCTTGCCGTTGAGCTTTCCTTCCAGAAGTAGTCCATGTTTCTGCAATATACAGCAGAGTTGACCAGATATGAAATTTATTGTGTCGCAATTGTCTTTTTAGGTTTAATTGGCTTTGCAAGACTGAGCCCAGGAGATGTGTACGGGGTAAGCTTGTCATGTATAAATTTGTAGGCAGATATTTATATATATACTCGTCATGTATACTCCTTTTGAAATGGTATTGGTCTCGTATGAAAAGATGCCACAGCATTGTGACCTTGCTCAGTAAGGGCAAATGCAGAATGCGAGCTCTAAGCATGACGGTCCTGAATAAGGAGCCAGAACATGAAATATTTTTAGAGGCAACATTACTGTATCGAAGGAAAGTATATCGTATTTAACATTGAGGTAATATGGAAAGAAACCAGTAACACATAGAAGGTTTCGATTTTGAACTGATCATGCAATCTAATTGAATCATTTTCCCAACCAGATGATCTTTCAGTTTCAGTAAATTTCTGTTAGTTTTTTGTTAATTGGTTAATGGATTAAGAGACCTTTTAGCAATTCTACCAAAGAGTTTGGATTCAGCGATATTTTTATACATTTTTGGAAATCTTGCGAATTTTCAAGTGGGCACAACAATGATTAAAGTTCAAACGCCGCTCAGTCGAACCGTATGAATAGAATTGTAGAAATAGACCTCCCAATCCAGACTCATTTTGAGGATAATCAAAAGATCGATTGATTAATTGGCGGGTTAGTGAATTTTTGTTTAATTCATTCATTCATTATCTACTTTATTTGTCTGTTTGTTCGTTCCCCCATACATGCAGATGCAAGTACATCTTTCGACTCTGTAGTAAGTTCAGTAATAGACTGATTCATTCATTCGTTCATTCATTCATTCATTCATTCATTCATTCATTCATTTCTTCATTCATTCATTCATGCATTCATTCATGCATTAGTTAATTAATTAATTCATCCATTCATTGTGCTACTAATTTATCTGATAATGTGCAACTCATGCCTGCATATATTCATCATTCATTGAGTCTATATTCATTGCATTCATTCATCATTGAACGATTATTTATCTTTTAACAACTCATTTTACTATTCTCACATTTCTCATTTCTCACAGGTTCAGTTCAAGCATGGTCATGAAAAATCGAATTCAAAGTGCAAAGTTGTTGGTCAAGGTCAGAAATGGACAAATACGAATGTGAGTTTGCTATAACTTGTAGCTTGTGCACACAAATGTTATGCGAGCTTCCTCAGAGCTCTCACACAATAAAATATGGGATAAACTCCCTTAGATTTTGTGACATTATGCTGTTGAATACCCTAAACGATGACGTAAACTCTTTTGCAGCCATCAAAAAGGAAATTAAAATTTGGGATGGAACCAGTTGCCTTTGTGCAACTTGTAAATACACACTAAATTCCTTAATTGTAAATTAACATGTATTGTATTACTGTAGATTTATTGTAGATAGCTGGTACAAATTAGCTTTATTCGTTTAAAACTATGTAAATACCAACTTAAGATAAGATGTACACAAGAAAAAATATACAAATCCTTCTTTAGATAGATAAAGGTATGTGTGAATGAATGAAATAATGAATTAGTTTATCAATGGGGTTTCAGAGATTTTCCTTTTGAATGGTAATAGCGCTGCGTTATGAAAATGCTCGTGCTGTTCTCTCTATCTTTCATTTCTGTAGCTAGAAACGGGGTTATAGCTTTTTTCTCGTGTCTGCTTTGGCTGTAGCTCAAAACGTTATTGGTAATAAAGCATTGATTGAAACAGTTAGCCTAATCGCTTTATTCTTTTTTATAAAGATAAAGGCACTACAATATATATACTTACATTATACTGTTCCATCCATATTAAAAAGAGACATAAAATCACCGGGTCTTCACTATGGATGGCACTTAAAAACTCAAATTTATTTTCAATGCGCTAAACAGGCAACAAAACGACAAAAAATATATTGACTTCTCTAATCGCTTTACTTAATGGTTAACATTTATCCTTGTTGAATGAAAATTTAATTGGGTTTGTTTTGGTCTCGTACGGGCGAGTAGGGCACAAAATCATAATGGAAGTGAGCCATCAGCCAAACAAGTGACGTGCTCTACGTTTGATCAAGTTGTAGATTGGAGGAGACATCTTTCTATGTGGCATTGTAATTGTTATTCAGAAGAATTCATTATATTTCTAGTGACTTCTAAAGACCAAATGTTGGTTGAAAATTGATAATGCTTTTGGAGTCAAATATGGTTTTTCATATTTACATTGCCCCTTATTCAAAATGCAACCGTTAAATCCATTCGTTTTGTACGTCAAGTATATAGCTGATGATTTAGCGGCATTAAAGAAGCATTTAGATACTAAGAATATTAGCTGAATTTAGCTCTGCTGTCTACCATGGTGACTCCATGAAAATGCACGCACATGATGCTCATTTCTGCAGATTTGGTAGTACTTTCTAAGATTATTATAGAAATAAGACGAAAAGGAATAAAATTTATAGCTGTACCTTTTGCAGACGTTTTGCCTTCAATGTGCTATAGATCGATCTCCTTAGACTTCCTACGTGAATCCTAGTACGTATTTCAAACTTTCAAATATGCGAATCTTTCAGTCTTTTGAATAAATATTATGGGATTAAATCTTAGAATACATTTCTGGAACAAATCTTCGAACGAATTGTACTTTGACGCTTATGAAATTAGATTCGGGATTTGAATTTGATGAATTTGAATTTGAAGATATGAGTGAAGTGCTATCAAAATAAGCAAGATGGTAAGGTGAAGCAGAGGTGATTTCATGTTCTGTCGTGGACCGTGGCCCAGCAAATACGTAATGAAAATAGATGTTGTAGGTGATTGGGTAATTAATCTAATTACTGCCCCCTCTTTCTTACTGTTAATTAGACTGGTTCATCTTCATTTCACAGATCAAATTCAAGATTACACCCACCCATGATTTGTTAGTCAAGGTAAGAATTAGCATTGAACTTGCAGGCAGTGTTTCATTGAATTAAGGTTACTGTAACCCTTCAGGCAGTTATTAAGAAACTCCCTTCACCACGGCCATTCGTCAAATTATACCAAACAAACGTATGCATCATTCGACGCATAATTAAACGCAGAATATAATAAAAACATAATTAGTCGATTTAATAAAATCACGAATGATTTCTTCTAGATTTCATGCAAAATCGACCACCATTGCGAAAAAGTCTTTCTGTAACCCATCGATCATCGTTGGACCATGACTATCTATTCACCAAAGACTTAAGGTCCTGAACTGCAAAACCGTGTCACAAATTTTGGATAGAACGTACTGTCTTGAAATAATACCATTTTAAATTAATGTAAATGTCTTAAATGTCTTTTTTAACTTCCAAGCCTTTGCAAAAATCGGACCAGAGGATCTATCACAAATCGCTGGCACAGTTTCATAGTTATATGCTTTGCGACCCTGCATGCCAAGTTTCAAGCGATTCAATTGGCCTGTTTGGTACACAAAGATTTTTTAGTACCCACCCGTACTCCGGAATCTTGTTTCGAGAAATTAGGCATTTATCAAAATGAAGCAGAAATTGCAGGAAAAATGATTATGTATGAAAGGTCAAGCAATAAGGATTGAGCGTGGTCTTGGTAAAGCATTATGTCAATAACATAGCAGCACGAGATATTATGAACGTAGCTGCAAGGTCAAGGGAGTTTACTTTAATCCCCTACTGTATATTCCCGCAATTTTTGAGAAACAGGATTGCTCCCTTTAAGATGTTCAAATTTGCAAGTAATTGCGGCAATTTCAGCATAGGGCTCAAATCTTAAAAAAAAGTCGGTGTAAAACTCTATTACAGTTTTCTTTGAAATAAATAGTTTCAGCAGGAACTTAGGGTTTTTTTGTAAATCTGCCGTGGAAATTCATTGATATCTTGATTAGTTTCAAAATGGCGTCATTTATTAGATTTGAAGCAATGACGTCATCAAATTTCTAAATCTTAAACCAGAAAGGCTACAAATTTCTGCTTGCCATCATATTGTAGACCTTCATAAACGATGGTTTTCTTGAAGGTTATATCATTTTTTCTTTATTAGTTTAGGATATACGATGATTTAAATCTTTTCAAAATTTTTCAGGAATTTTTTCATGAATGATTAAATTGCCACCATTTTAAAAGAAATCAAAATATGAAAAGATGTCCACGGCAGATTTACATCAAAGTACCATAAGTTCCTTTCGAGCCATTCAATTCAAAGACAAATCTCATAGAATTTTACACCCACCTTCTTAAAGCTTTGAAAGATTTGAGCCCTATGTTGGCTATTTCTGGGAGTGAGTTGGTTTAACCGGTTCGTCTGAAGGGCTACTGTAACCTTAAATATGGAATTACGGATGAAATATAGGATTAAACCAAAGTTTGTATGCTTTGCATACCTTACGGACGTCAGGTCATAACAGTATGCAAGAAGATCTCTACATGTATTTAATATCTTTTTAACATAATCTGTTATTCATCACGAGTTCTTCTTGCTAGGTACACGAAGTACGAAAAATCAACACAAATAACATTGGAACTGCCAGTTGCCCAATTGCGGGATTTTTATCTGCAGAAGGACAGGTAACATATCTCTTTGCGTTAATGAAGTAACAAAAGTAACTTTGAGTATTCAGACGACTACACACCTGGGTGATTTTGCTCTTTTTCATATTGAAATTGACTTGGCCCGCTCCTTTGAAACTTGGACCCGTAAAATGTTGGGTACGTTTTTGGCCTAATTAGTTCCAAAGCCCAATTCTTTGTGTGCCAAGTCATGCTGCAAGAAAGTAAAATCTCGTACTTACATTGACTTAATATTTATGCCAAAACGGAAATCAAAAGGCCTGCAGTTCTCGAAGCTATAAGCAAGGTCGGTCATAGAATGTTTGTTTCCACAGAGAAACACTATTGCGTAAAGGGTGGAAAGGTGTGATTTCCAATTTAAAAACATCTGTCCTTGTGCTAATTGCTTGTTTCCTACATTCTGCCTCGCCCCAGAATTCTATTCAATGAAAAGACATCCTTTTTGCTTGCAATAATTTTTTGCAAAGCAAATACCACCAGAAGATTTCAAGCTATGAAAATTCTTGTCCTTCAAAATTCTGCTGTCCCTGTCGCTCTGCTGTAGTTCATCTTCATTCTTAATTTCTCCAATTTCAGCTTGTTTTTAATTCCCTTTCAGGAGTTTGTTCTTCCAGTAAATAGTACTGGAACTTTAAAACTTAAAATTTGTGCAACTTGGAGGTGAGTTTTTCAAACTTCAAGCTCTTTATTTTTGAATGACATATTTACTTATTTTGTTGCAAAAAGGTTTGCATTTTGGCACCCAGTATTAAAATTACAGTTTACATTCGTTGTCTTGATTTCTTATGGGAAAGTTCGCCTTATACTGCAGTGCTACTTGATGAAAATGAAATCTGTTGGAGAAATTGAATTTTTGAGATGACGGACAGTATCTCATAATAATAAACCTTTGCGATGGGAAGTGAAATTCGTTCGAAATAGTGAATAAACCAAAAAGCAGGCAGTTGAGGTGGGGAATGTAAACTGTATGTCACAATTTATGATGAAAGACTTCCGTAAATGTGAACATTTCTTTCATTAGTATCTATGATGCTGTTGTAAAAAAATTATAGGGATTGTGTTTGGAGACCGACTTTGAGAATGAAAGAAAAATAACTCACAACGTTTGTTGATTAGTTTTATTTTTTATCTGATTAGGTAATTTCACTTTATAAATTTTGTTGTGCAAATGACAAAACTTGTTTGTTGAACTACATAGTATGTATCATTCCTGCAGTGCATAAACTCTGTTGTGGCAAATGTTAAGTCCATAGCATGTGGTTTTGGAAAAGAAATAATGATTTTTACACATATCAATGATATAAAATTAGTTACTCAAAGTACGCTTCTTGATATTAGTTATCATTTAAAACTGTTTTATATAACTTGTTATCTGGCTTACTTTTTTTTCTTCATTGCACAGTGCGTCTGATTTTTCAGGTTAGTAAGTCAAGGCGGACTTGGCACGGTCTTGCAACAAATGTCGCGCAAATATTTCAAACCATACATGAATTTTATCTATTTTCTCTCATTAAATCATCAAACTTGATTCTTGTTTATCGTTATTGCAGTCCATTTACGAATAAAGAAGAAAATGCCCTTCGTGGAAAGGTTCCTATCATTGCATCACCAAACATACATTCAGATTCATTATCAGACACAATCAGTTACGCATCAAGCCCATGCTCTACACCGAGGAATGGCACACTATCATCAATGCCAAATATGTCTACAAATGGCACATTAACACCAATGAAAATCTCTGTCAGTGGCACTGTTTTTTCAAGCCATGCAAGGTAATTTCAATTTCTTGCAATACTGGGTATCCCAGAAATGTATATATTCTTCTGGCTGCAATAAAATGAACAGTAGTGGCTATAAAGAATCAAGCCATTCACATTCTGATACAAGGTAAATGATAGAAGCTAGCCCTCAGACCGTAGCCGCATCACATTTCGAATTGAGTACCAGGGCATGAAAAAATATTATTCTTTGTGCGACCGGAGAGAGATAGCAGAATTAAAAAATCCAGCTTTTTTGAAAAGAAGTCAAGTCTCAAAAGTCCCAAATGATCGTCTTTTTAAATTTCTACTTGTGTCCATTCCATTCTCTTTGTCAAATATTAGATTTGAAATAGATTTGAACCCAAACGCAGAAAATTATATGATTGGATTCAGTTAATTTCTTTACTGATCTCATATCTGTTGTTACACTGCAAATATAACTGGTCAACGAGAAGCAATCCAGATCAGTTAATTTAGCTTGAATCCATATATTACCCTTTCCATTTTTTTCCCAACGAATGAGCATTAGAGCATGAATGAACATGATATATTTTGAAAAATTTCCTGCATGAATAATGAATGGGAAATTTCCTGCAACCGCCCGGTCACATGGTTGGATGGGTTTTCATGCCCTGTTAAGTACACCACTTCAGTTTACAGTCTCGTTTTGGAAATTATTCAAAATTGTTTCATACAAATTTTAAAGACCAAATTTGGATTCACCACCCAAACTTTTGTCTTACTGTGAGTTGTCATGCTGCTACTGGTCGTAATATTAGTTTTATGACGATTTAAAGATTAATATTCAAAAAGATATTTGACCGTGAAAATGACTCATGGTGTAAAATTTCCCCGGAACGGTCAAATCTCTTGTAAATGTTGAAACTATACATCGGCATAAAATCAACAACACAGAAACTTAATTCGGGAAAGATCATTCACGCGAAATTTTCCATGTTGGAAGATTCTCAAAAGTTGATTCAACAAGTTTCTTCCCGCGAAAATGTCTTTCCTTGGAGTAACTTCAATCCTCCAATAATAATGGTGTGCGTTTCTGTTTGTCATTTTGTTGCCACATTAAAAGCTCAACGTAAGCAAGAAATTCATATGGTAAGCATCAGTGCTTTTTGCAGTGTCATTCAAACCAGGCACCTCTAAAAAGAGGTAAACTTGCTATTCTCTAAACTAATTACAAGATCAGCTATACCTGGGAAAACTATTTGGTCCTTGATCCGCTTACCAAAAAATAAATTTGAAGATCCGGCACGTAGTTAAATTGCTTTGTGATTTTTTGGGAGTACCTTTTTGGGATACCCGGAAGAAAACTGAAAAGTTTTCATTTGTTTCTTTCCCTTGATAATACGTGTTCATATGGCGCCGTGTTCTACTTTTCAAATTGCTTTTTAGTGTTAGCAAACATTCAAGAATAGAGAATGATCCGGCCAGCCTTTCTGACGTAAGTAATACATTTTATCTGTTTTTTTTTTCACATTTTCTTGCTGGAATATCTTGTGAGAAACTTCCCCTGTAACAAAATATGGATTGGGGACAGAAAATACTTCTTCCTCTGGACAACGTTTTCGTACAATTTGCGGTCTTTCACTTTTGTTAGTTTTTTTTACCAGAATAGCGTTCTCTGTTGAAACTCACTTTGATAGAACTTGCAGAAAAGGTCTCTCAAGTGCATAGCTTACCCACATTGCAACATTGCAACATCATTGCAACGTTATTTGAAAGGCAGCAGAGAAGCCGAACTAATTTGAATAAGTTTAAATTTACCGTTCCTTATGGAAGCCAGATGGTAGTGTGGTCATACGCCAAGGGCGCACAATATTGGCTAATTTTGTATTAGTTAATTTTATTTTGAAAATTTTATTTTGAAAATAGAACAAAGAATAAAACTGCTAATGTGCATAACAGTTTGATTTAAAATCTTCCTCAGTTTTATTTTATCATCAATAGAACAAGAAATTTTCCTCTCAGGTCATCAGAATTCTCCTCACTTTATTTCGTGAGTTGAAAGCTATGATACCTCAGTTTTCGAGGGAAAATATCCTGAAATATGGCTGGCTTCTCCACCATAACACTAACATGCAAGGTTACGCCTTTCTCTGTCAAACATTTTCACCACATCTAACTGCTCCTCCTGTTTTGTTTAGCAGCCTGCAGCGTAAGGCATTGAATCTTTGCAAAGAACTTTAAAATTAGCCATGTAAAATGTTATTGTCCTATTCCGTTAGATGAATTGCTCGAATGGAATTTAACCCTATGGTGGTGGGGATATCTGACAAGACCTTTTTTGGTCGGGGGGGGGGCAAAAATGTATGATCTTGAAACGCAGCAAAATTGGCCAAAATCAGGAAAAATGCGATCAATCGAACGGTCTACGCTAGTAAATGTAGTTTAACGCTGAGGCTTCAGCATTAAGTGTGTAAGATGGGGAACATGATACCTTTCCCAATATATGCTCGCCCCAGGCCCTATGCCTATGCAGTGTGCTCTATGATCAAATTACCCATATGATTTCGCATGTGAATCGCCTCACTGGTCGATCGCACATTTACAGGAGAGTATTCTAGTTATTTTCCCACTCTCCCACCCTACCAGGTAGATGGCCCACCCCTTTCCCCCTATTCAATTGGGTCATTGTGGCAATTATACTCCTTCGTTCGTTAAAAGCTCTATGTGGTTTCGTTTTTTGCACACCTATCACCCCCCTCATCGTACACAGGGGTCTCTTATTCATTTATTCTCATATCCAATATCATAAAGTAAGTTGGTTAGGCGACCCAAAGGTGGCTCAAGCAGTACTGTCCTATATTTTGCCTTATAGATAGAATTTGATAATCAACATATGTTAGATTAGTTATGTTAATTGTGCGTGAGGCGGTCATTGTTGTTTTGCAGGACCTTCCCCCTTCTCGCACTCAATACCCGGGGTCTTTGCTACAAATGTCATCCCTGGGCACTGCGCAGCAGGACAGTTCACTGCCAAAGAGCAACGCTAGTACCTGTCGTGTAGGTCCAGGGAACATAGTTCAATAAAGAGTACATAGAACAAGTTTGAAGTATAATACTCAATCATTTAGCCAGATACGACCCCAAAATCTGGCAAAGCAAAATGTTGTCTTTATTTTTTTCGGTCGAAAGAAGGTGCTGTTGCGGCCGAGGGGCGTTAAATCAAATTTGGAGCACAATTTCCACCCAAACATCAGAATTGTGATAAAATGCATCAAATATCACTGGTCTGCAAACGAACTTGACAAGATACTGCCATTTGCTACTTTTTTCGCGACAACTGTGATTCGAGAATTTACGATCTTGACAGGGTCAGTGCCCGAAAATTGTCCCCCTCTCCCCTCATTTGTTCATTTGTCAAAATATTTCAATAGCACAAATGGTAGCTGCAAAAAGTAATAAAGTTTCATTGCCATAGACTTCCTCATTGCAGAGTTATCAGAAAAAAGTCCCCCGACCAAAATAGGGTTAAATAATTTCCTATACCGCCAGAGTGAACATTTTTCATATCACCAGCATTTTCAGACTTACAGTATTATTAGAATTGCTGCTAGTTTTGATGTTACGACGTCATCAAATTACTAAATCGTAAATCATAAAGGCTACAGACTTTTGCTTGCTACCATCTTGTAGGCCTTGAAAGTTCGAGTATTTCTTGTATTGGTCGTATTGGTTTTCCTCAATTTATTTAGAATTTAATCATTAATACTACCTGTGGGATTATGCCTCAGTACACCTTCAAGTAATTCATTCGAGAGCACGGGGAATAGCATTTTGCACTTTTGATTTTAAAGATTCGATGCCTTTGTTAGCAGCCTTGCTGTAAATGAACATCATTATTCAATTTTGAATTCCGTAACCTCACCTTTGAAATTATCAAAAATATCCAACCACGCAAATTTTATGAACCATTCAATAACTTTTAAGTGGTAGGTCGGCAGTGTTGTTGTGTTCGTTTGCTTTATTTCGGAATCAATGTGCGGTGTCTCTTTCTCGTGTTTCGTGCATCGCAGGTATTGCTGCTGAGGTTGTGTCATATGTGCTATGGAAAACCACCCTTGGATATGGTTTCCTAAACCGATCATTTTGTCTTAATCCCTCTCAAGCTAAACAACTGGAAGCTTCTAACACCTCAATATAAATTGTCACAGAATGATAGAAGAATGGGGAAGAGATTTACAAAATGTACCAATTTTTATAAATTGAAGAAATTGAACATCTATAAATTAAAAAAAAACAACAAGTTATTACAAGGTACTGTGGCATTCGTAACGAGGAAGGACACGTTATCATCCGATCCTCACTACAAATGCCACTAAGATGTAACAACAATAAATCAAGACACAAATCCACTAACTTAAAGCAACATTATGACTAAACTGAAAAAAGAACAAAGAAAAAATCCAAAGTACCCCAAAATTCTTGCAAACTACCTTTGTTGAAGTTTTACTTTGGGTTTAGGCCTTAACTAAAATGCCTTGCAGTACAGCTGTGATTTAGGAAGTTATGAAGATCTTCGTCGCAAGTCCGAAGTATGCATAGCCTCTTTCAAGTTTAAGAAAGTTGAAGGTGGGCGTATCCAAAGAATGCTTATCTAACTTCTAATAGAAAATAGAATAGAATCGACGTCTAAGTTGGTACCCATAAATAAGAAACAACCATTTTGAATGGTCTTCTTAAAAACTGAGTATCTAACCTTCCTAATTTGTGCGAATCTACTATATTTATGATCAAGATTGAAATGTTGCAGATCTTTTATCATGGTACAATCCATGCTATCAAGGGTCAAACTTGAATCCTGCTTGGAATAAGTTATAAATTGTAGATCTTTTATCATGGTACAATCCATGCTATCAAGGGTCAAACGTGAATCCTGCTTGGAATTGGTTATAAATTGTAGATCTTTTATCATGGTACAATCCATGCTATCAAGGGTCAAACGTGAATCCTGCTTGGAATTGGTTATAAATTGTAGATCTTTTAGCATGGTACAATCCATGCTATCAAGGGTCAAACGTGAATCCTGCTTGGAATTGGTTATAAATTGTAGATCTTTTATCATGGTACAATCCATGCTATCAAGGGTCAAACATGAATCCTGCTTGGAATAAGTTATAAATTGTAGATCTTTTATCATGGTACAATCCATGCTATCAAGGGTCAAACATGAATCCTGCTTGGAATAAGTTATAAATTGTAGATCTTTTATCATGGTACAATCCATGCTATCAAGGGTCAAACGTGAATCCTGCTTGGAATAAGTTATAAATTGTAGATCTTTTAGCATGGTACAATCCATGCTATCAAGGGTCAAACGTGAATCCTGCTTGGAATAAGTTATAAATTGTAGATCTTTTATCATGGTACAATCCATGCTATCAAGGGTCAAACATGAATCCTGCTTGGAATAAGTTATAAATTGTAGATCTTTTATCATGGTACAATCCATGCTATCAAGGGTCAAACATGAATCCTGCTTGGAATAAGTTATAAATTGTAGATCTTTTATCATGGTACAATCCATGCTATCAAGGGTCAAACATGAATCCTGCTTGGAATAAGTTATAAATTGTAGATCTTTTATCATGGTACAATCCATGCTATCAAGGGTCAAACGTGAATCCTGCTTGGAATAAGTTATAAATTGTAGATCTTTTATCATGGTACAATCCATGCTATCAAGGGTCAAACATGAATCCTGCTTGGAATAAGTTATAAATTGTAGATCTTTTATCATGGTACAATCCATGCTATCAAGGGTCAAACGTGAATCCTGCTTGGAATTGGTTATAAATTGTAGATCTTTTATCATGGTACAATCCATGCTATCAAGGGTCAAACGTGAATCCTGCTTGGAATAAGTTATAAATTGTAGATCTTTTATCATGGTACAATCCATGCTATCAAGGGTCAAACATGAATCCTGCTTGGAATAAGTTATAAATTGTAGATCTTTTAGCATGGTACAATCCATGCTATCAAGGGTCAAACATGAATCCTGCTTGGAATTGGTTATAAATTGTAGATCTTTTATCATGGTACAATCCATGCTATCAAGGGTCAAACATGAATCCTGCTTGGAATAAGTTATAAATTGTAGATCTTTTATCATGGTACAATCCATGCTATCAAGGGTCAAACGTGAATCCTGCTTGGAATTGGTTATAAATTGTAGATCTTTTATCATGGTACAATCCATGCTATCAAGGGTCAAACATGAATCCTGCTTGGAATAAGTTATAAATTGTAGATCTTTTATCATGGTACAATCCATGCTATCAAGGGTCAAACGTGAATCCTGCTTGGAATTGGTTATAAATTGTAGATCTTTTATCATGGTACAATCCATGCTATCAAGGGTCAAACATGAATCCTGCTTGGAATTGGTTATAAATTGTAGATCTTTTATCATGGTACAATCCATGCTATCAAGGGTCAAACATGAATCCTGCTTGGAATAATTATAAATTGTAGATCTTTTATCATGGTACAATCCATGCTATCAAGGGTCAAACATGAATCCTGCTTGGAATAAGTTATAAATTGTAGATCTTTTATCATGGTACAATCCATGCTATCAAGGGTCAAACGTGAATCCTGCTTGGAATGAATTATAAATTGTAGATCTTTTATCATGGTACAATCCATGCTATCAAGGGTCAAACGTGAATCCTGCTTGGAATAAGTTATAAATTGTAGATCTTTTATCATGGTACAATCCATGCTATCAAGGGTCAAACATGAATCCTGCTTGGAATGAATTATAAATTGTAGATCTTTTATCATGGTACAATCCATGCTATCAAGGGTCAAACGTGAATCCTGCTTGGAATAAGTTATAAATTGTAGATCTTTTATCATGGTACAATCCATGCTATCAAGGGTCAAACATGAATCCTGCTTGGAATAAGTTATAAATTGTAGATCTTTTATCATGGTACAATCCATGCTATCAAGGGTCAAACATGAATCCTGCTTGGAATAAGTTATAAATTGTAGATCTTTTATCATGGTACAATCCATGCTATCAAGGGTCAAACATGAATCCTGCTTGGAATGAATTATAAATTGTAGATCTTTTAGCATGGTACAATCCATGCTATCAAGGGTCAAACATGAATCCTGCTTGGAATAAGTTATAAATTGTAGATCTTTTATCATGGTACAATCCATGCTATCAAGGGTCAAACATGAATCCTGCTTGGAATGAATTATAAATTGTAGATCTTTTATCATGGTACAATCCATGCTATCAAGGGTCAAACATGAATCCTGCTTGGAATAAGTTATAAATTGTAGATCTTTTATCATGGTACAATCCATGCTATCAAGGGTCAAACATGAATCCTGCTTGGAATAAGTTATAAATTGTAGATCTTTTATCATGGTACAATCCATGCTATCAAGGGTCAAACATGAATCCTGCTTGGAATGAATTATAAATTGTAGATCTTTTATCATGGTACAATCCATGCTATCAAGGGTCAAACATGAATCCTGCTTGGAATAAGTTATAAATTGTAGATCTTTTATCATGGTACAATCCATGCTATCAAGGGTCAAACGTGAATCCTGCTTGGAATAAGTTATAAATTGTAGATCTTTTATCATGGTACAATCCATGCTATCAAGGGTCAAACATGAATCCTGCTTGGAATAAGTTATAAATTGTAGATCTTTTATCATGGTACAATCCATGCTATCAAGGGTCAAACATGAATCCTGCTTGGAATGAATTATAAATTGTAGATCTTTTATCATGGTACAATCCATGCTATCAAGGGTCAAACATGAATCCTGCTTGGAATAAGTTATAAATTGTAGATCTTTTATCATGGTACAATCCATGCTATCAAGGGTCAAACGTGAATCCTGCTTGGACTTAGTTATAAATTGTAGATCTTTTATCATGGTACAATCCATGCTATCAAGGGTCAAACATGAATCCTGCTTGGAATAAGTTATAAATTGTAGATCTTTTATCATGGTACAATCCATGCTATCAAGGGTCAAACATGAATCCTGCTTGGACTTAGTTATAAATTGTAGATCTTTTATCATGGTACAATCCATGCTATCAAGGGTCAAACGTGAATCCTGCTTGGAATAAGTTATAAATTGTAGATCTTTTATCATGGTACAATCCATGCTATCAAGGGTCAAACGTGAATCCTGCTTGGACTTAGTTATAAATTGTAGATCTTTTATCATGGTACAATCCATGCTATCAAGGGTCAAACATGAATCCTGCTTGGAATAAGTTATAAATTGTAGATCTTTTATCATGGTACAATCCATGCTATCAAGGGTCAAACGTGAATCCTGCTTGGACTTAGTTATAAATTGTAGATCTTTTATCATGGTACAATCCATGCTATCAAGGGTCAAGCGTGAATCCTGCTTGGAATTGGTTATAAATTGTAGATCTTTTATCATGGTACAATCCATGCTATCAAGGGTCAAACATGAATCCTGCTTGGACTTAGTTATAAATTGTAGATCTTTTATCATGGTACAATCCATGCTATCAAGGGTCAAACGTGAATCCTGCTTGGAATAAGTTATAAATTGTAGATCTTTTAGCATGGTACAATCCATGCTATCAAGGGTCAAACATGAATCCTGCTTGGAATAAGTTATAAATTGTAGATCTTTTATCATGGTACAATCCATGCTATCAAGGGTCAAACATGAATCCTGCTTGGAATGAATTATAAATTGTAGATCTTTTATCATGGTACAATCCATGCTATCAAGGGTCAAACATGAATCCTGCTTGGAATGAATTATAAATTGTAGATCTTTTATCATGGTACAATCCATGCTATCAAGGGTCAAACATGAATCCTGCTTGGAATAAGTTATAAATTGTAGATCTTTTATCATGGTACAATCCATGCTATCAAGGGTCAAACATGAATCCTGCTTGGAATGAATTATAAATTGTAGATCTTTTATCATGGTACAATCCATGCTATCAAGGGTCAAACGTGAATCCTGCTTGGAATAAGTTATAAATTGTAGATCTTTTATCATGGTACAATCCATGCTATCAAGGGTCAAACATGAATCCTGCTTGGAATAAGTTATAAATTGTAGATCTTTTATCATGGTACAATCCATGCTATCAAGGGTCAAACATGAATCCTGCTTGGAATGAATTATAAATTGTAGATCTTTTATCATGGTACAATCCATGCTATCAAGGGTCAAACATGAATCCTGCTTGGAATGAATTATAAATTGTAGATCTTTTATCATGGTACAATCCATGCTATCAAGGGTCAAACATGAATCCTGCTTGGAATAAGTTATAAATTGTAGATCTTTTATCATGGTACAATCCATGCTATCAAGGGTCAAACATGAATCCTGCTTGGAATGAATTATAAATTGTAGATCTTTTATCATGGTACAATCCATGCTATCAAGGGTCAAACATGAATCCTGCTTGGAATAAGTTATAAATTGTAGATCTTTTATCATGGTACAATCCATGCTATCAAGGGTCAAACATGAATCCTGCTTGGAATGAATTATAAATTGTAGATCTTTTATCATGGTACAATCCATGCTATCAAGGGTCAAACGTGAATCCTGCTTGGAATTGGTTATAAATTGTAGATCTTTTATCATGGTACAATCCATGCTATCAAGGGTCAAACGTGAATCCTGCTTGGAATTGGTTATAAATTGTAGATCTTTTATCATGGTACAATCCATGCTATCAAGGGTCAAACGTGAATCCTGCTTGGAATAAGTTATAAATTGTAGATCTTTTATCATGGTACAATCCATGCTATCAAGGGTCAAACATGAATCCTGCTTGGAATGAATTATAAATTGTAGATCTTTTATCATGGTACAATCCATGCTATCAAGGGTCAAACGTGAATCCTGCTTGGAATTGGTTATAAATTGTAGATCTTTTATCATGGTACAATCCATGCTATCAAGGGTCAAACATGAATCCTGCTTGGAATTGGTTATAAATCGTAGATCTTTTATCATGGTACAATCCATGCTATCAAGGGTCAAACGTGAATCCTGCTTGGAATAAGTTATAAATTGTAGATCTTTTATCATGGTACAATCCATGCTATCAAGGGTCAAACATGAATCCTGCTTGGAATGAATTATAAATTGTAGATCTTTTATCATGGTACAATCCATGCTATCAAGGGTCAAACGTGAATCCTGCTTGGAATTGGTTATAAATTGTAGATCTTTTATCATGGTACAATCCATGCTATCAAGGGTCAAACATGAATCCTGCTTGGAATAAGTTATAAATTGTAGATCTTTTATCATGGTACAATCCATGCTATCAAGGGTCAAACGTGAATCCTGCTTGGAATTGGTTATAAATTGTAGATCTTTTATCATGGTACAATCCATGCTATCAAGGGTCAAACGTGAATCCTGCTTGGAATTGGTTATAAATTGTAGATCTTTTATCATGGTACAATCCATGCTATCAAGGGTCAAACGTGAATCCTGCTTGGACTTAGTTATAAATTGTGACCAATAGAGAGAATCATCATGATTGCAAACTGCGAAAATTTCAATAGAGGTTTTCTTCCGACAAAGCAAAAGACACAACACCGCCTTTGGCTACTTTTTTATGCACGTTTTAATATTTATCGCAGGGACTCATGCATACCCCATTTGTATTGATAGTTTTGTTGCCCGTCCTCAATTATAGTCTTTGTTTATACTGTTAGTTTTAAATATTCTTCCGTAGGCCACTTTCATCGAGCAAAAGGATTCTAATTGGAGCGCGGAAATTAAAGCTCAATCGCTACCCGATATCACGAAAATTACAAATGACGAGGTCGCATTACGAACTGGAAGCGAGGCAGATACAAAAGAGCAGTCTGCCAGCAGTGATAGGCGCGGAATGAATGGAAGCCTTGCTCATTCCTCAGACCAGCTCAACGAAAGAGTAATATTTCGGGATGAAAGAGAGACGAATAAAAAGAAACCGCGGCCGATAACTCTAGGTCCAACATTTACAACCGGTTTTTCATCACAATCGGATTATGAAAATGTTGTTAATTTAATCTCTGCTTCGATAATGGGAGAAGAACCGGACGTTATACCGAAGGATAGGTCCTCGAACCGGAAAAAGAAACATCGCCCAATGTCGGTAGGTCCATCATTTCCTCATGTGCCACCTCCGGATTATGCTCCGGATTGCTCACCGGATACTCCTGTTACATCACCAACATTCTTGGAAAGTAGCCTGGTGCTCGCTGTAACAGAACCAGACCATTCAGTTTCTGATGAAAATGCAAACTATTCTCAGGAAAAACCTGCGAAGAAATCTTCGGTCACAGAACCAAAAAGACCAGCACCAGTGATCTCAGAGCCGGATTATCCTTCCTCACCGGTGGAAAAGACGGTTGACTTGGTGGGCCAGTCAACTGTGGAACCGGAAGATTCGAGCCAAGAGAATGAATTAAAAGCAACCACTTTGGTTAGTTCTAGCACTGTCATGCACGAAAATAAGGTACCCATAACAGACATCGGAACGGATGCTTTGATTCTTGCTGAGGAGAACATAGACAATGATAGGCTGCAAGCAGAGATTCGAGCAATTTCGTTGGATTTGTTGTTAAGGCTGGCTGCAGTACCCTCAGGTATTTTATGCTCTGTTTATTAAAAGACTGCCTTGATGCAGCAATAAACTTGCCTGTTATTAATCTTTAATGAGGTGGTTTTATGCTCATATTTAATGTTCAGATTCTTGTATTTGGATTCGGAGTGCATGGGTTCTCAGATGACCTAGACTATATTATATATGAATATTCATATGTTTTACCGAGGGAGTCAATAAAAACAATGCCCCGTTTGAAAGGTCACGGCTCCCTGGATATCGGCTACTCCATTCTGAAATTATGAGGGATTTTCTCAAATTTTCCCTCGCATTTCTGCGTTCAGGCCTTACTGCAATGATTTCTGCACGTGTTATCTTCTTGGGATAGTGAAATCGCCCGGAATAATTCTGTTATGCTACCAGGGATGATACTTCCATATCTCCAAAGGGGCAACATGCATGTAAGCATGTAAAAGCCATTGCTGTAAGGTAGAATTTTTTGCGATTTTAGGCATGTTTTAAAGGTTTTATGAAGAAGCCTTCTCGAGAAATTCCCTCACAATTTTCGAACGGAATGGCCGATTTCAGTCAGGTAAATTTTGATACTGATTTGAACATGTTCAATAAATTACTTGCCAATATCATTTACCTGATATCGAGGTAGTGGTAGCCTTTCAAACGGGGATTATTTTTTTTACTCCCTCGGTATATAAATATATCATTTAGATTTGATGAAAAGCTGAAGATAAACTAAGAAAGTAGTCTTGCAGGTAATAACACCAAATTTGATTATTGAATGCTACTGTTTATTTGACAATCAAACGATCCGAGAACCGAGAGCCTTTGTCCAGCAGCAAGGCTAAATTCAACATGTATTATATTACTGGTTTTTTCCCCATAGATCTTAGCAGTCGACTGACAAATCTAGAAGCCGTTGTGAACGAACTAACAAATCTGCTGAAGGTAACACTTTTTATTATTTGTGTTTATGCCCGTGATCTTGCATGATTTGCAGTATGAGCAATTCCTACGACTGGAACTGCGATTAGAATCTGATCAGAGACCATTTTTCTATTTCTATTTACTCATTATCATGTTGGCACGTATACCGGGTGAGCCAGAAAGGGGTTCAGGCGTGTCAAAATTCATAGTAAGTATAGAGTACTGGATGGACTAAAGTGAAATAAATTCTGTCTGATAGCCGAAAGACTGATTCAAATGCCTGAACGCCTTTTGGCGCACTTGTCCTGTAGTGATCTGCGTTGTAAGTTACTACGATATTCGAATGCCTGAATGCCCTTTGGGGCACTTGTCCGGTAGTGATCTGCGTTGTAAGTTACTACGATATTCAAATGCCTGAACGCCCTTTGGCGCTGCGCTGTGAGTTAAATCGGTGCACAATGCATGTTTCACATTTTAGAGTTCTTTGCGTACATATCTCCAAAACAATCAACAGTCTAAATCCTGTATTCATGCTTGATATTTTCAAAATGAGATCGTCCTGGTACTCTTTGCACACTCCACATAACTTGCAGCACAGTTGGCCACATCAAACGACATTTTATTCCGACAATCTAATGTCCATAGGCCTCAAAATTTAGAATGCCTTGCGAAATGATTTCAAAACAGTTGTTAATTTATATATGATATTTTCAAATGCATGATTGAACAGTGGGATAGTCCGAATTGTAAATGCATTACCTGCCAAAACAAATCGTATCAATAGTGGATTCTCCAACTAACTTTCGTATTGTATTTCAAATCTATTGAAAAATTCTTTTTACAATCGATATTGATAAGTTTACTTTGATCAAATGTAATGAGTGAATTGGAGGTAAATTGATTGTAAATGAAGTGACAATCAATTCTTTAAAGATGGCTAAGGTATCGTAGAAATCTAGGAAAACGAAACGTAACGTACAGTATGTCAGACGAAGCCACGTTCCGAGTTCCTTGAATTCAAGCAGTTCCTAATTTCATACTTGGCCAAATGAACAGTGTTTGCCAAACCTTTAGATATCCTTTCCAGGCAATTCTTATGTTGTGTCACATAGAAAAACATTGCGCGACGAACAGAATTTGTGCGGCAATATTTTTGAAAGGTTCGAAATTGTTTTCTGCTCGTTGCAAGCAAGCACCTTTTGTCAACCAATGTTTTGTGACGTAGCCAAACAGAAAATATTTTTTGCTCAGCTAGTAAATCAAACAAATAGACCTTTTAGCTATTCTGAACAGACTCAGAATCGAACAACATTTTGCTACATTTTGTAGAATTGTCGAATGCGCACAATAGTGATAGAAGCTCTAATAGTTGGCAGGCAATGTTTGCTTGTTTAGCCAGAGCTTTAAACTGGGATTCTGACGCCGAATTTCGTGCTGGACGTAGTATTTGCTGAGTTTATCAACATCATTTTTGGTTATGGTTTCAAAGTCTCGCTCGGATCGTTTCAGTTTCTGCCCTCATCCCGCCATTCCATTGAATATTCAAAGCTTCTTTCTATTCTAGGAAAGGAAGACAGCATTGTCAAGAACAGCCTCAATAGAAAATGCTTTAAATTCGATTGATAATGCATTCGATTTCTTGGCTGATCACCAAACAATGAAACCCGACACACTGCTCGACGAGGGACGTAAAGAAATTCTTCCTCGGAAATGGAATATATTCAAATTCGTAAGTTCGTGCAACCTTTGTTTTACATTAAGAATCCATAAATAGGAAACTGCTTTTTAAGACATGCAAGTTGAAATTTGAGTTGAAATGAAAGATCGATGGCTTTGTATTTTCCAGTGCAGCAACAAATTCGGCTAGAATTAATAGTCTTTCTAGACTTACTAATGTTTGACTCGCATCACTTCATTAAACATATTTTGTTACTTTTATCTGCAGGGTGTCCCAAAAAAATTGTGTCCCATTTGCCTGAAGATTGCGACAAAACGGCAAAAGATTCTCACAAAACTTTGCATCATGTTGCTCTTCAGATATTCAATCAAAATTTGCTACCATCCCCATAAAAATCCGTTGAAAAATTATGGAGCTATGACCTTCAACAGACCAAATTTTCCCATTGAGTGAAACTAGTGGTCGGCCATCTTGTCTTACTATTTTGCAGCGATAAATAGATTCATGGGAGGGACATGAAACAGTAGCCTCCAATTTCATAGCTCTCGTGAAAATTCCGATAATCCTCAGAGAGTTCCACTATTTTTGACCTCAGAGAAACTATTTCTTACCTTACGTGAAGCTACTTATCGCTGCAAAATAGTAAGACAAAATGGCTGACCGCTGGTTTCAGTCATCTGACAAATTTGGTCTTCTGAAGGTCATAGCTCCATCATTTTTCAGCAGATTTTGACGGGGATGGCAGCAAACTTTATATCTCTTAAATTTATCGTAATTTTTGTGGGCCAATAACCGTCTGTTTTTTTTAATTTGGAAACCCATTTCTTCACATTGGCCTCCAATGCATGCAAACTGAATATGAATTGTTGTCAAAAGCATCATTTTGGTCATGTCTTCCCTGCCCCGAATCCCCGCACACGAGAGATACATTTTTTTAACAATGTCCATTTCGAATCAAGAACTTGTTTCATACATTTTCTATTAGCCGTTGGATGAAACCGTGAACCAAGACTACATTCACACAATACTGGCAAAATTTGAAAACGTTAGGAAATTTGACGGTAACAAACTCGTTGCAATCTCCCCAAGAATTTGATATCAAAGAAATGTACCTTCATCCTAAGGATCGTTCAGGCTCGTTTTGAAACCGTCGAAAAATTTTCCGTTTTTAAAGTTTTCGAGTGTTCACACTGTTTATATCACATAATTTCAACTGTTTTCAAAATGTGCCGGTTAGTTAGAGTTCTGTTTTAAAAATCTGTTATTTTCAAAATTTGCCGGCACAGAATGCGCCATTTTCATGTGAACGGGAGGCCTATCCGTCACATTTTTCACCGTATTCAAATTGTGCCGTTATCGTTGAACGCAGTCTGAGAACGGTTAGTTAGTTAAGTGAATGAAGGGTATATACCATGACGAAATCTGATGTTTTATCAACAAGGATGAGAGATGGTAAGCATTTGCAACAGTTTCTAATATGGTTGGATATTTTTGGCTTTCATAGCCCCCGATTTCTTCATAGATGATAATATTGCATCTTTTACGACCAACAGGTCCTTCGTCATCATTTGAAAGCTTCTCAAAACATGCTCAAGGTATATTTCGTAACTGTTCGTATTTATAGTCCTCTTACCCTATACTTCTTGACAGATATGTGGTTTATTTGATACTGACCAACCAATTTTGCTATCATTAAGATCAATGCTGAATTATTACTTATTTATTTCATATTCTATTTCATATGTTGTACCTATTAATGCAGGGTACAAAATTCAATAAAAATTGGGATAGACATAGTTGTTGCTCCCCATGGTCTTGTCCTAGTAGTAGTATAAAGTAGCTTGTAAGTATAGTAATTTAGTAATATGTATTGTAAATTTGTGGAAGAATGTATAAAAAGTCTATAAAAATTGCTTTAAAAATTGGCCCTGCCAGGAATATGAGTGAGTTGACCAAAGAGATCTCGATGCATTCGACTAAACAGGTGGCAGTGCAGGAGAAAGTGCTAGTTATCTTCAATGGCAATTCAAGATCTCGGCAACATGATTATTTTATCCACCATGGAGCCCGTTCACCCATTCATTATTTCGTTATTGTTTAGTATTTCATGAAACGTCCAACAATTTTTTTTTGGACACCCTGTAGGGAAATCATGTTTCACATGATTACAATAATTAGCCTTCAAATCGATTCATGTTCATGCACTTGTGCACTTCTAAACCGTGAAAATGTGCTGTTTTGCTTCCAGTTGTATTTATTTTATATCTCTAGGGGACTAGTCATTCAAACAGTATTGCTAGGAAGCAGAACGTTCTCACGAGAAGGATACCTTTTCCCAAAATCGCGAGACCACAAAATTGCAGTTCGATATGGAAAGAAATGAGCGATTTTAACCAATTAAATCTATTAAACTAATGTAATCTTCATTCTGCAATATATACTTCAAATAAATTGGACCTGACTTGTTATTCGCTAATATATGGCTTCTTGAATTCTATGTCTTTTCCTTACTCACCCGGTAAGCCATGTACTTTTCTACCGGGTCAGTCAGAGAAAACATGGCATGTTTAACAAGCCATGTTTTAGCCAGAAATATTAGGAGCAAAATTAAAGGGGCTGGGTCACGTAACCGTAAACAAATCTGTTATCTTTATAATCTATATTGTTGCCCGCACGCGCCGGCACGCGCCCATTGTGTTCTGCACAGATTTTGGTGGATGGGGTGAATCCACGATAAAGTTACTTCTAAAAATCCATCAATATCTTTGCAATCTTACAACATATGGCTGTTTCGTTTGTTTCTCTCTGAAGTTCAAGAGTTCATCTTCAAAATAGCACTTTCATTTTGAGAAAAATAGTGGAAAATCTGTGTGATATGGCCTGTCAAAAAACTGTAAAATCGTTGTTTCGAAAGAAGTTTGTTTACTTTACGTGACCCAGCCCCTTTAAGAAAGTCATGGAAATTTACTTTCTTAAAATCGCTCATTTCTTTCCATATTTATTTGCAATTTCGTGATAGAGCTAGTTTGGTGAAAAGGTGGATGGTTGTAAGAACTTTCAGCTTCCTAGCAATTGCGGTTGAATAAAATAGCTCCATACAGAGGCAAATTAGATACAAATCATTGTTTATTGTGTTCTTTAAAACAATTCGTGCCTTGTTCCAGTTCTCTGGTAGAGAAACAGCGCGTCTGCTTGGTTAAAAATTTAGACTTGTATGGGAATGAACCTGATTGAAGGCCTGAGAAACTCAGTTTTACTAAAATTGCTCATAATTGTGAAACAAAGAGACCGATTTCGTATATTATTACATGACACGCATCGAGAACATTTTCAATAGTTTTATCTACGCATTGGGTTGTATTCAACTTTTGCTATCTCATAAAGATTGTAAGACAGAATACATAAAGTGCCTCTTTTTTTGCAGGCTGTTCAAGCAACAGATAGTCCACTGAAAGTTAAGGTATGTTTTCAAATTGACGCTTGCATTGTGCAAGGTCTTCCATTTGCTTTTCACGGAAACTGCGCTTCTTCTTCACATTTATTTGCACTTTTGTTATCCTGCTTTACTCATTTTCGCTATTTTCCGCCTTGACAACAATAGATGTCCCAAAAAAATAGTGCCCCGTTTGTGTGGCTGCTGTGGAGGAGCAGTTAGTCCAGTTGTCAGAATGAACGTTTGGTTTGTTCCTGAGGAGTGCTCTCATTTTGAAAAGGATGGAATGTCTTTCAACATTCCCTTTTAAAAACTGATATCACCTTTCGAAAATCTGTCAAAAAGTCATCGTTTCGAACGAAATTCGCAGAGAAAAAACAAACTCCTTTTAAAAACGCAGTTAAAAATTGGAATGCAAATAAGCAAATAGCGAAGTTTTGCAAAATCCCTCCCGCTCAGAAGATCCCAATGGCAGTAAATTAGCCTTTAGTTTCGCCACGTTGAAGAAAAAAGGAACATTTTTGAAAAAGATAGTGATGATGGTGTATGATGCTTTTCTAGTCAGAAGAATGTTTTAATGTTTAAAGGCCTGTATCTCTCAAACCTTTAATGAGATTCCTTTCATCTGATAATACCTGTGTAGTCGCATCGTTTTGAAATTTCAAGCAATTTTATGAACATTTTTCATCTGAAAATCCTTCAAAGCATGTCTGAAGTCCCTGATCAAATTTGCTACCAGTTCAGCCTCTTGACGACAGAAAATAAACGAAAAAGGGATGCACGATAGTTTCAAGTGGATACAATTATGCGGAAGGCTCCTGGAGTACGTGGTAACATTTCTGAGCAGTAAAATAAGACTGAAAGATTGTGCTTGTGATAGCTATGTAGGACTAAATTGTTAGCATTTGTGTTCTGTTGTCAAGGATATAGCTATGCAAAAATTTAAATTCTGCTTGAAAGTTGAGAACGATGCAACCAATTTTGACAACCTGAATTTTTGTATCGAATTTCATATATTAGGTACAGACATGTTTATACGAAGCTAAGATATGGTTTGAGAACCGCAGGCTTCTAGCTACAAGATGCAGACTTTCGAATGTCTTGGCTTTTGCTAACTTACCTAATTGAAGTTGTTGTTTCTATCTCCAGCAAGAGAAATTAATCAAACAAATAAAGAAACAATCAGCTGTTCTAGAAGTTCTCAATGACCTCCTGACGATCCCAGGGCCAATATCCATGAAATCAGGTGATGCTTATTTGTCAATACGTTGCCCCTGATGGACCTGATGCAAAACGAGCATAGGCTCCACAGCTTTAAAAAGTTTGGTGTAAAATTCTACGGCATATTCCTTTGAGCTGAATGGCTTCAAAAACTTAAGCTACTTTGCTATAATTCTACCTTTGGACTTTTCAGAAATCTTCAGTATTGTCGGAAACAGAATTTTGTTCTACGTTCTTAAGAATTCAAGAAATGTTTTGAAAATAACTTAAAAACCATTGTAGTTTATAAAATGTTCGAGGAATCACGGAATCACGGAATCACGGAATGATTTTCAAGAAAGACTTGGTTTTTGAATGTCTACAATATGGTACCAAACAAAAGTCTTTCACTCTTCTGGTTTACAATTGGAAATTGAAGACATTACAATTTCAAATGAGTTGAAATATAAAATGTGCTGTGATTCTGAAAAATATTCCAGGTTTTGAAAAGGCCAACGGTAGGATTATAGCAAAGTAGCTAAAATCTTTTTCATGTCATTCATTTCAAAGAAATATGTAATAGAATTTTACACCCACCTTCTTACACTAATTTAAAGATCTGCAACCCGTACTTGCAAATCTATCCTTTTAAATCATTGCAGAATGTACTAGCTAACCCAAAAAATGAACAATAATGAATTATTGAATTATGCTTCAATTTGAATGAATTATGAATTTTGTTGTGATAAAGTTGCTGACCAGATACATCAAGGTTACCCATTGACAGCACGAAACGGGAGACAAAAATATGTTTCATTATATGTAAAGACATGTGCCTTGGTATTCTAATTTCTGAAAAGATTTGCCCTTTCATGCTTGGCTTCCAAGATCCAGATGTGGAAAGTTGTGACTCTATGCAGCTCTCCTACAGATTTAAAAAGCCTGCAATCAAAAAACATTTGAACGCTCCAATACTTCCTTTATCATGTGATTTTAAGTGTCTGCTTGCTTTATTTTGCTGAAGATATTTGTTTTTCATCGTAGCTTTGCAAAAATTGAATTACCCTGAAGAACTCTGTACCGTCTGGAAGATGCATTGTTCTAAGAATGTAAGTTGTTCCGTGAGCAGTATATCTATCTTCTTTCATATCTAACTCTTGAGCAGCAATCACAGGTTTCAGTAAGTCCCCGCATATAAGAAACGGACATGTACGAAGCCGCAGCCTGTCTGGTCTACCATATAGTCTGCCATAGTCTACAATATGGTATCAACCTATAGTCTGTGATACTTCTTGTTTACGATTTAGAAATTTGATGAAGTCACATTCTCAAATAAGTTGAAGTACAGAATATGTTGTAACTTCGAAGAAAATATTAAAAAATTTCTGCAAGGTCCAACGGTAAAAGAACAGATAGTAGCTAAAGTTTCTTTCAAGCTTTTCAGTTCAAAGAAATAGGTTCATAGAATTTTACACCCACCTTTTTACACCGATTTAATGATTTGGAGCCTATACCCCCTGTTATATGCAAAAATTATTGTCGAGCAGACTTTGCGCCGTAGCCTGCAAATATCAAATTTTTCTCAAACAGTTTGTATAGTCATAGATTAGCAATGCAGGGATTCTGTAAGTCCTCGTAACAAGGCATAACAAGGATAATAGCATAGTCGATGGATCAAAAAATGCACTTTTCTATTGACTTTGACAATTGGCAACTTTTAAATCCCTGACTAAACGATGAAACGTGGTTTAGTAAGCCTTTTTGGATTTGCTTTCAATTCATGTTTCGTTTTAGGAGTTTAAGTGCAGCTCAGATGAAATTCTCAATGCAATAAAGGAACTTTATCGACAGTGTGATACAAAGGCACCTTTATCAAACGATGGTTAGTATATCTTGAAGCCGTACGTCATCCTTATATGGAATTGGTTATCGAAATCTACACTCACCAACAGTTTTGGCTGCTCAAAAAGTTTATATGTGTGGTATTACGACAGAGCCAGGTGCAACTTTCCTTTATTTTCAATGATTCTATGAAACGTACAAGTAAGTAAATTGCAAGCTTTTGTCCTCACTTGCTACTTTCTATGACCACAGGGTGTCCTGAAAAAATTGTACCCCGTTTGTGTGGCTGCTGTGGAGGAGCTGTAGCTTGAATTGTCTCGGCTTTCATACAGTTGCAAAGGCCAGGCTTCAGCGCCAATGGTTGTTTATTTATGACAGAGGAAAGGCCAAATAAGTGGTATTGTTCTCCAGCAATGGCAAAATCAAGTAAATTTTCAAAGAAAGAGTGAAGCATTGTATTTACAGTTTTTCTGCGTTTTAAAAAGGTTATTAATGTTGTTTATCTATAAGACAACACTTTGAAACCTTTCTTTCAAACATTATTTGATTTTGACATTGCTGGAGAACAACACAATGACTGTTTTTGGAGCAACCACTTATTTTGCCTTTCCTCTGCCATAAATCAGCAAACTAGTTGTTATCTGACTCAAACAAGGTCTCATATTCTACGTTGAAACTTGAACTATGCAACTGTGTAAAAGCTGAAATAATTGAATCTACAGTTTCCTGCAGCAACCATTCAAAGGGGGGGGGGGCAACAATTATTTTCTGAGTACCTTGAGCATATCTGCGAAGTCCTGAAACCGAACTGTTTTTTTTTTAGTTTGCCTCACAACACTCCAAAAGATTCAAGATGATGAAATGAACTGTTTCAATTCACAGTTGGTTTCGGTATTTCAATTTGCTGATTTCTTCTCCAGGCAAGTTTTTCTCAATTTTGAAAAAAAGAATAATTTAGAGATCACGATCGTGATGTAGAGTTGTCACCCACATCCTCAACACTGCTTTTGCAAATTTTATTGTTATTCTATTTCTTTCAGAAACTACAACCTTACTGTCTACTTTCAAGCTGCTTTTAAAGAAGGTAAATATAATCAAGTCTGTATTATTTTATTTAAGTTTCAGGTCTTGATATTTGATATTTAAGTTTCTGCTTCTAAGTACCAGGTGTCCCAAAAAGTACCATTCTTCGAATAATCACCAAAATTTTATAATCAAGCCAATCTCCAAGTTCCTTCTTGCAAGTATATCAAGCACCATATATTAATTGATTTTCTCAGATGTAGCTGTTCTTGTAATTGGTTTAAAGATCAGCAAATGTAGATCTTTTAAGGGCTGCTGGTTCTGAATCATAGTGCAAAAAATGACTGATGATTGCCAGATCAATTTCTTAGTATAAATTAAGCTTTTGATTTGGTCACAAATGACTGAAATAATTGTATACTGCAGGGATGATATAAGTTCTCAAAATCAGGGCAAGATTGCACTTATTGCTTGAAAAGTATAGCTAGAGATAAAGTTTTAAAATATGTTAGTTTTTTTAGACTTTAACAATTGAAAACAATAATCTGTTATCTTTAAACATTTTGGGTCATTGAAGAACCAAATCGATCAGAAAATGTTATCATAGGTTGATAATGTAGTAGTACTTTTTAGGACACCCGGTATCTTCGTTGATATGTTAGCGCTATTCCTCTGATCATTGTTTCCTATTATCTACTTTACAATTAGATTTGTCTGATACTTACTGTAGGAGAAGCTTGCTGCATAATCTGCAACCCACACTGACTCTGAAATGCGTCATCATATATTTAAAAGAAACAGAGCGTAGGTTTCAAATCTTTAAAACAGAAATTGTAAATGGTTTCTACACGTTTCTTTGGACTAAATGACTTGAAAGGAACTTTGGGTACTTTGTTATAATTTTATTTCAAGTCGTTTGAGGCTGTAGCGTCATCAAGTTTCTAAATTGTAACCCAGTAGTAGCAGATTGAATATCTTGTCCTTAATATCATATTGTTGACCAGCATAAACTATGGTTTTTGTGACATTACTACCATGTTCCCCCAACGATTTTCATTCGTTTCAAAACTTTGCCAAGATTCTCTTTATGTAAAGTAAACCCTATAATTTTGAACAACATCAAAAAGTCAAAAACTCAGCTGCAGAATTACAGCAAGGTAGTTGAAGATCCTTTCAAGCAATTCAATCTAAAGAAAGATTCACTAGCCATTCAAATAATCGTATTTAAAGATTTGAAACCTGTTCTGCTCAACAGCTTGAACTGCTTGATTTGCAGTACAGTAGCAGTTAGAATTTTGCTTTCTATTCTCAATTTCGTATTTTTGTCTGCAAGCCAAATAATTTGTTAACTATCATTACTATCAACGAGATTTAACACCATCTTCAGATTAAAAACAATCCTTTTTTCTGCATTTCAGTGCGAGTAATGAAGGCCTTGACATCCACTGATGATTTGGTTCTCTTATCCGTTGTAAGTATTTTTATAATTAAACTCGTCGATGTATTTCTACACTTGTTGGGTGATAAAAAATGATGGACCGCTGTTTGAAAAATCACAAAATGTGATTATAAGTTTCCCTTGAGATTTCTTGTTATTCTGTTGTGTTAGAGCAAAATTTCATTCTCCAGAGTTCGATATTCAGGCAGAATCAGTGGCATACACCTGGGGGCAACGGGGTGCGATGGCCCCTATTGTTGGCTAGAACAAGGATCTTTTGTTTGAAAGCAGTAGAAATAAACAATGCCTTTTAACTGTTACAATAGCTTCGCCACCCCCACCCCCCAGTATTTGGCAAAGTGTCCGCAACTGGGCAAAACTCTATCAGGACTGCTACCTATAAAGCGAGAAGTTTCCTTTCGGTTAGAAATGTTGAGAAACAGAAGTCAATCATGATGCCTTGGAAAATGCTACGCTTGTGGTCCTTTCAAAATTAAATTCGGATTCCCCCAAAAAACGGTTGATAAAGGTGACTCCTAATAGAAGATTAATTGCATTAATTTCATTGACCATAGGTATATATGGCGCCAGCCGGCTCATGTTAAATGCATTCTGCAATTATTTTGTAGCTGCAAGATCGCAAGATTATCCTCATTGTGTCCAGCTGTCTTAAAAAACTGGCCGAACAAATTCAAAGCAAAAACAGGACAGTACAACGACTGATAGGTATTCATTTTAATAGATCTAGTTATTTGCAAACATCTGTAAGAAGATGGAGGCAAAGAAACAAGACTTTTAAATCAGCACACTAAGGCCTTTTGAACTTATATTCTCTTCAGAGTGTGACTAACATTTGTTGTCAAATGAGATTCTGGTTAAAAACATAGTTATTTGCATGCTGTCAAATGAGATTCTAGGGCTGTTTTTATTGTTTTTTTTTTTGTTCCTACCTAGCACCCGAAGGTAATTTCTAGGAACACTGAGAAACTGAACTTACCGATGCAATGTACAGAGCGTTGAAAACTCTTCCCACGCTTGGTCGTAGGTTGGCCAGGGTGGGGGCTCGAACAACCAACCTTTTGATTGGTAGTCAAGCGTGCAGCCACCAAGCCATCCCTGCACCATTGAATGTGAAGGTGAAGGTGAAGGTGAAGGTGAAGGTGAAGGTGAAGGTGAAGGTGAAGTTGCGGTTTTTAGCGCAAAGCGCTGGGATTGCAGAAGTAGAACAGGCCTAATCGAGTCCGTGACCCCTTGCCATGACGCTCAAGTGGTGGGGTTCTACTGGGTATCGAACCCTGTCCTCCTGACTGTTCTGGCTGCAAAGTCAATGGATTGCACCACTGCGCCACAACACCTTCCATTGGAGAAACTGTTTCGTGAAGAGCTTACAGCTAACTTTGATGCAAAATTTTTATCTAATTTCCTACTTATTGTATAGTTAAGTTTGAGGACAGAACTGCGCTAGGCCGGATTTCTGTCAACCCGCTCTAGCCGATTTGAAAGTACGCTGTTTTTTTCTATTCATAATAAATTAAAACTAATGAACTTAAATACATTACTACTGTACCGCTCTTGGTGTAAAAAGACAGAAGGTCATCTGGCCTACACCAAGAACGGTACTTACAATTTGCAAATACAACTTCAAGACATAAAATGACAGCACTACAAGGGACAAAACAAAACAAGAAAGCAACACACAAATAGTCAAAAGAAAAGAAAGCGACTGGCAGTTCCACACCAAACCATGCAATGAGTCTAACCCCTTTATATCGTAGACTTCCATCGTTTTTGTACCATCACATAGCAACTGGACGTTACAATGATGAGGGAAGTCAAGCACTATGGGAAAATTTGGATGGTTTGGTGTTTTCATTGTAGTTATACGGCACTGGATTCATTTTCACTCCGATCATCTTCATTTTCACACTTTAGTTACACAGCAGCGTGGTCATTTTCTTTGTTTCTATTGCTGCGTAGTCCTCACCGTCAATGCGGGGTTCCAGTTTGACTGTCACTACAGATTTATGCATTACCACTCTATTACTACTGACTTGCTATTGAATTATGGCTCATAAACAGGCATGGAAGCTGGGCTGAACAACTTATGTAACATGCATGCCACGGTGTAACGTGCTTTTCACAACAATAAGCAATTGGCATTTTATCTGAACTTGAAATATTATAGTTTATCCCAAATTTGATGTCAGGTGAGCTTTGGCGATAATGCAAAGGTACTGATTCAAATAACTTTGTTGTTATTCTCACACAGTTTTACCTGACATCTAATTTGAGACAAGACTTTCAGTTTCTTGTTTTTTGCTTGCAGTTGAATTTTACACGAAGCTTGCACTTGAAAACAAAGAAAAGGTAAACTTGTTCTCAAAACTATCAACAAATTGTGTCTGGTTTTCAGCGTTTGTGATGTCCCAAAAAAGTGTGCCCCATTTGTGTGGTTGCCACTGAGGAGCTGCACGCTCTATTGTTTCGTTCCGGATACAATTGCATAGGATTGGCTTTAACTTAGACTTTGAAACCTTGTTTAGCCATTCGGAAAAGTGGTTGGTGATTTGTGGACAAGAAAGTCTAAAACGTGACTCTTTCCAAAACAGCACTTGCTTTGTTCCCAAAAATGTCAAAATTACGTAGATCTAGAAAGAAAGGGCTCTGGCGTTGTATTGAAATTGTTGGAAATGGCTCTGTTACAATTGGAATTGTTATTATGCTGTCACTAAGCAATGCAATTTAGTTCAAGTCTAAATACGCTCTAAAGCAGTTTTCCTAAGGGCTTCCAATTGTAGTCTTCTGAGGCTCCTTCAAGCGGTATGATTTCTGCAAAAACTTGTGAAACTTGGAGCATGACAGCAAATCTTTCATTTCATATGGAATCACATGGAAGCGCGATCGAAAAGATTTTAATTTGTTTATCATTCTTTTCATCACGGATCTCATTTCATAATTATCATAATTCTATTTTAAGGGACAAATCTGTTAAATCTTGACTAAGTTCTCGAACTCATGGAACTCACGTTAAATCCGCTCCTGAATTAACCCTTTTCAAACTATAGAAAAAATCGTAAACAACAAGAGAACTCCAGTATTTATTTGATTTTGGCATTTTTGGAGGATAAAAAAGTGCTGTTTTAGAAGAAATAACTGTTTTTACTTTCGTGTGCCATAAATCAGTAGCCACTTGTCCGATTGGCTAAAACAAGGTCTCAAGCTCTAAGTTGAAGCCAATGTTATGCAACTTTATCAAAACGGGACAATGTAACCTACAGCTCTTTTGCAGCAACCACAGAAATGAGGCACAATTTGTTGGGACACCCTATAGAATGAAGACATTCCGCATTTTATCTCAAATGTTTATTCAGTTACTATCCTTTTACATGCTGGAGAGAAATTTCAGTCTTTCTTGCCTCATAAAAGATTGGCTGTACGTGCTCTCGTGGTTTTAGATCTCAAAAAGAAACAAGATATAATCATCTTTCCCGCCTTTTTTGAAGCACAAATATGACCTATTATGATGCAGTACGCTTTTCTGCCTGTAACATTGGAAAACAATCTTGGTAAAGGCGACGTGTATTTCTTTGAATAGATTGTGATTGTGAACTCTTGTTTCAGAACTTCAATAGTACTTAAAGACCATACAGGAAGAAACCTGTCATAAAACTGGCTTTCAAATTGCTCAATGATTTGAAAATGTCATTGAAGGGTGGGGGAGGGGGGAAGGGGGAGATATGTCAACTCAATATTGTTATACAAACCATCTATCATAGCCACCGCGCTCAGTAGAAATGATTTTGTTTAGTGGACTTGTCTATTGAATGTTTCTCTAAAAATTAACTTCAAATCAGCCTAAATTTTCTCTTGAGCCAATTTCTTAGTAGCATGTTCTTGTTTTTTTCCTTTGCAATTTTATTTCTAATAGTTTATCAAATCTGTGGCTAAAGGTAAATACATTTCAATTTTAGGCCATTGATATTTACCTGGAGTTGCTTGAAAGTAGTGATCTATCAACGAGAACATCGGCATGTACTGCTCTTAAATACCTGGAGGTAAGTCTTTGTTCAAGTCCTTCATGTTTCTCCTGTGAGTATCGGAGTGGGAAAGGAGGGGAGAGATTCTTGGCTCTCCCTTGATTTTATTGTAATTTGACAGATAATTTACGTTAAAGAGTGAAAAAAGTGAATGTTCCCTTGCAGTAAAGTTTTAGAGAAAAATTTATATTATTTGTCAGATTCAAATGCTGCTATATAGGAATACGGAAAGTATTGCACAAACTCTTCTAAATATGAAGCAATTTCTTTTTTAAATCCTTGATAGCTTATTGGGGCAGTCAAGCCGCAAAACGCGGGTAACAGATTCTGCATGTGCATTCTCCCATAAGTACAGGCCTAAATGTCAAAACATGTTTACATTACCTTCCTCTTCATTGTAATTCCAACGAAATTAATTGAGCTGTTAATCCAGTATTGTTCGAGAAGGTTCTATTCGCCCTGCAGTTTTACCAAGCATCACAAATCTGACTCAAAAACCATAGTCTTTGGTGGATTTTTTGCCATCTTTAAGTTGTCGATTTTCACTTCGTAGTGCTCAGAGGCTCAGACAAGATCACCGTTTACGAATTTCAGCCATTTCCAATTAACGAAATAACTTTGCGAATGCATCAGATTAACATGGATGAACAATGACTTTCCTTCGTTTCGAAAGATTATCAAGAGGGACTTTGATGCAAGTTGATAAAAACGTGCGATTATGTTGGTTAAAATCTCCATTGAAGAGTCGATGCTTAGCCTGAGCACTTTTAGTCCTAGTGTCCCATGCAGTGTAACGTCGAACTGCCCCTTCGAACGCTCAGTTTTTATAATGAGTAGACTAACACAGCTGACCAGGTTTACACCCACTTCAATTTTCCCCAATGCTTGATTTATATTTTCTTCACGATAATCGGCCCCCAAATACCTTCTGACTGCCAAGTTTGTGATCTGTACAAAGTGTGTGAAATCTTCCCCAAATTGTTCTGAGAAACATTATTTTTTCGCCGATAAATATTGTTGAATTTGGAGCAATATTTACCCCTGCCATAAAGGAGCGTACTATGATAGAAATTTCTTATAAATAAGCAATCTGCGGAACAGAAGCTCAAAGTAGCGTTGGATAACTCAAAGGGTCTTCTTTGAGTTTAGTCAAGCATTGGCTTGGGTGTTATGGTCACGTGGCTTTAGATTGTCCTTTGTTCTTCTGGTGTTAAATCGGCTTGTTTGTTTAGATAATTTGTCCTTTGCACGAACCAAACTGACGATGAAACGCATTTTTGGTTGTTCAACGTTGCTCTCTATTGCAGCTATTAACTTTTTCTCTCCTTTCAGGGTTTCAGGTTAATTCTTTGTTTCTCGTGCAGGATTCAGCAGTCTTCTCCCTAGTTACAAGTTAATTCGGTTGTTATTCTTTTACAGGGGTTAACAGTTTCTTTCCACAGATTACAGTGTCTAGCGTTGGGTTTGTGGGTTTATTACGATGAGTCCGTTTTTAAGGTTATTTTTAAATTTCTTTCTAAAAGGCGTTGAAAGCACGAGATCAAATAGCGTACTTGTGGCAAAATGATGAAGGCGACGTACGAAAAGCTGCCTTTGAAGCACTAAAAGTAGTCGGTAAGTTGAACATTAACCATTTACTAAAGGCATTGAGTCCATATCAATGCATAATAGTTAACGCTATCCTGGATTTTTGCTGAAAAACTGCTGATATCCTTTGTTTCGCACAACAGTACGAACGTCAATAGCAGTGGGAAAGAAAGACATCTTAATCCTTGCATTCTTCTCAGGAATTTTTTTTGTTTAATTTCAATAGCCATAGAATTACAATTTTGTTTGACGTTTCAAGAGCAGTTGATATTGGTCATGAGCGGGCTATTTATGCGGACACGGTGCCTTCAATCATAGTTTGAATCGCAATTACTTGAAACTTGCTGGGTATTAAAAAAGTGAAAGGCTTTTACCATCACCAATAGTGGCGGAAATTATGGGGGGGGGGGGTTGGAGGGGCAACTGCCTCCCCCCCCCCCCCAATTCGACAAGACTCGGAAATTTTCCGTAAAAGTCGGAAACGTACGTGGGATCGAAAGTTCAGCAAAGGAACGAGTCACCATCCAGAAGTAGACAAGTTTTTATCTGCAAAGAGCAAACAAAATTCACAATCTCAAAAGCATATTCTAAAGTTCTTATTCACTTTCATTTATTTCAAAAACGAGAAGAAAGTTGTTGGGTATAGGTCCGAGAGTAGCAATATTTCCGAGTGATGTTGGAACGTGATTGAGAGAGACATTCTAAGCCAATGTAAAGGTTGGAGTTCTCAAAATTTTCCTGGAATAAAGTTCAGACAACCTAGCAGCGGATTTTCAAATTTCCCATGTCGAGGACAGGCAAAAATTGGATTGCAAAAAGCGTTGTAAGACAGAGTAGGGGCTCTTCGTGCATTTTTTTTTTGAGAGGTGGTTATTCATGTCGTCAAATGTTCAGATTTGGCACTGGCAAACAAGGGATCCAAGAGATCTCCTAAGCCAAAATCAATCATTTTTGTTCATAACGTTCCTGGGGGATGCTACTCCATTAAAAAATGTTACAAAATTGTCAAAATCCCATTTCAGGACTGACAAACATAGGGTCATGAAAGGCATTCTAAGCAAAAGGAGAGGGGTTGTCCTCAAAAATTTTCCCAGGGCTTCGCCCCCAGAGTCCTCGTAGCTGTTGGGCCTACCTTCAGAATACATTCTTGGCCAGTCATACATACATACATACATACATACATACATACATACATACATACATACAAGGTGTACAATTATGGACAAAATTGTTGAGAAAAATATCCGCTTTCACAGAGTGCAACGACTTGTGATAGCACTTCGATATCATACCCCGCTATCGGCCCCCCCTCCCCCCATTCAATGTTGGGTATATTTTTGGAGCAAGGCAGCAAACTGCAGCTATAGTTACCAACATTGAACGGGGGGAGGGGGGTGCAGATTTTTCTCAACATATTATGTCCAAGATTGTAGGTGAGTATATCCACAATAATTGTGGCTCTTCAACTCAAGTTAAAAATGCAATTTCCCTAAGATATTACAATCTGCAAAAAAAATATTAAGTTATAATATAAATTAGGCAGCAACTAAAGAGAACTTAAAGATAAAATATATAATAGAAGTCGATTAAGGGCAAAGACGTTCTTTAGCACGCCTTGTTAGGTCCGCTCTCAGTTTTGTACAGAATGAGGTCAATGATTTCTGTTCCCTGATTTCTGTTGGGAGTTTGTTGAATAGCTTGCTCGCAGTGTCTTGAAAGGTATCCCTGATCATTGATGCGCTCAACTTCAGTTCGTTACTGTTACGAAGAGTACGAGTGGTCCTCTTTATTTCAATGCGGTTAATGGATGGCCAATTCTCGTTGTGAATTGCTTTAAAAGTCATTTTCATGCAATTAAATTCTCTTATTTCCACTATTGGAAGCCAGTTAAGTTTGAGAATATCAGCTGAAGATGCATAGCGACCAAGCACAAAACTTGCTGCAACTTTCTGCAATCGTTGCAGTTTGTTTATTTGAGTGACAGATAATGGCGAGTAAACATAATCGTTGAAATCAATTTCAGTCATGCCTCTTTCTGTCAACTGCTGAATATAAATAGTTTTGAAATCTGATATACATATTCTCTTAGCAGATTTAAGGAGCCTATGATGTCCGGTCTTCCAGCAAAATACCTGAAAACAGAAGCATTTCCTAGACTTGGAAAATTGACGGCGCTTGGCCCTCCACTCAAAAAGCTGAATTTCCGCCACTGATCACCAAACTTGGAACATAGTGTAGATCGTGAAAATTTCATCAAGTATGCCTTTGTCAAAGACTCCATTAACATGTTGAAATACTTTAGAACTGAGTAATTCATACTTTTGGTGAAGATTTGCCATATCGTTCTTTTCCAGGATTTCCAGAAGGCATGGAACCTAGCACCGATGTAAAATTAGGATTCATAGAAGTTTCAACAAGACTCTAACACAACAAATGCCCATCCTCGTACACTACAGTTTACCGTCTGTCCCGCCAGAATGCTCGAAAACTGAATGACGTCGTTACCTTGCGAAGCTTCAAGTAATGCATAAGTTCAAAAAAAGTACCGGGTGTCCCAAAAAAATGTATGCAGATTTGATTCACTCTAGCAATGTGAATCTAGCTTTAATCAATGGCTAATCACTCTCAAAGTGTTCCTCAATAGTTAACTTGAACATAGATACCTCGTTTGCTGGTATTGGTGCTTTGAGAGCAGACATGTTAATCTTGAAAGCTCAAATTTGCCTCCTCCTGCAAACCAGAGCTTTAGCCTTTTGGCCTAAGCAATACCTAAAGGCACAGCGTATAAATCAACGAGAGCCTTGATAAAATTTGAACAATATTAGATCTTATGTTAATCTGATTTCCAGAAGTCACCCCCCAGTCACCCATTGGGGAAGTTTCTTAATTTTTCATTAATTTCAGTTCTTAATTTTGATGTGGTTCATGAATTTGCTTAGGCCAAAAGGTTAAAGCACTGGTTTGCAGGAGGAGGAAAATTTGAGCTTTCAAGATTAACATGTCTGCTCTCAAACCACCAATACCAGCCAACGAGGTATCTATGTTCAAGTTAACTATCGAGGAACACTTTGAGAGTGATTAGCCATTGATTAAAGCTAAATTCACAGCGCTAGAGTCAACCAAATCCGTATACATTTTTTTGGGACACCCGGTAGTATGAAGATGCGAGCAGATAAGTCACGTACGTGCAACATTTAGACATGAAACGATACTTACCCATTAAGTTGAAGTTTGATTGTAATTCTTCTTTGTCAACAGCAGGGACGAAGGACTCACATGAGAAGCAAGCATCCATGCGCAGCAAGCCATTTCGAGTTAAGAATTTTCTTAATTTCAGCATTAAAATCGGCAGAATCGGCAGTAAAATCGGTGCTAGACTCTACATCACTATCACGCTGTCACGCACCTTTTTCCTCAGCAGACTGTATGGGTACTGTCCGGATCAAGTATAAAACCTAATGAAGGTACGTTAAATACCTCCAGATAAACAAACTGAAATTTGACTAATTCGAAAACAACTTTATTAAAAGTTCTGAACTCACCAAACATTGTATTTTGTCTTGACAACGGTGGAGCGTTCTTTTTCATGTCTGACTTGTAATATACCTAACTCGCGATGGCTTGATCTCCCTGCGCGCCCGCTTCTCGTATGATCCCCGAATGACGTAGCTGATGACAGAGTACCGAATTTCCACATTGCATATCGGACATGCTGCTCGTAACTTTGGCTACTTGGCCAGGCACGTTGCGAGCGTAGTATGTAAAAAGGGCGAGAAAATACGTTAAAAATTAATCACGTGACCCATCCGAGCGCGCCTTCAAATGTTACCGTGTCATTCTCTTCGTTTCATAAGTTCTCAGGAGGGACGGTAAATTGTGTCAAACTAGTTTTCTCATATCGGAAAAAAGTGTAGAGCAATAGAAAAGAGCTGACGCTCTTATAAAGGCCCGTTTGAGACGGGGACGAGATCAATCTTTATGAAAAGGGACTAGGTAATTGGGTTGAATGGCTTGTGCAACATTTAGCTTCAGGTATGTACCTATATTTGTTTTAATAAGTTGATTTTAACAATTAAATTCTTGTTGTAAGTAACTAAATGTGTACCATAAATATTTTCTGAATGAAATAAAGAGATAGGCCAAAAAGAAGCTTAAACCTTTGAAAGTACTTTATCTTCGTCCTTGGCATGCAATGAGTACTGATTGTCATTTTGATGTTGTTAAAGTTGATTTTCAGGATTTTCCTGATGACATTAGGTGCATTTGTTCATTCTGAAATTAGGAATTAGCTAAAAGTCGTATTTCTTCATAGGCCTAAAATCAGCTAATAATGGCTGTTTCAAAATCGTGTAGATTTTCACTGTTTAATGCCCTATGCTGCTAGCATTTCAAAAGTTTCAAAATCATCAGAAAGGAAAAACATCACTTTAACGTTTTAATCATTAAAATATGGATCAAATCAAAACAATTACTTAAGTTTTAGGTTTATTGCAGTAATATTAAGAGTTCAAATGCCGTGCATTCTTTCGAACTCACCTGGCAGACTAATGGTGCAGCTTCGTAATAACAAGAGGATAACAGATGTTATTGCTGTAATATTCAGAGTTCAAATGCCGTGCACTCTTTGTAAGGCCCGTTTTATAAGTCGTGCCGCGCCGTGCCGAATCGCGTGAATTTCGAAAAATTTTGTCTGGTTCGGCGCGGCACGACTCTTATAAAACCAAATCAGCACTTGGTTCGACTGAGTCGAACCATATGCCGCAGGCATCTCGACTGGGTCGACCTGGTACGACTTATAAAACGAAATTTCAGTCGCGCCATGCCGCAGCATTTTCACACATGCGCACAATGGCAAAAGCTATTGTTTGTTATGGGTGTGCAACCCAGCCATACCCAACATGCGCATACGTCACTGTGGTTCGGTGTGGCACGGCACGGCAAAAGCTTTTCCTTATAAAACAGAGGCGCTCCAAGTTGAGCCTTAGTCGAACTCAAATTTCTTTGGTTCGGCACGGCGCGGCGCGGCACGACTTATAAAACGGGCCTAACTCACCTGGCAGACTAATGGTGCAGCTTTGTAATAACAAGAGGATAACAAACGTTATTTTTGTAACATTCAAAGTTCTAATGCCGTGCACTCTTTCTGACTCCTTTCAGACTAATGCTGCAGCTGTGTAATTTATAACTTGAGAAGAGTTTTCGTTGTCAAACGCACACATGCAGATACGAATTTAGATTATAAGAAACATATGCCACCGTGGACAATTTTAATAACTCTGATATTTCTTTCAAAGCGTTGATATAGTGGCTTTTTAAAACTTATACAGCTGATCAACTTAGCATTGTATCGCCAAAAATTTTACAGACCAAAAATATTCTTGGGCAAACAACTGCAATGTTATTGCTAAATACTGTAAACTAGGTACCCTGCAAAAAAACTTAGCGAGTGGAAGTTGGGCCTTGCAAGGGTTATGGAATTTTGGTGACTTAACGGGGCTTTGTTCCTTTGTTTTTGGGATTGTTTGTCTTATGAAAATCTTTCATATATCTTATGCAGGCATTTCTTTGCAAATAGTAAATGACGTTAGCTTTTGCATGAACTGATTGGTGTGCCTGTTACGTGTCGTAGATTGCACTCCCCCATACATTCTTGGTAGGTTAGGCAGACATACCTTGTACTAAGGTCTATTCCTGAGCTCACAGTTTCAGGAGGACCAACTCTTACATTTCACATGTTTCATATTTCATGTTGTCAACTACTATGAGGGTAGGAGACTTGACGCAAAAGTGCTGGTTTTCTACAAACAATCCCATAAAATGCCAATAACACAAACAGACCCAAAGAAATAGACTGCCCTTAAGTCACCAACACTTCATGATCCTTGCAATTTTCAGGGCCACTCGCTGAACTCTTTTAAATGATACCCAGTTTGAAGTGTTTTGAAGTAAAATGGGGGCTCTATAGCTAAGGGTATTATTGGTCTGTATAAAGTTTGGAATTACTGTAGAGAGGATGGTATATGTTTATTTTTGTTACAAATCGTTGATTTTCATTCATGACTTATTTCAAATAGTGGGCGAGATCAATTTCATTTCTAAAACATGCATAAGGGACTGGGGGCACTGTTGGTCACGGAATGTTTGCAATGAACAAAAAATACCCTTTTTGTTTCAAGCAAAAGGTGCCACTTTAGCTTGATTAAAAGATGTGCTGTGAAGTTTCGTGCCCCCCCCCCCAAGTTTAAGATGCATCCTACTGCCCCGAACACGTTTGGTGGAACTCGTTGAATCAAAAGCTATATCCATGGTTTGTTATATTCTATAGAAACAGCCATGAATTTCATTGGCCATAAATTTTATTGGTTGAATACCCGAGGCTGCGTAAATTTACCTGCATTTAACTTGGTTTCACTCCCTTTTCCGAACTGATCAACCCAAGACAACTTTGCGATTGCCCCTGCGATTGGCCCCAATCAGCGAGCAGGATTTTCAATCGAGAGCTAAATATGGCCGTATAAAACCAGAGTAACGTATTGTAAGTCGCCAACAAAAATAGAGTGGTTAAATACTTAAACGTCTACTTGTCTCTATCAGAAAAGTTATCCCCCAGCCCCACATGAATTTACCCGTTCTACATGCTATAATACTAACAATTATTCATGTATCGCTCATAGTACAGTTGATTTGATTGTAATTATATTTCATAGTGTATTTTAATTTTTGTATAAAATAGCCTTTAAATGTTGTTTTGTTGGATCGGAGAATTAAATATTGGGACACTTGAAGTCGTTCTTGCTTGGTGGCTAACCTCTACTTTGGCTACGACTTTCTTAATCACGTTCTACCGTTTTTGAGAAATGTTCTTTCCCTACTTTTGTAACACAATCTTTTTGGATTGTAAAATAACAAGCCTTACAAACGCTGGGCACAAGGCGCACCAGGATATTTCCCAGTATCCCGGTGGGTCTGTCCGCTTCGTTATCCGAGAAACAGCGATTGCAAAACAACAAAGCTGCAAGATCAGCTGGTGTAAAACGCAAGATACAGGTTAAAGGCACACTGTCGTGCCTGTGATTGGCTGGTGGTGATGTTGAAATCACTAACAAGGACCCGGTCTCTAAATAATTACCAAACCTTTATGTCCTTGGATCATACTTTGTTTCGAGAATAAAGGGAGTCAGATCTTTATCGTCTTCATGAATTTAAGTGTACAGCGAAATCACTGAAGCTTGCCTAATTCCATTCTTTGTTATTTTCTTATTCATCCAATCAGTGCCACGACAGTCGGGTTAAAAAACTAGCGGCCATTGCGGCCATGGGCATACTTGCTTCATAGACCAGTCGGAGAATACGGTAAGGGTAACATCTCTCTGAACTTTGTGACTATGATATTTAGCTGGGGGGTTAGAGCCTTTTTTGAATTACATGTAACTGTAGCCTTAACTATCACTACTGTTTTCCTAGTTCAAAATGACATGATTTTATTATGATTATCACAAATGAAAAATTTATTTGTACCTTCAAAATACGTGTTTAAACCCAGAACATCATTTACAAAATTACTAATAAGTGCACACAGATTAGAAATAGAAACAGACAGATACAATAACACACAAAATAGAAAGCAAAGGGATGAAAAACATGCGACTTTTGTAATGAAATCGGTACACTTTGTGTACGGTAGATAATGAAATTCACTTCCTTTTCAACTGCAAAAATAACATGCATTTAAGAGATGAATTTTTTACTAAAATCGGAATTGATGACAACAAGTTCAAAGAAATCTCCTTCAATTCAAATATGGACATCATCAAGAAATAATGAAAAATCCTAACTATACAATAGAAGTGAACTATTTAGCAATATTTATATACAAATCTTAAAGCTGTAGAAAAGCGCTTAGATTGATTGAATTAATTGCTTCTATATTCGCAAACCTCAGATTAGATTATGTTATGCAGTTTTAGTAGATTCGTAGTGAGCAATGTATTAGTAAATACAATATTGCTTTTTTTATGCACAATATAAAAATATACAATTTAATAAAAGACACAGTTACAAAAGACGATACCATTGGGAGCATGATAGGCATGGCTACCCTAAATGATCTTAACCAATAACAATACAGATACTAAAGGCGATACCAAAGTTTCTGTTTGTCTCTCCTAGGGGAGAAACCGGCGGCTTAATCAGAAGATATGGCGACACTACTGCTTGAATCAAAATTGAAAATTGACAGATTTTGGTATAGTCTTTAGTAACATAGATACATTTACTGTACATATATCATTTTATAAGAAGTTACAGATTAATAGAGACGGATGAGACGGAAGATTAATTTACCTAGGTTTGTAACTGCTGGTTCTACAAGAAACGCTCTGACGTATGAATGACTTTTAGCGTTGATTCCAAAATTTCTTTATTTTGGTTATGAGAAAATCTTTTATCACCATACAACATTATTTGCACAAGGGTTTGATTTGGCAGGTTTAAGATGTTCTGTAGTTGGAATACTTCGTTAACCGCGCCTAGGAGATCACGCCTTTGATCATCATGTGCATGGCATTGCAGCAAGAAGTGTTCCGTATCCTCAATTCCATCATTAATTAGACACATTGTGTCAACTGTGTCTCGAAAGTCATGATTGAATTTGTGACATCTTAGCTTACTGAAACCTACGCGTTGCTGGGTGAGGATGGCAACACCTTTAGGATCATAAATTCCATAAACGGGTTTCTGGGTAGGGCGGATAAGAGAAGATCTTTCCTTTCTCCTCGTAAACGTCTTTGAAATTTTCACAACGAACTTCATCGACATCTGCCTTCTCTTTCCCGTACATGTGACATACAAGTTCTTCCAAAGCAGCAAAGAGACTGTCGCTAAGATACCACTCAATTCCAAGCTAATAAACACTTGACCAGCTCTGTTTCTTTTTTCTACAGAATTCGCCAGCAATGCTTCTTTAATTTCTTGAAGAAGGATGACCCGTAATCATTGCCGGCAAAGGCATGAAATCCAAACAGTGCCGTTTTCAGCTCCTTTCTCGTGTCGATTAAGCTAAGTCAACACTAAGAATTTTGTGACGTTTTACCAGTCCTTGTACTTGGTCCTCTCCTTTTTCTGATTTATATAAACGATTTACCAAATTCTTCCTCCAAACTATTGTTCTACTTGTTTGCAGATGATACAAATATTTACTATGAAGCTAATAACATTGATGTGCTTCAAAGAGTAGTTAACAAAGAACTAAAAAAAGTTAAAGCATGGCTTGATGTTAACAAGTTGTCACTAAACATAGAGAAAACTAACTTTATTGTATTTAAATCTCCCAGGCATTCCTCTGAAAATGTAAACATAAAGGTTGGAAAGCAACCTATAAGACAAACTAAGTATGTTAAATTCCTTGGTATACTTTTAGATGAACATCTAAATTGGAAATATCATTTGCTTGAACTTTCCAAAAAACTAGCTAGAACTTGTGGCATGTTTTTTAAAATACGGCATTTTTTGCCAATCAATGTTTTGATTTGTTTATATAACTCTTTATTTTCCTCTTTTCTTCAATATGGTATTATAGTTTGGGGCCTTACATATGATTCATATGTCAAGCCAGTTTATTTGCTACAAAAGCGAATAATAAGAGCCATAGCATTTGAGCATTTCACCTCACCTTCTGCTCCCATCTTTCTTGATCTGAAAATCTTACGGCTTTCTGACCTTTTCCAATTCAAGCTACTTTGTTTTATGTATGAATGTATTAATAGAACTTCCCCTTCTCATTTCCATAATTTCTTCACGCCAGTGGCATCTGTTCATCAATATGGTACTAGACAGTCATCAAAGAATGACATTTTCTTAACGAAGAAAAATACATTGCTTTATGGTCTTCAATCAGTGCAGTATTGTGGTGCTAAAACATGGAACAGCATTCCAGTAAACATCAAGGAATCAACCTCTATCCACAGCTTTCGAAAAAATCTCAAAACTTTCTTCTTCACCAATAATTATCAAAACTAATCATGGTAGAGTGCTCCTGGGGGCTGGATGGGCGTTTTTCCGTCTGTCCAGTCTCTGGAAGTACTTTAAACCCACATTGATATGAAGTGGCTTCATTCCTCGCAAGTTTATCATCAATCCTTAAATACTTAAACAAATTTTGAATATTTTCTAAGACAGGGGGTGCTCTCTCCTCGATTAGTTTATCTATTGAGAGGGCCCCTCCTTAAGAAATTCCCTGCACACAAATTTATTTTCTTTTTTTCTACATCATTGTTATTGTTATCATTTATATTTTTTACACTTAGTTAATTTATGTTGAAATTGTTTGTATGTAGTGGAATTTTAAAATGAGAAACTGAAACTGAAACTGAAACTGAAACAGTCCCGTAGTCTATGTGTATCTTGTCGAAGTTTTCTTCAAACATTTTTTTTTTTTTTTTATTCATATTAAAATATTACAATATAATCTTACATTCTACTATACGTTCCTGATTACTATACTACACTACAGGGACGATACCATGGGGAGCGAAAGACTATGACTACCCCATGGCCAATATGAAAAGACACGCAACGTTAAACTAAATACAACTACACTACGAACGATTTAAAAACTACTGGATACTATACTAGATTCCATCCCACATCAGATGTCAGGTCAGGGTTGCGATCAATGCGAGCACAACTCGTTCTAGATATTTAAGGTAAATCAAATGCCTGTCATCTGATGTGAAACAGAATTTACAAAGAAAAGGAAACATTTACGCAAAGAGACTTGGTGGCTGCTTTGTGCATGACTGAGGTTTGGAAGATCTTATTCAAACCGACCAGTTTCGTGAATGAAATGTAAAGTTAGTTCGAGTATATCTCTGTTCAAGTCATAAGAAAGGTCTTGATCACCATATAATAAAAGTTGCACCAAAGCATCATTTGAAAGATTGGTGATATGTACTGATGGTCGTAATAATTCAACAATTCCAGCGAGAAGATCTCGGCGATGAGCATCAAAAGAAGGGCAGAGGAACAAAAAGTGCTCCACGTCCTCAATACCATCGCTTGTTGGGCACATCGGGTTTATGGTATCCCTGAAATTATGCTCGAATTTGTGGAAATTTAACTTGTTGAGACCAACCCTAAGTTGAGTAAGGTAGGATAAACCCTTTGGATCGTGAATTCCAAAGACAGATTTTGCAGGGGGGCGAATTTTTGAAAGGAGCTTTTTTTTTAAAACAGCAATAGAAGGTGCAAGTCTCAATTCAGGCTTAAGCTTATTTCATTCAGATAAACAATTAGGATAAAAGGAAGACTTGAACTTTTCTGTCCTTGCCTTTAATCGCCCAATGACATCCTGATTGCGAAGGCGATACTGTGACTAATGAAGAGGGGGAATTGGGTCTACTGTATACTCAGGACTAAGATTATTTACAAACTTGTAGAACAAGGTAAGGCGTCTACTCCATCTTCTGGAACTCAGTGACTCCCATCCAAGCTCTGTGTACAGCTTCTCGCGAGATGTTCCCCTCCATGTTCCGGTTACCGCCAAAGCAGCAGAATACTGAACAGACTCTAGCTTTTCCATCAAATTTGGTAAAATGATGTTTTGACTGAATTCACACACTTTAGCAGGAATATCGTAAATAACATCACCATAATCCAGGTGGGGTCGAACATAGAGCTTATATAATTCGTTTAGGGTATGCCTGGGCAGATATTTGGAGAGATATTTCAGCAAACCAATGCCCTTTCTTGTTTTAGAGATAGCTGATTTGATATGAGCTGAGAAAGATAGCTTTGAGTCCAGGATAAGTCCTAAATGTTTATGTTCGTTTACTTTTTTAACAGGTATGTCGTTAAAAAGGATCACTGGATGGTCAATTTCAATTTTCTTCCTTGAAAATGTCAATTCAACAGCTTGTTTTTGCGGGTCAGGATTAAATGACATTCTCCAAGCGTGAGCCCACTGACTTATCAAGTCCAAGTCATGGTTCATATCACTGGCTGCTGAATTTGAATCTTCTACCACTGTGAACAATGATGTATCATCAGCAAATAGTTTAACATTGCACTTCAAGCCTACAGCTAGATCATTTATGTACACAAGGAAAAACAAAGGTCCTAGAATAGAGCCCTGGGGAACCCCTGCCGAAATATCTCCCCAATTTGAACTCTGTCCGTTCAATACAGTCCTCTGCTTTCGATCCTTAAGAAAACTTTGGATTAAAGAAAGAAGTTCTCCTGAGACACCACATCGTTTTAGTTTATAAATTAGACCGTCGTGCCATACCCTATCAAATGCCTTAGAAATGTCAAGATAAACTGAGCGAACATCAAGAGGAGGATTACAGTCGAAATCTTTGAATATCGTATGTGTTTCTGAGAGTAACTGGTTGATTGTTGAGTCTCCTTGGCGAAAACCTGATTGATTTGGGTTGAGTAGTTCATGTGATACAAGATGTGAGTAAAGAGAATCATATATGAGTTTTTCAAGTATTTTCCCGAAAATTGGTAAAAGAGAAATAGGACGGTAATTCCCCTTCACATTTTTCTCGTTTTTCTTATGAACCGGCACTACATTTGCATATTTCCATATTCCGGGAAATAAACCACGCCTCAAACAATTTATGAAAATTATTTTAAGTGGAAGAACCAAAGCAACATCGCTTAACTTTATCATCCTCACAGATATTTCATCCCAACCATGTGCTTTATTGGGATTAAGGGATCTTATGATGTTTAGTATCTTCTCCTCGGAGATGAAAAAATCATTTATTTGAGTCGTAGTTACTGGAATATCTTGTGGAATTTCACTACCTGTGTCAATGGTCGAGCATTGAAGTATGAAATAATCATTAAATATCTGTGCCTTTTCGGTAAAATCCGTTACAAACAGCCCATTTTCAAGAAGAGGTGGTATCATGGGAATCTTAACTTTGTTTAGAACAGTGTTTATTAAAGTCCAATAGGTTTTGCTACTTGTCCCAGGATTAGCTAAGGTTGTCCCAGCCTTAAGGAAGTAATTCCGCTTAGCTTCCTCAATCAGCCTTGCGCCTTCAGATATCATCTTCTGTATACCTTCGAGCTTGTCGACTGGCCGGCCACTCCTCACGAAACTTTTATATGCACGATTCTTTTTCCTAAGAAAATTTTTGACGGCTTGCGTTATCCAGGGTGCTTGGCGAGGCCTAATTGTTTTGACCTTATTAGGAATGAAATTAGAATAAATATTCAAAAGGACTTCATTGAGTAGTTTTACCTGTTCATTAGGGCATGTTATGTTATCGAGATGTTCGTGCCAGGCAAACATTTCAATGCTTTTCCTAATGGCTACAAAGTCAGCCTTGTCGTAGTACCAAATCTTACGGGTGTATGGAGGTAGCGCTATGTTTGAAACAGATAATTTACCGTAAACAATTTGATGGTGGCACTGCTCATGTAATGACGGATGAACACCTGACTCAATAATGAGGTTAGGTTGATCAGTGAATATCAAATCAATACAGGACTTGGAATCGCCCTTCAAATGGGTTGGTTCTGATATCAACTGATGAAGACCATTGTCAGACGCTAGTGGCTCAAACAGTTTGCCTTCGTTATTTTCGATATCATTTTCCCACCACTGAGCTGATCTACAGTTGAAATCACCGGTAATGATAACGCAGAATGGATTTTCAGCATGCATTTTCGATAGCATCAACTCAAAGTTTGTTGTGAAGTTATCAAACTCCTCCGGGCCCTGACTTGGACTTCTATAAATTACGGCGAAGAAGTACTTTTTCCTGTTTAATTGAATTTCGTACAAAATACATTCAGGGAGGGTCACTAAATCAGAACGGTTTTTTGAAGCAAACATGGATATGAAGAGAATATTTATACAGGTTGTCCCAAAAAACATGTGCGATGTTTGAGTGGGTTCTGCGGAGCTGCCATAAACCCAATTTTTCTGTTATTAAGGTTCTTGACAGAAGAGACTTCAAATTAAAGGTTGACACCAAGTTTGAGTAAATCTGATCACTAGTTGCTGATTTATAGAACAAGAAAGCTAAAATTCTTGGTTGCCTCAAAACCAGGGGATTCATTATTCTCCATTGCGTTAAAATCAACGAAATTGATTGAAAAAACATACCTAGCCCTGTTTGCTGATGGTCATAAGTGAGACAGATAGTCAGACATTGTATTTTGTGATAACCAAAAATAATGGACATATCTAGGGTTGCAAGGAATGGCAATGTGCAACACAAGTGCTTCAGGCCATGGTATGCGTCCATCATATATTTTGCTTCTCAAATGTGATTAAATCGTTTTAAATCAGCAATATTGCGTTCAGCAGGCTGCTTGGTCAATATTCTTGAGTTATATGGTCATTAATTACTCCCAAATGCGTTTCCTGGCATAACTGTAAAGTTTAAGTTCATTTAATATTAAAATTCAAGTTATAAGGTTAAGTACGGAGATAAAATCCTCTGGTTTTGAAGCAACGAGTGGTCGTGACTTTCTTTCTCAATAAATCAGCAACCACTTGTCAGATTTACACAAAATCCGTGCCAAACTCTAAGTTTTTAATCTCTTCTATTCACAAATCTGAAGAACAGGAAAGTTAGATTTATGGCTCCTCCACAGTAGCCATTCAAACGGCGCACATGTTTTTTGGGACACCCTGTATGTACATGTCACCTGAGGGTAAACGAGCAACGATTGCTTTGGTAGGATCTTGAAGCAATGCATGATGTGCATGTAGCAACAACTTGATGTTAGCCTCTTGGGGTATCACATCAATTTTCTCAGAAGAGATTTTGTGGCAAATGCCATCCATAGAATATATCATTTCATTGCATATCAACTGCTCAAGAATTTCAATCCTTTTCCCTTCTGTGATATCGCAAATGATTTCATTCATGAAGCAGTGGTTACATCAACCCTAGGAATCTGACTCACACCAGGAGCTTGCATTGAAGTTGATATCAGCACTATTTAGAAGTACTTTCAAAATGATCTGTAACACACACCACAAGCTTGCATTGAAGTTGATATCAGCACTACTTAGAAGTACTTTCAAAACATGGTCTATAACACACACCACAAGCTTGCATTGAAGTTGATATCAGCACTATTTAGAGGTACTTCAAAAATGATCTGTAACACACACCACAAGCTTGCATTGAAGTTGATATCAGCACTATTTAGAAGTACTTTCAAAATGATCTGTAACACACACCACAAGCTTGCATTGAAGTTGATATCAGCACTATTTAGAAGTACGTTCAAAATGATCTGTAACACATACCACAAGCTTGCATTGAAGTTGATATCAGCACTATTTAGAAGTACTTCCAAAACATGGTCTGTAACACACACCACAAGCTTGCATTGAAGTTGATATCAGCACTATTTAGAAGTACGTTCAAAATTATCTGTAACACATACCACAAGCTTGCATTGAAGTTGATATCAGCACTATTTAGAAGTACTTCCAAAATGATCTGTAACACACACCACAAGCTTGCATTGAAGTTGATATCAGCACTATTTGGAAGTACTTCCAAAATGATCTGTAACACACACCACAAGCTTGCATTGAAGTTGATATCAGCACTATTTAGAAGTACTTTCAAAATGATCTGTATAACACACACCACAAGCTTGCATTGAAGTTGATATCAGCACTATTTAGAAGTACGTTCAAAATGATCTGTAACACATACCACAAGCTTGCATTGAAGCTGATATCAGCACTATTTAGAAGTACTTCCAAAATGATCTGTAACACACACCACAAGCTTGCATTGAGGTTGATATCAGCACTATTTAGAAGTACTTTCAAAATGATCTGTAACACACACCACAAGCTTGCATTGAAGCTGATATCAGCACTATTTAGAAGTACTTCCAAAGTGATCTGTAACACACACCACAAGCTTGCATTGAAGTTGATATCAGCACTATTTAAAAGTACTTTCAAAATGATCTGTAACACACACCACAAGCTTGCATTGAAGTTGATATCAGCACTATTTAAAAGTACTTTCAAAATATGATCTGTAACACACACCACGAGCTTGCATTGAAGTTGATATCAGCACTATTTAGAAGTACTTTCAAAATGATCTATAACACACACCACATGCTTGCATTGAAGTTGATATCAGCACTATTTAGAAGTACTTTCAAAACGATCTGTAACACACACCACAAGCTTGCATGGAAGTTGATATCAGCACTATTTAGAAGTACTTCCAGAATGATCTGTAACACACACCACAAGCTTGCATTGAAGCTGATATCAGCACTATCTAGAAGTACTTTCAAAATGATCTGTAACACACACCACAAGCTTGCATTGAAGTTGATATCAGCACTATTTAGAAGTACTTCCAGAATGATCTGTAACACACACCACAAGCTTGCATTGAAGCTGATATCAGCACTATCTAGAAGTACTTTCAAAATGATCTGTAACACACACCACAAGCTTGCATTGAAGTTGATATCAGCACTATTTAGAAGTACTTTCAAAACGATCTGTAACACACACCACAAGCTTGCATTGAAGTTGATTTCAGCACTATTTAGAAGTACTTCCAAAATGATCTGTAGCACACACCACAAGCTTTGCATTGAAGCTGATATCAGCACTATTTAGAAGTAGCAGTGGCGTGGTGGGCCGTTTTCCACTGGGGTGGCCAGATCATTTTTGGCGCCCCTTCTCCAAGGGATTGGTCAGAATCAAATTTCATTAGAATGCCTCTGACACAGTAAGCAATGCTGCTTCTAAGCAAGTCATATGAAACTGTGTGTTCCTTAGTTTAGCTAGGTGCATATTTTCTTCTCATGCTGTAAATCATCTTCATCAGAGTCGAAAAGTTTAATCAAAAAATGATTCTGGATTCAGGAAAACAATATTTAAATTTTCTGTGTAGTAAGTTCATTTCTTGCCTTGATTGGAGCCAGCAAAGCTCAACCAAACGATGCCATTTTTACAAAATATCGAACACAACCCTGAGTACATTGTGTATGAAACTATATGGATTTTTTTACCAGAGAATTACGTTTGGTGGGGGGGGGTATGGATCATCCTAGGGATAATTTAAAATTGCCATGCTCTATTAATAAATTTTTCGAGGCTTCCCTCAAACCATCTTTCAAACAAACTATCCAATGTATTTGATTGAAGGATCCCACTTTTAGTAAAAGAAAATTTTGTGGAAAAGCGAGCGAAGCGAGCAGAAAATGTTTGGTCTTTATTGCTTAGATTTGCTTAGAATGGTTAAGATGACATTAGAATTTACAAGAAGTTGCCGTTTCTTTACTTGTATAGCATATTCCAGTCTCTTTGCCTTGCTTCAAGACCTTCAAGTTTCTCAACAGATTCGGTAGAATTCGAAGAGCCATCTCTGGCAATGATCTGAGAAGAGAGCCCCTTGCCAACCTCCGAATTGTGTGAAATGCCATCAAAATTGTTATCCTTACCATCTTGAAATGCAAACTTTGTCTATTGTACGAAATTGTCTGAACCAGGCATTGCATATTTTGATAATTTAGGCATATTCTGTTCGGAGATTTTGTAATATCCCAAATGTGAAAAGTTATAACTGCCCGTTTTGTCATTTAGAACTGCCAGTAATTGAGTTTAAGGCTGCCCATTTTGGAAAACGGAGGGCCGTATCTGATAATTCCCCAGTCTCCCAGGAAAATTATGCAAGCACGCCCTACAGATTGGCGTTAAATGACTCAAAATTCTCTTCCACTGGACATCTTCAGACTCTTCCATCGTCTCGGCCAGGGTCGCATCCAGCCCGAGGTTGAGGGAGGGCAACCTTCAAAGATGGCGCCGAAAGCACAGTCGAAAGTATGCGCGCCGAAGGCGCGCGAAAATTTTTGGTTCCTTTTTTAGAATTTTTTGTTTTTAATCAAAGTAATGCCTTGATTCATATGATCCTCCCAAACTCGTCAGAATGCAACACTTAAAAAAGAGTGCGTTTGGGTAAGTATGAGGGGCGCTCTTCTCGCCAAAAAGGGAGCGCCAAGCTGAGTTTTCATCGTGAAATGGAGTGTTGCCCCCATTGGAAACTCAAAGCCGCGACTGGTCTCGACCATAGAATTTTCTTGTTTCTTTCATGTCTTCTTGGTGAACTGTGTGCGGTGTCAATTACCTTTACCAAAATCAGCCTACATGTATCGCGACGGAGAGGTCCTATCATCGCAAAGTTTTTCAAATTCCTTGTGGATCGTTTTGGCGCCCCCTCAAAAAGTCTCACTGGGGGGGCCGTGGCCCCCCCGGCCCCCCCTGCCACCACGCCACTGTTATCGAATATCATCTTTCAGTTTGAAAGGGCTTCGATATTTGTCACTAGATCTCTCCAGAAATAACATTTCTAGCCTAGAAGATTCTTCATTTGAAGGAATAGATCGGATCAGGAAGCTTTTATTGCAAAAAACATCATTCATCGCACATCTCTGAAAAAGAATTTCAAGCTGTGAAGACAATTGCCGAGCTATATCTGCAGAGAAATAAAATAGAAAATATTTCCCCAAACTATTTCAAAGAATGGATGTTATGAAGCTATTATATATATTACAGGAGCGGATCCAAGATTTTTGTTGAGGGGTGCTGACATGAAACGAGGAGGTCTCCCAGAAAATTTTTTGGGGACCACGCCCTCTACTTTGCCGGAAACGATGACCACGCCCCTTTGGAGCTGCAAAAACGAATTTTTAAAGCTAAAAAATTCCACTAATTAACGCTATGATTTAAGACTTTTAGGGTAAACTAACAAAACATTCTGCAAAAGAGGAGAGTAACTTGTTTGCAAATCCATCTACCAGTCATGTTCATGCATTACATTTACACAGTTTACAATTTTAAATACCTGTCTTGTACTTTGGGAATTTTTTAAATTTTTGCATGTTGCGAAAATTAGAAAATTACTACTCTCCTATGCAGAGGCTCCTTTCCATCATTTTGTTTGCAAGAATTCACGAGGATAGTAAAAAGCTCTGCGAAGGAGAGTAGCATATTACAGCAAGCCGAATCAAAGGGCAAACATTCCTCCTCTGACCTTTGGCCACTAATTGAAATCAAATGACTCTGGTGGGCACGCTGTTATGTTTCGTTTGTTAATTTCACATTTCGAATCAAAAGTTTCAATCACCTGTGAAAGTGGCTTTGTGATCACAGCTGCAATCGGACAAATACATATTCCACAAAACAACAGAAGGCTTTTTACCATTCCTTTGACCTTTCTTTGACCCTGCAAACACTTTCTATCGTCTGGAGGTCAAATCAATGACAATTTCTGTCGTGAGTGGCATTTCACTGCCAAAAAATCCCGTCCCTCTTTGGCTAAAATTCTTGTTTCCAAGAAAAATCCTTTTGATTAGACAAAATCTGGTACGCTTTTTCGAAAGGGGTGAAATGCCCCTCAAATTTCTGATTCAACTCGATTAGACTGATTAGAAATGCGGCTTTCGCTACAAATAAGAATCATATGAAGTATTTAGCATTTTAGCCAAAAAGGCTTGTTTATGCAGTGCATACCTGACTGGAAGAAATTCTCGCGCTCTTCTCTTGTCCTCTCCTCGGCTGGGAACTGATAGCAAGAAAGTAGCAAGAAACTTCGCAAATGGTTCGGCCTAAATCTTTCAGCGTCGTAAAAGCTTCCTTCTTTTTCTTATCTCTGTTGTCCAACAAACTTCGTATTCTTTCCAAACATACCTCTTGCAGAGCGACAGCCTTACATTCCTCTAAGTCCCTATGACCTTGTTTGTGAGCAGACAGAATTGTTAGCGCGGCAACAACGTCGACTTTCAAGATTCAATGGAATCATTTGGGTCCATCAAAAGCATCTTCTGGATCAGCGCCAGAACTCTTTGATAAAGCCGAGCACCCCTCAAACACAATTTTGATTGGTTTAGACTTGGAAATTTGAATCTCGGATGCTCCCGCTAAAACTGAGCATCCATCAATCGATGATACTATTGGTCAAGCATCTGATCATGTGAACTGACGGATGCTCAGCGCGATGGGGAACGTGCGCTGAGATAAACCATGGACCACTCTGCAATGAATTACGGACTCACAGAATGTATAACAAATCCCCTGCGATGTTGAGATTATGTTGCTGTTGTGTTTTACATATTTTATGGGCCAGTTCATGAAACTGAAACAAAAGCCTGCTCGGAGTCGCTGAGTTTTCAATCCAAGATATGTGGTGGGGGGGGGGGGGGCAGTACAAGGGCTGCCTTATCACTTTACGTGTTTATATAGTGGTACTTTTCAGTGCTTCATCTACTAAATCAGCTAATTATGTAAAAAATAAAAATGCACATCTTTGGATTTTTGAGGGGTGCTTAAGCACCCGTAGCGCCCCCTTGGATCCGCCCCTGATATATATTATATTTTTAATTCTTTATACAGGGTGAAAACATTCAGTTAACAATGTCACAGCAAATTAAAGTATCACAACCGAATAAAACACTAACCCTCGCTTCAAATTAAAACCTTCACAGCAATTTCAAACCCTCGCATCAAGTTCAAGCCCTCACAGCAAATTCATACTCTCAGATCAAATGCAAACTCTCACATCAAATTCAAACTTTTGCAGCAAATTCAAACCCTCACAGCAATTTCATACTCCCACATCAAATGCCAACTCTCACATCCAAGCCAAACCCTCACAGCAAATTCAAACCCTCACAGCAAATTCAACCTCTCACATGAAATTCAAACTCTCACATCAAATTAAAACCCTCGCATCAATTTCAAACCCTCGCAGCAAATTCAAACCCTCACAGAAAATTCATACTCCCGTATCAAATGCAGACCTTTATCTCCAAATCAAAATCGTCAACAACATCAATGCAATAAATTCTGTCAACAGGCCAAGCATAAAAAGCGGACTAAAAATTCAAGGATCCACGTCAAGTATCGGGTGAGAAGCTATGCTGAAAAAATGGAAATTAGCAGACGAGAGCGCAAATCTTCAAATAGCAATATCTCTTGTTTTTCCATTGTTTTTGCATTGCCATGAGCCTTGGCAGTGAGCTTTATGGGGAAGAGAAGAAACCACAATTGTAAGGTAATGAATCAATGGATGTTGGTTGTTTTGCGACAGACATTCCGCAAACTGTTTACATGAGAGTTTTCAGCCTGGGCTGAATTTTCAGCCCGTTTACCCAGAGGTGAAACATCGTCCCTCCTCTACGGTCAAAAGCTTGTAAATATCAGTTCTCCATGACATGGAAAATGTTTCGCCCCGGGCTGAAAATAGCCTACGGGCTGAAATTTCAGCTCGCCTTGCGCTAGCCCAGTAGCCGAGATGAAACATCAAAGGCGAACTGTCGTGGCATTGATTGGACGAATTAAGACCCAGGGGGGGGGTACTCTGGGATATTTAGGATAGGGGTGCTCAGGTTACTCTTTTGGGCCTAAAATTTGTGCAAGGGTTAATTTTGTGGGTCAACCATTTGCACAGTTATTTTTTCTTGGGTTCCTGAAATTCTGGCTTACTTGTTTGGGTCTCAAATATGGGAAAAAGTAACAAATTGGGAAAAAATAATTTACAAACGAAAGCAAAATCAAGTAACATTACTAAAATAAGAAATCTCGAATATCCAAATAATACGGAGATAACCTTTTGGGTATGTAGGGCGAGAAAAATCATTTTTTTTTTTCGGTCTATTCTCATGCTAAAATTTTTTTGGGGTCTATTTTCACGCTAGAAATTTTTTTTTGGGTTGATGCGTTGTACCCCAGCCTGAGAACCCCTATCCTAAATATACCTGAGTACCCCCCTGGGGAATAAGACAATAACAAAGAATGGACACTGAAATTCATGCAAACGATCTGACCTGACTCCCTTTATTCTCGAAGCAAAGTATGATCCAAGGACATAAAGGTCCTTGCTAGTGATTTCCACATCACGACTAAGCCAATCACAGCCACGACTAGTTGACGGAGATAAGTAGCTAACTCAAGAGCTGCATATGCAGGTTTAAGATTGTAGTTGATGATTTCGACACGTGCGTGTATGGAACGCCATGGCTGCCTTATGTGATGCACTAAAATTGCTTTGTGTCATTAGATTATTTCTTTATGTCATAATATCATCGGCCTATGATAATTGATCATTCAATTCGGTCATCATGCAGTTTGTTTTTGTGCATTTGCTCGACCACGATGTGCTCTTTTCGTCCTGTTCTGTTAATGATCATGTCTTTTTTATGTTACATTATGTAACTGTAGCTTTCAATGGTGACCAATGATCACTGCTTTATGTTGTGGTAACATTCCATTATACCATTTCATCATTATACTATTTGACCATTATGCTATTTCATCATTATACTATTTGACCATTATACTATTTTATCATTATACTATTTGACCATTATACTATTTGACCAGTGGCCTTCTAAGCGGGGATTCTTTTTTCTGACTCACCCGGTATAAAATCTGAAGAAACTGTCAAACTCCTAGACTTAATACTAGATTACAAATTGAACTTTGATCCAACTATATCTAACCTTTGCAAGAAGGCTGCGTCGCAACTAAACGTTCTCAAACGACTAAAGTCATTTATTCGTTTAGCTGAAAAAGAAGTTTTGGTTCAAAGTTTTGTATACTCGAATTTTAACTATTGTCCTCTGGTTTGGTACTTTTCATCTTTAAAATCAGTGCAGAAAATTGAAAAATACAGGAACGTGCGTTGAGATTTCTGCATAATTATCATAGACGTTCCTATAGTGATCTACTTCTCAAATAAAAAAATACACAATGCAAGTTGCTCGTCAAAGGACACTTTGTATCGAAATTTTCAAGACACTGAAAAATCTGAATCCATCCTTTATGAATAACATATTTTATTTCAGGACCTCAAATTATTCATAATGAAATCCAATCAATCTGAATCATTTTCGGCCAAATTAAGTAACCTTTGGCTCAAAAAGCCTTAAAACCATGGGACCACAAATCTGGAATTGTCTACCGAATGGATTAAAATCAGCTGAAAATCTAAATAGTTTTAAAAAAATGATTAAACAATTGGATGGACCAACTTGTAAATGTAATGCGTGTCAACATAACAGTCTGTAAATTTATTCTTGTTTTATTGTCGTCCATTTACCTTTGAAAATCTATTATATCTGTTTATTGATTTAATATTCATTTATATGGTCGATATTCGATTAAGATTAGTTAACTTATGTATATATGTATATGTCTGTTAAAACGAGAAAATGTCTGTGCACCGTTAGATATTGAGTAAAACACAGAAATGACTTGGAACTTCAAGTGACTACAACTTCAATAGCGCTACTAGTTTCGTCCGTTCAAGCGGACTCTTCAGGCTACAGTGAATGTTACGCATTCATATCGCTAAATTAATACATGTTATACCTTGATTAATGTGACGTATTGATTGAATAAAACGGAATCGAGGCTCTGTCAATTGTTCTGAGCACGATTTAGGGAAGGCTTGAATTTCTGCATGAAGTATTCTTCCTTTTCTTTTCGAAATGTTTCGTCCTGGTTTTGGAGCTTGTAGAAGGGACAAATTGTGAACATTGGGGAGACATTTTTTGCGCAGTTATAAATATGATTACTTACATTTAATTTTCTATACTGGGCTTGAATTATTTGATTTCGATGGACCGCTGCTTTGTGTCTTAGTGTATCACCTGATTCTCCGATGTAGTTTTCTTTACATGCGTTGCATGTCAAGACATAAAGGAAATCTCTTACTCCACAATTCATTTTGGTTTTGATATTAAACATTACCTTTTTATCTTTGGAGCCTATTTCTACCCGGCTGCCAAAAAGGATTTCTTTACAGGTTTGACAGCGGGGATCCTTGCATTGAGATATTTTGGGTTCGTTGGAAGTAGTGTAGTTTGTTTCGAACTTAGCTCTGGTTAGAATTCGTTTTAGATTATCTGGTTGTCGCCTGCTAGGTATTAATTTAATTTCTTTCATTGCTTTATCCATTTTGGGGCTTGCATTTAAAATTGGTATAGATTCACGAATTACTGAGAACATATCAGGGTTTCTAGGGTTATGCTTCTTGGCCTAGATCGTTGTCAATATTAGTGTACATGCTTGACATCTCAAATGTTAAAAATCTTCGTGTTTTATCGGCGACCCGTGGTACTTTGGTAAGAAAATCAATATCATCTCTTATGTAGCTCTTTACTTTGCCAAGGTATGGCCTCATAATTTTGTCAATGAAATCGCTGAGTCGACTTGTGACACATTGTGGTCCTGCTATAATTGGCCTCATAGTAAGGCTCGAAGGGCAATCTACAACCGTTACACATTCATTTGGTTCGAGTGCTATCTTGTCGATTATTTCTTTGCATTTGTGTACTTTAGGTAAACCGTAAATATTGCTAGGTTTATGATCAAAGTTTGTGAGGTAATCAAATTCTTTTCTTGTTAAGTCATTGTCAAATTGTCTTGTTAAGTTTTTAATTTTCTTAAGTATTTCTTTTTCAATTGTATGATTATCAATACATGGGCCTATTTTGAAATTGGTCACGCAAAGAGGTGAAAATTGAAACTATTTTTCCGAACTTCTCGACCTAAATTTTTCAAAGATACACATTTAGGCCTTCCGAATTCAGGTTAAGTTTAATCATCTATCCATTTCTTGCTTGCTGTGAAGAAATTTTTCAATGTGAGGTCTATTTTTGCTGCATGCTGGACTAAAAAAACAATTTTATTTCTCTTATTTCGAATTAGTTGACTTAAGATTTGTTCTTTGCCTTTCATGATAGCCTCATATAACTGACATACAAAATTTAGCAAGCATTTGTGATTCCACGCAGAGTTGGGAACAAAACATCTTGGTAATTGTCCGTCCGACAGAAAAAAGAGAGGATTCATTTTTCCCAAAACAAATGGTAGTGATAAAACCACGGAAATTTGTTGCAGCTATCTCACAACTTGCTAATTTGTTTGGAGAAATCAGCTTTGCACGAAGAAAAGTATCTACAGCCCTTAATTTTGACTATAGAGGTTGTCCGTCCCGTCCGACAGTTGCTGATGTGTACTTTTCACAGTACTCTTCAATTATGCAACAGTGCATACAGCAATTGGAATTGCTCACAATAAGAAGAACGGGAATTGTTCGCAATACGTTTTGAAGATTAATTCAGCCTTGTTTTTTTTCAAACATGTTTTATATAAAACCTGTCGGACGGACTTTCGTTATATTTTTTATGCGCAATAGAAGTCAATAATGTGTCCCAATGTTAAAAAGTGGACATTACTTTGTCATGAATAGGTAGAAAGTATGCATCAACGATAGATTTATGCGTATTTTGGCACCAAACTCTCCATTCTGAAAATCTGTCAGACGGACACTCCAATGAAGTAACGTTTATCTCGTGCCTTGGCCAACAATAACACCAACGAGTATGTGGAACCTACGCAGTACTATGTTGTTATTAATTTAGAATTACTTATGTTTGTGTTTTCAGAAGTTCAATTTTGCAGTACATTTTTGTCCATCCGACAGGGTTACCCACAACGTTTGTTATCCTTTTTTGACGAACAAGGTGTTATTTTTCAAAGTGTTACATGTGTTACATTGTCAGCAATACACAATACCATAGAACAGTTGCAGTCTTTTGTGAGTTATGTTTAATGTTGAGATAGAATTGTGGTTGAAGTAACTTTTTTGCACATGTGCATTTTCTATCTAGTCCATCCGACATGTCGATGTTCTTCGTTATTCCCAGAGCAACATTCGTTTTGAAAACAAATCAGTTTCTTGTTTTCATTACCCTTTGGATGCTTTATATCAAGCAAGGTTACATTACGGTCGTACATCGAAGCTAAGAATTTAGTAGGCTTTCAAAGTATCTAATGTCCATCCGACAGATTTGAATTAAAAATAGGCCCACATGTGTATGTTTTTGTGTCGCTAAGTAGTGTTAATATTTTGTCTCTATAATAAATTTTGTCCATAATTACGCATGTTTCTGACAGTAGAACTGTATTGTGCTGGATAGCCAATAGGAATGAATGGAAGATCTTCGTGAAACATAGAATGAACGAAATATTGAAATGGAGCAAGAAAGAAGATTGGGGTTATTGCCCAAGTGCTGAGAATCCAGCTGATGTAGGCTCTAGAGGGGTGGGTGCCAATGGGTTGACGGAAACAGAATTGTGGTGGAATGGACCTTGGTGGCTTAAGACCCCAGGGGAGGGATTTCCCACACCCCCAATTGAGATAGAAACTGAGGAAAATAGTGTGGAAATGAAAAAATCATGTGTGTTAAACGTGTTAAAAGTGAGTATTGAGGAAACATCAAATGTTGAATGCATCATGGAAATTGAGAAGTTTTCTAATCTCAACAGGTTATACAGAGTTACAGCTTATGTGAGAAGATTTATCTATAAACCTTAGGGCAAAAAAGAAGGGAGTGGAAAGAATGAATGGAGAACTTGGTAGGGATGAAATCCCAGGGGGGTACTCCCTAACTTTCAATACGGGGGGGGGGGTCCATGCCACTATTTCTTTGCTGACCCCTAAATATTAAACCTGATGTTTTGGGGACCCCAAATATTGATTCTAACGTTTTGGATACCCCAAATATTGTTATCTATTTCTCGGGTCCCTGAAATGTTTTTGAATGATTTGAATTTGAGCTTCTTGATCTTTCTTCATTTATTTTATGATTCGCCACTTCAGGGCCAAATTGCACGATTCTTCCTTTCTTCAGATTTCTGGACCCCAAATATTGAATTTTTGTCCATGTTGTAATTCACAGACCCCAAATATTGATTTAACATAAAATTTCGGACCCCAAATATTGGCATGGACCCCCCCCCGTATTGAAAATGAATGAGTACCCCCCCTGGGGATGAAATGATTGGAGCGGAGAGAGTGTGGATTTTAGCAGCACAGGCAAAATTGAAAAATCAGGATAATTATGCAGGACTTGTGAAAGAGCTTAGAATTATAGAGTATAATGGAGTCCTGAAGTGCAAGGGTAGATTGAACAATTCAGATTTACCTATTATACTACCAAGGGATCATTGTTTAACGAAGCTTATTATCAATGAATGTCATAATCGTGTTTATCACAGCAGCGGATTGAGATCAACTCATAACAGGAAATATCATGCAAAATCGCTCATTTGAATATTAAGTAGGTATTGTCATTTCTTTGAGCCTGATTGGTTAATGTATTTAGAGCCTCGATTTGGTGTCGCACGTGAGCATTTTCAGTGTACAAAATGGCCGAAGGTCGACCAAAGAGAGCTGCGAGTAAAGTTGATTTTAAGTCCCTGGAGTTAGTAGAAGAGATGTTATTCGATGATGCTACAAAGAAAGAGAAAGGAAATAAAGCAGACTCTTATGACGTTGTGTTAGCCTCAGAAGAGCCCACCATGAAGGACGGTGTATTGAAGAACAAGGTTCACTATGTGGGTTACAGCAACGAATTTGATGAGTGGGTGCCCTTTAGTGAAATTATAAATAAGTTTCCTTGTAAAGGGGTACTTCAAACTAACTTACTTTTTTATCATGGGCTCTTCTTGGTAAATTTCAGCATCTGGTCCGGTGCATGTAGCATGTTTGTTTGGTCCCAAAAACAAGCACAGCACAACAGAAATTAGAAAGAAGTAATGAAAGGACGCCATTTTAAAACCAGCTAGCCTGTAAGAACTTATCGACAATACAAATATAATCCCTCTTTCTCAAAACCGTAAACAAAATTTGTACTCCTATCTTTCAAACGAAATTGGATGAAGGTTCTCTTGGCGCTAAAAATTTGAGATTTGGCGGGAAAGTTAGGTCATAAACTGAAAAAGAGGTTTCAAATTCTGGAGGAGAGGTTAGTTAAACAGAACGCCTTCAAAACAACGAGAGAATCTGCCCGATAGGCCAAAATCTTCAGTTGGCCTTCACGCAAAATGGCGAGGTGCGGATCTTAAACGGAAAATGGCGTAAGGATATCACATCAGCACAAACATATAAACTAGATATAGAGATAGCCAAGAGATTGAGGAACATAAATGTGCTTCTGGGTAAGTGAATATGTTATCAGATCACAGAGAATTCTTTATTTTCGTGAATGTAGGGGAGATTTCTTGTACCCTTCGAGTGCAGTTTGAATGCGGAACTAATTTGCATTTTGTTATGAGCGCATATTTCCTGAAATGTAGCTGAGTTAAGGTCATGTTTTTGGGTCCCAAAGGGAAGACAGAAGGTTAAGAACACCATCAGGGATTGTTGGGTTTGCAGAAAGATGCAGGGAAAGTATTTAGTCCTCAACCAGTTGCGGATTTACCATAATTTCGAGTTAGAGAAGCACCAGCTTTTGCAAATGTAGGCATAGACTTTGCAGGGCCGCTTTATGTTAAAGAGAAAGGGGGGTTGATGAGTAAATGCTATATTACAGTGTTCTCATGTTGTGTTACTCGAGCTGTCCATTTGGAATTAGTACCAGATTTGTCAACAATAGCATTTTTGAATTGTCTTAGAAGATTTGCAGCCAGAAGGGGTACACCACAACTTATTTTGTTTGACAATGCTAAAACTTTTAAGGCTGCCAAAGAGTTACTTAATAAGCTATATTCAAAGATGATAAGGTGAACGGTTATCTTTCTAGAAATAGAATTGAATGGGAAGTTCATCCTAGCGAAAAGTCCCTGGATGGCAGGATTTTACGAGAGAATGGTGGGAACGGTAAAAAGATGTTTGCGGAAAGTGTTGAGCAATGCAAGAGTGAGATATGATGAATTGGAGACTATCTTGATAGAAGTTGAGGGAACTATTAACTCTAGACCACTTACTTACAAGTATGATGAAGTAGGAAGTGAGGTGCTAACTCCAGCACATTTGATTTACGGTAGAAGGCTCAGGAATATTGCGGATGAAGATCTAGAAGATGATATAGCTGAAGGAAAGTATCTAGCTAGACTTAGGTATTTAGCCAAACTGAAGGAACATTTTTGGAGCAGATGGCGCAAAGAATATCTAACAGATCTTAGAGAGTATCATAAGTTAGATAATGCAGAGCCAGATAGAATTATCCAACTGAGAGAGCCAGTGTTAGTCTATGAGGACAAAGTGAGCAGATGTAATTGAAAGATGGGAGTTGTTGAGAAGTTAGTAGTTGGAAGAGATGGTAGAGTTAGAGGTGCCAAGATAAAGCTTATGGCAAAGGGTAAGCCAGTTTATATAGATAGGCCGATTCAGAAGTTGTATCCTTTAGAAGGTAAGGAGCAGATTGCTCGCAATAGACAAGTTTCCGAGGATGTAGAAGAACCAAACACTCCAGTAGCAGAAATACATTCAGAACCTCCAGTCAGAAGTAAAAGAGCTGCGGCTGTGGACTCAGGCTGGAAAACTAGGCAGATGCTTGAACCCTAGGTCAAGCAGGGGGGAGTGTGTGGAGGAGCGCATTAGTAGTAATATTTTGGGGAAAAACATTGCGTAAAAAGAAGCTAATTTAAAATAACTAATTAACCAAATCTGGGCTTGTTTACCAGAACCTATAAGTCGTGTGACTTGATGAGCATGAGGTCATTGCATCGTCATCACGAATCATAAGTTTGGGCTCGTAGCAATATTTGTTGAATATTGTTCCACAGCGAGTAAAAGTAGGGCGTAGTACTACGCCAGTGGAAAAACAGAAAGATACAGTCCTCTTCTACAATTTCTTGGCTCCTTTTTTGTGTTCAGGCTATGGGCAGGTGGATAGAGTTTCCATAACGGGGGTGTGCCCACAAAAAACTCTTTACCCTGCTCCAGAATTTTTCGCTCCAAATCATAGCCTGTGCCAGAAAAAATTGGTGAATAGTATACTCCAAAACATGAAAATTTGACCGATAAACGACCCAATCTAGCACAATATCCCTTTTTGACATGTTTTGACAACCTGCTCTAGAAAAATTGCCCCATTTTGATACCCTATGCTAACAAAATTTCGTGAAAACGATATCCTTAAAAACGGCACATGCCCGTCGGACAAATATACTAAATACCCCCCCCCCGGGACTTTCTACCACAGGAGCATTCAAAAGATTTCAATGCACTAACAACAACTTTGAAACAATATCCAAACTTTGGAAAATGTAAGAGTAATATCATAATGGAAACAAGGGAAAATAAAGTAACAATATGCTAATGATTTCCTTTATTAAAGTAAATAGTTTCTTAAGGATGTTACATTTTCTAGTAGTGGAGTTTCTTATATTTTGGCGATCTGAGAGCTGAGTTGCTATACAAAACTTGCATATGAAACTATGGAACGTTTTTGTTGCAAAGGCATCTTTACATGCTAGTTCAAGCACTTTTTGGTGTTTTTGGGATACCTTCCAGATATTCACTTAAAAGTCATCGGATACAATCCCCATACAATCTAGACTTGCCCCAAGTCTGTTTTGTCAACTGTAATAAGTCTACCGGAAAGTATATTGCTAAACAGACTTGTTGAACTGCGGCCCTCATGAATAATTAATGAGTAATTTGATCCGAAGCGTCCCACATTTGGGACGCTGTCGGTACTTATGATGTGGACTTCAGCCAATCATTGAGCTCTTAGAAACAAAAGAATACAATAGGCAGGCCACACTGAAGAGGAGATCGGGGTGTTGTGTTGCACGTTGCGCACTTCTGCTCACATGACTGACTGAGCAACGAACAAAATGGCAGAGAGAAGGTTTGCAGCAGAAGCTTGAATTTTGCAACGGAGAGCAATCGAGGCTTCGAAGACAGTTTTAAACATGGAAGAATTGCGATCCTATCAAGTGGATGCTCTATTAGTATAAATGTAAGGTCGCAATGTGCTTGTAGCACGGTGAACTGGCTTTGGCAAATCGCTTTGTATATCATCACCAAAATTCTTGATGTTTGCACAAAGCTGCGAAGACAGTAAATGCCATGGGAAGTTTTTAAAGGTACTGCCTGTAAGGGATGGACAATTGCTCGTGCAAACAAGCACAGACTGACAGATACATGGCAGCATTTGGGCCTAACCATCTACACATTCTCTCTTTATTGGCCTTGTTTTGTTATGACCAGAGCTTGGTGGGAGAGTAGAAGAAAGAGCAACTTGTGAAAAAGACATGACCAATTGCAAGGAAACAACTCTGCAGTTTTTTGGTTATATAACCTGTGATATCTTCTTGATGAAAGATCAAATGCAGTCACTGACTGGAGGCAAAAGGATATATTGGATTGGTCATAGGCCTATGCTAATTGATGTATTCCTCAGAGCCAGGGGTGTCATCAAAAGGGGACAAAGATAACTTTAAATGATACGGTTTGAAATTAGAACAGGCATCAGTTGTTTTGTAAATATTTTCAGGCATGGGGGGGGGGGTTCTTCCATAGTAAAGGTACCTGGGGATGTGCCGCAACGAAGAGTATACTTTTTCGGACTTCTGGTCTAGCCAAGGGTATCATTTTGACAATATTGGTCTAGCGAATGGTAGAATCATATTTGGTACAAATTTGACAATATTGGTCCAGAGAATGGTCAACATTACTGGTCTAGCCAAGGGTACCATTTTTGTAAAAATTAGTCTAGCCAACGGTACGATATTGAATATATGCTCAAGGCAGACCCCTACCCAAAATTTAGCCAAGAGCCCCTCCTCATGTTTTCAGGCCACCACCCTTTTTGATCCATACAGTTTATGAAGTGCAGTGGATGGGATGATATACGTAAAATTTTGGGTCTTATCTCATTGTTGCTGCTAGGAAACGCAAACAGTAGGAAACACCTTCTTTGCAGCTAGAAAAGACCCTTCAAGCACCCATCAGCATTAAGAAGTGGCAATATCTCAGGAATTTTCAATAGAAATTGATAGGAAATCCTGCAAAACAAAAATTGGGAAACACAGAGGCTCTACTATTTTAACATCAAATGTTTTAGTGATTCAGCGTGCTCTCAAGTTACAAGTAGTTTTCCATAAGAAACAAGAGATAAAAGTACCAAAAGTACTTCAGTAAAATCTCACCGCTCCCTCAACATTTTCTCCTCGGATTTAGATGAATTACAAATTGATCCTGGGAAGAATAGCAAGGGATAAGCCCCCCAGTCCACCCCCATGGTGCTGCTATTGCTCACTAGAAGTAGTGCAATGCACAGAGCCATTTGAAGATCTCCTGCTTTCTGAGATCTCTCTGATTTCTCTGATCTTAAGATGTCTCTGAGAGGAAAGTTGACTATTAAATATGATAAGATTGACTATGTGATATTTTTGGGGCCTCTCAAATCAGTCATCTTTCACACACCCTGCAGGATAATCAAAGAGAAAGACACTTCATTTTTTTGGAATTCCATCCATGAATTCAAAGGCTAGCTGCAGTGATACCATTTTCAAAAGAATAACCAGTTGAAAACATATTCCTTTATTGTTTCAGAGTTTTATTTTGCAAATTGACATGCAATTTCCAATTGTTGTTTAATTATTAACTTTGTGTGTTTTCATTATTCCATGCTACCAAATTGAACATTCAAACAACCTCTGATCAAACATTTTGAGCTTTTAATAATTCACAGCAGCCAGACACATATCTTTTATAAGAAACTTGGATCAGGCTTGTACTAACCTTGCGTTCCTTTGGCAATAAAAATAATCATGATTTCATTCAAAATCAGCCAGCTGGATCTAAATGCTTATGAAGCAATGCTAAAATCTTAAACAAAACAATCATGATTGTTCTGATTGCCAAAGCAGCACAAGGTAAAAGTGTCTTAATTCATCATGAAAATAATCACATTTTAATGCTGAAAGTTTCTTAATTTTTTCTTAGTTTTTAAATGCATGAATTATCAGTGTGGTCTGTAACACTGCTGCAGATAGTGTTTCTTGACATTAAGCATAATATAGGAATAATAAACAGTATTCTATTATGCTCAAAGCATAAACAAATAGTTAACATTACATTACTCAAGAATAAAAGGTTCAATGACATTTGCCATATAACTATCTAACTTATTTGTATGTGTTTATTATATATTTCTCAGACAGAGTGCAAGAGTTTCTAAAAGTTTTTGGCCATCTTATTTACTAGTTTCTTATGAACCAGTTTATTATAGAAAATATGTTACATCTGTCTATTGGAAGCATATTTTTTATCAACTTAAATTTTGTTGATGCTAGACTGAAGCCAGTGATCGGAAGAAATCCAGAAAATGGATCAATGAAATCCCTTCCAAAAAGGATGGGGCTGTCCAAAAGTACTGGCACAATTTTTAGTTTCTCACAGACATTTTTTATAAGAGACAAAGATTGTGGCCCAGTACTGAAAGCTTCTCTAACCATCTTCTTGTTCACTACTTGTATACCCACATGAACTATTCAACACAAGGCTTTTGAAGCCGTTTCAATGTTTAGACATGACTTTAACAGGAAACAAATGAATATAACTAAAATATACTCAGAGTTTTCATTGTCAAAAGAAAATGACTCAATTCAATTTCTGTAAGCCAGTCAAGGGAGTCTGCACGCAGGCTATATTTTCCCAGCACTGGAGTTTCTTAATGTTTTGGCGATCTGAGAGTTGAGTTTCTCATAAGCAGTTTCTTGTGAAAAAATATGTGTACATGTAGATAATGATTTGCCAAAACCATTTCCAGAGTATTCAAATTGTCAAGCGAGTCATATTGTGCCCTGCTGCATCCTTCTGATGTATCATCTTTTGCAGAGTTTGCCAGTGTTGAATGTGGATCAAATTTCATCAAAAAGCCTGTGTTCAGTAATGTGAAGTGGATCTTGCCATGATGTCTGCAGAATAACTGTGTTTACTTAAGATGGAATTAGTATGATACTTCACAAAATTCCTTCCCAATTAGGATGCATATACTGAAAGAATAACAGAATAATCAAAATGAATTAACAAAATGGTACATATCAAAAGACAAAAGATAAACATGCATTGTATACACATATTTTTTTCATAAGAAACTAAGAATTTGGGCCAGTACTAAAAGTATAGTATCTAGAAATTATCTGATCTGTGACCCCTGAACACTTCAAAACAAGATGTTTTTAGCCTTTCTAATGTTTAGACATTACTAAAGTACTTTCCAAATAATATGATACAGGAAACAAGTGAGAATAAAGACAAACATTTTTGAGTTTCTTAATTTTTTGGCGATTTGAGAGTCTGAGTTTCTTAGAAAAAATACAGTATATGTACTGTATATCACATGAGAACATGGTAAATCAAGGTAGCTAGTTTTTGTTTGATCAAAATCAATCACAAAAGCTTTGCACTCTGACTGAAGTTGAGATAAATTGAGTTCTGTAAGTAATATACATTACAGTGTCACTCTTTCTGGTGTTTCATATATTTTCAATGCCGAGAAAAGAATCATATACTTATAGAAGGGCTCCGAAATTACTTGGTAAGATTTAAAAACGAAACGAGTAATCATAGTTCACACTTCAAAACAATGTCAAAACAGTTGCTAATATTGTCCAGAGTCATAACACTATTGAGTGGCCAGGTCTATAACGCGGACCTCGCGGACCACGCGGACCTCGCGGACCAAGACCAAGGAGGTAAAATGGTCCGCGAGAAAAAGGTCCGCGTTTTAGGATTTTGCATAGGGGCAAATCCTAAAGCGCGGACCTCGCGGACCTTTTTTTGTTTTAGTTCCTGCTTTCAACGCTGATTTGCAAATTCATCACGATGTTGTTTCTTGCCGAGATGAAAAAGATCTGTACTAATCACATTTCACTCCCAGTATGTGCAAGTCTCTCGTCGCCAGTTAGGGTCTGAAAAATCTTGGACGAAGCTATATAAATAATAATATAATAAATGATTTATTTACAGTTGGCAGCAGGAAAAAGTAGCTAACTACAGCTAATTAAAGCCAACTATTTACCTATTTACATAATACCATATATACAAAATTTATGAAAATCAACTATAAATACCCCAAATCTGCAATATATATTTTACAAAGTCGACAGTTACAGTCTATTTTCCAGTTCCTTATTTTCTTTTTGAATATTGCTAGATTTTCAGATTGCTTTAAACTTTCAGGCAATGCATGCCAAAGCCGTTGTCCTAGAAACGATATAGATTCTATTCCGTATGTTGTTGTTCTGGCTTTTGGTAACTGGAGAGTACTCCCACTTCTTAAATTATAGTTTTCCGTTTTTTCAACAAAAATATCTTTCATGAAGTTTGGATTTAGATTTGCCTTCGTTTTGAAAGCAAATAAATGAAATGAAATAGTAAATGAAATATCAACACCAACGATATCCTGATTCATTTCTTTACCTGTATACGTGGCATATTCGTAGTGATGCAATCCGAATCATCTCCAAGTAAAACCCGTTTCTCGCAATAGCCATGAGTTTGATATGACTTCCTCATTAGGCCTAAAAGCGGGCCTAAGCATATCACCCCTCGGAAATCAATAACACCATGTCCGAAATAAGATCGAAGTTCAATTTCACGACAGCTGAGAATTACGATTAGAGCACAATAATGTGAAAAGAAGTGACAAAAGACACGTTGGTTTTTCCTCTCCTGAAAGATTGGGGCCTGATAAACATACAATAAAAAAGTCCGCGAAGAAAAGGTCCGCGTTTTAGGATTTTGCATAGGGGCAAATCCTAAAGCGCGGACCTCGCGGACCTAAATAATTTTCTATCCTACATGCATGAGTAAATCCAATCATGAATGCGTGTTCAATTTTTATTATCCCCAATGTCGTATTTCTTGACATAGCTTCGCATTTCAAACCTTTCTGAGTGTATATTTCTCGAACGAAATTTTTTTACTGCAAAGCGAATCGAAAAACCCCACACACTGCACATTTGAGACTACGACTACAGTGTGACTATTTTTCTCAATCAGTGAATTGTTATCAGAATTGAAAATTGAAAAGTGAAAAATGAATTGAAAAAAAACCCCACACTGTCGTAGTTTCAAATGTGCATTGTGTGGGGTCTTTCGATTCGCTTTGCAGTAAAAATTTTTCGTTCGAGAAATATACACTCAAAAAGGTTTGAAATGCGAAGCTATGTCAAGAAATACGACATTGGGGATAATAGAAATTGAACACGCATTCATGATTGGATTTACTCATGCATGTAGGATAGAAAATTATTTAGGTCCGCGAGGTCCGCGCTTTAGGATTTGCCCCTATGCAAAATCCTAAAACGCGGACCTTTTTTTCGCGGACTTTTTTATTGTATGTTTATCAGGCCCCAATCTTTCAGGAGAGGAAAAACCAACGTGTCTTTTGCCATTTCTTTTCACATTATTGTGCTCTAGTTGTAATTCTCAGCTCTCGTGAAATTGGACTTCGATCTCATTTCGCACATGGTGTTATTGATTTCCGAGGGGTGATAAGCTTAGGCCCGCTTTTAGGCCTAATGAGGAAGTCATATCAAACTCATGGCTATTGCGAGAAACGGGTTTTACTTGGAGATGATTCGGATTGCATCACTACGAATATGCCACGTATACAGGTAAAGAAATGAATCAGGATATCGTTGGTGTTGATATTTCATTTACTAGCTTCGTCCAAGATTTTTCAGACCCTAACTGGCGACGAGAGACTTGCACATACTGGGAGTGAAATGTGATTAGTACAGATCTTTTTCATCTCGGCAAGAAACAACATCGTGATGAATTTGCAAATCAGCGTTGGAAGCAGGAAATAAAACAAAAAAAGGTCCGCGAGGTCCGCGCTTTAGGATTTGCCCCTATGCAAAATCCTAAAACGCGGACCTTTTTTCGCGGACCATTTTACCTCCTTGGTCTTGGTCCGCGAGGTCCGCGTTATAGACCTGGCCCTATTGAGTTGCTTTGATTTTTTTAATCACGTAGGGTAGCTTCTAGCCTGCGTCACCGACCGAGCTAGGCAGCTTCTAAAGTCTCAAAAATTGATAAAAAATGGGTGCATTGCATTGTGAACTGATATTTCTGTTCCAACATTAGTTAGGGCAGAAGGCGCTCGACCCAGATCAGACCCTGGGCCTAACTAAGCTGGAAGAACAAACTGCTATTTTTATCATATACTCGACTCAAGGCAAGCTAAATTATACCTTTCGCACTTTTGCAGGCAAATATTCTTTGTCCTGCTCCACCATTGCTAGCCATCTTTGGCCAATGCCTCGTTTGACCATTCAGACATAGAGACACATAATCCAAAATACTCTGTTATTCGATCTTCACAACATGTCGCTGCGCGCCGGCGCCGCCATCTTTGGCCAGCTTCCGTTTTTGAACGCAACCCCCCTGTTTTTTCAGTTGACCACAAAGAGATTAGCTATCTCATTAATTATTCATGAGGGCCGGAGATATACAAGTCTATTTCGCTTTTCACTTTTCCCTTCAATTTTTTTGACGAAATTTTTTTTTGACGAAATAGACTTGGGGCAAGTCTACATACAATCCTGTCTTCAATTTTATTTCAGCAATCGAACAACCCAAGCAGCTCTTTGCAGAAGAAAACGAACTAAATTGTATAGTAGATCACACTAAGTCATTTGATCCCACAATCCTGTTTCATGGGTCTGGATTTTTCTATTGTACCATAAGTTCTTATTATGGCCTTTTTATCCATGGTTTGTTTATGTTATATTCTAGAACAATAGTCTTAGTCTATGATATAGTTTATGGTTTACAATATACTCATAGTTCACTTATAGTTCTCTGAAACAATGATGACTGATCAACCGTAAATGGAATATTTCTACCATAAAATTTAGGCGTCCAACACACAGGAGGAACGCGACATTGAAAGTCAGTTTGTTCTTGATCGAGGTAAGTTGTGCTGATATTCACTCTCTTGTATACACCCCCAGCAAGCCCCCAGTAGCTACCCCTTTAAAACGACGCCCGGCCAAGGTAAAAAGATGGCCTGCCAAAAGATTTCTTTCCCCGCTAAGGTTGAGTTTAAACATTTTCCCCACCTTGTTTTTGCTGTTTCCAGTTAGGCCTACCCCGGTGAAATTTGTGTGAACTTGGGAGATGCCTAAACATTAAAAAGGCTTGAAAATACACGTATTTTCTTTTATAAGAAACTAAGAATTTGGGCCAGTACTGAAAGTTTCTTAAAATTATCAGATTTTGAGTACTCAGAGATTCTTACGAGTTTCTTAGAGGTTTGATAACAATATTCATGTTCACTACCTGTGCCCTCATGAACATTTGAAAACAAGTTTTTTTAAGCTTTTCCAATTTTTAAACATTGCTCAAGTACCTTACGAGTAATATGATACAGGAAACAAGTGAAAGTAAAGTAAAAATATGTCGAGGATTTCCTTTATCAAAATAAATAGTTTCTTAACTTATATTTTCCCAGTACTGGAGTTTCTTAATATTTTGGCGATCTGAGAGTTGAGTTTCTTATGGGCAGTTTCTTGTAAAAAAATACGCGTACCTTGTTTTGAAATGTTCACGAGGGAACCTCATCAAAATTCAGTATACTTGAAGTATGATGAAAACCGAGTCAAAGCATACTTCAACACTACTTCAATTTCATGCTCCAAGTATACTCCGAGTATACTGATATTATGCTGTGCAAAATACACAACAAAAGCCCGGAGTATACTTTGAGTAGTAGAGATTTCGGACTCTTGACATATACTTCGAGTATACAGCTATTTTCAGTATACTTAAAGTATATTTTGCAAACAGTAAATATCAACCAAAGAAGCATAATGCAAGCATGCTGCAAAAGTTTTGAAAAAGATACTTTAAGTATACTTTTAGCCTATAATGTAATATTGTAGGGAGTATACTGAAAGTAGGCTGCACTGCAAATTTTTTTGAAATATGATACTTAAAGTATACTTTTTAGCCTATTATGAAAGACTGGATGGAGTATACTGAAAGTATGCAGCAAATATTTTAGCCTATTATATATGGAAAGACTGGATGGGGGATGGGGTATACTGAAAGTATGCAGCAATTGTTTTAACCATAAGATACACTAAGTATACTTTTATCGTGGTAGCCTATCTTGTAAGCTGGACAGAGTACGCTGGTAGAAAAAGCATGGAAAAACCATTGAATTCCATGGAAAAAGCTGAGTAAAATAATATGTGACATTTTTGGCTGATATTTGTCATGACCTCCCTTCTTGGTTACTGATTTTTGATCAAAAGCCCCATTATAGGTAGGTCGAAAAATTATAGATTGTCTCCTCATTATAGATCTTCCGTCCCAACCCCACCATTGATAACGACTAGTCCCTTACTGCCATGCGCCAACTATAAGGCCGATTTTGCCCGAAAAGGCTGATTTTTTAAACTTTTCGAACGTTTGGGGGTTCCAGCCCCCTTGCTTGTACGCTTATGCGGTGTCCATCATATTCAAATGAAAAATATACCTTGTTTTTTCTTTGACATAACAAGTTATATTTATTTATGTTGTTGAGATTTGATAAGGAATTACATAGAAACAAATCTATTTGAAAGAGCTATGGTTCTTTTTTGGTAAAAAAACATGATCATTTCCTAAATCCTTTCAAGGAGATCATCACAGTTAGAAACCTCTCAACACTTTCCTAATGATGTTTTCCATGAGGGGCATTTCACTCCCAAAACATCTCGTACAACTTTGGCTAAAATCCTTTTCTTTGAAGAAATATCGTATCGTACGCTTTTTCGAAAGAGAAATGCCCCTTGGTTTTCCATATACCATGGAGAGGCAGAACAGTTTGTTTCCATTTCCCAACTCAAGAAAATTGGAAAAATGCTTTATCTCCTCAGTTGTCGGAGAACAAATTTGTTTGTAGTTGCTTGTTTGAAGTTAACGATCGACAAAATTGATGAAATGTTTCGTAAACAGATTAGTGTCCTGTTTTAAGTTTCAAGGCCCTTCAAGAATTCTCCAACTGAACGATTGTGAGACTGTTGTCTTGTCGCTACTCAAAGTAGCTCGATCTCTATTGAACCGTATGATGCAACTTCATAACGATACATCCTAACGTCAATGGCAAAGAAGAAACCAACAAGAATCGCGATGTTAATTTAGATGTTGATGTGATCTTTATACTCACGTAACAGTTGGATTAACCATTACTTTGTTCTAATCATTTAAAGGTGCCTGTGCTTGTTGGAGAGATGAGTTGAGTGCCAACTTCGGCCGGGCTAATGAGGTCTGGTACCGTACCTTGTCTGCGCAAGCGTAGTAGGCTTAGGCTAAAATAGTTGTCGGTGCTGCTCATATTTTCACATCGGCGCAAATTTCTTTGAAAAACATCAGGAAGTGGTGGCCTAAGGATTGTTTTGATACTAATAACAAATGTTTTGACATTGTTCGAGTGTCAATTATGTGATTACTGGTTTTGGGATGTTAGCAAGTAATTTGACGCCCTACTGACAAAAACAGATTAACTCTACACTTCCGGTTTCAAAATATGTAAGAAATTCGTTAGAAACTTTTGGCTACATGAGTCCTATAATTTATGAAACTTCCTACCCCCGGACCTCAGTTTCTTACAAAGAATGAGTGTACTGTACCCCTGCTTGTGCTCGTCTTTGCCTGTGGTTCTATTCAACTGTGTCATAAAAGTTAATGCAAGAGCAAGAATATAACGATCGAACAACTTGGCCACGGCCTTCTAACCACAAAAACGAAAACAACTGAAGCCTAGAAACAAGTACTCTTCAGATATTAAGGCTCTACGAACTGTTTCCCTGCCTGGCTGCCCTTCCAACCGCTCATCTTTCCTCCAAACGAAATGGCGATTTTAGCGGGAAATCTGTGCTATTGTTGTTGCTGCTGCTCGTAGCTGTCAGGGAGCATAGAAAGACCCATTCTGATTGGTTAAAATAACAGGTTAGTTCGCATGCGCCCCCAAGGTATCGCAGATTATTGGTTAGCCGTTATTGTTTTGAAACAAAAGGTTTTGCAGTTCATCTCTCCAACAAGTGCAAGATAGAGCCTTTGCACGCCGACGTTCTTGTTGGGGAGACGAGGTCTCGATTCTATTGTGTAGAACAAAAGCGTAAGTGGTTTGTTCACAGAGCTATCTGGTTCTTGCGGTAGATGCGCATGCGTATTACAGTTAGGTTTTGAATTGCTACTAGAGTTCTAACAAGGAATAACAAGGAAAATAAAAATTACGGAGAGTTTCCCGCAAAATTAGGACACTCCGACACTTCACGGCAATCTTCACTCGTTGTTATCATGGGTAAGCAGGGAAACAACAGCGCACAGCTCGACACAGTATGCTGTAGAGTGCTTGTGTCGTGAGACAAATACCCGTCGGTCCAAGTGGTGCGATGCCTCTTTGCTCTTATCCAATTAGCCTAAACGTGGGGTTGGTTTTGGTTTAAAGCCCGTTGCTTGCTCAAAATATGATGTTCATACCAGATTGCACTAGCAGAACAAGCAGGGACGTGAAGAAAAAAATTATTAAATAGACAGTTACTCCCAAAAGGATTCGAACTCGGGTTGCCGGCGTGTGAGAAGCTCGAGATACCACTTCGCCAACCTGCCGTTACAGCAAAAGAAATCAGCAGTCGTAATGGTTTGTTGTGGATAATAGACGGGGGCTGCAACGTATCGATGTTAAAATTGCTAATACGCATGCGTATCTACTGTATGCACGGGGGAACATTTAATTTCCGCGAACAAACCCGATCTCATCTCCCCAACAAGTTCGACTTTCTGATTATCAGAAAGTAAGATGGCTACCGCACAGCAGCAAGTTTCCAATCTCGTCCCCAGAGTGAGTTCGTTGCTCTACCTCTACTCTGGGATACAAGAGGCCGTTCGGCAATTTGATTGGCTATTCGAAAACAATAGTAAAATCAGATTATAACTTGCTCCCATTCAAAAATGGCCTTTATTGAATCGGTAATTTCACAAAATCAATGGGGTGTATGGGGCAAGTGAGGAGTTTAAGAGGGGTAATGGACCACGGCGCATCCGAATTTCGGAGTTTCAGGAAATGTTGGGCTCATTATGACGTCATAACAGGGGGTTGAAAAATAAATGTTGCGATTTTCCGACCTGAGGTTACGTTTGGAGTCGATGCTCCATGGTTACAAGCCCGATTTCAAAACAGAAAAAAATTTTCAAGAGACCATTCGTCTGAAGGTCTAATAACGTAATTTGGGGTTCAATATTGCCCCCAGAAGCGGAGCGCGCGCCCCCCAAAAATGGGGAATAATTTCGGCCTACCCCATTTTACGCCGTAACTCAGTTTTGCGAGGAGTAAACGGCCGCGGCATATCAAAATTCGACGGAAAACTGTATTCTTTCACTAAAACACTTTTAATCTCCAATTTATCTCTAAAATTCGCCGAATAACGAGCCATTCTATTTTCAAAGCTGTGGGGGAAATTCTCGAAAGTTTCAACTTAGGCCCTTTTTCCACCCAAATGGATCGTGCTCGTTTTCCTACTAAATGCACTTGCTAACCCTGGATTAATGATTAAATACCTTAAAAAGGGCTAAAATAGGGTCCTCAAGGTGTTTGTTTTTAATTTCTCAATTTATATACTTCAGAATTAGCGCTAGAGCAACGACCATTTTTCGTCGATTATCGTTGCCTAGCAAACTGCAAATCCATAATGGGGCGCATCTTGCCATATATTGGCAAGATTGATGCCAAGTGTACCAGGGTGTTCATTCGGCTTCGCGATCAGCTTATGACGTCAGAACACCCTGGGAACGAGGTTGGCAAGTTTCATGTTTTCAAACACAGTGACATTTCGTTTCACAAACCGCTGACCACTCAAAATCACCAGTCTCGCAGCTAGATTTCAAAACGAGCGAGACAACTGGCCTAGATAGGTCGTGCATCGGCTTCTGCATTCTAGCGTGAGCTCATCCGTTCGCAGTTAAATCCACTATTTGATTTTGATGGAAGAAAGGTTGGCGAACATCGGGAGACATCAATCGACGAAATTTTCGGATTAAAAAGCACTGTTCGAAGACTCCTTGTGGCCATGAAAAAATGGCCTAATTCGTACGCAGATTCCTGTTGATGAAAGAGGATATTTCTCCAAAACTACACCGTGCCACATCAAGAACTTTACAGGAGTCCTTGCCAAGGATGTCAGGAACATGACCTATCAGGTGGGTTATTCACTGTTTTTTGCGTTGCGACGTTATTCTAGGTTTTTTGGACACTACTCTAGAACCATGTTAGGTAAGTAGCAGAAGGAACCATTTCTTCCATATTTTGTTTGTACTGAAATACTCAAGCTGGAAGTCTGGCATTTGTTTATGTTGATAAAACTACCTATGGACAATTGATATCCAGAAGCTCACATTCGTGAGTGGTCGGAAAGGCAGGTAAAATGTTATTTATCAAACTGCAGTCTAAAATGGTTCTACGGTCGTCATCTGAAATTGCCAATTTTGAGGCATTTATTTCTCCAAATCGGCACCGTGCCACATCACCAAACTTTGCCAGTGCACTTGCAATGTCTTCAGTAACAGTATGCCAGTGTCGGTATATGCACTGTTTTTTGCGTTAAACGTCAATATTCATCTTTTTAGGGGAAGGTTTTGTTTACATCGTCAACGATTTGGGCAAGGAAAAGCTTTGTCCTTTAACAATCACATACGGGGAAAGTGCTGCATGTCATGTGTTATGAGAAGCAGCTACTTCAGTACCCGATACATCGTGTACAAGGGGATTTTTGTACTTAATGTCATAAGATTTACAATACAATCCAACTATTTACGTCTTTTTAGACAAAATGCAAGAAGTAACGAATCCTCAAATTAACAGTCAGAAATTTACCCACATTCCTATTTGATGCAAAAACATGTGCAAATTGCTTGATGCATTGCTGAGGGCAATGTGTCATTGTAGTTTTAATTCCACTTTATATGAAGGGGGTCAGGAATGCTGGAAAGGGGGCATAGGGGTGACTGCCCTTGCTGCCATCTGAGAAATGACCTGACTATGTTATTTTCTATTGTTTTGCATTGTCCAACTAACTTTTGGCATCCCTGAATAGGTATTAATGTGAAAAGGGTGACAATTGTTTGCAAAATGGCTTATTCTTTTGTCTTGCAGATTCATGCACCTTCAATGCACAGAACATATGAAGTGATATTTTGCTTGCATATCCTTGACCCATCCAACTTGGTTAGCTTTTATACATAGATGGCATAGAGATGTAAAAACAGCACTGGACTATACAGCAGATGTTAACAGTTGCAGTTAAGATATTTCAGGGCTGTAGGATGCATCTTGAACTTGGGGGGCACAGCACATCAAGGGAGTTTTTCATCAAGCTAAAGAGACACTTCCTAAAGTGAAAAGGCACTCTTTTGTTTATTGCAAAATCTCAAGAAAGGGTGGCATGTGCCCCCAGTGCCTCCTGGTTTCTACATCACTGAGAGGTTTAAAAGAAAGAACATTTCATGAACATTTTTAGCATCATTTGCAGAAGTACACAGTATTATTGCAGGATATCTTTAGTTAGATAACTGTATTTTAATTCTGAGAGGTGTTTTCAAGTTGCTTTCACTGAATTTTTCTGTTTTTATTTGTGTGTGTATCTGTGCAGAATGATGGTTTTATTTTCAATAAAATTCTATTGGTAGAAAAAGATGTTTTGGAGTAGGTCAAGGGTCACCAGAAAAAATTTTGACCAACATGAGCAAATTTGACATATTTCATGATTTTTTGGACAGTAATTCTAGTATCCTCAAGAATGTACACCTAAAATTTCAGGGGCAATCAAAATCTGTTGAAAAATCAGTTCAAATCATTTCAAAACCAGTTTGTGAAGAGTGCATTCTTATTCTCATAAGAAACAAAGGCCCTTCCAAGAAATTAAGAAACTCTACTAGTAGCAGTTATCAGAGGCAATGTTGGAAGTTGAGGTACCTTTCAAGTTTTGTTATTCCTGGAAAATCATTCTAACAAAAAGTGTTAGATCGAACTGGATTAATTGACAGATTTCTGATTGCAAAACTAATCAACGAATTTCACTATTTTTCTAGAAAAGCATTGAAGGACTTGTGTAGTGAGTCTAGTACTGCCCTTACAAGTATGACAATTTGCCTTTGCCTTGCCTCGATGTATCAGGCTCGCAAAAGATAAGATGCCTCTGCTTCAAACCGAGTGTGCGTGCGCATAAAAAACGAAAAAACCCCATGTTATGTTTTCAGCGTTTTACGTTTTGTGTATTTATTAGAAATAGGTGTCTGGCACTGGCAGTAAGCTTGAAAGACCAAAAAGGGGAGCAAATTGACCTGTTGTGTATTTTTCCGAGTTGATATAAGTTCTGGATGAATGAGAGCAAAACAAGTAAGTTCAAATTCAAACCTTGGTGCTTCAAATATAAAGGTGCTTTATCTACGAATGAATCCCAAATTTTGGTGGTCTAAAAAGGCACAATCTATAGATTTGCTAGCATGTTGGCCATATCATGACGATCGAATTCCAAGCTTTATTTGCGACAGAGAAGACCAGGCCATGTTTGTCTTCAAAAGGACTGTATTTCGATGTAACGTGAACACAACAGAACGCTTTTTGTGAATAAAGGGTTTAAACAATGTTGGTTAATCATTGAAATATTCAGCAATATTTCCATCAGTTATTGTGTAACTTACTCAGTTCAAATCAATAAGGACAATAAACATAACAATCATGCAAATCAGCTTAATTTTGCTCATTTGAACGGAACGAAATTGATTCGTGTTCGCTCTACCGAAAGGCCAAGTGTTTGTTTTGATTGCATGCACGCCCGCTCTATCTTGCACAATAAGATTTATATCCCAAATTCAACATCTTTTCATAAACAAAACAAAACAGCTTGTATGATATCAACGTAACATTCAATGACATTGACTCCGGGGAGCATCTTCAAAAGAGCGCACGAGATTTTCTCAGAAAAAAGGGGCCATTTGTATTCACCGGCATTGGAATACTGGCATCGGCATTGGAACTGGCATTGATATTGCATAAGTACTATGACGCATGCAAAACTAGCCAGGGGGTCCGTGACAGTAATTTGTACGAGTAAATCAATGCAGTGAACAAACTCTGTCAATTCAATAACTGCTAAAGACAATTCTCCTCATACTGTGAAAGGGCTTAGGGCTTTGGGCTTTGATGGGTTGCAGGTTTGGCCAATTTTTGCCCCCAGGACTGAGGGCTTGATGCTTTTATGTTAGTTTTCGGGTTTTAAGATTCTAAGGTTTTAAGATTTTCATATTACAGGTCATTCGAGAGTGTGTTTTAGATTGTAAAATATGCTGCCATCAATTTTATTTTTCAGCAATGATGATTCTTGAAATGAACCAAACTTTTGAAGTTGAACCAGAGCAGTCTCAATAAGGGTAATAAGTCAACGAATTATGCGTAACTTCACGATCAAACTAACAACTTTTACTCTCATATTAAGTATAAGTTCAAGAGATTCAAAGATATTCAAGGTTCAAAACTTCAAGCTCTGATAAACTTTTAATTATGAAGAGCTCTGATCTGTCTTTAACGTAAATCCCCGGGAGGGGGGTACATAACATGTTCAGGGTAAGGGTATGTGCCGCCCATATGGGTGGGTTCTTGGGCCCAACTTTCTTTGAACAACATTCTCTAAACAAGGGTCATTTTCGGCAGATTTTCCATTTATTAGTGGCGTTTCGCTGAAAGTTGCAAAAATAGTTACAAATGTGGAGTTTTCCGAAAAAATTCTTCATAAATCTGGGTAACAAGGCAAGTTTCGGTAATTAGAAGAGGGTACATTTCTGAAAACAAGTCGTGTACCGCTCCAGCCGGGGTAAAGTCAGAAATCTAATTTAATTTTAGCTCAGTTGAAAGTGTTCCTATAAAAGCGTAATTAATCAATTCAGGTATGCTCTTATAGGATTTAAAACTCTCCGTATAATATCGATCTAGTCTAAAACACCACACAGATGAACACAGGTGAACACAAATGAACACAGGTGAACGCAGGTGAACACAAATGAACACAGGTGAACACAGATGAACACAGGTGAACACAGATGAACACATGTGAATACAGGTGAATACAAGTGAATACGGATGAGCACCGGCCAAAATGAAAATACTAGTAAGAACAAAAATGAACACAAGTCACTGCTGAATGAATGAGTCCTTAGCAAATGGGCTCCAAGTTTCTTCTTTCATTCACTATTCAAAAATCTTCATCGCAGTGGTGCAGCCAAGCTACAGGTGTACAAGTGGGGGTTGTATGGGGGTTTCAGAAACCGTAAAACTGCCAAAATATTTTAGAAAAACCGCAAAAGCGCCTTCAGACATTATGTCAAATAAGCCCCACTCTCTAGCCCCCTGCCCCACTTATATAAAATTCCAGAGACTACCAAAGACGTTTCCATCTATTTAGCTAAACAAGTTTGCATGTTACTTTTTATCTGGTTTGGGATAAATGATAAGCCCCTAGGGCCGGAGCTTTTTACAGTATACCATACAGCTTCTTGACATGGAATAAGATACAAAACTTGCCCACATTTCTGCGATTCAACTGATCATCAACAGGAACGCCGGAGAGGGGGGGCGCGGGGGGGCAAGCGCCCCTCCTGCCCTTTCCTAACGGGGGCAAGGGGGGCAAAAGTGCCCTTTCAATGAAAAACAATAAGTCACTTTGAAACTTGATAGAAAAGCCGCCATAGCTTCATTCCTTTATCAGAAACACAACAGTAACGAAAAATAAGTGGCAATTGCAACTTCAAAATAAGCAATATGCGAGTTTATGCGATTCGGAGTGAGAAATAGCCGAAAAATTTCATGAAAGAATATGATTAATGTTCGTTAAAACATTTTTAATAGCATTTTAAGCCAATCTGAAGGGCGTGGCCACAAAAATTTTCCCGGGGGAGTACCCCCGGACCCCCCAATTTTTAGGCTTGCTTTGCTCGCCTTCGGTCTTGATCGCCCTTACGTTCCTAGTCGCCCCCCTTGCCCTACCATCGCTCCGGCGTCCCTGATCATCAATCTCGTTTTCTAAATTCATATGAATTATTGCAATAATACATGTTAAATCTACATGTATTTATTCTAGTTATTCATTCTTGACCTGTTATTTTTCTGAAAGACTCGCAACTTGTGTTCTTTCTTGTTCCTACTAGTATCTTCATTTTGGCCGGTGCTCATCCGTATTCACTTGTATTCACCTGTGTTCACCTGTGTTCACCTGTGTTCATCTGTGTTCACCTGTGTTCACCTGTGTTCATCTGTGTTCATCTGTGTGGTGTTTTAGACTAGATCTATAATATCAGTAATCCTCATTCATAATGCTCAAATCCATTAACGTTAGATAATTGGGAATAAATGCATAGAGACTCGCGCAAATCGCTGTTGCGCACCCCCTGGTTAGTTTTGCCTGCGTCATAGTACTTGTGGACTTATGCCATAATCGATGCCAATTGCAATGCCAATGCCAGTTCCAATGCCGATGCCAGTATTCCAATGCCGGTGAATACAAATGGCCGAAAAAAGGATTTTTAATTAAGGAATCTTTATCGAACAGAAAAGGGTTTTTGCCTTTGGCTTGGCGTACAAAATTGTTTGAAATGCCCCTCGATTGATTGTAATTACACTGGAAGTAGGAGCTACTGCCCTGATACCCTGGGTACCAGCCTCTCTATTTTTAACGTTAGAGAGGCTGGTACCCAGGGTACTGCCCTGATGAAAGCACTACAAATATTTTTTCTATTTTTCACTCTTTTCCCTGTAAAACAGTTCTCGTACAGAGGCGTAGCTAGGAATTTTCGGTGGGGGGGCAAAGCCCATTAATGATCCGACAGGCGAGCATGGTAAGTTGGGGTATAAGTTGCCTGTGTTTGGCACCTAGGGGGGTGGTACCTGGTATAATTTGCCATATTTTGCTGACGGGATGTGCACTCCCATAAGCGTACGGAAAGAACAAATCTATGGGGGCTGCCCCACTCAAATTCCATTGTTTACCATAAATTTTGCGCGATTGAGGGCATTTTTTTGCCCGATAAAGGTGGTTCGCACACCCAGTTAAAGCTTTATCCATAACGATTATTGATGATTTTTTCAAGAATTTCAGTGAATTTTCCATTGGCGTAGCCAGTTTAGATTAACTAGGGACATTGAAATTAGGGGTCTTTTACCCCTGGGAAAATTTTTGAGGGCGCATCTTTTACTTTGGCTTAGAACAGCTCTCCTGATCTCATTTTTACCAATGCTAGAGTGGCAACTTCGAACAATTTGTAATAGCTTTATATGAACCACCACCATCTTCAAAAAATTTTTTAGTAGAAACACTACCTAGCTTGGCTCAGAATGTCTCTCTCGATCCAATGTTTGCTAATGCAAAAATGGGAAATATTACAATTTTGTGGTATTTCTCCTGTTATCAACGTCAGTTAGAAAATTTTTGGGACATCAACCTTTACATTGGCTTGGACTCTTCCTGCCTTGCAAATTGAATTTTCCCATATTCTTATCTTTTGAAATAACCTTCCTCGATATTTTGCTCAAAACTTCCACCAAACCAGGTTTGTGGGTGTGTAGCGATTTTGCATCTCTGACCTTTGAGCAGGACTCAAAATCAAAAGAGTTAGCAAGCTAAGCACACCATCGTTTCTTCTCACACACTTTCCTTTCCCTGTATACCGCCCAATCGTATACCTTTTTCTTCTTCTATCTGTCCATTTTCCCTTTTCCCTTATTCCTTCCTGAGAAATTTAAGCATTTCAGTTACTTCCCTCGGAGCGCTGCTACCATGCTACTTCGTTTTTTAAGCCCTGTACACGAGCATGAGAAACAAAAGAGATTTACCTGCAACCGTGAGTGGAGAGAACATACGCGTTGGTAGCTGCAATAAATTGCAACGAACAGTCAACAGTTTCCAAAAAGGCGCATCCGTCTGATGTCCAAAGCCACGTATTTCCTTTTGTTCCCGTGGTTTTAAATCGACTTGTCAGTTTGGTGTTCTTTTAGGAGCCTAACAAATTTTCCTTCTTCGACTGCTGGTCATTTTAAGTGTCTAATGTTGCATCTGTAATTTATAACGATGAGTCCGTTTTAAAGGTTTTAAAGGCAAATTATTTGCTCAAATATCCTGCAGCAACTGGAGAAGCATTAAAAAAAAAGAGACCTGTCTTTTCTCTTAAAAGTGTATCAGTCATCGTTTTCAGGCAAAAGTGAAAATCTTATCGTGCAGAAATCTTTCTCAATTTTTGCTATAAACTGTATTTTGCAGTTCTCTGATGTCAATATTAGTAACTACTTCTCTGTTGATTGAAATGCATGCTATAAATCAGAGTCTCTTTTCAGATATTGTGCTGCGCAAATAAGTCTTGATCATTGCGCTAAGAGTCTGGAACACAGGCTGAATTGCGTTGTGCTCGTAGTTCTACAAGTATCATAGGAAAAGATGAGCATAGGATTTGTAACATCGCCCGAAAATCTAAGAACAAAGGCATGCGCCTGCCCACTCATCCAGATTTCGAAATAAAAAATGGCAGCGCATCTACGATCTGCAGCGAGGAAATGTGCAGGATTCTATTAGCAAATCAAGGAGAATTTTGGGGAGGACCTGAGTCATTCTCATCGTTGAAATCATAGAAATGTCTATGGTTGAACTGCAATATCAAAACACAGAAGAAACGCGAACAACAGAAACGTTGTTCCGCTTTAGCTTCCTCGTCGATCAGCCTTGTGCTTGTGCTTTCATTTGCCATCTTTTGTACACCTTCAAGCTTCTTGTCTGGCTGACCACTCCGCACAAAACTTTTACATGCACGATTTCTTTTCTACAGAAACGTTTTCGAGATAAAACTGTACCAATTTTGCTTCGAAGTAGATTAAAACCGGCTGTCCAGAACTGCACAGGAACGCTTTTTCAGACACTTCGCAGGTAAACAACTCGTATATTGCACCATAATACCTCGCAGGGGGAGCGCGGATCATCCGAGAAGAGGCCCTCGGTGCTCGAGACAAAACGCAATTTATATGCCAAAAATCTTCAAAATATATCATGATAATTAATATCAAAATATTCCCTAAGAATTAACTTATTCAACCTCACCTGTTATTTTTTCGATTTGCAAACGAGGTAGACAGAAAATGCTGTCATACATTCATCAACTCAAAAGTCGAGTAAATCAATAGGACGAAGCAATGGGCGACGTTGCAAGTGCGAGTTTAAGAATTGGATTATATGCCAAAGAACATCCTTCAAATATGTTGAATATAATATCAAACTGTTCCCAGAAGAGTGAAGTAGTTAAATCCACTTGTCATTTTTTGATTAATGCGAAAGTACTCCGACGAAAGAGAAAATTATGCTGATTTTGGAGGTTCTGACCCACGCATAACAAGGAAGTAAGTGTTAAGCAAATGTTACATATCTTTTGCGTTGTCAACAGGCAGCAATTTCAATGAAAGTTTTTATTTCAGATCTTCCGATAGCTTTCCGACAGTCGTTTCCAAGCAAGAAAAATTTCCGACAAATTTTCCGACAAACCTCTTTTGAGTCGTTGTGGGGGGGCCACCGCCCCCCTGCCCCCCTCTATCTCCGCTACTGTTCTCGTACATAAAACATCTTTACTGAAATTGAGGTTTGCTCTAATTTACATAAGCCGAACTTGTTTTCAAATACGGGAGGGCTACAAGAATCAAGATAACGAATGTGGCAATCAAGAATGTGGGGGAATTTTAAAGGGCATTTTAGTGTACTTTCCTTTCCCTGGGCTCGATCCACTTTACGATGAAATCCAAGCATGCAAGGTGTTAGCATTTCTTGTCGACGAAGATGAGTTACCCAAATATTGTTTGGCTCTCGTAATTGATTACTTTCCTTGGAAAGGTTGCAGAAATGGCGCATTTATGCGCGAAAATTCGTACGAGAACTGTCTATGTACGCTACGAGAACTGTTTTACAGGGAAAAGAGTGAAAAATAGAAAAAATATCTGTAGTGTTTTCATCAGGGTAGTAGCTCCTACTTCCAGTGTAATTACAATTAATCGAGAGTCATTTCAAACAGTTTTGTACGCCAAAGGCAAAAACCCTTTTCTGTTCGATAAAGATTCCTTAATTAAAAATCCTTTTTTCTGAGAAAATCTCGTGCGCTCTTTTGAAGATGCCCCTCGGAGTCAATGTCATTGAATGTTATGTTGATGTCATACAAGCTGTTTTGTTTTGTTTATGAAAAGATGTTGAATTTGGGATATAAATCTTATTCTTAACTATTTCTGTTAAATTGGAACAATTATGCGTGCTTAGCGACAGAAAGGGCTCATTGGTTATCATGTCAGGATAGATAAGATGCAGAAATCGAACAACGCGTAATTATCGCAATATTACGCAATTTGCATGGAATGCCAAAGTCTGAAGTCTTCCAGACAACAGGCAAACAAAGAATTTACTAGGTCATAGATCTGTAGATCTATAAAATAGCGAATTGGTTCAAAACACCTAAAAATTTGATTCGAAATTTTACTAAATATACCAACATTGGCTGGAAATTCTCATCAGGAAGGTTTACATGAAAAACTTTCATGATGGTGAAGAAATTGCACCATTACATATTTTAGAGAATCTCTAAAACAACGAATGGCCCCATAATTCTCTGAATTTTTATGAAAAGCTTTCGTTTTTTGCTGCAGTGCATGTGAAAACTGCTCCTTACATACATTTAGGAAGGTTTCGCAAGAAAAAAGTGCAAGATTTAGAAAATATGGGACCATTCCATAATCTCTAAAATATGGAATGGCCCCATCATTCTCTGAACTTGCAGAAAAAGTTCTCGTTTTTTTGCTGCAGTGCATGTGAAACTGTTCCTTACATACATTTAGGAAGGTTTTGCAAGAAAAAAGTGCAATATTTTGAAAATATGGGACCATTCCATAATCTCTAAAATATGGAATGGCCCCATAATTCTCTGAATTTGCATAAAAAGTTCTCGTTTCTTGCTGCAGTGCATGTGAAACTGCTCCTTACATACATTTAGGAAGGTTTTACAAGAAAATAGTGCAAGATTTTGAAGATATTAAACCATTCCATATTTGCCATTCCATCACTCCATATAAACTATTCCATCATTCCATCATTCCATCTGAGCTATTCCATCATTCCATTCCATGATTCTATATTCCATACTTTAGAGATAGCCCAGATAAATTTGGAAGTTTTCTGACGTTGCAATAGAACGAATATAGGTATAAATAGCTTTTATGGGTCCATGAGCACTGAACAAAGATGGGTTGACATCATATTTGAAACCATTGTAACTGGATATTCGCTTTTAGTGCCATTCACAGAACATCATCGCTAGAAATAATCACCGACAAGCAGAATTACCGGACCATTGACTCAAGAGCCCTTGGATCAAATCCAAAAGATACGAGAAGAACTTGATCTGCTTGTTTACCGCTTGAAGATAATTTACAATCTCATTTTTCAAAATCTATTTCACTCAGAAAAGATTGTGATTGTGACTGCATAACCTATTGTCAAAAAGACGGTGAACTTCTATTAATAGCCAAACTTTGATTTCTTTAAGTGGGTCCAGGGACCCAGTGGACCCACCCTGGATCCGTCACTGACATGATACCAGGCAAGCATGTAAAGGTGACATTTTTCTGACACGTAAAAATACTCTGCAATATGGTTTGAAATCTGTCAGGTATGCAGGTGCGAAATCTTGGAACAATATTCCTACCGTGATGAAACAGGCATATTTTTCAGTTAACGTTCGTCGTCAAGTTAAACTGCATTTGTTTTCCATCAACTAACAGTCGTAAGATTTTAGTGTTTTCAAATGATGTCTTTCCGCATTTCGATTCTTTGCATATTTTTCCAATACAAACTACGTTTTTTAAACTAAGGGAGTGCTCTCTCCTCGATTAGTCTATCTATTGAGAGAGCTCCTCCTATAAGAAATTTCCTACATGCAAATCCCCCCTCATCTTTTTGTATTGTGTTCGTTAATTGTATTTCATTAATATTTTAAGTCTTTTCATAATTTAATTTGAGTATATTTTGTATTTTTTTGTGAGATTTGTATGGAGAGGAATTTAAAATTAAAGGAACTGAACTGCACTGACCTGAACTGATCTGAACTGGCCTGAACTGACCTGAACTGGCCTGAACTGACCTGAACTGACCTGAACTGACCTGAACTGACCTGAACTGACCTGAACTGACCTGAACTGACCTGAACTTACCTGAACTGACCTGAACTGACCTGAACTATGTGCGTTGCGTCTTTTTTCAAATTCAAACGCAACGTTTTTTCTTTTTACAACCAACTCATTGTCTAAATTTATATCTCGTAGCCGCTATAAATAGGCTAAAGAAACGCCCACAAACCCATTGTTTCTTTACCTACACAATGAAACCGGATGCATCAAAGTGATCGAGTATAATAGAATGTATTTTTGACCTGGCCCGGGCCAGCTTTTAACTATGTCGATTCCCTTTAATGATGTCCATTCTTATTGTTTTCATTGTTTCAAAGAATTCCATAAAATAATAACTTTTTAATCCTGAATGAACCCCTTAACCCTATTTGGACCGGGGGCGTTTTTCGCCCCCCTACCAAACTTTCTCAAATATCTCCACCGCTGTTGTAGATAGGGTGCTGCAGCTTCTTGACTTTTCCCAAAATTTAATTGGCCATCAAATTTTGAAAATTTCATGGTTCATTGTTGTACCACGTGACCTCCAAATGCCCTTATTTGGAGACTGGTAACAAAGAAAATCTTAAAATCCTCGCTAAATTCTTGCAAATAGCGCTAATGATAAAGTTATATACACCATTCGATTGGTCTTGAAGAGTACTTTCATTTGATATATAGTTTGTTTATATTTGCTGACATCAGCAACTTTTAATATCCATGACGTCATTTACCTCTATGACATCATAGAATGAATGAATTAGGGCAATATATCTCAAAACGTGCAGAAAACAGTGCCAGGTTCCTTATTGCCAACTATTTTCACTAGTTAGAAGTCTAAAAATAGGAAATAATTCACAATAGAAATCCCAATTAGTTTATTCAATGGCTAATTGCTCTTAATTAGCAAAAGTTGAAAGTTAAATAGAATTTTTTTCGCGTAAATATCTTCCTCTACTCTCATTTGCTACTTCTGGCTACAATTCTACCTGTTATCTCATGTTAATCTGGACAAAACTTGCTTTATAAGTCAGTGGCTCGATTTTGACCATTTTCCCATTTTTTTGGTTGCCTAGCAACCACCCACGTGACCAATTAGACCTCTATTGTTGTTTTTGTAAAGCTTATTGTCCAAAGAACAATTGGCATAAGTTTCATTGTTATATCTCTTGTAGTTTTGAAGAAAAGGAGGGGGGGGGGCGAAAAACTCCCCCCCGGTCAAAAATATCAAAATTTCAGCCCGGTCCAAATAGGGTTGATACTGATTTAGAACCACACGGATATTCATGCAAAGAAGGGAACTGTTAAAGTCACATACATGTTGAGATGCTGCAAATGTAATTCACACGAGAAGCATGATTGAAGTACTGTATCTGCAAATGGTATATGTACTGCAAGTATACTTCGCCGCGGGGCAAGCCTAGTGAAACTATCACGTGGGGGGGGGGGGTTCTTCCATAGTAAAGGTACCTGGGGATGTGCCGCGAGCAAGGGTATACTTTTACGGACTTCTAGTCTAGCCAAGGGTATACTTTTTTGCAATTTTGGCCAGCAACGGTCTACCTAAGGGTATCATTTTTGACAATATTGGTCTAGCGAACGGTGATGATATCATATTTGGCACAAATTTGACAATATTGGTCGAGGAAATGGTCAAAGTTGGTCTAGCCAAGGGTACCATTTTCGTAAAATTTGTTGCAGACAATGGTCAAATTGGTCTAGCCAAGGGTACTATTTTTGTAAAAGTTAGTCTAGCCAACGGTACCCTTTTGAATAATAATAATAAAAATAATAATTACTTTGTATGCCAACCATTATCAATAAATACCAAAATGCAACCTAAATGTAACCTAAATTTACAATAAAATCTTTACATAATCTACAGTTGCATGAAATATTCCAAAACTTAATTTCTGTTTTAAAATACTCTACAGATCGGGACTCTTTTATATGCAATGGCAAATCTCGCCAGAGATTCTGCCCCAGAAAACTCACAGTTTCTAACCCATAGGCTGTAGTCGTAGGTTTGCGTGCATAGATGTTGCTCGTAACCCTTAAGTTGTAATGTATTTCTCTCTCTGCGAAAATTTCTTTCATAAAACAAGGATTTAGACTCATCCTTGTTCGGTAAATTTCAGTGACAAGCAACTGTAGATTTCGTTGATGAATGGAGACTGAATGGTCTGTAATTAACAGTTCTTCAAAACTTGAGGTCCGATCATGATAAGCTATTCGTAATGCTCTTTCGTGAATTGAGTTAATTTTTGCATTGACTCGTCTATCATGACACATCCATATCAATGGACAGTAGCTAAATTGTGACATTACGAAAGCTTTCATGACTTTCTTAATTTTTTCTTCAGGCATATATGTAGAGGCCCTTGCAAGAGCATGTAGCTTCTGGCTTGCTTTCGTACACACCATGTTCACGTGCTGCTTGAAATTTAGCTTTTGGTAATAACAACGCCCAACAATTTTTCTTCTTTACTCTCTTTAATGACAGAGGAACCAACTCTTATTGAGATTTCAGTCTCTTTCTCGCCAAATAAAAGGAGATGGCATTTCTCCTCGTTTAATTTCATGCAGTTTTGTTCAAACCAATTGCTCAGTTCAACAGTATCATTTTCTAGCTTTAAAATAACCTCCCGTAACTCTTGATGAGAACAATAGATTGTCGTATCGTCTGCATAATTACAGATTTCAGTCTCATTCAACAAAAGGAAAATATCATTGATAAATATGTTAAAAGGAGAGGCCCCAGGACTTATCCTTGGGGGACACCTAGTTTCATTTCTTTCCAAGAGCTGAATGAACCATTTATTTTGACTCGTTGCCTTCTACCTGCTAGATACACCATCTGTATTGCATTTTGACTAAAGCTGTATGCGTTCAATTTAGCAAGCAAGAGTTCATGGTTGAGACAGTCGAAAGCCTTGGATAAGTCCATAAGAACTGCTCCGACAAAAGATGCTCGCGGCAGACCCCTACCCAAAATTTGGCCAAGAACCCCCCCCCTTCCCCGTGGAAACTATAGGCGTTGTAAAGTATAGGTACCACAGGTTGGGTTCACAACAGTATAGACCATGTATACATCCTGTAATTAGAGTCACACATTAATAAATATATATACCGGGTGTTCCTAAAAATGTATTCCACAGATTTGGTTAGCTGCAGTGATGTGAATTTAGCTTTAATCAATGGCTATTTACTCTCAAAATGTTCCTTGATATTTAACCCTATTACTACCGGGGGAGGGGGGGGCACAAAGTGCCCGCGGAAAAGTTTATTTGATGTAGGGTCGTCAGTTCGAAAGTTAAAGAGCTGAAACTTTGCGACTTTTCCTAAAATTTAATTGGGCTAATTAAAATTTGATTTTTTTTTTTAAATTGTAGACACTGATCACGTAACCAACCTCTTCTCAACAGGTGGTCATCAAGAAAAATAAAGAAACGAATCTTGTTTTTGCCAGAATTATCGTAGATCATTACATATACCACCATTCGAATGCTCTCGATAAGAGCTTTCAGATGATCAGGAATGTTTATGACGTCATATATATAATAACAAATGTATTAGATAACCTTAAATGGCTAAAATTTGTTCTAATAATCGCTATGAACAATTTTGAGGCAATTTAAAGTATTTTCATTAGCAATATAGAAGAAATTATTAAATAAAAACTTAAATATTGCAAATATTGCTAATAGTAAGCAAATACTGCCATTTTCCTCAATTATGACGTCATTGTGACATCATGGATGTAATGAAAGATTGAAAAGTAGCCTATTGTGTAGATCTTGTTCTTTTACACCATTGTACTAAGTTTCTTCCTCATATATGCAATATTCACGAAGTTACGGAGGGGGAGGTGGGGGGGGGTCAATTTGCGCTCTCCCCGGCACTACAAGGGTTCAAAAAGCCCGGTAGTAATTACCCTGGGTACCAGAGCCTTAACTTGAACATTGTGCTTTGAGAGCAGAAATATCAATCTTAAATGCTCAAATTTCCGTCCACCTGCAAACCAGAGCCTTGTCCTTTTGGCCTAAGCAAGCTCCTCAAGCCCATCGAAATTAATAACTGAAATTAATGAAAAATAGGTACCTATGTTCAAGTTAACTATCGAGGAACATTTTGAGAGTAATTGGACATTGATTGAAGCTAAATTAACATCACAGGAGTAAACCAAATCCGTATAAATTTTTTTGGACACCCGGTATTACTTTCAGATTAAAATTGTGGAAAGTATGTAAATAAATAGGCTTTAAGTAGCTGTAATTTTAGCTATTGTTTTTGTTTAGGCTACTTTATAAAGAATAAATGACGATAATGATGATAATGATTCCCCGCTGCTCCTCCCTTTTCATAGATTCTTTTAAACGAATCATTGTATTTATCACCAGGTCTTACCTAAATTACGTGAAGGGGAGCGATCTATGCCCCCTCCCCTTTCGAATTTTCGAATGTGACAGGAGCACTTCGCTTGGCTTGCAGTCATGGCACAGAGAGTACTACATATTTTGGTGATCACATTTTCATTATAATCATTATACATTTATTTAAAGTAGGCATACTTATAAGTGAGAGCGCGTGGCCGAGTGGAAAAGGCGACTGACTCGTAAACCAAAGGTCAGAACGGCCGAGGTTCGAATCCCGCGCTGGACAGTTTGGTCGCTGTCCGTAACTCTAGCCCGGGTCGACCAGAGCCATGTGAGGGAAATCTGGTAGCTGCGGCGGGTTGATGGTAAAACATCCGTGGCCCCTGCTGGAAATAAGTCTCTCTCAGACTTTCACAGGCTAGCCACGTTAAATATGATACCTACCTACCTAGTGGCTGTAGAATGAAAGCTAATTCAAGTCTACTACAAAGTAAAATGGTTGAAAAAATATACATACAGGGTGTCCCATAACATTTGTTCGACGTTTGATTGAATATAAGAAATAACGAATTAATGAACGGGCTCCATGGTAAGAGAACCATATTTCTGAAATTTTAAGTTGATTTTAGACACCTGAAGCTAGCAAATCGGCCAAATTCACGGAATTACGAGCTTTTGACGTTCAAGTTTGGGCGAAGCTGAAACCAGACGCCCCAAATTTGCATATTTTGTGAAAGTATAATTTCGTCTACCCAAAGCAAATCAAATGGAATTTAAAAAGCTCTGTCGATAAACTAGCTTTCTCTAACATAGAATCAAGGCTATTGATGCCTGGAGGAATCCTGTTGAGCACAATTTGGAATGGCCTAATCTCTCAATGATTACGTCTTCATTCCATGTTTTTGACACTTATATTCTTAAGGAAATTTTGGCAACGGTTACAAGAATTAAATTACTTTTGAAGTCCTATTTGTTTTTTTCTGATGTCAACGAGAGGTAAAACATTAGACAGTCTTCTTTTACCTCCATTTTGGGACGTATTTTTGAAAAAGAAGTGAGTTAGGGGCGTCTGGTTTCAGTTTTCGCACAAATTTGAACTTCAAAAGCTTGTAACTCTGTGAATTCATAGCGTATTTGCAAGATTCTGGCGTCACAAATTAGTTTAAAATCTTAGCAACAGGGTTATCTAACCAGGAGCCGGTATATGTTATCGTTACTTTTTAATATTTAATCAAACGTCGAAAAATTTTTCTGGGACACCCTGTATATTCATATATGATGCGGAATAATTAGCTATGAATACATACCGGTTGTCCTAAAAAAAAACGCAACGGATTTGATCGGGGCTAGCGACAAGAATTTAGGTAGATATCTTGTTTGTTGATGGAGAGTTGAAATATCAATCTTGAAAGTCCAAATTTGCTTCCATTTCCAAACCAGAGGTTTCGGGTTTTGGCCTAACAGAAAACGTGCTTGAGGATTCTCCTCAGTCATATGCAAAGTGTAGTAGTGTGAGCATTCTAAGGCACACGTGTTTAGGCACACATTTCAATTAAAATTTGAAAGCTAAAAATTGAAAAACATATTAATGCGGAAGGAAAAATTCACTAAGGAATATATTTTTTGAATCATAGTGCACCTGCAAAAGAGCCAAGCACAAATGAGCATTTTCAAGGATCTTATCCATGGATAATTTTCCCTTGGATTTGATTTGTTCTTTCGTAATAGTTCGAAGAAGGATTATACAAAATGCATTTCATTAAAGTCATGGAGATTGCAAGAATTATATCATTTTTCACACCCAAACAAACTTCTTCACGGATTACTTTCTTTTATGAGACAGATACAATGCTAACTTTTCAAACTTTCGATGCATAAAAAAGATGTCTTTTCAGGACAAAACTGATGAATTTGATTGAATTTCTGTTCAAATATTTTCCTCGGTATGAGGCTTTATTCTCTTATTTCACGGTAATTCAGGAGATTCCCCGAATTAGCGCGTTTGCAGTTTATGCCAAAACCAAAAGCTCTGGTTTGGAGGTTCAGGCAAATTTCATCTTTCAAGGTTAAGATTCCAACTCTCCATCCACCAATATCATCAAACAAGGTATTTATCTTTAAGTTAGCTATCAAGGATTATATAAAAAATTACTATGGGTTGCTTGGATCTACATTCCTGTCGCTAGTCCCGATCAAATCCGTTGCGTTTTTTTGGGACACCCGGTATATACAGATTTTACAATGTTTTACGGTATTTCGAGTATTGATAATGTGCCTTTTTGGATTTACATTGCAACGCATTTATCCTTAACCGGTGCCACAAAAGGATAACTTCACATCTCTAGATGAGCTGAAATGCAAAATACGCTGTAGTTTCGAAAAAACAGTCTTGATTTCTGAAACGTCCAACGTTAGAGTTATAGATAAGTAGCTAAAGTTTCTTTCAAGCCATTTAATTGAAAGAAACAAGTCATAGAAAATTACGCCCATCTTTTCACACCTATTTAGGTATTTGGAACCTACATGCTATGTAAAAGCTGCAAATTTCTTCCAATTTTTGTGCATGTATGATTATGAGTCGTAGTTAAAGTTCGTCTCAAATTTCACCTGAGATTTGGGATAACGCAAAATTCCTTTGCAAAACACTTTTATTGCTGTTATTCGTGGGCATTTGCAGGTGACATCTAATTTTAGACAGACTATAGAGCGTTCAGCAGGTTTTCCAATATAATAGCGATAACTACAATGTTGTAATCAGTCTAAACAGGCCCCCTTAACAGTAAGCAGACAGCGATTAGTATGGCAATTTTTACATCATTCGTTGCGATCAAAGATAAATGGAGCAATCAAATCAATAAAATTCAATACCTGACACCATCTTTAGCGCTATTGTTTACTTTCTGACACAACTGAACATCATTTTATCAATGAAGTTCTAGGTGCAGTTAAATTGATGCAGTTAAGTAAGTGTGCAATCGTAAATAGGCTCCTCTATAGATGAAACAAAGAAATCACTCAGACACAGAATCGTTTCTTAGCAGGATAAAAAGGCTACTCTTTGTTGGCATTGTGTGTCGATTTGAATGGGGTATTTTTAGATTTTCTGCTCTCTGCAAATGCTTGCTTTTAACCTTGCACAAACCCTTTAAAGTGAATTGAGGAACACATTTTATCTACTTGCTCAACTTAAACACTTTTCTCAACTTTGTATATTTTGCCGTCATAAATGTCTCTTTGTTTTCGTATCATATTAAATGATAAATGTGATATCAAGATAAAAGTTGAAAGTTTCATGCAAAATCAAGCAGACCTTCTTTTTATGAGGGTTTTTATCGATTTTCTTTCAGAGGTGAAGATCACAGACATATAACAAGCAGCCAAAACAAAGCCCATTATGTTTGCTTTGGCATTTTTACTGATACTGAGTTGCGTACAAGTTGTTCCTGCTAACATAGAAGCTTCAAGTGTAAGACAGTTTGAGCACATAAAGATTTCTCGTACAAAACGAAATATTCATTCATGTGGAGTTGACTTTGTTTTTGGAAAGTTTGGAAGCAACAATGGAATAAACAGAACGCAATTGAATACATTGATGAAGCAATTAAGCATCGGGAATGATACATCAGCAGGCCTCAGCAACTGCATCAAGGTAAGCTTACTGATCCAGTGATAAGGCGATAAAACATCGGCAATGAAAAATCAATAGGCCTTTTATTATTATTATTCTTATCATTATCTTCGAGTTCACTCCTATAGTTCATAGTTTGGAGGATTGTTCATTATCAAGCGTCAAGCTCCAACAAGTAGCCTCAGACACTCAATAGTTTTCTCAATATTCCAGCTGTTCCAAGGAGGGCTAATTTCTGGATGCAGTGAATATCATCTGGCAATCCTAAACTCTTCAAATGTTCTCTTAACTTTTTTGGGATGGAACCAAGTGCCCCAACCACTATTGGAATCACTTTCGTTTTAATATTCTATAATCTCATTACTTCCAGCTTTAGCTCACTATATTTGCTGATCTTCTCCCATTCTTTGTCTTCAATGTTTTGGTCGCCAGGAATAGCTACATCTATGATGGAGCATTCCTTTTCTTTCCAGTCGACAATGACAATGTCCGGTCTGTAATGCTCAATGACTCGATCAGTTTGAATGGAGAAATCCCACAGAAGTTTGTATCGTTTGTTTTCTACAACAGGAGCCGGCTGGTGTTGATACCATTTGTCTGTATGTTCCAGGTCATATTTGTTGCATAATAAGAGCCAATGAATGAAGCATGCAATCGTGTCTACGCTTATACTCCTTTTGGGCAAGCTTTTTACAACCACTAACAATGTGTGTAACATTCTCCACCGCATCACCACACAATCTACATTTGTCATTTTCCTGCAAGCGGTAAATTCTTGCCTTCATAGAATTTGTATTCAGCGCCTGTTCCTGATTATTACTATTATTATTATTATTATTATTATTATTGCTATTATTATTATTATTATTACCATTATTATTATTATTACTATTATTATTATTATTATTATTATTACTATTATTATTATTACTATTATTATTATTATTATTATTATTATTATTATTATTGCTATTATTATTATTATTACTATTATTATTATTATTACTATTATTATTATTATTATTATTATTATTATTATTATTATTATTATTATTATTATTATTATTGTCAATCACGTAGAGTGGTGTCGCCCATTATGCCCATGTCGTCGCGAAGTTCCGAGTTAGATCCAAAAAGGGCAATCAATGAAAAAACCAAATAGCCAGATTATATCACCAACTGATGGAGAAAAAGATCACAGAGTATTGAATTTTTACGTAAACTCTTTATACGGATTTTAGATGATTTTAAAGAAGGGGGTAAAACGTCGTTTTCTTTGAGCGTCGCCCATTATGGCCGCAGGAGAAACAATGAACACTACTCTTCGGTAAGCAGCTTTAATAAGAAAAACAGTTTTAATTATTGTTCTTTGTTTATCATTTGGTTGTTTAATCACAAAAATATTAATAAGGATTAACGTAAACTTCGAATGTTGGCAATTGAAATACATGCTTCGAGTTGTTCTAAATCCTGCCTTGTCTCTTGTGATTGGATGGATGGATTTTTGGCATAGTTTCTAAAATGAAATTAGACTTAATAAAATGCTGCGTTCTTTTGGATTTCGATGATTTTCCAAGTCAATAAGTATAATTTTAACCCAAATTGGTGTTTTTTAAGAATGTTTGCATTTTATGCAAAGTTTTCTTTGAGCGTCGCCCATTATGGCCGCAGGAGAAGCAATGAACACTACTCTTCGGTAAACAGCTTTAATAAGAAAAACAGTTTCAATTATTGTTCTTTGTTTATCATTTGGTACTTTAATCACAAAAATATTAATAAGGATTAACGTAAACTTCGAATGTTGGCAATTGAAATACATGCTTCGAGTTGTTCTAAATCCTGCCTTGTCTCTTGTGATTGGATGGATGGATTTTTGGCATAGTTTCTAAAATGAAATTAGACTTAATAAAATGCTGCGTTCTTTTGGATTTCGATGATTTTCCAAGTCAATAAGTAAGATTTTAACCCAAATTGGTGTTTTTTAAGAAAGTTTGCATTTTAATATTTTGAAGCGATTGGAAACTTCTCTGGTAAACTGATGGGCATAATGGGCGACGAAAATAGCAATTTGCAGCACTGAGACTTCATAACCTTAAATCTGAATCAGAATACACTTTGCTGTGGTTTCATTGTAGATTTCCTCTCTAGAGACAGGAATTGTGAAAAATCAAAGCGTATTTCAAAAATTTCAAACCGCAAGGTGCCGAGCGAACGAAAAAGAAGGAAGGAATGTAAATAGACTCATGAAATTTGCAATAATTGAAAGAATCAATTAGAGATATGCACAAACCATCTCGTCGGGTTTCAATGCAATTGAACTGAAACTTCAATGAAGGTCAAATCATGATAAAACAGATGTGAGCGAAGATTTTCCGTGCAATTACAATTTTATTACTAGTCGTCAGTCCCCTGAAATGTAATTTCTCTTGGTAGCCGGCCATAATGGGCGGCCGGCCATAATGGGCGACGCTACTCTAGATCTCAGACAAGTTTGTCTGGTAAGTTCTTTTGTTCTTTTATCCTTGAGAGCGGGTAACAACAAGTCACCAAGGGTCTCAAAGTTCTTTCTCCTGCGTCTCTAAAGAGACAAAAGTTTTCGCAATATCCTTGCTGTTCCAAGCAGTGCAGTTTTCTGAATGATGTCCAAAGCAATCTTCACACCCAACTTCTCCATGTGTCTTTCAAACTTGTCCGAAATGACTCCTAATGCTCCAATCACTACAGTTATCACTGTACCTTTATTCATTTTTATTCATTATTATTATTCATTATTATTTATTATTATTATTATTATTATTATTGTTGTTATCATTTTCTTTATTATCATTCTTATTATTGTCTGAGATCTAGAGTAGCGTCGCCCATTATTGCCGGCCGCCCATTATGGCCAGCTAGCAAGAGAAATTACATTTCAGGGGACTGACGACTAGTAATAAAATTGCAATTGCACGGAAAATCTTCGCTCACATCTGTTTTATCATGATTTGACCTTCATTGAAGTTTCAGTTCATTTGCATTGAAACCCGACGAGATGGTTTGTGCATATCTCTAATTGATTCTTTCAATTATTGCAAATTTCATGAGTCTATTTGCATTCCTTCCTTCTTTTTCGTTATCATTATTATTATTATTGAAATAAACTAAACCATCCTCAATAATAACAGAAAAGAAAATATAAAAACATAACTGTTACTTGCACAAATGTTTCGATAAAAATCTTCTTCAGTGTGAGCTATTTTACAGGGCAGCTAAGTATTCATAGTAAACAATTATTTACATCACAATACATACACTTTGAAATAAAATATAGTTTACAATCGAACACATGATGCATAAACAAGTTCTAAAAAACATCAGTCAGCCTAAAATCAATACTCATAAGACCATCGTCATATTCCTAAGAGATGTTGCCGTTTCAGAGCTGTGCATTGACCTTTTGTAGTTTCATTAAGATGTGAAGAGGAACTGGGAGCTTTTGTAAACCTTTTTAGGTTGTGCCAACTTTTTTGTGACTCCCCCAGGTAACCTTCCATAGACTATTAGACTCGCTAGCTGTTATACTATTTAGCAATTGCTGAATCCATGACAGCCCATTAGGGAATTCCAACCTACGACCATGTGCAAAAAGGCACGAAGTTACAAAGTGAAGCCACGAAAATTGGCGTTAGCAGAGCCCCCCTTGACACCACTCAAATGCAATGGTGGAATCTACTGTTCCACACGCAAACATGTCTAATTCCACATCTGCCACTCTTTCATTTGGTGAGAACGTTTCAAGTCGATACTGCCAGTAAGTTCTTTTCTCCGAAGTGAATAAACATCCTCTGCCCCGTCTATGGTTCTAACTACCATTATCCAGGGACCGCGCAGCCATTGGGCTAGGGGGGGGGAGCTAAAGCCCCCCCCACTTTTTTCAAAGATAGGTCTAAAATATTTCAATAATATGGAATTTTCAATATTTTCATACACGCAACTGCTGCATTTGCTGAGAAACCTTCTCAATGGCTAGCTAGATGTCTCAAAATCTGACTTCATTCAAATATGAAGCAGTCAAATTTCAACAATCTAGCGATATTGAACTTTCATAAACAACGAGCAACGCGATGCCCCTCTTGGATATTGCTGACGATTTTGTTACAAATTAGAATGGGCATCGCAACTTTGGCACGTTTGCTTTGACAGATCTTCAGTGGTAATGGTTATGAGAAAAAACGCTTTGCTGTTAATTTTGTTGGTTGTAACAATATGTCTCTTTACATAGTAATTTAAATCATTTTTGAACCAAACTGACTGTATGTAAATATGGACGTAAATAGTCAAGTCTTTTTTGAAAAGGGCGTTTTCCGACGTTCTAAAGGGCGTGGTCTCAAAATATTTTCTGGCCCGCCACTTTAAGACCGCTGCGCTTATTATTATTATTATTATTTCAGTTCGCACAGATTGACGCTCTGCTGATATTTTTCAATGTCAGTTGTCTATAGCCAGTACACTGAGGTGACATTGTTTTATCTGCTAGCTACGTCCTTCTGTCCTTAGTAGCTTCAGTTGGATGAATTCTATCTTGGTCTTTTTCCTTTATCATTTAGTTTTCTAATGTCCTTCTCAATATCCTTGCTATTCCAAGTAAAGCAGTCTTCTGTAGATGCTCTGTCTTTATTTGTATTTCTAGTCTTTCTATGCACTGCTCGAAGTTCTTACTGACATCTCCAAATGCTCCAATGACCACTGGTACTGCATCTAATTTGTTATTATTATCATTATTATTATTATTATTATTATTATTATTATTGTCATTGTTTCAGCTTACGCTCTGGCTGTTGGAATTGCAGTCATTCCTCCTGTTAGGCGGGTCATAACAAATGACCAAGGGCTAACAGGAAATCTCTCTCTTACATCTCTAGCACTTTCCTCAGGATCCTTGCAGTTCCTAACAAGGCCGTCTTTTGTGCAGCTCCGACATCACCCGGTATCCCCAACTTCTCAATCCACCTGTCAAACTCTTTTGTCACACTTCCAAAGGCACCTAAAACCACAGGAACAACCTGTACCTTTCTCAATTGCCACAGTCTTCCAATTTCCCTTCGCAAGTCCTGGTATTTCTCCACCTTTTCCCTTTCCTTTTCATGCACTCTTCCATCGGCGGGTACTGCAATATCCACAATTACACAGCTTTTTTCCTTTTTATCAACCATAACAATGTCTGGCCTCCTAGCCTCTATCACATTATCGCATTGTATATTCATATCCCAGAACAATTTTACACTTTCATTCTCTACCGCTCCTTCTGGGTTATGTTCATACCATCTTTCCTTATGTTCTAATGTATTTTTCTTGCACAATTCCCAATGAATTTTCTTTGCTTTCTGAGTTAATTTTTCACATTCACTTATTATGTGTTGCACACTTTCTCCTTTCTTTCCACACATCCTACAAAGAGGATTGTCAATACTGTTATCAATGTGGTGTTTTACATAATTTGTTCTGATCGCCTGTTCCTGTGCAGCACATAACAACGCCTCCTTTTCAACTCTTAAATCACTTCTGACTAACCAATTCCAGGTTTTGTCCTTGTCTACCTTCTCCGGCATTTCCCTGATGAACTGTCCATACATCCTCTTCCCCTTCCACTTGTCTTTAAGCTTCTGAGCCTTCTTTCGTTTGAATTCACTCTTACTGATGGTACTTTCTGTCTCAATAGTCCCTGATGTACAAACCCCCTGAATTAACTTTTCTGCAGAATTCAATACATACAAGCCTAATCTATTTTCCTCTCTTCTAACACAATGTTCTATGCCTATCAAACCTCTGCCTCCTTCATGCCTCTTCAAGTACAGTCTGTCCACATCACTCTTAGAATGAAACGCACCATACATTGTCAATGTCATCGTCTTTCTTGTTGTTCTGTCTAAACTTTGCAGTTCACTTCCTTTCCAGTCCAGGATTCCAGCCCCATATCTGAAGATAGCTACTGCCCATGTTTTCATTGCTGTAATTTTGTTTCTACTATGCAACTTTGATTTAAGAATCAACCTGAGCCTTCTCTTGTATTCCCTTATGATTTTCTCTTTCATCTCATTTTCTTTGATCTTATCCAGCTCGACTATCCCCAGATATGTGTACCCTTCCTTTTCCACCTCCTTCATTACTTCACCATTCGGAAGTTCTATCCCCTCACATCTAGCTATTTTTCCTCTCTTCAAGGTAAGAACACCACACTTTCTAAGACCAAACTCCATCCCAATATCTGTACAGAAGACGTGAACCGTGTTCACAAGTGAATCTATCTGTTCTTCATTTTTGCCAAACAGCTTTAGATCATCCATGAACAGTTGATGATTTAATTTGTACTCTCTCTTTCCCCATTCATAACATGCATTGACCTTTCTGAGCACTAACGACAATGGAATCATACTCAAGACAAACAGCAAAGGCGATAAACTGTCACCCTGAAATATTCCCCTCTTTACATCAACATTACCAAGTTCTTCTCCGTTAGATGTTAACAAAAGCTTCCACTGACCCATACATCTTTGTACAAAGTTTCTTACATTCTCTGCAACCCCAAAAATTTCCATACACTCACTAATCCAACTATGGGGGACAAAGTCATAAGCTTTCTTATAATCTATCCATGCCATAGCCAGGTTAGTATGTCTTTTCCTGCAGTCTCTCAATACAGTCTTGTCAATTAACAATTGATCTTTTGTGCCACGACTCCCACGCCTACATCCTTTTTGTTCTTCTGGCAGAAGATTCTCTCTTTCTAAATAGGTGTACATCTCTTCTGCTATCATTCCTGTCAAGAGCTTCCAACACCGTCCTAAATAAGGCCAATATTCCAATAATACCACCTCCTAAATAAGGCCAAGATTCCAATAATACCACCTCTTCTAGAAAACGGGTTGTTTATAACGGATTTCACTGAAAAGGCACAGATATTCAATGATTATTTCGTACTCCAGTGTACAACAATCAATACAGGTAGCGTAATTCCACCTAATATGCCAGCTCCTTCTTCCCTCATAAGCGATTTTCCTATGTCTAACGAAAAGATACTGAACATTATAAGGTCTCTAAATCCTAATAAAGCTCATGGTTGGGATGGAATATCAATCAGAATGATAAAATTAAGTGATACTGCACTAGTTATTCCACTAAAAATAATATTTGAAAACTGTTTGAGATGTGGTTTATTTCCCAAAATATGGAAATATGCAAATGTTGTGCCGGTTCATAAGAAAAATGAGAAAAATTTGAAGGGAAACTATCGACCAATTTCTCTCCTACCAATCTTTGGGAAAATACTTGAAAAACTTATGTACGATTCTTTATACTCGCATCTCGTTTCATGCAATTTACTCAATCCGAATCAATCAGGCTTTCGTCCCGGTGACTCAACGGTTAATCAGCTAATTTCCATAACGCACACGATCTTTAAAGCCTTCGATTGTAACCCACCTCTTGATGTTCGCTCTGTGTATCTTGACATCTCTAAAGCATTTGATAGGGTATGGCACGACGGTTTGATTTATAAACTAAAACGATGTGGCGTTTCTGGAGAGCTCCTTTTACTTATCCAAAGTTTTCTTAAGGATAGAAAACAGCGAACAGTTCTAAATGGACAGAATTCTGATTGGGGAGATATTTCAGCAGGAGTACCCCAGGGTTCTATTCTAGGACCCTTGTTTTTCCTTGTATATATTAACGATCTAGCTGCTGACGTGAAGTGCAACGTTAAGCTTTTTGCTGATGATACATCGTTGTTTACCGTAGTAGAAGACTCTAACTCGGCTGCCAGTGATATGAACCATGACCTAGAGTTGATAAGACAGTGGGCCTACGATTGGAAAATGTCCTTCAATCCTGATCCTCAAAAACAAGCTGTTGAACTGTTATTTTCTACGAAAAGAATTGAAATCAATCATCCAGAAATTCGTTTTAATAATATTCCAGTGATGAAAGTGGATAAACATAAACATTTAGGAATTATCCTGGACTCAAAGCTTTCTTTTTCGGCTCATATCCAGGCAGCTATCTCTAAGACAAGGAAGGGTGTCGGTTTGCTGAAATATCTCTCCAAGTACCTACCCAGACATACCCTAAACGAATTATTCAAGCTCTATGTGCGGCCCCACCTGGAATACGGAGATGTTATCTATCATATTCCGGCCAAAGTAGGTGAATTTAGCGGTAACACTACTTTGTCAAGTTTGATGGAAAAGTTGGAGTCAGTTCAGTATTCTGCTGCTCTAGCCGTTACAGGAACGTGGAGGGGGACATCGCGAGAGAAGTTGTACGCAGAACTTGGTTGGGAATCATTGAGTTCCCGAAGATGGAGTAGACGCCTTACGTTGTTTTACAAAATGATACATAATCTGATGCCTGAATATACAGCTGATCCAATCCCTCAACTTCAGCAGCCGCATTACTCTCTTCGCAATCAGGATGTCATTGGGCGAATAAGGGCAAGGACAGAAAAATTCAAATCTAGCTTTTATCCCAATTGCCTGTCAGAATGGAATGAACTAGATCCGGAGGTTAGACTTGCACCATCGGTCGCTATCTTTAAGAGAAAGCTGATTTCAATTATCCGCCCCCCTGCTAAATCTGTCTTTGGGATTCATGATCCAATAGGATTATCCTATCTGACTCAACTTAGAGTGGGTCTTAGTAAGTTATGCTTTCACAAATTCAAGCACAATTTTAGGGATTCCATAAATCCAATGTGTCCTACAAACGATGGTATCGAGACTACGGAACACTTTTTGTTGCTCTGCCCCTCCTTTGAGGTTGAACGTCGAAATCTTCTCGCTAGAGTGTTTGATTTGCTGCGACCATTTGGACATATCGATCTTTCAAATGAGGTTTTGACGCAACTTTTACTATATGGCGATAAAGACCTTCCAAAGGACCTCAACAGAAATATACTCGAGTTGACTCTACATTACATCCACGCAACTGGTCGCTTCAGTTGAGATCACCGTAAATCTAGTTAAACGTCACCAAATCACTAAGTCCATTTTTGTAAAGTTTCTTGTCGCAGAGTCCTGTCCATATATTCCTTTGCAAGCCTGTTTCACATTGGATGTTAGGCTTATATTTAGAAATCCAGACACGATAGCGGTGTCTCGAGCGATGGGGACCTTGGGTGGGGAGCAGTGACGGGGACAGTTGTTGTCGTTGTTGTTTCCTCGGCCGGCGTACCGATTGTTCACTATTATATTTTGGCCTGACATCTAATGTGAAACCGGCTCAAATATCTATTTGTAAAATGTTTTTATAATTAGAATATCTATCTGTATTAGTTGTAGCGTATGTATAGTAGTTTGTATTAGTTGTATTTTAGTTTATATTAATTCCAGGGGGTAGACATGACATTTTGCTCCTCCTGGTCCCCGTTCTTGTAGTGTGGTATAGTAGATTGTAGGTAGTGTTTAGGTAATTTTGTTGTAAATTTTTATATTGAATATAAAAAAAAAAAAAAAAAAAAAAAAAAAAAGAGCTTCCACATCAAAGGGAAACACGTAATATGGCGATAGTTTCCCACTGCAATACCTTTCGCAGGGTCCTTTTGGCACAGCACTGTACGACCATATGTCATCCATGCAGGTAAATGATCTTCAACCTCCAATATCTTATTCAGTTGGCAAGCAATTCTAATATGAAGGCTATTGAGGTTTTTAATCCAATATCCTTGGACACCATCCTTCTCTGGTGCTTTCCAATTTGGGATCTTTCGACACTGTTTCTTTACATTTTCAACACTAATCCTCACCATTTCCTGAAGGTGTTCGACGTTACTCTCCTTCTTTAGATCTTTTAACCATCCAGCCTCTCTATTATGTTCTTTTTCAACGCTCCAGATGTCACCCCAAAACTTCCTACTCTCTTCAGCATCTGGCGCATCACTTAAACTATTTCCACCTCCATTCAGTTCTGTGTATATCTTCTTCTGATCAACATTAAAAATCCTGTTTTGTCTGAATTGAGTGATTCGCTGTTCGTATCTTTTAACTTTTGCGCTCTTTGCTATCATTCTCTGCTTTAGCTCTTCGATCACTGTTTTAAGTCATTTTCTTTTAAATCTGTATTTTGCTTCCAGATCTTTCAGTTTCCTTTTCTTCTTATCCCCAAGTTCACATTTCTTTTCTCTTTTCAGCAAGTTGACATCCTGTTTCAATCTTTTAATATCCCCCTCAATTCTACGTTTCCATCTAGGTTCATCTTTCTTCCTAAATGTTAATTTCTTCAAACCCAGCTGTTCCGCCACCCACACACTTGCGGCCCTGATTAGGTCATTCGTTTGTGTGATGTTGCTAGTTTTCATAAACTTGATTGCTCCATTAACTTTTCAGTTTTACATCTTAAGGTCTTTTTGTCAACTTTTTTAAACATTATCCCTTCAGTCGCTCTTCCGCCTGACATTATTTCTTTCAGTTGCTCAACAATCTGTCTCTGTTCTGGGTCAGACTCAACATCGTTGGTTTCGGTTTCAGCTTCATCTCTCTCATGCCTCATTACATCAGCCTCTTCTACTTGATTATTCCTATCCACTTCTTGGTCATTTCTCACTTCAGTTTCCTCATTCACAAATTCAATCTCAAACAGGGGCGCAAATGCAAATTTTTTTGAGGGGGGTGTGTGCTCAAAGGACCGAGTTTCTTCCACGCGGGACCGATTTTTGCGAAATAAATGTTGTTGCAAATGTATGAAAAATATAGTTTTCCTATCTGCCACAATTTACCGAAAATACAACTATAACAGACAGTGTTTTCCCAACGATTGAAACAGAATTAAACAAACAGTTTTCGACATCAATTTGTCTCTGGCTAGCACCTTAGCCATCTTCCCTTAATGATCCAGTCAAAGCTTCACAGAATAGCCATGTTTTTCGGCATGCACGCTTGCTCATATGGAATCAATAAGTGGCGTGGCCAGGGTAAATTAAGAGGGAGGCAGTAAAGTGCATGGGCCTAGGGGCCAGGAAATTTTTTGGGGCCACACCCTTTACTTTGGCGTAGGATGCATCTCCCAATATCATGCTTGCCATTAGCAGCGAGGAAACCTTGATAGTTTTGTGACAGTTATCCTGTGAGTTATCCTATAAATCAGAGCACGAAGGAAATTTTTGAAGAAACATCCTTTACTTTGGCTTAGAATGCATCTCCCAATGTCATGCTTGCTATTAGCAGCGAGGAGACCTTGATAGTTTTGTGATAGTTATCCTGTGAGCTATCCTATAAATCGGAGCACGAAGAAAATTTTTGAAGAAGCATCCTTTACTTTCGCTTAAAATGCATCTCCCAATATCACGCTTGCCTTTAGCAGCGAGTAAACCTTGATAGTTTTGTGATACCGGGTGCGCCAAAATAAACAATGCACGTTTGGCAGGCCACAATATTTTGAGCACTGGACCGATTTTGAAGATTTATGACTTAATATTTAGCAGAGAGCCTGAATTAGATTCTAGGACTTTTTGCAAATTTTTCCGTTTTCAGTTTTTAGAGCTAGAAGCGAGTTTCTTACATGTTCGTTTTCGAAAATATTGAAAACGATGAAAAAACGTCGATCAAATAAGATCCCACATGAATAAACAAAGAGAAAACGTTTTCAGGGGGATTTGGGGGTTCAGTATGAACTCTCGTACAGCAGATTACAATTGGTCGATTTTTAGATCGCAAATCACCACGAAAAAGTTCTCTCTTTGTCCATTCATGTCGATTCTTTAGAAAATTTGATCGATGCTGTTTGATCGTCTTCAGTGTTTTCGAAAACAAAATCTTAGGAAACTCGCTTTTAGCTCTAAAAGCTGAAAAAGAAAAAAATTTGCAAAAAACCCGGTATCCAATTCTGGCTTTCTGCTAACGAATGAGTCATAAATCTTCAAAATCGGTCCAGTGTACGATTTATTGTGGCCTGCCAAACGTGCATAGTTTATTTTGGCGCACCCGGTAGTTATCCTAAAAATCGGAGCATGAAGAAAATTTTCGAAGAAACAGTCTCTACTTTGGCTTAGAATGCATCTCCCAATATCATGCTTACCATTAGCAACAAGGGAACTTTGATAGTTTTGTGACAGTTATCCCATAGATTGGAGCACGAAGAAAATTTTTGAAGAAACATCCTCTACTTTGGTTCAGAAGGCATCCCTTACCCGACTTAACCCAGCCATTCTCTGACAGCTAACACAGAAATCTTTGCATTTCGAGTATCGACGTCCTGAAAAATTAAGGTTCAAGTTCAGAGCCAGATCGGGACCGATTTTATCGCGATTGGGACCGAGTTTTGAAATTATTGGGGGGGTGTCACACCCCCCCACACCCCCCCTCATTTGCGCCCCTGATCTCAAATTCAATCAATTATCATTATTATTATTATTATTTTTTTTTTATTATTATTATTATTATTATTATTATTATTATTATTATTATTATTATTATTATTATTATTATTAAAACAAAACCACCATCAAAAATAACAGAAAAAAGTATATGAAAAACAAAACTGTTAAAAGCAAAACGTTTCGATTATAAAATCTTCATCAGTTGTTTACAATCACAGGACAGCCAAGTATTTATAGGACAAAATAACATTAACATAAAATCGTGATAAAATCCCCCCGAGGCCCCCCTTAAAAACAATGCCAAACAACACACCTAGACTATTTCAAGTTTTCTTAGCCAGCCAAAACTTCCAATTCAAATAAAAGTTCATAGTAAATTCCCTAATCCTTTAGTTCTCGACATCGGAATGGAAGCTCTGCGTATATAAATAAAGAAGCTCTTTATATACGCAGAGCTTCCATTCCGATGTCGAGAACTAAAGGATTAGGGAATTTACTATGAACTTTTATTTGAATTGGAAGTTTTGGCTGGCTAAGAAAACTTGAAATAGTCTAGGTGTGTTGTTTGGCATTGTTTTTAAGGGGGGCCTCGGGGGGATTTTATCACGATTTTATGTTAATGTTATTTTGTCCTATAAATACTTGGCTGTCCTGTGATTGTAAACAACTGATGAAGATTTTATAATCGAAACGTTTTGCTTTTAACAGTTTTGTTTTTCATATTATTATTATTATTATTATTATTATTATTATTATTATTATTATTATTATTATACGTGGTGCTAAATGTCACAGTTCATACTGGTTGCTTTTTCTTTGGCCGGGTGTAAACAATACACCTAAGGCATGTCATGTTCTTAAGTTCAGATGCTAAGTACTTTACGAAGGATCCTTGCAGTTCCTAGTAAGCATGTCGTTTGGACCGTCTGAAGATTCATATTTTCTGAGACGCTTCTGATATTATCTTCCATTCCTTTTCTGATGGTACCGAGGGCTCCTATCACAATGGGTATCACTTCCGTTTTCATTTTCCACATCCTTTGTATCTCAATTTCCAGATCTTGATATGTGCTTTTCTTTTCCATTTCTTTGATTGAAACATTTTTATCACATGGCACAGTCATGTCTATCAGCTTGCAAGTTGAATTCACTTTGTCCTTGATTATGATATCAGGTCTGTTCGCACCTATATGTCTGTCTGTATGCACTGCCATGTCCCATAGCGCTGTATGTGTTTCAGTGTTAGTTACTGTGTTCGGTTGGTGCTCATACCACTTGTCTGAGGTCTTGATTCCTAGATCATTACAAATATTCCAGTGTACATATGCTGTAGCTTTGTTGTGTCTTTCGATGTAATCTGACTTTGCTAATACTGCACATCCTGATGTTATATGGTCAATTGTTTCAGACTGCTTGTAACACATCCTGCATCTGCTGTCAATTTCTTTGCCAACTATGTGTTTTTGATAATTTCGTGTGTATAGAGCTTGGTCTTGCGCTGCTATCAATAATCCCTCGGTTTCTCCTTTGATGTCTGATCTGAGCCAATTGTTTGTATTTGGAAGGTCAGCATGTGGTTCCCCAATAAGTGAAGGGTACTTTCCATGCAGTGGTTACTAAGCCATCTATTATTTTTCTTCTTCACAATTCTTTTTTTATTTCTTGTTTCAATACTTTTGCGTTTTCTGCCGTTGGTTTGTCTGGTTTCGGTGCGAAATTCAAATCTGCCATTTCCTTTTCGATATTTTTGGCTATTTTACTGATTGAGTACTTTCGCTTCGTCTTCTCGTGCATTTATTATTATTATTATATTATTATCATTATTGTTATTATTATTATTATTATTATTATATTTTCTGCTTTAAGCACTGGCAGTTCTCATCGCCGAATTTACATCCCAAGGGAGCGGGTCACAACCCATGACCAAGGGTCCCTTGGGGTCATTCTCTTTTAGTACTCAAGTACTTTTCTCAATATCCTGGCTGTTCCTAATAGCGTCGTCTTCTGTAGGATTGCTGTATTTATTGTGATGTCCAGTTTTTCCAGCCATTCATCCAGTTTCTTGGTTACACTTCCAAGTGCACCGACAATCACAGGTACTACTATCACACTTCTCATGTTCCAAATCCTCTTGATTTCCCTTTTCAAATCTTGATATTTATCCACTTTCTCTTTTTCCTTGTCACTAGTCCTACTATCACCTGGCACAGCAATGTCAATTATAGTGCATTTTCTTTCACCTTTATTCACAACAACTATGTCCGGTCTCCTTGCCTCGATTACATGATCACATTGAATGTTCACATCCCATAGTAGCTTTACCTCGTCAGTTTCAACTACACCGTCAGGGGAATGCTCATACCATTTGTCTGCCCTTTCTAGATCATATTTCTTGCATAAATGCCAATGCACCATTCTCGCAACATTGTCGTGTCTTCGTTTATATTCTTTCTGTGCCAACTTCTTGCACTCACTGACAATGTGATGTACAGTTTCGCCTTTCTCTTCGCACATCCTACAAAGTGGTGACTCTGCTGATTTGTCAATATGGTGTTTAACATAATTTGTTCGGAGGGCCTGTTCTTGTGCTGCACACAAAAGTGACTCCGTTTGTATCTTTAGATCAGCTTTTCTCAGCCACTTCCATGTCTCCTTTGCATCGATTGATTCCGGCATCTCTCTAACAAACTGACCATACATTCTTTTTTCCTTCCATCCTTGTTCTTTCTCATTCATCCATATCCTTATTAACTTATCCTTACCGACAACATATTATTATTATTATTATTATTGTTATTATTATTGTTATTATTATTATTATTATTATTATTATTATTATTATTATCTATTATCTATTATCTGTTATCTATTATCTATTATCTATATCTATATCTATATCTATCTATATCTATCAAGATGAACAAAAATAAAGACGAGCAGGAATAAATATATATCAATTCTTTCTCAATTCCCAACTAGTTTCGACCGTGTGGTCATCATCAGGAGAATGAGTTATACTTTCTAATACAAAAGTTTTATAAATTCTTTTTAAATAATTGATAAGAATTTAAGAATAAAGAATTTAATTCCTAAATTCTTTTTATAAATGTGACGTTAAATTAGTTGTTTCAAATTATGTATGATTAAGAAAATGACAGGTCACAGGGGAACAATGTAATAACAAAAAAATGAACGTAATTCTGTTTCCTGTCCATCTGTTTAAAGATCTATAGTCTTATATTTTCTGGGTGGTTAAGCTTGCCGTTTAGGCCATTTGGGGTGAGAGTTCTAAGACGTAATATCCAGTTGTCTTCATGTGATTCTAGTATCGACGTAATTTCATCCGATACGTTCTTTTCAATTTTTTCTATGATGGTAAATTTGGCATCTCTGGCAAAGTCGTGGTTTGATAAGCGAAAGTGTTGTTCGACAAGGAGTAGTTTATCATAGTCTGTTGATTTGATTCTGTGCCTATAGTTGTTGAGTCTAAAGTTGAAGGGCCATTCAGATTTTCTGACATATTGTTTAGAGCAAAGTGTGCATTCTAATAGGTATATGACGTTTCTGCTTTTGCAGTTAGATTCGTGGTAGATTTTATAGGTTGTTTTAGTTACACAGTTCGTGAATAAGTTAGTAGATTTGAGATGATTGCAGCATAGGCTGTTTTTAATATTACATGGTTGGCAAAATTTAACAGTTTTTGTAGTTGGCTTCGTACGGGTAACCTTGTTATTCGAAATATTGTTGCTTCCTATCATTTCTTTAAGGTTCCTTGGTCGACGATAGGCTATCATACCAGGTTCTTGGAAAATTTCTTTTAAATTTGGTCTCAGTTTTAAAATGCCAGCGTTTCTGGATTATTTGGGCCATTGGGGGTAGGGTATTGTTGAATGTTGTTACAAGGGGGATACGATTAGATTTCTCTTTATTTGTTAATCAGAGATGTATTTAAATTGTTAAGTAAAGGCCTCAACTTCTGCCTCCGCCCACCACATTTTGATAAACACACATTAGAAAACGACTTAAAACATTTTTTTAGAAGAATAAGATTAAGAGCCTATTTTGGAATATCCAAGTATGAACCAACCATTTTACAATCACTCAAAGAAAGAAACACTTCATTTACGCCAAAAAACATAGATACAACTATCCAAACGTTTGAAATTGCAGTCAAAGAGGACATTAAAAACCACGAAAAACGAAACTTTCCACATGATAACCTGACAAAAAAGCAACGTGAAGCCCTCAAGACACTCACAGAAAGAGATGACTTAGTCATAACTAGAGCCGATAAAGGTGGAGCAATAGTTATCTGGGGTATCGAAGAGTACCTCCTAGAGGCCAATAGCCAACTAAACAACACAGAATTTTACCAAGAACTCACAGTTGACCCCTTTGAAGATTACCAGAAAATAATAATAAACTCACTTAACGAAATGCATTCAAATAATATCATTGACAAAGAAACATCGGATATACTAAAACCAATAAATGTCAAACCTGCTCGCTTCTATTTACTTCCAAAAATACACAAAAAGAACAACCCTGGACGGCCAGTAATTTCCTCCGTTAACTGCCACACCACTAAATTATCAAAATACGTTGATAACTTCATACAGCCCCTTGCTAAGAAAGTGAAATCCAATATACGTGATACAACAGACCTCATAAACAAAATAAAGCACATCAAAGGAATACCACATAACGCAATTCTAGTTACAATGGACGTCAGGTCCTTATACTCAAACATAAAGCACAACGACGGAATATCAGCTCTAAAGGAATGCCTTGATAAGAGAGTATCAAAAGAACCACCTACAGAAGTAATAGCAACCCTAATGAACCACATATTAACACTAAACAACTTTAACTTTAATGGAAGACATTTTCTCCAAATAAAAGGTTGTGCTATGGACATTGTAGCAGCCCCATCATATGCCACCATTCATATGGGACATTTTGAAGAAACCCACATCTATTCAGAAATTAACAATGATTGCCTCTTTTACGCCAGATACATTGACGACATTTTCCTTATATACACAGGTGGTGAAACAAAACTCGATGAATTTCTGACAAACCTTAATACGAAACATGATTCCAATAAATTTGACCACGAAAAATCAACACAATCAGTCGCATTTTTGGACACCTTAATATACATTGATGAAAACAGACAATTACAAACAACGCTTCACTCAAAACCTACAGATACCCACAACTATCTACATTTTAAATCTTCCTACCCTAAACATCTTAGAGAAAGCCTACCCTACTCCCAAGCCCTAAGACTACGAAGGATCTGCTCTGATAATAGCGAATTGAATAAACACAGGGACAAATTAAAACAAAAATTCATAGCACGTGGCTACTCTCCAACTTTAGTTGATAACCAGATAAAAAAAGCTATTGATATCCCAAGAAAAGATACCCTAATATTAAAAAATAAAGAGAAATCTAATCGTATCCCCCTTGTAACAACATTCAACAATACCCTACCCCCACTGGCCCAAATAATCCAGAAACGCTGGCATTTTAAAACTGAGACCAAATTTAAAAGAAATTTTCCAAGAACCTGGTATGATAGCCTATCGTCGACCAAGGAACCTTAAAGAAATGATAGGAAGCAACAATATTTCGAATAACAAGGTTACCCGTACGAAACCAACTACAAAAACTGTTAAATTTTGCCAACCATGTAATATTAAAAACAGCCTATGCTGCAATCATCTCAAATCTACTAACTTATTCACGAGCTGTGTAACTAAAACAACCTATAAAATCTACCACGAATCTAACTGCAAAAGCAGAAACGTCATATACCTATTAGAATGCACACTTTGCTCTAAACAATATGTCGGAAAATCTGAATGGCCCTTCAACTTTAGACTCAACAACTATAGGCACAGAATCAAATCAACAGACTATGATAAACTACTCCCTGTCGAACAACACTTTCGCTTATCAAACCACGACTTTGCCAGAGATGCCAAATTTACCATCATAGAAAAAATTGAAAAGAACGTTTCGGATGAAATTACGTCGATACTAGAATCACATGAAGACAACTGGATATTACGTCTTAGAACTCTCACCCCAAGTATCTATATCTATCTATATCTATTATCTATTCTTATTATTATCTTATTATCCGAGGAAGATTTTTATAATCGAAACGTCTGGTTTTAACAGTTGTGTTTTTATCTATTTATTTTCCTGTTATTTGTGATGGTGGTTTAAGTTTAATTATTATTATTATTATTATTATTATTATTATTATCATTATTATTATTATTATTATTATTATTATCATTATCATTATCATTATCATTATCATTATCATTATCATTATCATTATCATTATCATTATTATTAATTGCGTCGCACACTGTCTTTGTCAGTGGTGATAACGGCTTGAAACTTGGTGTCAACAAGACTCCTCAAATTTCAAGTACTTTATGGATCCTTGCATAGTAAATGATTACAGTTTTCTGCAGTTCAACAATTCGTGTTCCTATTCCAAGGTCTTCTAATCTTTTGGATAGTTTCTTCGGAGTTGTCCCAAGTGCATCTATTATAATAGGAATGACTTTTGTTCGCATGTTCCATAGTTTCTGTACTTCTCGTTCCAGGTCTTGTTTTTTTTCTATTTTTTCCATCTCTTTTGCATTCACTCTGCTGTCATAAGGTATTGCAAAGTCTATTATTTTGCATTCAGACTTCATTATTTGCGTTCAGACTTCATGATTACTATTTTTATTATTATTAGTATTATTATTATTATTGTTATTATTGTTATTGTCATTAGATGCTCTTTGCTTGTTTGCTTGTACCGTTCTTGCCACTGTGCCAAGATCAGTCCATGACCCTAAGGCAACAGCAGTGTTTGTTTGATGGACAACGTTCTTCTCAGGATGTGGGCACTTCCGAGGAGAGTAATCTTCTGAGTGAGTGAGTGAGTGAGTGAGTGAGAGTGAGTGAGTGAGTATTTGTATTTAACGTGCCTAGCCTGCGAAAGTCTCGAGATGACTTGTTTCCAGCAGGGGACACGGGTTATACATAACCTTTCACTTTTTAGGCACATACACTTGCTATTCTCGCAAGGTATGGGTTTCTGCGCTTGGCGCAGGGGGGGGCCCAGCAGGGCGACCCTGGTCCTTCCTCTCGATGTGACCACACCTCGTGATTCCTTTTGCCTTTGCCTGGAATTACAGAGAGTTAGCAGCTCTCCTCACACTTTCGCAGCAAGTATGACCCTGGTGGGATTCGAACCCACGACCTTGCGGTTGTGAGTCCGGCGCCTTAACCACTGGGCCAACCTCGCTTCTGTAATTCTTCAACTCGCATTTGGCCAGGAATTTGATTCAAGTACTTCTCAAGGCCTTTCTTTATGAGTCCAAGTGCTCCCAGTATAACTGGAACTGTCGATGTCTTCATTTCCCACATTTTTGCTACTTCTATTTCAAGATCTTTGCACTTGGACAGCCTCTCTACTTCTTTAATTGATGCATGTCTTTCAAATGGTATACTCATGTCAATCATAATGCATTTCTTTTCTTCCTTGTCTTTGATAATTATGTCAGGTCTGTTAGCTTTTATCTCTTTTATTATTATTATTATTATTATTATTATTATTATTATTATTATTATTATTATTATTATTATTAATATTATTATTATTATTATTATTATTATTATTATTATTGAATTATCGCACACTGATAAAATGTCATTTCATTCAGCGGTAATGTCTCCTCAGGGTATTTTTTAAGGATTTTCTACTGGTGGGACAAACAGCCAAAAGGGCCCCAAATTTTTACGGTATGACTTTACCACAGAGACAAAAGTAAATTGCTTATCACTTACAAAGTCAGGTCACTACTTTCAAAACTGCATCGGTAAAATAATGTTTTTGATATATACAGGGTGTCCCAGAAAAATTGTTCGATGTTTGATTAAATATTAGAAAGTAACAATCAAATGTACAGGCTCCTAGTTAGATAAACCTGTTCTTATGATTTTGAATCCATTTTTGATGCCAGAATCTTGCGAATCCGCCAAGAATTCACGGAGCTATAAGCTTTTGAAATCCCAGTTTGTGCGAAAACTAAAACCAGACCCCCCTAACTGACTTTTTTTCAAAAAGACGTCCCAAAGTCGAGGTAGAATAAGACTGTCCAATGTTTTACCTCTCCTTGATATCAAAGCCAACAAATTAGGGCTTCAAAGGTAATATACTTCTTGTAATATATTGCCAAAATTTGCTTAAGAATGCAAGTATCCAAAAAACATGGCATAAAAACTTAATCGATGAGAGACGGGGCCATTTCAAATTAAGCTCAACAGGATTCCTTGAAGCATCCATAACCTTGATTCAATGTTAAAGAAAGCTAGTTTACCTAAAGTGCTTTTTAAGTTCCATTTGATTTGCTTTAAACAAACGAGATTCTACCCTTTCACAAAATATACAATTTAGGGGCGTCTACAATCCTGGCCAAAAGAAGCTGGGACGCAGGCAAATTTCAGTGTCTTCATGATGTTTCCTAAAATATCGAGGAGAAAACATACGTTTAGAGTCTCCTAATCCCCCCTTCCCCCTACTTCAATTTTGAGAAGGTCGAAAGGCGTTTGATTCAAGCAACTTTGAGAAGGGGGGAGCGGGGGGCACGTAATCAAAGACCGAAGTAGTGCAATTTTATGATTTGTCCCAAGTATTTTGGCCAAGATTGTCTGAAAAATTGCTATCACTACCTATCATATATGTTTCTATGAATCCAAATCTACTTGTATCAGACTATTTCTTTCATTATGAATGGATAGCCACTAACTGTGGGCTTAACTCCAGAGTACTTCAGATGTTAATGTTTTCATTGTTACTGGTTCATCCATCAGAACTATGACGTCATCAAATTATGCAAAATTTTCCCATTACGTTCAGCGAGACTTCTCTTGTGCACGAAACCTGCCAATGATTTTCGTCTGAAAACATCACAGTTATCAAAGAGAACTGAAAACAAAGTTCCTTTTGAATCAGTGCAAATTCTGCGCCTCCGCAGTGCAATTGTCTTATTTTCAAATGTACCGTTAGCCAATTCTCTAACTATTCATTCATTTTCAATGAGATTAAATTCGCTCCACCAAACTTGCATTCACCCTGGACGGCATTGAATGGTCTATTGTGCCCGATGAATTGTAATCCACAACTTTTTGTTGAAGAAGAATATACCTCAGTATACCTGTTGCATAGCAGCAAGGCGGATTTGCACTGTATGGAAAATTGAGAAAGGGATCAAATTTGTCAACGCTGCTCCCTACTTTAAACATTAATAACGTCGGCAAAGTTTGCCCTAATCTAACAAATTTTGTCTCATTCTAACGAGAAAAATGAGCTTTATTAGCCTATAGCAGTATTTGCATCGATATTTTCGTGAAATGTGATTTCTGACGGTTCTCAATAGAGTTCAAAAGAAACTTATCCGGAAATGTTTATTTTAAGTTTTTTGATTTTGGAGCGCCGTGACATTTCCACCTTCCAGGCAATTTTTACTTGGTTTTTTTGCATGAATAGGAAGACTTTGATGTTAAAATGTGGAATCAGACGAATTTGCCAAAAAAGCGTGATTTATCCCAAAATTATGGGGCATTTTTCGTTGGAGCGCCGTTGTGAGAACCGAAGAATTCACAAGAAACCGGACCTCAAACAAAGAGCCCAAAAGCTTTCTTGCAATGATAAGTCATTTTCAAAGAGCAGCTGAGTACACAATCTTACGATAGCGGAAGAAAGCTCAGAATCCTAATGTATGTCACTTTTTATAAGGGAATCTTTATGTGAGTGAAAATTGCAGCAATTTTGCCACGCCCATTTTTAAGAAGGTGCTCAGCGAATTTAACGAACAATGCCTATTTCGGCATAGATAGCTGAGAACTCACTTCTTGTGTTGGGGATGACGGTGTTAAAATTTCACACAGAAATCTCTATGGGTTCTCAAGCTATGAGGTATTATTTGTTAACAATCATTTTCAGACAATCCTGGCCAAAAGAAGCTGGGACGCAGGCAAATTTCAGTGTCTTCATGATGTTTCCTAAAATATCGAGGAGAAAACATACGTTTAGAGTCTCCTAATCCCTCCTTCCCCCTACTTCAATGTTGAGAAGGTCGAAAGGCGTTTGATTCAAGCAACTTTGAGAAGGGGGGAGCGGGGGGCACGTAATCAAAGACCGAAGTAGTGCAATTTTATGATTTGTCCCAAGTATTTTGGCCAAGATTGTAGTTTCAGCTTTCGCACAAACTTGAACTTCAAAACTCCGTAATCAATCCATAAGACGTAACTCGTAATATTTAGCCGATTCGATTTGCTAGCTTTTGGTGTCTAAAATTAATTTAAAATCTCAGCAGTTTGGTTATCTTGACATGGAGCCCGTTCATTGTTTCATTACTTTTTTACATTTAGGGCCTGTTTATATTAGTAAAAACAACTCACCTACCACACCCGGGGCTGACAGGCGAGGTAAATTTCAGCCACTGTTTATATGAGATTTTTACCTCGCCTGTCAGCCCCCGGGCTGAGAGGCGAGGTGGAGTAATGTCTCTCATCCGTGAAATCAGAACGAATTAACCAATAGAAATCAAGGAAGAAAACCAATACACCTCATCATAGTGTTTCGTTTATATGGAAAAATTACTATACCGGTGGTGTTGCGTTTGTCATATAAACGTGAAATGAAAAAGCAATGGAATTCTATAGGAAGGAGGAATCTCACCTGTCAGCCCCGGGTCTGGCAGGTGAGATGTTCTTCCCCATATAAACAGGTCTTTAATGAAAGGCCGAACAAACTTTGGACACCCTGTACACAAATTTACATAAAAGCAAACTTTTACATAAAAACACACAGCTTTCTATCTTGGTAAGTGAATACAGCCAGCTGGATGAACTCCAACATAGTAACTGTATTTTAGGGGAAGATCTTGATGAATTCACAGAGAGGAGGGTGTGATTTCTGCAATTCAGTGGAGTGGACTATATATGGAATTCACTTACCAGGGTAGCAAAATTCAAATGCTTATATACAATCTATCCAATTTTAGAAACATAAATTTACCAAATCTAAGTCCAAAAAATAATCGATACGTTTTTCATTCCCAGACTTAGGCCTATATTTTCTTTTCATGTCGAAGATTCTTCATGAGCCTGACAAGCATGAAGCATGCAATGAATGATCATCGATCGCCCGCACAAATAACAAAATGGTCGATTGTTCTCATACAATTCATTTCAATAATAGCTTTGTAGCTTTGTAGCATTTAATAGCAACATCAATAACAACGTTTTGTTTACAAGGGAAAATGAAAAAGGGCCCCATTTTGACTTAGGCCACTGGGGCAAAAGTACTAATTTTTCCTTCACTACTGGGACAAGCAAAGGGCCCACTGGGGCAAATGTCCCACCAGTCAGTACGTTAAAAAATACCCTGTGTCTCCTTGATATTGGTGACAGCAAGTCTCCTCAATTTTCAAGGACTTTTCTCAGGATCCGTGCAGTTTGCAGGATTACAGTCTTCTGCACCTCTTCAATTCTGGTCTCAATTCCCAGTTCTTCTACTCTCCTTTTGATGTCTTTTGGTGGTGTTCCTAATGCCCCGATGACTATGGGTACTACTTTCACCTTCATATTCCATAGTTTCTGTAGTTCTCTCTTTAAATCCTGGTATTTCTCGACTTTCTCTTTCTCCTTCTGCTCTATCCGGGTATCATATGGGATGGCAAAGTCAACGATGACGCAGTTGTTTTCCTCCTTCTTGATCAAAATTAAATCTGGCCTTCTAGCTTCAATTACATGATCGGTCTGGATGGTAAAGTCCCACAGTACCTTGCAAGTATCATTTTCAACCACACTTTCTGGCTCATGGTTGTACCACTTCTCGCTTACATGTACCCCAAACTTCCTGCATATGTCCCAGTGGATTCTTCTCCCGACCCAATCATGTCTATTCTTGTATTCTTTCTGCGCCATTTTGCTACATTCGCTGATGAGATGATTGATAGTTTCATCAACCTTACCGCACATTCTACATCTACTGTCTTCCTGTATTTTGTCGATTTTGGCTTTGATGAGGTTTGTCCTAATGGCTTGCTCTTGAGCTTCTAGGATGAGAGTCTCGGTCTCCCTCTTAATGCCACTATTTTTCAACCATTTCCACCTTTCCTCTCCAGCAATCTCCTCAGTTTTTCTAATAAATTGGCCATGCAGGACTTTCTCCTTCCAGTTTTCCTTGCGCTCTTTTGCTCTTCGATCTTTATATTGTTTCACTGTTTCCTTCACTTCCATCTGCGATCTTTTAGATGCACTCAATAGTCGTTCCTTGCTCTCCTGTACGTATCTCTCTAGTCCAATTTTTGATGTTTCTATCGTATCTTCAACGCTGAGAAGTCCTCTACCACCTTCATTTCGTGAAATATACAGCCGGTCTACATTGCTTTTTGGGTGGAGTGCTTTGTGCATCGTCATTAGTTTCCTAGTACGTCTATCTAATTCTTGAATCTCTTCTTTCCTCCAGTCTAGAAAGGGAGCAGAGTATCTTACCAATGAAACAGCCCATGTTTTAATTGCTTTAATGATGTTATTTCCATTTAACTTTTTCTCTAACACTTTCCTCACTCTTCGCATTATTATTATTATTATTATTATTATTATTATTATTATTATTATTATTATCATTATTATGTAATTTTTCTCATGGTCATGATGTTATACCAGTACCTTGTCTATTATCAGGTCACCCTCCGTAGATCTTAAGTCTTTCTTGCTAATTCGTCTTTCCTTGTCTTCTAGTGTTCTATTTTGCCCTATTTGCTGTAGTCCAAAACTTTTCGGATTATTCTGGCAGTACCCAACAAACAAGCTTTCTGCAGAGGATCTAGTCCTGGTTGAAGTCAATCTTTTCAAGATTTTTTTCAACATTCTTCGTGACTATTCCCAAAGCGCCAATCACAATTGGTATTATGTATACTTTTGTCACTTCTGTCTTCCAAACGTTGAGAAGTTCATATTTCAGATCTGCATAATGTTCAAACTTTTCTTTCTCCTTCTTTTCAACTCTTGTATCAAAAGGGCATGCCATATCAATAATGTAGCAGGTTTTTCCTTTCTTATCCAGCAGGACTAGGTCAGGTTTTTTATGGTCTATTTTTATTTCTGTTTGGATGGAAAAGTCCCATGATATTATTATTATTATTATTATTATTATTGTTATTATTATTATTATTATTATTATTATTATTATTATCAATTTATTTTACGTTGGCAACTTAAATAACTACAAAAGCTAATTGTATAATTATATATATACAAGTAAAACTAGTCAATAGAATTACAAAGTTCAAATCAAATTACAATGTTCAAATCAAATTACCAAGTTCATATTAAAAAATATGTAAAATTATAGAAAGCCGAGTCGAGGAATGTACTGCCTGCAAAGTTTGCAGTCGCAGCCTTCATTGGTCCAATGTTTGATTTTATTCTCAAATTGATGCACAGAATTTGAATCCTTAATTTCCTGAGGAAGAGAGTGCCAAATACGCAGCCCTCTGTATCGCATTGTTTCAGTACCATGATTAACTGTATGTACCATAGGAAGTAAAAATGTATTGGTATTTCTCAAATTATATGTGAGACTTCTTTGAAGGAAAATTTCGTCCAGAAAACTGGGGTTTAAATTATTAGTAGTTTTGAACATTTCAGTCATTAGCAATTGTACATTTTTCTGGTGTATTGTACACATCTATCTTTTTCTAATAAGGTTTCAAAGCTGGAAGCATAGTCTTTATAAGCAATTCGTAAGGCTCTCTCGTGCAGCCTATTGATTTTGTTATTCATCTTTCTGCTATGGAACATCCATACCAAAGGACAGTATTGGAACTGGCTAGTTACAAATGCTCTCATCAAAAGTTTTAATTTATCAGTTCCTAGATATGCGGACTTGCGTGACAAAGCCAATAGTTTGTTACCAGCCTTTTTACAAATATTGCTTACATGCTTTTTAAAACTGAGATTTGCATCAATCAAAACACCTAAAGTTTCTCCTTTTGTGAATTATTTACGGTACAGTTGCCAATATTTATGCCAACATCTTGATCTGTTTTTTCACCAAAAATCATAAAGTGACATTTACCTTCGTTAAGTTTCATGTAATTGTTTGCGAACCATTCTACTACAATTTTAGAGTCATTTTCTAACCTGGAGATTACATTTTCGAGCGCACATCGCACGTATAAATGGTTGTATCATCGGCATAGCTACATATATCTGTCTCTTGAATCGATAACAGAAGCTCATTGACGTAGATATTAAAAAAGAGAGGTCCAAGGACGGATCCTTGGGGAACACCAAGCTGAATATGTTTGTAGTTACTGAAAGCTCCATTGATTTTTACTCTTTGCTGCCGATTTTCCAGATAAGTGTGGACAAGCAATAAAGCTTCACGGCTAAAGCCATATGCATGTAACTTAGCAATCAGTAAGTCATGTCGAATACAGTCAAAGGCCTTTGAAAGGTCCATGAAGATTGCTCCAACTTTCCCACCATTGTCGAGGCACGTTCTCCATTTTTCGATTGCCCGCATCAATGCATGTTGAGCATTGTAGCCCTTGCGAAAACCACAAAGCAGAGATGATAAATGCTGAGCCATATGTGCAGAAATTTGAGCACCCATAAGCCTTTCAAATACCTTTGACACTGTAGGGAAAACAATAATAGGTATGTAGTTACCCTTGAGGGTTTTCACCTCCTTTTTAAAGAGAGAAGATTCATCGGCTAATTTCAATTCATCCGGAAAAGAAGAATGCTCTACTGAGTTATTGAATATGATTTGCAAAGGTGTAGAAACTAGTCCTGACTCAGATTTTAACAACTTTGAAGGGATACTCTTGAAAGTGGTTGCTTTAGAGGGGTTTAGTTCACTAATTCCATTTTTGATATTTTCAATTGAAACCTTTTCAAATGAGAAAGAACCAATGCTCTCATTGAGGGAACGAATTTTTTGAATACTTGGGTGCCTCGAAAATTTAAACAATATTTGATCGATAGGATCACTAGCATCTTTAGAATCAAGAATAATATTTGCATTTTCGACAATTCCAAGAGAATCGGTGATTGTGACAAAAAAGTTATTAAATGTTTCAGCTACATCAGACTCGTTCGACACAATTTTTCCTTCTTCAACCAACGTTATTCGTGATTTTGATGGGCTCTTATCCGAAATAAAAGGTTTGACTGTTTTCCAAAATGTGTTGTTGTCTGTAACTGCTGAGACGTCAAGTTGGTTATAAAAATCTCGTTTTGCTTTACGGGAAATGTTAACGCAAAGATTACGCTGTCTGCGGAAAGCATCCCAGTTATCAGCTGTTCTATTCTTATTATATTTATTCTTTAGTCTTATCCGTAGCATAAACGCCTTATGAAGAGTTCGCTTCATGAATGGACTGCCATTAGCACGAATATATCTCTTTTTCATTGGTGCATGCTTATCTAAGACATGTCCAAAGGTACCCTGAAAAGATGTGTAAGTACAGCTTCGCATATTCAAGGTCAGCAAGTTTCGTTTGAAGATCCTGTCAAAATACTTCTTTTCGATAGTTTCTATAGTCTCTGTAGTTAACGACGTTTGGTTTTTGCTTGTCAAAGGAAGCTTTCAAAACTGTAACGATCATTTTGTGAAAATTGATAATCCAGTTTCAACAGCCGTTGTATGCTGAAAGTTCCTCCCTCCATTTGTCAACATCAAATCAATGCACCTAGGGTTACTGGACTTAAAACAGGTAGGCTCTCTGACGAGGTTCTTAAAGGGAATCGACATAGTTAAAAGCTGGCCCGGGCCAGGTCACAAATATAACCTGTTGTACTCGACAAAAATTTTGACGCATCCGGTTTCATTATGTAGGTAAAGAAAGAATGGGTTTGTGGGCGTTTCTTTAGCCTATTTATAGCGGCTACGAGATATAGCTATGTCTATTCCCTTTAAGGTCGAAGAGACTTATAACGTCATTTATCTCCTGATCCGTTTCAACTGCATTAAAGTCACCAACGAACATAAAATTTTCATATTTTTCGCTATGATGGTCTATCGCTTTGCCTAGCTCATCAAAGAAATAATACTGGTTTTGTGTAGGTGGTCGATATATGCAAAATAGGGCCCATTTCTTTTTACAAAGATTTATTTCAAAGCAAATGCATTCAATGTCATCTTTAAAGCAGAAAGATTTTAGCTGGAATGAAGGAATATCATCTCTGACATAGACCAAAAGACCACCGCCGTTACTGTTCCTATCCAATCGAAAGGGTTTACAGAAGTCATGGATGGGAAATTGCTCCTTAGGAAACGAAGAATCAAGTTTTGTTTCCGCTATCATGAAAATGTCGATATTACTGCTAACGATTTCCACCAAACCTTCAAACTTGTTTCTTATTGAGTTGATATTGACGTATCCCATAATCAGGCGTCCTACATTATTCGTCCTACATTATTCGTCCTACATTATTTGCTCTTAATTTCCCAAGCACAGATTTTCCATCCATGTCTTCCGTCTCTAAAGCTAAAGGCTGCTCCTGGCTGCTGGAAAGATCATCATTGATTAAAAGGGAATCATTTTCTAAAGGTGGTAGCTCAAAAGAGGGAGGGGGGGGGGTTGTCTTTTATAATCATAACCCTCATTATTTAGTCAGTAACCCATTGCCCTAATAAAATTGTTAGCTAGTATGATTGTTCCTTCCATATCAAGATGAAGTCCGCTTCCATTTAAATGTAATTCTGGGTCAATGTTTGAGTTGCCGATAAATCCCAGCCGCATACACTCGCATTCTCTTTCCAGGGCCTTGTTTACCCCTAGTGCTTTACCATTAAACTTGTCTCTCCTTTGAACAATGTTAGTGATAGTGATAGTTTAGATAGCGATAGTGATAGTGATAGTTTAGTGACAATTTATAGTTTAGATAGTGATAGTGAAAGTTTGACACTTTCATTTTCTAAGACAGTCAGCCATTTCCTTGTCTACAAAATGTTCGTAGCTCTTTGCAGTAGTGGAAAATCCATATTTTTGACACATCTGCCAGTGAAGGATAGCAGCAACTTTATCATGCCTTGCCTTTTTGTAATCGTTTTGAGCCAACTCTTTACATTCTGATACTACATGACTGACAGTTTCATCTCTCTCACTACATAACCTACACAACGGCGAAGTGTCTTCTTTGTCAATATTATGCCTTATCCAATTCGTCTTTATTGCTTGATCTTGCGCAGCCATGATCAGCCCTTCTGTTTCCTTCTTCAAATACAATTTCTTAACCCATAGCCAACTGTTATTCTCTTCCCTTACTTCTTTTGTTTCTCTGGAAAATGCCGACTGGAGTGGCTTTCTGTAATATCTCTCTTCACGTGCTTTGCGTAGTCTTTCTTTTACAGTTTTAGGATTCTCATTTTCAGACATATATCTTCTTTCACCAACTCTTGTAATAGCATCTCTTCCTTTCCGTTTATGTAGAAACCCAGGCTCGTCTTCTCAAGCATCACACACACTCTTCAACACTTATTAATCCTCGTCCGCCTTTTTTTCGTTTCAAATAGGTCCTGTCTACATTTCCTTGGGGCTGCATGCTTCTATATATTTATTAGCAATTTACGGGTTTTTCTATCCATTTGCTGTAATTCTGCTTTTCGCCAGGCTACAATTCCAGCCCCATATCTAATTACTAATTGGAATTTATAGCCTGGATAGTATTCCATGCATTAAGACTCGATTTTAAAATCTTCCTGGTGCCTAAAATATTCCTATGACAACATCTCTTTCTTTACGGTATTCTTTGTCGCATCGCATTGAATTATACCTAAGTATTTGTACCCACATTGCTCTTTAATGCCTTCATTGTTTCTCCTGAAGGTAAGTCTGTTCCATTACTGACCACTACTTTACCTCGTTTCATTTCCAACATTGCACGTTTGGAGATTCCAAATTCCATTCCAATGTCTTGACTGTATATCCGGGTTGTTTCAACAAGTGAATTATCATTATCATTATTGTTATTGTTATTATTATTATTATTATTATTATTATTATTATTATTATTAGTATTGTTATTATCATTAGTATCAGTATTATCATTATTATTATTATTTTATTAGTATTATTATCATTATTATTATCACCCTGACAACAAATCATGCCCAAATCTTTATAAAGAGTCTTGGAATCTGTGATAAGGTGCTTATTTCTATGTTCGATCCCAACGATTATTATTATTATTGTTATTATTATTATTATTATCATTATTATTATTATTATTGTATATTTGTTGCTCACTAACTGTCAGTGGTAATGTGTTCTCGGGGTTTGGCATCAACAAGATTTCTCAAATCTCGAGAACCTTTCTCAGAATCATGGCAGAATGTAAGATCACAGTTTTTTGCAACTCAGTAACCCCTGTCTCTATCCCAATGTCCTCCAGTCTCTTCTTCGTTCTCTTTGGTGTTGTTCCTAATGCTCCTATGACTATTGGGATGACTGTCACCCTCATGTCCCATAACTTTTTTATCTCTCGTGCAAGGTCTTGATATTTCTTGATCTATTCCATCTCTTTGGAGTTTACTCTTGTATCATAGGGAATGGTGAAGTCTTTGATTTTAGCAAACTTTGTTTTCTTTGTCGATCACTATCATATCAGGGCATCTAGCTTCAATCACTTGGTCGGTTTGGAATGTTAAAATCCCACAATATTTTGCATCTTTCATTTTCTTGTACTGGCTCTGGTTGATGTTCGTACCAATTTGGCTTTAATTCGATCCCGTTTTTACGACACACTTCCCAGTGGATTCGTTTTCCAACCAAATCATGTCGCCGCTTGTACTATCTTTGAGCGAGCTTTCTGCATTCACTAATGATATGGTTCACCGTTTCATTCACCTGTCCACACATTCTGCATTTACTTTCTCCTTGTGTTTGTCAATCTTTGCTTTAATGACATTTGTGCGTATTTACGGTGGCCCATACGTGCCATCTGGTTTATAGTTTTGCGACTGGTTTATAGTTTTGTGACGACTTTTCTGACGACTTTTGTGACGAGTTTCTTCCAGGGGGCAAGCTGCTTATTACATTCTCCAAGGAACAATAGAGACTCAATATGATCCATTGTATTCTATTATAAATTTTACCCCCTGAAATCACAACATTTCCTCTCTGGTTTATAGTTTTGCGACTGGTTTATAGTTTTGCGACTGGTTTATAGTTTTGCGACTGGTTTATAGTTTTGCGACTGGTTTATAGTTTAGTGACGACTTTTGTGACGAGTTTCTTCCAGGGGGCAAGCTGCTTTTTACATTATCCAAGGAACAATAGAGACTCAATAGGATCTATTGTATTCTAATATAAATTTTACCCCCTGAAATCACAATATTTCTTATCTGGTTTATAGTTTTGCGACTGGTTTATAGTTTTGTGACGACTTTTGTGACGACTTTTGTGACGACTTTTCTGACGACTTTTCAGACGAGTTCTTCCAGGGGGCACTGTCGCTCATTACATTCTCCAGGGAACAATCTACTCTCAATAGCATGCATTGTATTCTATTATAAATTTCACCCCCTGAAATCACAACATTTCCTCTCTGGTTTATAGTTTTGCGACTGGTTTATAGTTTTGCGACTGGTTTATAGTTTTGTGACGACTTTTCTGACGACTTTTTTGACGAGTTTCTTCCAGGGGGCAAGCTGCTTTTTACATTATCCAAGGAACAATAGAGACTCAATAGGATCTATTGTATTCTAATATAAATTTTACCCCCTGAAATCACAATATTTCTTATCTGGTTTATAGTTTTGCGACTGGTTTATAGTTTTGTGACGACTTTTGTGACGACTTTTGTGACGACTTTTCTGACGACTTTTCAGACGAGTTCTTCCAGGGGGCACTGTCGCTCATTACATTCTCCAGGGAACAATCTACTCTCAATAGCATGCATTGTATTCTATTATAAATTTCACCCCCTGAAATCACAACATTTCCTCTCTGGTTTATAGTTTTGCGACTGGTTTATAGTTTTGCGACTGGTTTATAGTTTTGCGACTGGTTTATAGTTTTGTGACGACTTTTGTGACGACTTTTGTGACGAGTTCCTTCCAGGGGGCACTGTCGAAGCCACAGGTTTTACTTTTCAAAATGGCGGAGCATTACCGTAAAAGCTCTATCAAGCTCCGGGGGGGGGGGGGGGCTTATTTAATTTTGGACATTCCAGAGGGGGGATTAGAAGAGAGGGGGCTTTATTCAGAAAATTAAATGACAATGATATACCGTATATGATAACTTTTTAAGAGTCTGGCTTAATAGAGAGGGGGGGGGGATTATTTAAGATTTTGGCTAAGAGGGATGGGGCTTATTAGAGAGGTGTTTAATCGAGAGGGGGGGCTGAATAGAGCTTTTACGGTACTTTCCGGGAGACCAAGGTTGGTTGTCTAAAGAACGTTCTCACCCGAAAAAGCGTACTAGATTTTTTCAGAACAAAAATATTTTAAAGTTTTTGAAAACAAAAGGAGCCAAAGCTTTTTTGAGAGTGAAATGCTCCTCAGAAAGAAATGAAAATAAATATAAATATGTTGAGAATTTCCTTCGTCAAAAATAAACAGTTTCTTCAGTTATTTTTTCCTAGTACTGCAGCTTGGTTTTGGGCTAATTTGCTATATCCTGAGAAATCAGGGTCATAGAGGCTCACCGATGCATGAATTTCCAGTAACTAAGTAACTAAACAGTGACTAAGGTCAGAACAATAGAGGAAAGTTCATCAGCATGAAGTTTCCTGACGTCAAAACATATTTTGTAGCTTGCAAAGTAAATACCATAATTAGTCCTGTTGTGTTCTTGCTGCATCTTTACTAAGTGTTGATCTAACGACAGATAAAGAACAGATAAGCTACATGGGTGCGCGGATACCCCAACACAACTAAGCATGATGAAGCCCCAGTACTAGGAAAAAGTAACTGAAGAAACTTCTCAACATCCTTAACATATTCATATTTTATTTTCATTTCTTTCCGAGGGGTATCTCACTCTAAAAAAGCTTTTGCAAAAATCCTTTGCTTCCAAGAAAAATCCATCAAAAACTGTCAAATATTTTTGTTCTGAAAAAATCTAAGTACACTTTTCAAGTGAGAAAGTTCTTTAGAAACCAACTTTGGTCCACCGGCGAGTACCGTAAAAGCTCTATTTACCCCCCCCCCCTCTCTATCAAACCCTTCTCTATAAGCCCCTTCCCTCTTAGCAAAATCTTAAATAATCCCCCTCCCTATTAAGCCCCACTCTGGAGTTGAGTCTGCACACAGGCTAATATATCATTGTCATTTGATTGTGAATAAAGCCCCCTCTCTTCTAACCCCCCTCTACAATGTCCGAAATTAAATACCCCCCCCCCCCTCCCCGGAGCTTGATAGAGCTTTTACGGTAATGCTCCGCCATTTTGAATAATAAAACATGTGGCTTCGACAGTGCCCCCTGGAAGAAACTCGTCACAAAAGTCGTCACAAAAGTCGTCACAAAACTATAAACCAGTCGCAAAACTATAAACCAGTCGCAAAACTATAAACCAGAGAGGAAATGTTGTGGTTTCAGGGGGTGAAATTTATAATAGAATACAATGGATCCTATTGAGTCTCTATTGTTCCTTGGAGAATGTAATAAGCAGCTTGCCCCCTGGAACGAACTCGCCACAAAAGTCGTCACAAAAGTCGTCACAAAACTATAAACCAGTCGCAAAACTATAAACCAGTCGCTAAACTATAAACCAGTCGCAAAACTATAAACCAGTCGCAAAACTATAAACCAGAAAGGAAATTTTGTGATTTCAGGGGGTAAAATTTATAGTAGAATGCAATGAATTCTATTGAGTCTCTATTGTTCCTTGGAGAATATATTAAGCAGCTTGCCCCCTGGAAGAAACTCGTCACAAAAGTCGTCACAAAAGTCGTCACAAAACTATAAACCAGTCGCAAAACTATAAACCAGTCGCAAAACTATAAACCAGTCGCAAAACTATAAACCAGAGAGGAAATGTTGTGATTTCAGGGGGTAAAATTTATAATAGAATACAATGGATCCTATTGAGTCTCTATTGTTCCTTCGAGAATGTAATAAACAGTTTGCCCCCTGGAGAAAACTCGTCACAAAAGTCGTCAGAAAAGTCGTCAGAAAAGTCGTCACAAAACTATAAACCAGTCGCAAAACTATAAACCAGATGGCACGTATGGGCCACCGTACGTATTGCTGTATTTCTAAGCCAATTCCATCCTTGCCTGCTTCATTTTCTGTCTGTCTTAAAGAACAAGTCCGGGATTTCTGCAAGTAATGTCAAAAAGCAACCTTACCAACTGCCAAGCATCGCTTGTAGCTTTTTTCCGGGTTTTGATGTCTTTTTCTGTTGTAAATTCGTACGACATTTTTCGTAAGTTAGGCCCAATGTCGTCGCAATTTTGAAAACGCGACAAAATGGCTAGCCTCGGTTTAGAGGCTCGATTGTGACGTCGGAAGTTACTTGAGAGTTCTATAAGAAAACAGCCTCGTTCAGGTCGAAGGCGAAATGGATGAAATTACGTCATGAATAATGACGTCATTTCGCTCATTTCACAGATTGAAACACACAATTTCGCAGAGAAAAGACAGAGAAGGTTGGAAAAAAGTACTACGCACCATTCACAACATTGTGATCTTTCATTCTAGGAACAATTATTCCAACCCCGGACTTGTCCTTTAAAAACTGTCCATGCAAGATCTTTTCCTTCCAAGCCTGACATCTTTCATTCTTTTTCCGCAACTTGAGCTCCGCTTCGTTTTCTCCTTCATATACATATGCCGCTCTTATTATTGTTTTTATTATTATTATTATTAATATTATTATTAAATTGAACTAAACCACCATCAAAAATTAACAGAAATAAAATGAATAAAAACACAACTGTTAAAATCTTGGAACGTTTCGATTAAAAATCTTCGTCAGCACTACTTTCTAAAGGACAACCGAGAATTTATACTACGTGATAAACAAGGCAAGGTAAAACTAAAGATAAAGTAAAATTACATTTTTACTACAAAGAACCCTATTCCCAGGAAACATGACTACCCCCGAAATTAAAACCAAGTGGGAATGAAAATCACGTTTTGTTCCAAACTGTTTTTTTAGCGTAAACGAGAAAATGAAATGGTTGGCACATTAGCAAATGTTCACCCTGGAGGATCAAAATAGTCACAGACCAAACCTCCAAGGGATCCAGCCGGCAACCCCACGACCCTCCCATCTAGCCTTTCAATGATTCGCAAATTGCTGAATCCTGAATGGCTTGATAGGGGATTCCACCCTAATGCCACATGCAAAAAAACATGAAGCCAATTAGGAAGACCATAGAGCACCGCCAGCAAAACCCCCCAGAGACATCAGATACAATGGCAGGAATTAATAGGGGCTATGGTGAAAATGAGATTCTGGAGCAAATCAGCAAAGTTTGCGGCCGCGATCGCTTAAGTCTTTTGGATAGGCAACCTAAAAATAAGGACGACAAGAGAATACCTCTGGTTCTTACGTACAATCCAGCTCTCAACAAAGTTTATGATATTTTAAAAGAAAATTCAAAACTCGTTTTGGTAGATAATGAACAAAAAATGTTGTTCCAAAACAAGGTATTTTTGTCGTTTCGGAAGGTCAAAAGTCTTAAAGATGAACTTGTTAGAGCAAAATTGCCAGTTGTTGGTGAGACTCCGTTGGTTAAGGGTACCTACAGGTGCAATGGCAGGAAGAGTTGCCAGATCTGCAACGTCATAACTGAGGGGGATAATTTTGAAAACTCGGACGAAAATCGATCTTTTACAAATTTTTCGGGGAGGTATAACTGCAACTCAGAGAATGTAGTGTATTTGCTACAATGTGAGGTTTGCAACAAAAAGTATGTAGGTAGCACCAAAACAAAATTTAGGCAAAGATTCAATGTTTACAAATCATATTTCAGATCTTACGCACGCAAACATAGCGAGGGATCACTCGGCAGGGGTAAATTAATCCCACAAGCAAACTTTTTCAGTCATTTCTTTGAGGGGAGCCACAATGGTAAATTTACAGTTAGGGTTACAATGATTGATGGGGCTGATGATGTCTTTTCATTGCGACGTAAGGAACTTTTTTGGCAATACAGGCTGGGAACTTTTTTACCCAAGGGTTTGAATGAACGGGCTGCAGATGTAGAACTCGATATGTTTGCATGTGGCGTGGCCTAATTCCTGCCATTGTATCTGATGTCTCTGGGGGGTTTTGCTGGCGGTGCTCTATGGTCTTCCTATTTGGCTTCATGTTTTTTTGCATGTGGCGTTAGGGTGGAATCCCCTATCAAGCCATTCAGGATTCAGCAATTTGCGAATCATTGAAAGGCTAGATGGGAGGGTCATGGGGTTGCCGGCTGGATCCCTTGGAGGTTTGGTCTGTGACTATTTTGATCCTCCAGGGTGAACATTTGCTAATGTGCCAACCATTTCATTTTCTTGTTTACGCTAAAAAAACAGTTTGGAACAAAACGTGATTTTCATTCCCACTTGGTTTTAATTTCGGGGGTAGTCATGTTTCCTGGGAATAGGGTTCTTTGTAGTAAAAATATTATTATTATTATTATTATTATTATTATTATTATTATTATTATTGTCATTGTTTCAGCTCAAACTCTGGCTGTTGGAATTGCCGTCATTCCTCCTGTTAGGCGGGTCATAACAAATTACCAAGGGCTAACAGGAAATCTCTCTCTTACATCTCTAGCACTTTCCTCAGGATCCTTGCAGTTCCTAACAAGGCAGTCTTTTGTGCAGCTCCGACATCTCCCGGTATCCCCAACTTCTCAATCCACCTGTCAAACTCTTTTGTCGCACTTCCAAGGGCACCTACAACCACAGGAACAACCTGTACCTTTCTCAATTGCCACAGTCTTCCAATTTCCCTTCACAAGTCCTGGTATTTCTCCACCCTTTCCCTTTCCTTTTCATGCACTATTCCATCGGCGGGTACTGCAATATCCACAATTACACAGCTTTTTTTCCTTTTAATCAACCATAACAATGTCTGGCCTCCTAGCCTCTATCACATTATCCCATTGTATATTTATATCCCACAACAATTTTACACTTTCATTCTCTACCGCTCCTTCTGGGTTATGTTCATACCATCTTTCCTTATGTTCTAATGCATTTTTCTTGCACAATGCCCAATGAATTTTCTTTGCTACATTATCATGGCGTCTCTTGTATTCTTTCTGAGCTAATTTTTCACATTCACTTATTATGTGTTGCACACTTTCTCCTTTCTTTCCACACATTATTATTATTATTATTATTATTATTATTATTATTATTATTATTATTATTATTATTATTATTATTATTATTATTATTATTATTACTATTATTATTATTATTATTATTATTATTATTATTATTATTATTATTATTATTATTATTACTATTATTATTATTATTATTATTATTATTATTATTATTATTATTATTATTATTATAAAAATAACACTGTTAAAATTTCGTACGTTTCGATTTAAAAATCTTCTTCAGCTAAACTTTACAAAGCAACCAAGCATTTTATATCCTACGGATATAAAACTTATTATATCCTTATTATTATTATTATTATTATCATTATTATCATTATTATTATTATTATCATTATTATCGTTATTATTATTATTTCTATTATTATTATTATTTATACCATTATTATTAATATTACAATCATTGTTCTATGTTCACTCGGCGTTGATGTTAACTGCCCATTAACTGCTTGATAGCAGGCCAAGTCCCTTGCCCTTCGGTATCCAGTACTTTTCTCAGGAATTAACTGTGCAAGGATGTTATCTCAATCTTGAGAATGTTCATATAAAATCGTCACACTCGATCTATTATAATTGGAAAGTTAACGATGCTTTTGTGATTTTTACAATCAAAGCTAGACTTAGTATTCTTCCCACTAACTTTACTCTTCACCTGTGGAATAGAGATCACAACCCAGAATGCCCATTCCGTCACATATATACTGAATCTGTAGCTCACCTATGAAATGGTTGCAACGAGTTTAAGAATTTCTATTCACGTCGCCATGATCGAATTGTGGATAAAATTGCAGAATTCATAAAGGAAAATAAGCCACGAGTAAGAATTTCATCCAACTTGTTAGCCGAAACTATTTTTCCTGAGTTTAAAGAAGGAATTAAGCAGATTGTTCATCGTAAACCAGATATAGTAATTCTTAATCGTATACAGAGGCAGTGCACAATGGTGGAAATAACCGTGTGTTATGATATGTATTTGGAAAATGCTTATCAAGAGAAAGTTAGAAGATATAAGGAGTTATGCGATTATCTGGAGGAAAATGGATTCTCAGTGCAGCTGGCTGTTCTTTGTTTCGGTTCGCTAGGGTGTGTAAAAAGTGACGTATGGAAAGGATTGAGAAATTTCTCCAAGAGTAAAGAAAATATAAAGAATGTGATGAAATGGTGTTCAATATCGTGTATAATTGGAGGAAACTATATCTGGAGGAACAGAGTTAAAATAATTGGGACAGTAGTATTTAGTATTAAATGGACTTCAGCAGATTCATTCCTGGGAATATGACAATATACCAGTATTTTAAGCAGTATTCTGCTTAGCATCAATGGTCAAATAGCTATAGGTATCCAGTGATTTTCTCAGGATCTTTGCAGTTTCTAAAAGACAAGCTTTTTGTAAAAGTTCTGTGCTGCATTCCACTTCAATTTTCTTCAACCAATTCTCAAAGTTCTTTCCAATGGTACCCAGTCCCCCAATTATTATTGGCATTATTATTATTATTAATATTATTATTATTATCATTATTATTATTAGCATTATTATTACTATTATTATTATTATCATCATTATCATTATATGAACTAAACCACCATCTTATTAACAGAAAATAAAAGTATAAAAACAACACTGTTAAAATTTCGTACGTTTTGATTTAAAAATCTTCTTCAGCTAAACTTTACAAAGCAACCGAGCATTTTATATCCTACGGTAAACAACCTAGATTAAACTTGAAAGCCAAGAACTTTAAAATCCATCCTAAGTAAGCGTGACTACCATTGAAATAAGACCCAAATGGGGATAAAAATGATGCTAAAGTTTGATCTTTTTGGAGTAAACAAGTTTGAAACATTTTTATAGTTTAAAGCGTTAGCTAAAATCCACCCCGGTGGACCAGACCAATCACTGACCCAACCCCCAAGAGATTATTATCATTATTATTATTATTATTATTATTATTATTATTATTATCATTATTATTATTATTATTATTATTATTATTATTATTATTATTATTATTATTATTATTATTATTATTATTAGTCCCACAAGCTGGCTTTTTTAGCCATTTTTTCGATGAACAACACGGGGGAAACTTTTCTGTTACCATCAAAATTATTGACACAGCAGAGGATGTCTACTCACTTCGAAGAAAAGAGTTATTTTGGCAATACAAACTTGGAACATTCGTACCCGCGGGCCTAAACGAGAGGGCAGCAGATATTGAGCTCGATATGTTTGCGTGTGGGTCGGCATGAATTCTGCCATTACACTTAACTTAGGAGTCTGGGTCTACTTGGGCGGGGCACTCTAGACTTTGGCTTTGTGTTGTTTACACATGGTGGTAGGGTGGAATTCCCTATCATGCCATCCGGGATTTAGCAGAGGCAAAAATAGTTTTTAGCCGTTTTGCAAATCCTTGGAGGGTCATTGGATGGATGTTTTTCTCAGTAGTTCTTGGCTCCAACAACATGAGAGTAGGGCTGCCAGTCCCAGGGGTTTCGATTGGAGACGGAAAAGGAGGGAAGGAGGAATTGAAAATTGAATGGAGATCCACTTTAGAGACGGGGTTTTTTATAGTTGATATCTTAGTCGTATTGTATGATGTTGTTGCCTTTATATTTCACTTTGTTGTCTCCATTGTTATTTAAAGTAAAACAAGTTTTTGTAAACCGTATTGTAATGCAAATTAAATATTTATGTATTTATACTTGCTCGGCTGTCCCAGTTTTAGTAACTGACGAAGATTTTATAATCGAAACGTTTTTATTTAAACAGTTGTGTTTCTATATTATTATTATTATTATTATCATTGGTCTTACGAAAGAAAAATGCGGGCTAGGAATTATTGATCCGTCTACAAAATTTTCCCAGTGCCAAGTTTCGCTTAGGAACTGTTTAAAGAAGTCCCCAAATGGAGACATACAGTCGCTACATAAAGTAACTAGCCGTGATAAAAATGTGCAATATGACACATACGCTAATGGGAAAGAGGTAATTAAAGAAAATAGAGCGAAGAAAATCCATAGGATCACACATGAATTGACATCTCAAGGCCTTATACTGAAGGCTATCCTTGAGCATACGACAAATAAAATAACAAGCATATGGAGTGAGGCACAGAAACTCCTACCTAAGAACATCTTCAACTTCTCTGTGCGTTATCTTAATAACAGTTTGCCTACAAAGAAAAATATGAAATTTTGGGGTAGAGTCGAAAACGAGTTGTGTAACTTCTGCCAACTCCCACAATCCCTTCTTCACGTCGTCTCTGGTTGCAAATCCATGCTTGAAGGGAAAAGATATACTTGGCGTCACAACTCTGTCCTCCTGACGATTGGCAACTTCTTAACAGGAATAAGAAATGTTAAAGTCTATGCTGATGACATTCCAGGCTTCAGACCATCAGCTGTTATCACTGGAAACAGCAAGCGTCCAGATCTCCTTGTAATCAATGAGGGTGTATTATATGTTCTCGAACTGTCTGTCGGTTTCGAAACAAACATTGGAAATAACGAGGCTCATAAAAAGCGGCGCTACGAAAATCTTCTGAAAGACCTTTCATTCTCATACTTGCGTGTGGAATACATAAATCTATCGATGGGAGCAATAGGAACAATCGGTATTAACGGACACAAAGCGTTTATGAATATGTTGCAAAATTTATCAACGAGTAAGCAAGAGCAACTTTACCTAGAAAAGAAAATAATAACCATCTGCATACGTTGTACATACTATATATTTTGTAAGAGAGACAGTGAGTGGGCTAGTCCAGAACTGCTAACGTTTTAAAATTCTTTCCTATCAAGATGTGGACAAATATTCTATTTCGGACGTATTAGCTGTAGATTTTGCAATTTATTTTAAGGAACATTTTAATCATACTTTTCGAACTTATTTGTAAATTTCCCCATCATGCCTAATTGAGAGTGATGGGTGTCATCATGTATCGTAGTATTTGTAGGGAATAAAAAGTTTCCATTATATTTTCTGCTTTAAGCACTGGCAGTTCTCATCGCCGAATTTACATCCCAAGGGAGCGGGTCACAACCCATGACCAAGGGTCCCTTGGGGTCATTCTCTTTTAGTACTCAAGTACTTTTCTCAATATCCTGGCTGTTCCTAATAGCGTCGTCTTCTGTAGGATTGCTGTATTTATTGTGATGTCCAGTTTTTCCAGCCATTCATCCAGTTTCTTGGTTACACTTCCAAGTGCACCGACAATCACAGGTACTACTATCACACTTCTCATGTTCCAAATCCTCTTGATTTCCCTTTTCAGATTTTGATATTTATCCACTTTCTCTTTTTCCTTGTCACTAGTCCTACTATCACCTGGCACAGCAATGTCAATTATAGTGCATTTTCTTTCACCTTTATTCACAACAACTATGTCCGGTCTCCTTGCCTCGATTACATGATCACATTGAATGTTCACATCCCATAGTAGCTTTACCTCGTCAGTTTCAACTACACCGTCAGGGGAATGCTCATACCATTTGTCTGCCCTTTCTAGATCATATTTCTTGCATAAATGCCAATGCACCATTCTCGCAACATTGTCGTGTCGTCGTTTATATTCTTTCTGTGCCAACTTCTTGCACTCACTGACAATGTGATGTACAGTTTCGCCTTTCTCTTCGCACATCCTACAAAGTGGTGACTCTGCTGATTTGTCAATATGGTGTTTAACATAATTTGTTCGGAGGGCCTGTTCTTGTGCTGCACACAAAAGTGACTCCGTTTGTATCTTTAGATCAGCTTTTCTCAGCCACTTCCATGTCTCCTTTCCATCGATTGATTCCGGCATCTCTCTAACAAACTGACCATACATTCTTTTTTCCTTCCATCCTTGTTCTTTCTCATTCATCCATATCCTTTTGAACTCATCCTTACTGACAACATATTCAGTGTCTATCACTTTAGCAAGCCTAACACCTAGAATCAATGACTCAACAGAATTCCTGACACAGCACCCCAAATTATTCTCCTCACTTCTAACGCAATCCTCGCAGCTAATCAGTCCACGTCCCCCTTTCTCTCTAGTCAAATATAACCTGTCTGTATCACTCTTAGGGTGAAATGCACCATGTATTGTCATGATCTTCCTCAATTTCCTATCCATATTCTTTAATTCATCCTTTGTCCATTTCAGGATACCTGCTCCATATCTCAATACTGATACAGCCCACGTGTTAATTGCCAAGATCTTATTCCTGCCATTCAATTTCGATTTTAAAACCAATTTCAACCTCCTTTTATATTCGCTTGCAAACTTGTCTTTCATGTCCGTTTCTTTGATCTTATCCATTTCCACAATACCCAGATACTTGTATCCATTTTCATCGATTTCTTTCATAATTTGCCCATTCGGAAGCGCAATACCATTTTGGTTCACAACTTTTCCTCTCTTCATTACCAGCACTCCACACTTTTTTAAACCGAATTGCATCCCGATGTCTTCGCTGAAGAGATGTACAGTTTTTATTATTATTATTATTATTATTATTATTATTATTATTATTATTATTATTATTATTATTATTATTATTATTATTATTATTATTATTATTATTATTAATATCATTATCACCCTGACAACAAATCATGCCCAAATATTTATAAGGAGTCTTGGAATCAGTGATAAGGTGCCTGGTTTGATCCCAACGCAACATAATTTGGGATCGATCCCGTGCAAAATTTTGCAAAATTGGGAGCTGCAAAATTTTGGGATAGATCCCGTTCCGAATCGATCCAATTTTCTCTCGTGTAAACAAGGGTCTTACACTGTTCACCCCTCCATGTTCTAATCTTTCCCTTAAAGCTTGCAACTGTTGGTAGCTGCTATATTTCAGTATTTCACTGATATCTCCTTTCTAGTGTTTGGCTGCAGATGATGTTTTAACGCAGAATGGCTTGAAGAGCACACATATTCTAAACAGAACCAGTTTTGAAACAGTTTGTCCTTCATTGCTGCAGCAAATTATTTCAAAATCGTGCCAATCAAAACATGCTCACAAAGAAACTCACCATACAAGTAAGACGAAAGTTAGCACTGCAGAAGGTAAATTTTGCATTATATCTGCTGAGTGTTTTGTTAATCCATTTGGACTGGAATCTTCGCCATCAGTGTGGAGATTTTCTTAAAGCTTAAATATTTGCAGGTAGGGAGCAGTCATAAATAATTGCAGGGACCGGGGCGGAAGCAAATGAGGAGGGGTCTGAAAACTGTTAGGGTAAATTTATTGGGGTCTGAGAATTTTAGAGAAATTTATGCTGGGGTCTGAAAATAAATGTGCCAAATTTTTGAATATTTTTGAAAAAAAATCAATTTTGTAGATTTTAGCTTAACTATTTATCAGTTTTCTCAAAAAGTCAGACATCAAATGTTTTTTGTCTGTTAAGTTCTTTCTTCTTTTCTTCAGTGGAATTCTTCTTTGTTTGGTTTTATACTTTTGTGACAGTCTGGTTCTTTTGAAATAGTATTGTGCTGGCTGGGGTCTGAAATTTTTTGGTGAAAATTAGATGGGGTCTGAGATTTTTCATGGCTAGAATGCAGGGGTCTAGAATTTTTTGGGCAGATTTTCAAAATGCTTCCACCCCCTCCCTGTCATTAATAATGACAGCTCCCTTAGTGGGCCTTGCCTTAGACTCACTAAAGATACCTGATTATCGCAATTTTGTCGTAAGAGGTATTGCAGCTGTCTGGTTTGCCTCTTACTTGAGTAATAAGAGACAGTACTGCTCTTTAGGTAACCAAAGTCCAGTGAAAGCTTGGTTACATGCGGTATTCCACAAGAATCTTGTCTTGGCTCGCTCTTATTCATCATCTGTTTAAATTATTTTGATAGTTGCCTTCGGCTTACTAAAGCGGGTACGTACGCAGACGACACTCACGTTACTTTAACATCGGATTATATGGAAGCACTCCTCGAAAACGCACGGGAAGAAATGAGGAATATTTCGGAATGGATGAGAATTAACAAACTAAGCATTAATCCACAAAAACCGAGTACATGATAATTAGGCACTCAAAAAAAATTAACAAGATAGCCCACTTACATTGAGTTGCTCAAGCGGGAAATTGAGCGGGTCAAGGAGACAAAATCACAAGGCATAATTGTTGCCGAGGGATTGAATTAGAGCGAACAGTTTAGGAAAGTTAAAGGGAAAGTCTTTGGTGGACTATGTTCTCTGAAAAAGGTAATGAAAATCGTCCCGTACGTCGTATGGGGGTCTCTCTCCAACACAAAATTAGAAGCCCTTCAGCGTCTTCAAAATAGAGCCCATTCTATTATTTAGAAGGCAAAAGTCAAAGATCAGTGGTCTAGTAACTGGTTGACGGTTCACAGGGGCGGACTGGCACTTTTTTCTGGGGTGGCGTTATGGCTCAGCAAGGGCCCGTAGGGCGCAGCCAGTCCTTAATTGGGTGTGGTCACTTGAAAAACCAACTTTCACTTACTATTATAAAAGGTGATATGAATTTTTGCATTACTCAATCCTTTCGTTAGCGAGGAATCAATGCAAAGTGAAGCTTACTAAAGGCTGGAATCGGTTGCAACAAATTTGACAGTTGACGAGATATATCGTTTTAAATCTGTATGATGAAGAGTAAAGTATCTATATTTCTACATTTCTAGATTCTACTTATAAATAACTTTTGGGGCAAAGACCAAATCAAATACGCAACCCCTTGTCATGACGTTCAAGTGGTGGGGCCCTACGTGGGATCGAGCCCTGAAGGTGAAATAGCGTTTTTCAGTGCCAAGCGCTGGGATCTCAGAAATAGAGCAGACCTAATCGAGTCCGCGACCCCTTGTGATGACGCTCAAATGGTGGGGTCCTACCGGGTATCGAACCCACTCCACCTGACTGTTCTGGCTGCAAAGTCAGAGGATAACACCAATGCGCCACGACACCTTACACGGCGTGGCCAGGGTAAATTAAATGCGGGGTACGAGAATGAGGGAGTTTTTAAGGCCACGCCCTTTACTTTGGCATAGAACGCATCTCCCAATATCATGCCTGCCCCAAGCGACAAGGAAACCCTCACCGTCCCATACCACCCCATGAATCAACGTTCGAGGAAAATTTTTGAAGAAAGATCCCTTACCTTCATCTCCCAATATTATGCTTGCCTTTAGCGACAAGAAAACCTTGATCGTTTTGCAACAGTTATCCTATGAATCAGAGCATGAGGAAAATTTTCGAAGAAAGATCCTTTACTTTCATCTCCCAATATTATGCTTGCCTTTAGCGACAAGAAAACCTTGATCGTTTTGGAACGGTTATCCTATGGATCAGAGCACAAGGAAAATTTTGAAGAAAGATCATTCACTGTGGCTTAAAATGTATCTCCCAGTATCATGCTTGCCAGTACTAAAAAGGAAAATTTGACATTTCTCGGAAAATTCTTACCCAATCTATACCAAGCTATTTTCTCTTCGGTTTTAGAGGAACCTCGAGGACAATCTTTCGATAAAGATGGGGAGGGGCAATTGCCCCCCACACCCACCGTGGCCACGCCACTGTCCGCCTGAATGTTCTGGCTGCAAAGTCAGAGGATTACACCACTGCGCCACAACACCTTCTGCCAGTTTGGGAAAGCGGAAGGCCCATGGTTGATTTCTCTATAAATTGTATAGCAAGGTCTCTATCTAATACGTCTAGAATGTTGAAACAGAAAGGTCCATCTAAGGCTGAGTAACTATGAATGCTAACTGTTCTGGAAGGACTTTTTGGCGCTTGACAATAAAGAGGTAAAACTGTAAAATAAGTTGAATGAAAAGGGCCCAAACTAATGGGCCAAAAACGGCGATTTTTGCTTCACTGCTGGGCCAGGAAGAGGGCCTACTGGGCCAATGGCCCGCTAGTTATAATTGATATTATTAAAAGATGCCCTGACTGAACGTGAAGAGGTGTTCATTTGGTTGGGGCCCAGAGACATTAGACGTGATAGCCATTGTTTCGAATCAGCTTGCGAAGCTTACGTGTATGGTTATAGATTGATGCTTAAATTCAAAAATTTCTCTTTATGAAGGGCCCGCTTTTCAAAATTATAAGGGGGCCCGGGTGGCGATCGCCACCCAGCCACCCGGGCCAGTCCGCCCCTGACGGTTCAGCAACTAATAAACTTTGATTGATCATTGATGATCTATAAGGTGATGAATAAGATCTGTTCTGAAAGCCTTTGGGATAGATATACAGCAAGACATACGTACTCAAATTACAAAACAAGAAACTGCATGGATGTTCAAATTCCGAGGCATAATCTTGATTACTCGAAAAAAAGCTTTCGCTATTTATTTGGGCTTAAAAGCTTGGAATGACATCCCTACATCGGGGAACTCTCTACGTTGCAACAATTTATAAAAAAAACATCTAAAGATACATCTGAGGAGCTGAATTTAACTAAAACATGACTCCCTGGAAGATCAGCTGCAACCTTGTTTTATCAAATTGCATTATATATGCTTGTATATTGTAAGTTTTGCTAAGGGGATTTTTCTTGTATAAGTAACAACAATGTAATTTGTAATGTATAACAACAACATTGTTCATAATAGGACTCATGGCGTAATGCCGGATTTTATGGCCTTTCAACTTGCTGTGACAAAAATGTGTTACAAAGTGCATACCCAGGGAACAAAATCCGACAATATGTCATGAGCCCTGTGAGCCCTGTGAGCTATGAGCAAAGAGAGAGAGAAGATTGCTTAACCCTCTTTTGGTAGGGGGGAGGGGGATTTGCCCCCCCTCACTAGATTTTTTCTAATAACTCTGCAATGAGGACGTCTATGGTAATGAAGCATTATGACTTTTTGCAGCAACATATTGTACTACTACCAGTAAAGTTTCATTGAAATATTTTGAAAAATGAGGAAGAGGGAGAAAATTTTCTGGGAATGACCCTGTCAATATCGTGAATTCTTGAATCTCAATTTTCTCGAGAAAAAATAGCAGAATTGCTGCAAATTTGTTTTGGAGACTAGTTTTGTTTGATGTATTGCATCCTAATTCTCATGGTTGGATGTAAAGTGTGTTCCAAATGTGATTTTATTGCATTGTTACTAATTTTCGCCAATTTTTCCTCTTTCTGAAATCTGAAATCGTCCATGCGTACCTATTGATACCTATTGATGGTAGATATTGATTGGAATTATTTATCATTTAATAGACATTTAATAGAAGATGAAGAATCTTATAGGTCTTCTTTTGCCAGTGAACTCTATAGTTAACGCATAGCGACTTCTAAGAGGTCGCCATTAGTTTAATCTTTTGTAAGGGTATCTTCAATATTCAATATATTCACTATCAATATCTATTAGATGATAAATAATTCCATTAATGTATCCAAATTGCATATCGTTACAAAGCAGACAGATTGTATTTTCAGACAGTGTACATCGCATCTGCTCAAATCTTATCATTTTTTTAAGATCTTCAGTTATAGCTGGGTTGCATTTTCAGAAACACCCTGTATAGGGTTATCAAATTTGAGAAATTGTGCCTGTGTTATCTTTGTTAGGGCCTGTTTATATGAGGAACATCATCCCACCTTCCAACCTATCAGCTGTCAGGTGGGATGAAATCTGCGTGTGTTTACATATAAAATTTCATTTCACCTTCCAGCATTTTCATCCCACCTCCCAGCCTGCGATTTCAGACAATAACAATCGTAATTGGTGTTTGGCGCCAGCAGCGATTAGGTTTCCTTTTGTTTTCATATTGGCGCGTGCGCAAAGCATACGATTTCATCCCACCTTCCAGCTTTTCATCCCACCTTCCAGCATTTATATGGAAAATTTCATCCCACTTCAGTGAGATCCCACCTCTCGTAGAGTGGGATCTCACCTAGCCGGGCTGGCTCATTTTCCATATAAACGCAAGATGAAAATTACAAGGGATCATATAGAAGGGTGGGATCTCACTTCTCAGCTCACAGGCTGGAAGGTGGGATGATTTCCCCCATATAAACAGGCCCTAAATCAATGATGAACACCAATTGTTATCCTATCTTGCAAAAGGCAGTTTCCGGACGTTCTAGAGGGGTTGTCCTAAAAAAAATTACTGGGTGCAAGCCCCTAGACCCCCATTTTTCGATCGCTCCTATCGCATGTCCATTGGTGTTCACCCCACTTTTTAGCGGCTGGAATCGCCCCTGTCTGTGTTATCTACGTACCAGTAGCCTATCTATTGTACTCTGCTCATCAGAAAACATGATTCCGGCAGAATTCTAGGTTGGGCAATCTGCTTATTCCTTGGGCCTGCCACAAATTCAGTGTTGGAAAATAGAGTCTTGACAATAGAACAAAACAATGAAACGATGTTTCGTTCATTTCGTTCCTGAGATCCTGTGCTGAGAGAAACTCAGCAATAATTGTCTCTGGATTAGGTAATCGGTTTCGACAGGAAATTGTGTACCAAATTCCTATCGGTTGCAGTATTTTAACTTTGCTAAAATTTGATCCAAAACTTCATTATTTTCCTTCGAGCTGGTTGATCATGGGTCCAACATGATGGGTAGTAGATATGGGTCGTTCTTGAAAATCTGACTGGCACGTCTAGTTCAACCTTCATTGGTAGTGCCCCTTGGGTAAAGGGTTTTGAGTATCCTTTTGGTTTGTTTTCATTTGCCCTCAAAAATTGAAAAATAGACCATAAAATGAAGCCCTTTGCTTGCAAATGGAATTGCTTTGTCGATAGATTGCTGTTGGAGTTGACGGTTTTGTTGGATGTATACCAATCTTCCCTTATTTCGAAATATTGATCAGCAAGCATGTAGCAAATTGACTTAATCGCTGTCATTCTTTCCTAGCATGGGGATATGGTCTCTTGTCAGTAACGATCATCAGTATGGCATCAATGCTGGGAGCATTTGTGGTGCCATTTATGAACAAGGCCTTTTACAAGAAGTTGTTACTTTTCATGGTTTCATTAGCAGTTGGTGTGCTTGGTGGTAGTGGCATATTTCATCTGATACCACATGTAAGTTTTATTCAAATACTGGGTAAGCTAAAATGTTTTATCAATATTCGTCAAAATGTGCTTATAGTCTGCCAAAAAATGTCCCCACAATCGGCGGTCCACGATATATCGAACACTTGACCACCTTTAAAGATTGGTGAAGAATCAGTGAAGCTGAAGAATCAGTTGCGATACAGTAAATCATGAGATCCTGCTGAAGAAGCTAGAAAAATACGGAATAAGTGGACTAGAGCTTGATTGATTCACTTCCTACTTGCAGGAGCGAAAGCAGCTCTGCAAGGTTAATCCACCTCCTCTAGCATTAATGACATATATGTTGTGGTGTCCCCCAGGGCTCCTGTCTTGGCCCACTTCTGTTCCTTATTTATATATATGATCTACCATTTTGCCTAAAAAGAGGAAAGGTCACCATGTACGCTGATGATACTGCGATTTTGCATTCCACGAAACGCCTTTCTAAAATGCAGGATGATTTAAACCGGGATCTTGTGAATTTACAGTACTGGCTACGTGGCAATAAACTGTCTCTAAATGTTGTAAGAACACGTTCTTTGATAATAGGATCCAGACCAAATATTCTAAAGATCGAAAAGCAGACTGACGCTTAGCCTAGTTTTGAAATTGGTGATCAAAAGATCAATATGATAACCGATACAAAGTATCTGGGCGTTCAAATTCATGACCAACTCCAATGGGATCGCCTTATTGAACAAGTTAAGGTTAAGGCACTACGAGCTCTCGGTCTTATTAAGCATGCCAAGAAATTTCTTCCATCAGGTGATCTGCAGAAATGCATAGAGGAACTTTTGAGCCACATTTCAGTTATTGCTGCTTGGTTTGGGGTTGTTTTAGTGAGGGGGTGAAAAATGCTCCCCCGGTAAAATCACTTTTTCACCAGGTTAACCCTATTCTACATGGGTAAATCGAGCACCACTTCGGGTAAATCAAGCAAAAAAGCCCCCCCCCCCCAGAATTTTCTAAGCAACCGTAATGCCTATGGCAACGAAACTTGGCGCACCTGATTACCAAGCAATTATGATTCTAGAAATAGCATCATATGCTAATTATTCACATGATCTGTTGCTAAGCAACGCAAAAACAATGGAAATTTTCTGATTTTGGCTCTTCTCCTTAGAACTTAATATTTTCAGCAACAAAAGGTGAATCAAGAACTTTAAAGCTATAGATATGATACATATTGATTCTTCTGTATGAAAACTGTCGAAAATGCTATTTTGGGAATTCCATTGTTATAAAAACTGTCTATCAAAGTCATGCTTGATACCAAAACAAATTAGCGGATGGATTTTTGGCATTTAAATCAGTCTTTAGTTATTAAAGCAATATGAAATTGATCTAGGAACATTAATTAGTCAATTTTCATCATAATGCACTAATTATTTCATATGTTTATTATAAATATGACGTCATATAGAGGTATAACGTCAAAGATCTTAAATTTTGCTGATATCAGCAAAATACAAAAAGTATATATCAAATTAAAGTACACTTCAAGATAGACTGATTGGTACTAATTGCATTGAAATCAGATGCGTACGAGAAAATTTTTATGCTAGTTAAGATGATTTTCTGAGAGACCTGTTGCCAAATATGGGCATGTGATAGTCATGTGACCATATATATGACAATGACCTATTTGTTAATCTGATGCAATATTCACTCAAGTTCCAGTCTTTAATCACGCTTAGTTTAAGAGCAATTACTGGAAGTTTGTCTGGGGGGGATTTTTTGCCCCCCCCCTATAGAATAGGGTTAAGATAAGAACAAGGGCATGATCTTGATTGACCTTCAAAACGTATTGGATACAATTGATGATCAAATTTTCCTGGATGAAATTGCATACCTTGGCTTTATCAAATCTGCCATTTTGTGGTTTAAATCTTACCTTCAGGATCGATCATTTACCGTCAACAATGGCAAGGAATACTCAAAGCATGGTAATCTGTCATTTGGGGTTCCTCAGGGGTCAATTCTTGGTCCAATCATATTCCTTCTTTACGTGAATGACATGGAACGAGTGGTTGATTGTGACCTGCCTTATATGCAGATGATTCTTGCTTAATCTTTAGGGACAAAACGTCGAGCAAATAGAGAGCAACTTGATTAGAATCTCAATTCTCTCTGTGGTTTGTTTTTATAAAACAAACTAAGCATTCATTTTGGAGAGAACAAAACTAAATCCGTTCTCTATGGTCAACAAAATGCAAGAACCTGAAAAAGCTGCACATTAGGAGGGTGATATAAAGATTAACCAACTTTTCAATGGCTACATATGTGGGATGTTTTATGGATGAAAATCTCTCTCGTGAATCCATGGCAACTAAGATGCTTGGAAAAATAAATGGCAAACTAAAATTTCTGTAGAAGAAGCAAAACTACCTGGATAAGTCCCTTTGCAGGTTGCTTTTAAATGCTCTTATTCAACTTCATTTTGATTATGCATGCACTTCATGGTATCCAAGGTTGAATAAGATGCTGTCCAAAAAAAATCCAGTCGGCACAAAACAAATGCATTCGTTTGTACCTGAATTTAAAAAAGACAGCACATATTGGGGTCACAGAATTCTAGGCTATAAATTGGCTCCCAACAAAGAACAGGATAGATCAATGTGTCTGCGTTAGTATAATGAAATTTTTCAAAGGAACTGCCCCACCATACAGTGCTGAAATATTCCGTCCAGTCAACCAGGGCCTAACAATGCGAAGGTCCAAGTTCAAATTGGAATTTCCATTTCGCAAAAGTAATGCTGGACAAAATCTTATCTAGGGCTCAAAACATGGAATAGTCTTTCATCTGAATTGAAATCAACAAACAATATTGATACGTTCAAACATAAGATCAAATATAACTTTTTCCAATGATAATAATACACGAATTTTTATACAGGAATAATCTATCAGTACTTTTATCATTAGGGTCTTGTGCTTAAAGAAATATACAGACCAAAAGGAGTAAAAAATTGAGCTAGCTACATATGCAAGTCAATTTATATAAGATCATTTACATGTGTTCTGAATAAAACCCTAGAGTCTAGCTGTCTTCTTAAGATAGGAATGTTGTTATAAGCGTTTACAGCAGTCATGCAATAACTTTTACGACCAAATTCTGTTTTCATCCTTTGAACTTTTACAGTAAAGTTGTGATTTCTTGTATTTTGACTATGTTTCTTTCTTTCAAAGTAATTTTTGAATGGGTCACACATATTGTCGTAGAGGCAATCAAATACAAATGTGCCCACTTTTTTCTTTATTGCACACTCAATGGTAGGAATCCGTAGGTCAGTGCTTGGATTGGCTTTTGATTTTATGATATTCCTGCTGCGCTGCTCAATTTTTCGTATATGATTAACTCTTGAATTCGACCATCCGAGCACAGTTGAGCCACAATATGTGAAAATAGGCATTATCATTGCTCTATAGATCTTTTCAGCAGTTGCTGAGTCGATTGAACTTCGAATATGACGAAGTAGATTTACCCTTCCTGCTGCTTTTTTGTAAATTGCGTTAAAATGTGACTCTAAATTTGGAGAGGGATCCAATGATACGCCAAGATATTTGAAGCTTGTTGTACAATTTATATTGGTTCCATCGACTTGGATGTTGAATTGCCTTCCACTAACGAGGTTTAATCACTTTGATGTTCCAAACGGCATCCTCTCTGATTTTCCAAAATATGTAGAAAAAGGAAGATGACATATATGTCTTCTACTAAGAACCGTTTTGGTATTGCAAATACACATGCAGTTCTGTATTTTCCTTTTTTCCTACGCATTTCTGTTCAGAATAATCATATGGGGGCTACGATATCATTTGTCAAAGCAAAAAACGGCTTGACTGAATAAGACACTAAAAATGCAGCTAACCCCTTAATTTTTCTTTGTTTTGTTCGTTCTTGTTATTTGTTTGTGTAATTCGTCAGTTTTCTTTTGTTGTTTTGTTTGTTTTTGCTTTTGTTTCTCGTCTTTTCGTTTGCTATTGCTGGTGTGGCAATGCAGTTGAATTCATTGTAAGTGCCATTTCTAGAGGGAACACGATGACCTTGTGTCTTTTCCTTCTATGAATGGCACCATATGAAGTATTGTTGAGCAGTATAGGTCTTATTTTCCGTAAGAAAGAGAACGATTCAGCACCATCGATAACTTCTCTCTTTTTTTCTCTACAGGCATTTGGACTTGGTCACAACCATGGTAGTGGACATAGTGAACATAGCGACCATGCTAGCAGTGGTGGGAATGAGACAGAAAACCGTGCCCATTTGTGGAAGTCCTGTGTAATTGTTGGTGGAATTTATTTCTTTTTCATCACCGAAAATCTCATGAAAATTTACATCCGATTTTCAGAATGGAAGGTAATATTATGCTATATGAATTTCAAATTGCTCCAGGGGGGCACAATTGAAATCGTTTACACGGAGAGTAGTTTTCAAAATTCTTCTAAAAGTATCATCATCTATTATTTTACTGACCAAAATGTAACAACTAAGACGAACCTACTGGGTGTCCCAGAAAATGTTTTCGACGTTTGATTAAATATTAGAAAGTAACGATAAATGTACAGGCTCCTGGTTAGATAACCCTGTTCCTAGGATTTTAAATTATTTTAACGCCAGAATCTTACGAATCTGTTAAAAATTCACGGAGTTACAAGCTTTTGAAGTTCAACTTTGTGTGCGAAAGCTAAAACCGGACGCCAATAGCTGACTTCTTTCAAAAAGATGTCCCAAAATCGAAGTAAAAGAAGACTGTCTAATGTTTTACCTCTCGTTGATATCAGGGCAAACCAAAAAGGACTTCAAAAGTAATTTAATTCTTGTAACCGTTGCCAAAATTTACTTACGAATGCAAGTATCCAAAAACATGGAATGAAAACTTAATCGATGAGAGACGGGGGCCATTGCAAATCGTGCTCAACAGGATTCCTCCAAGCATCCATTACATTGATTCAATGTTAGAGAACGCTACTTTATCGAAAGTGCTTTTAAAATTCCCTTTGGTTTGCTTTGAATAAACGAAATTTTACTTTCATAAACTATGCAATTTAGGGTCGTCTGGTTTCAGCTTTCGTACAAGCTTGAACTTCAAAAGTTTGTAACTCCGTGAATATTTAGCCGATTTTGCTAGCTTCTGGTGTATAAAATTAATTTAAAATCTCAGCAATATGGTTATCTTACCATGAAGCCCGTTCAGTATTTCGTTATTTTTCAATATTTAATCAAACGTCGAACATTTGTGTTGGGACATCCTGTATATTTTGTAAATAAGCTGCCCATAAGAATCAACAAAGAAATTTTTTTTAATCAAGTGCCTAAAAGCATTGGACGAATAAGCAAATTTGTACCCAAAATTATTGGATGTACTTGCCCGTATATAGAAAGTTCAAGTGACCCTCCTAGGACAATTGCTTTGTAAAGCAAAACCGTAATGGTACCAATTTCCCTTGCTTAGGTCTGAAGCTAATTGATTGGACCTGCACTTTCTCCTGCTGAAATTTGAAACAAGTTTATTGGACTTGCAAAAGTCATTTTGAAAGAAAGAAAAGGACGACTTGTTACGAACAGCTCCAAATTGATTATTCATGAGACGCGTATCATCTTGCCTAACCAAATTTTGTTGAAAGGACCCCGCCGGAAGCGATTTACAATCTTCATTATCATTGGTCGACTGCCGGATCAAAATTATCTTGCTATCCAGCACTGTTCTGAACATGTCATTTTGTTTCGCTTTTATTTCGAGATAATGTTAGATGCAGCTCATTTAATTCGAGCAGTCGCTAAGGTGTGTTCTAAGGTTGCCAAAGCGATACGCCTGCTCAATTGTGATTTCGGAATAAAGTCCTTGCATTGATAAAATTTATATAAATTTCCCCTCAAATTCATTCTTTAGAAAATCTACTTGTTGTTTATGTTTGCATTGTCAATGATTCGATGTCGTCAAAAAGTAACTGGTCAATTCCGTTATGAACCATGACTACCTGTTTGTGTGACCAGGTCGCTTTGAAAAGCATTTGTGTCCCCATTTCGTAGGCAGTCTTAGTGCATTTGCAAAATTTCCAAACGCATTTCAATGATTATTTCAATCTCTTTTGATTATTAAATATCTATTTACTGTAGGCTAAAAGATGCATAACCACCTTAGAGCTAATTAACGCCTACTATTTGCGATATATATAATTTACAATCTGATCAAATAAAACTATAATATAAATTGCAAATACAAATATACACATACAAATATGAATTACAGGACAAATAAGTTAAGTTAAAATCTATGCTGTTAGAAACCAGCATTAGGGATATTTACTATGGAGTGCATATAGTTGCATTTATCGCCATACCAACATCTAATTTGTTTTCTACAGATAGGAAGGTTGTTTAATTATTTTATTTCCTGGGGTAAAAGCTGCCACAGTTTATGTCCAAGGTAAGGAATGGACTCAACTCTAAAGGACGTCATTTGTACTTTTAGTAGTTGAGTGTCATCGCCATGCCTTGGACTGTAGCTAATATTTTTCGTTGCGTGAAAATATCCTTCATGAATAGTGGATTCAGACTGAATTTTGTTCTATAAATTTCAGTCATGAGCAGCTGTAGGTTTCTTACATGGATTGGCACCGATTTAGACTGCTCCAAGAGAAAACCAAAATCAATCTCACAATCTTTGTAGTATGCCCTTTCGTGAAAATGATTTAATCTATGATTCAAAGTTTTATCATAGAACATCAAAACAAGCGGACAGTAGCTGAAATGAGATTAAAAAACGCCTACATTAATTGTTGCATGTAACGTGTAATGTAACGTGACATTCGGGCAAGAGCATGCAATCTTTGGCCAGCCTTTTTGATTACAAAGTCCAACTTTGTAATCTAAGAAGGGGCTTCGATGTCAGTCAGAAAATAAGTAAGTAACCCACTTCCGTCACGCTCGTTAAAGCAATTGATTAACGTTTTATCTCTGCTAATTGGCACTGAAATAAAGAAGGCGCACATAAACCGCATACAAGACAGAAGTTTCCCGCGATCCTATAGCAACATTTGACGTCGGCTTATTTCATGTTAGACAGATTTGACACCATAAGATGGATAAATTACGATGATGTTTACCCTGGCACAACAACAAATTTACCCAGAATTGGCACGTTCTTGACTTCATTAGCAGCTTAATTATGTTAAAACAATCGTTTTCTAGAACGAACGCATCATTAGCCACTTATTGATAGTACTCATTATGCAAATAAGTCAACTTTAGAGGATGATGTAACCGGTGGCCTGCACAGAGGCTAGCATTTGCAGAATCACCGAGGGTAGAAGGACCCCCCTCTTACACAGCTACAGATGCAAATGTCATTGAAATTGAGAGGAAAGGTGCAGAACCTCAGCAAACAATGGCGCCACTGACTGGGGGAAGACACGTGACCACATTGAACCAAAATGCCTTCATGCCTTCAGAGGTTATCTTGGTGACTGCTTGTCTTGAATTAGATGCCCGCGAATAACAACCATTGAAATGTTTTACAGGGCTCTGCATAAGTAATTTTGCGTTATCGTAAATCTCACATGACATCCAATTTGAGACAGATGCACCAAAGATTTCATGCACGAACAAAGACCTCAAATAGGCAAACCAGGGCTAATGAATTTTATTTTTTGCGTATCATTCTGATTTCACATAAAGATAGAAAATTGCTTGTCAGGCGATTCGTTTGATTTTCGATTGAAGGGGGCTTTAGCAGCAACGCTCATCCCTCTGATTGTAGCTAAAAACAGCACCAACGATCATTTTGGGTTATGAAGAAATCAATATTCAGATATTCTCGTGCTTGCTTAGCTCAGGACAGACTTTGTAATCATCCAAAAGGATCTTATGTTTACAAAGAGCCTTGTCGTGTTACTTGAAAGAAAGTGGCTGATAAAAAGTTATGGCGAGAAGATTTTTTCTGTAAATTTTATTTTAATCGTTGTTTCATTACTTCCTTTTGCGCCAAAAAATCTTTAAGAGGCATTTCTCTTCATTTAGTTTCATACAATTGTTTAGAAACCATTCATTTATTTTAAGGGCATCATTCTCTAAATGCATAATGAAATTTTCGATGGTAGGACCACACGCATAAATAGTTGTATCGTCCGCATAATTACAGATTTCGGTCTCCTCCAGGAACATAGAGAGGTCATTCCGGTATATGTTAAGCTGAAGGGTCCTAATTCTGAGCCTTGCAGTACTCCTAGGACGGTTTCTGTCTTGTCGGTGAGATAGCTATGGATAGACAGCAAGGCAGATCTACTGAAGCCATATGCATTCAATTTTGCAATTGATAGTTCATGATTTAGACAGTCGAAAACATTCGAAAGGTCCGTCAAGACAGCCCCTGCAAGGCCCCCGTTGTCCATTGTCTACTTGCAGGCTTCCACCACCCAAAAAAGACCGGAGACAGATCACTTTGGACGAAAGGTACCATTTGATTTTGCATCAATCTTTCATAGATTTTCGATACTGATGGTAAAACTGTAATCGGTCTATAGTTCTTTTTCGTAAAGGCATCCTCCTTTTTGAAGAGCAAGATCATATCTCCAGCTTCCAATTCATTCGGGAAAGTACCCTTGGATAAACCAGATTTGAACAAATTTGTGTGGCAACAGAGAATATGTCAGAATTTTCCTGTAGAATTCTCGCAGGTCAGTGGCGGATCAGTAGCGTAGGCAGGGGGGGGGGGCAAGGGGGGGCGGCCGCCCCCCCAATCATCGCCAAAGGTGGTTTTCGTGATTCGTCAAAATCCATTGAGAAGCTGAAGGGGGAGGGGTAAGTTGTATTGACCTCCAACAGTTGTCGCAGTGCTGTTTGTGAATGTCAAAAGGGGACAAGGAAGTCAATCCCTTTAACTAATAAATGGCATCTTCGCATCGTTTAAGTCAAGAAGGATAGTAAAAATTTTTGCTCGCTTCGCTCGCAATTCCAAACATCTATCATAGTATTTCATTTCATTTCATTTCATTTCATTTCATTTCATTTCATTTCATTTTATTTTAAATTATTTATACAGGGTAAAAATATTCAGTTCATACGGAAAAAGAAACTGCTTTACAATGTGCCCTGTTAAAACAAAAAAGAAAACAAAAAGAAAAAGAAAAAATCAATTACTCAATAAACTCCAAATTCTACTCAATACATTTTCAGATAAATTCCCTAAAAAAACCTAATTTTAATTATTCCTATCCAAACGAAAAAAGGAAATTAAATTGCAACAGAAAGGAAAATCGATTGACTATGTTCTTGATGGAAGGAAGTACGTAAAGTTTGTTTTATAATCCTTCCTTTAGTTTTAATTTGAAGTTTGATAGCGAGGGAGACAGTTTGATTTGGTGATCCAGACTGTTCCAAACAGTAGCCCCTCGATATGCAAATGACGTTTGTCCATTGTTTGTTCTAAACAAAGGAAGTTTCAAGTCAGTTTCGGTTTTTCTTAGCGTCCTCATTGCCTGTTCACGCTGTCTTTGAAACATTTGGGCCATATAGTCTGGGCAAAGTTGGTTAACAGATTTGAAAACAGTAGTTGCCGTTTCAAACCTGATCAGCTCTTTAACTGTTAACCAGCCCAGACCTTTAATAAGGGGCAAGGAGTGTGCATCATAAGCACTATTTGTCACAATACGGGCAGCGCGATTTTGGAGAATTTGCAATCTTTTTAAGTCTGCCTCAGTGCAACATCCCCATACCGTGCAACAGTATCGTAGATAGTGTTCGACTATACTTCTGTACATGGTTTTTACCGTACTGAGTGGGACGTACCTCTTTGCATATCTCAGCATCCCTATCCCTCGCGAAATCTTCGCAGCAATAATGTTGATATGTTCCTTCCAACCTAATGTTTTGTCAATTTGTATTCCAAGATACTTAGCTTCGTTTATCATCGGGACAACTTCGTCGTCAATAACAAACTTAGGGCTAATGACATCACTGTTAGAAATGTTCTGGAGTTTTGCCCTGCTACCGATAAGCATAGCTTGAGTTTTCGTAACATTTAGAGACAACTTATTGCCTTCTAACCATAATTTGAGATTGGACAAATCATCATTGATTGCTGAATTGATTTCATCAACTGATTTAGAGGAATAAGAGATGCTGGTATCATCTGCATACATAGTAACCTTGGCATTATCAAGTGCAAGTGGTAGGTCATTAATATACATTAAAAAGAGGAGTGGTCCCAAGCAAGACCCTTGGGGAACTCCATATCGAATACTTTCAATGTTCGATATGTGCCCATTCACCTTACAGCACTGTTGTCTCCCACTAAGATAGGATCTGAACCACTCAAGCTCAATACCCCTTATGCCATAAAGTGACAACTTTTCTAATAGTATGTCTCGTATAATATAATATCATGCTACCGTTTGGCTTGTTATCACGTCCAGGCATTGCAGCTTTCTTAGATTCAATGAACCCGACTTAGGCGCCCCTTTAACTGTGTATGTGCATTGCATCTATTTGGGAAAAAACATAAATCAAATTAAGTGCTTCTCAGAAATTTCTGCTCGCTTCGCTCGCACTTCTATGTGTATTTACATTTTTCGTATTTGGCAACATGCTGCCACTTGTCTACTTCGGGTCTACTTCATCGCGATTTCTGCACTCCCAGATGCATCTAGCTTTTATTTATGCCTTCCTTAATTTTTATCGACAGTGCCCCTCTTTTCGAAAATGCCATGAAAGTCAATGTGCGCTTCTCAAAAATTTGATCTAAAACCGAAGAGAAAATAGCTGGGTATAGGTTGGGAAAGAATTTTCCGATAAATTTCAAATCTTGGCACTGGCAAGTATGATATTGGGAGACGCATTCTAAGCCAAAGTAAAGGATCTTTTTTTAAAAACTTTCCTCGTGCTCTGATTCACACAATAACCGTCACAAAACGATCAAGGCTTCCTTGTCGCTAAAGGCAAGCACGGGCATGATATTGGGAGATGCATTCTAAGCCAAAGTAAAGGGTCTTTCTTCAAAAATTTACTCGTGCTCTGATTCATAGGATAACTGTTACAAAACGATCAAGGTTTCCTCGTCGCTAAAGGCAAGCATGATATTGGGAGATGCATTCTAAGCCAAAGTAAAGGGCGTGGCCCCAAAAATTTTCCTAGGGGCTTCGCCCCCAGGCCCCCTCCTGGGTATTCTGATGTTAGTAATAACATTAGAGTTTCTAAACTACAAAATTTTGATTAGAATTCGAATGAGGCTAAATGAAGGAGGGAAGCTGTCATTGATTGCTTTTTAAAATGGCATTGAAAGTTTTAATTAACCTATTTCATCTGCTTGCTTTGTTGAGGCATATTCTTGTTTTTGTCCTGGGCGTAGGCAACTCCAAGTTGCTAAATTTTCATCGGCAACTTAAATGATATTGGCCCTTTTATTCTTCGATTCTGGGTGACTTTGTCTAAAAGAGGGTGTTTCCGGCATTCTAAAGGGCGTGGCCCCCAACAATTTTCCGGGGGCAAGCCCCCGGACCCCCATTTTTACTCGCTTCGCTCGCATCTTGCCCCCAAAGACAGGACCCTGGCTACGCCACTGTGGCGGATTTGGGGGGGGGGGCAAGTGGTGGCCCTTGACGGTGAAAACTCAGGTTGGCGCCCCCTTCTTCGGCGAGAAAAGCGCCCCTTATCCTGACTCTAACGCAGAATTTTTTACTGTTTCGATTTAGATATGAGGAAAACATATAAATCAAGGCGTTATTTAGTAGTAAATCATAGAATTTTGTTGAAAAGCGTCCAAAAAATTTTCGCGCCCCCGCATCATATTTTTGGCACCCTCTTTGCACATTGCCCCCCCCCCCCCTTCAACTTCGGGCTGGACCCGCCCCTGTCGCAGGTATAGTCAACTGGAGAGGCTTTTCTCGGATCAAGTTGTCTCATCTCTATAGCAACTTCTTCAGTAGTGACCTTTCTGAATTCAAATTTGTCTGAAAACTTCATAGTATCTTTAATTTTGCAAATACTTGGATGAGCTTCGTATTTCTTAACGGATTTATCAATTGGATCTAGTATACCACTTGTTTGTAGGAGAAATGAGTCATTTACAGAGATCCCTAAACTATTAGCGATATTTGCGAAATACTAGACTAGTTGAAAATCTCTGCAACTCGAGAGTGAGTCCTGATTTGCCATTTTTCCGTTTTCGATCAAAGAGATGGAAGAATTTACTTGCAGTTTGTCTGAAAACAGTGGCTTTACAGTTTTCCCAAACTTATGATTATCGGTAAGCTTTTCAAGGTCGATGTCCCTATAGTAGTCAAATGGGGCCACGCGTCGTAATTTCACGCATTTAAACAATGGTCTACAACTCTGTCTCTTGTCATTGAGATGCATGCCCCTTTGCAGGAAATGAGAGTATCTAACAAATACTCCCCTTGGCTTAATAGCGATTTTAAAAAGCTTTCTCGTCAGAGGGACAGAATAAAAACTGATGCCGTTAAATGCAAGTCAGCTATACTGATGGATGCGTACAGGCAACTGCGAAATAAAGCTAACATTCTCAACAAAACTCTCAAGCGAGAATATTTTTCCAAGAAGTTAGCTGCCTGTAAAGGTGACTTAAAGCAGTCATGGAAAACAATAAACCTCCTGTTGAATAAAAGATCTAAGACTACCAATATTGATTCCCTAAAAGTGAACGAACAGGAGATAAATACAGATGATGATATCGCTAACTCGATGAACAATTATTTCTGCAGTGTGGGAAAGAATCTCAGTGACAAGATACCTGCTCAGGCTAATCCCCTTCTGTCTCATCAATATGAAATATCAAATCCCTCGAATGGTAGAGAACCATTCAGATTCGCAGCCATCGAAAAGAGGACCATCGAAAAGGCCTTAAATAAAATCAAGACCTCCCATGGGTCTGGTGTGGATAACATTGCTAGCCTTTTCTTAAAAGTAGCCTTCCCTGTTATTTCAGATTCACTCTGTGATATTTTGAACCTTTCCTTATCTTCTGGAGTTTTCCCTGACAGCTGGAAAGTTGCTAGAGTAGCTCCCATATTTAAGGAGGGCCCATCTGATGAAAGATCAAACTACATGCCAATATCTGTTCTACCAGCTGTTTCTAGATTATTTGAAAAAATCGTGTACGACCAATTATATAGATATCTGGACGATACAAGCTCATATGCTTACAACAGTCCGGCTTTCGCTCTTTACACTCTGTTGTCACTTGCCTTCTAAAATGCACGAATGACTTGTTCGTCAACATTGATAAAGGGAAATTTATAGCTATGATCTTCATTGACCTTAAGAAGGTGTTTGATACCGTTGATCATGGTATTCTTCTCGATAAGTTGAATTTCTATGGTATCAATGGCTTGGAACATGATTGGTTCCGGTCGTATTTGAATAACAGAAAGCAGTTTTGCAAAGTAAATGGCGTCTCTTCTGACATCAAAGATATTGATGTCGGAGTGCCGCAAGGTTCCTGTTTGGGGCCACTTCTATTTCTGCTTTATATAAATGATCTTCCCTTTGCACTGAAAAAGGCCGGGGCAAACATGTATGCTGATGATACCATGATTTCCTATTCCTCCAAAAACTTGGAAGAAATGCACATGGTGTTAAACGCCGAACTTGTTGATATCGAGAAATGGCTTCAAGGTAATAAGCTATCCTTGAACGTCGTCAAAACACAGGCTATGATAGTTGGGTCAATGCAAAATGTAAATAAAATGGCAGTGCAGCCTGCTTTTTTACCTGTGTTTAACGTTGGTGGCACTGACATTGATTTAGTGAGCAAAGTAAAATACCTTGGTCTCCAAATAGACAACAGTCTAACGTGGAGGTGCCAAATTGAGAGTATAAAAGGGAAAGTTTCTCGAGCAATTGGCCTTTTGAAATACTTTAAAAACTTCGTATCTATGGAGACATTGAAGGACGTTTATCGTAGTATTGTAGAACCACATCTAAACTATTGCTGCTCCGTTTGGGGCTGTAGTGGTATTACTAGAATAGAGTCTCTACAAAAGCTGCAAAACAGGGCTGCCCGAATCGTTACTTGTAGTCCTTATGATGCACCATCTGTGCCGTTACGCAAAGAACTGGGCTGGTTGTCCGTCAAAGAAGTGATTTTGAAAGAAACATCTACTATGATGTACAAATCTTTAAACGATCTAGCACCACGGTAAATCAGTGATCTTTTCGTAAGACTATCAGATTTCCACACTCGTGAGCTAAGAAGCCATAAAAATGATCTTGCGGTACCGTTAATGAGAACAGTAAGTGGCCAAAAGGCATTCTCTTACCGTGGTACAAAAGTGTGGAACATGCTTAACGACAATATCAAAGAGGCTCCCTCGGTCTACTCTTTTAAATCAAGGTTGAGACAGTTGGGGTACGAAAATCTTTAATTTTGTACAGATAATTTTTTAATTCAGGTGTAAATTTTTATCTAATTTGCTTATATGTATTATATTAGGAACTTTACTTTTGACAGGGCCAAATTGTAAAACAATATTTATTGAATTTTGTACCCTGTATAAATATGTTTAAAATATGAAATATGAAAATATATTATAAATATATATATTCATCTGGCGCACATTCTCTCACATAAATCAACAAACCACCCCCATTTTGATTCCGATCATATCTAATTGGCTTCATAAATCTTTCAATAACAAACTGGCTTATTGTAAAAGTATTGTCGATCTTAGTCTCGGCTATCACCAAACATGTCAAGAGTTTCTGATATCATAGGTCTTGAACTTGCGCAACTCACAATTGATATCATTGTTCATGGCATGAAAGTCATGCTATGAAATTTTCATGACATGAATTTTATGCTATGAGATTTTCATGGCATGAATATTTTGGCATAAAAGAAATTCCATACAAAATCTGCTCTTTGCTCTTTATGATACAGGAAAACGTTCATGTGCCATAAAAATGTTTTTTACCATAGAATTATTTTTTCATACCTTTGCATTTGACAATCTTGGACCGTGGAATTTCATTGTGCAGCTAAAGAAATAACTTGTGTGCAGGTTTTTTCTTGTTGCCTATTTTTAGGCAACAGGATATAAAGTAGTTGACGGAGATAAATATTTCATTCTTTTCATATTTCATTCTTTTAAGGAGGGTTGCCCTTCAGCAGAAGCTGTTTTTCAAGGGGCCCTCCAATAAAAACTTAATTACAAAATACAATCAAAATACTAAAAACTAAACTAAAATCACTAGAAAACCATAACTTTAAAACCCCATTTACAATTATGCAATATTTACAATTGAAAGAAAAATTAACCCTATATTGACTTTTTAAAACCATTTAGGGAGGATGCCGTCTTAGATTCAGCTGGGAGGCTATTCCATAGTTTAGCTCCCCGGAAAGAAAAGCATTTTTACCCATTTGTTGACTTTTTCTTTGGCAACCTTAAATCGGTTTCAGTATTCCTGAAACTGCGGGAGGAACTCGTTGAGTTTTTGATAAAAAGGTTACACTGGCATTGTGGAGCCAAATCATTGAGCGACTTGAAGACCATCATTTTAGACTCAACATCAATGAGTTCTAATATAGTTTTCCAGCCCAACTCCTCGATAAGTTGTCTGCTTGGGGTATCAAAGCTACCATTTGTAATTATTCTAGCAGCACGATTTTGAAGCTTTTGCAACTGGTTTATGTCCGTAGAACCAACACAACCCCAAACAGAACAACAATATCGAAAATGGGGCTCAACAATGCCTGTGTAAAGAGTTTTCTAACTCTCCTTAGGTAGAAAAGACTTAGCATGTCTTAAAAAACCGATTTCCCTGAAGACCTTGGTAGAAACTGCCTTAATTTGCTCCTTCCAGTCCAAAGAGCTATCGATTTGTACCCCAAAGTACTTTGTCTTTTGAAGTACTTCGAGCTCATTGAGCTCATAATAGCTAACTCAACTGTTGTATATGCATGTCTAAAATTAGCATTGTATTTGATGATTTGGACACGTGTTTAGCCAGAGGAACAATAACATGCGTAGGCATCTCTTGGTTCTATTTATAGATTACCTCTACTTAAAAGCAATCTGTCACCTATTGTTCTGACATTGGTTACTGCTTTATTTACCTTATTTACGCTGCAGCTAAATTCATGCATCACTGAGTCTCTATGACCCTGATTTCTTTGGATAAAGTGAATTAACACCAACTTCTGAAATATACAATAGAGATCTTTATCGATTTTATTTTCATTCATCGAAGGGGACAGATTGCCTTTAAATCCGTCAACTAACTTTACCTATGCCTATTCCTTTTATAAAGATTTAAAATTTATATATTAATTACCCTGTTTTATTTGCCCTGTTCTACAGAAAAAGGCAAGGCCTGACTGTAAAGCCATGGTGGTGGACGCCAATATCAATAGTTTGAAAACAACGGACATTGACCATTGTCACATTGTGATGAATGATAGGGATGTCCACAAAAACCATGCATTGGACAGTGTGCATGTAACGGACAAAAATTGTCAGCATGAGCATGGTGTAGACACTTTGAACGTGGCAGGAGATCATGGCATCAACGAGAAAAGTATGAATGTGATGTTTTCAGATGATGAATCCCTAAAGGCTGGCTTCTTCGAGAGAGTGGCGCCCGTTGCATGGATGATCATTCTTGGAGATGGACTGCATAATTTCATTGATGGTTTGGCAATTGGTGTATCTTTTACTAGCAATATTCTACAAGGTGTCAGCACAAGTATAGCAATAATTTGCGAAGAGCTGCCTCATGAATTAGGTAAGAATGTCATATCTGGTTGTCTGTAGAGTATTCTGTTGAGTTAGACGGAGACGTTTTATTTCAACTCTAGTGTTTACTAACTAACTCGATAAACAACCGTTCAAAACTTAAATAGGAAAACAACTTACACGTACGAAAACATGCGCTATGTGCTGCACGCACCTGTGGGAATTAATACAATGCGTATTTGATAATTATGCATCATTTGACAATGAACATAACACAACAACTTCCCTTTTTAAAGGAAACAATGTTATTTACAATTGTTTGCCATGTTCTCCCTCGCTTTAAGTGATGGCTTGATTGTTCTCCTTGGTCTTGACAAAAGGTTCAAAGGAGACCGCTGTTGCTCAACTGTTCGTGGCTCAGGATTGCCTTCTTTGCGATCTTCGGACACCTGTGATGATTCTGACTGATTACTGTCCGGTAATGGAACTTAAATGCACTCTGTTTCTCCGCAACGTGGACGTTGGTGTCTAGACAACATATTGTCGTGGACTGATCGTTTTTCCTTGTACAACACCTGTCTCATCATAGTTTGCTATTTTTACTTCAGCTCCCGCAGACAATGGAGGTAACAACTTTGCTCTATGTTTGACATTAAAATGTTGTTGTTGTTGTGAACGTTGCATGTTCTCGCTTTTCTGCAATTTATCCATGTCGGGCCATCTTGGAATAAGATTTTCATGAAATGTTGGAACAGTACTGCGTAGCTTTCTGCCCATCAATAGTTCAGCTGGTGAAAAGCCGCTCCGTAGAGGTGTTGTTCTGTACGCTAACAACGCTTTTTCAATTTCCTTCTCTTTCTTCAGAATGTTCTTCACAGTCTGCACCGCTCTTTCGACTTCTCCGTTGGACTGAGGATACCTCGGACTGCTTGGTACAAGTTCAATGTCCCACTGCTTCGCGAAATGAGTAAATTCTGCTGAGTCGAACGGAGGACCATTATCAGATCTCACTTTTTCTGGAATTCCATATCGAGCGAATGTTTCTTTCAGAGCAGAAATGACGTCATAAGCTTTCTTACTTTCTTTGACTTCTGCATAGCTGAAACTTCAATAAATCTTGAAAAATAATCAACATTTAAAAGATAATCCCTTCCCTTGGAATAAAAGAAATCTATTCCAACTTCTTGCCAGGGTCTCTCGGGAAATGTGGAGGGGATCAAAGGTTCAGGGGTATTAACCATATATTGCAAACAAACTCGACAACCCTGTACCATATCTTGGATTTCCCTACTTAACCCAGTACACCATACAGACTCCTTCGCACGGGCTCTACATTTTACAATGCCCTGGTGCCCTTGGTGTATTTTATCCAATACCTCTAATCTCAATGGTGACGGTATTAATATTCTCGTTGATTTGATAATGCGGTTTCCAACCACGGAGAGCTCACCCCTAAAATTCCAGTAAGACTTTAAAGAATCAGGAATTTTGTACTTATCTGGCCATCCCTCTAAGATGTATTCCTTGATTTTCGTGCATACAGGATCTTCTGCCTGTGCAGCGATTATCTGTTGCAATTTCACATCTGACACTGGGAAGGAGCTGACAATGCTTTCAAGAAAAGGTGACATCTCTTCGTCATCAATCATGGATTTTTCATTGCTTTCGACTGGCAACTGCCTTGACAACGTGTCTGACATGTGCATCTCTTTCCCTGGAACATGCTTCATTTCTCGTATGTCAAATCGCATCAGTCGCATCCTGAATCTTTGTATTCGGGGGGGTGGAACTTGGTCAAGAGTGTGTTTCGTCAGAAGAGGCACCAACGGTTTATGATCTGTCTCACCAACAATTGGTTTGCCGAGAATGTAATCGCTGGATCTTTCACACATCCATGTGAAGGCGAGGCATTCCTTTTCAATTTGGCTGTATCTTCTCTCTGTTTCTGACAACGCACGTGACATGTAGGAAACTGGTTTCCAGACTCCTTCATCCTTTTTTTGCAGCAACACTCCTCCGATGCCATACGACGATGCATCAGCATTGATTTTCGTTTCTCTGTTAGGATCGTAGAGAGCTAAAACTGGTGAAGAAACAAGACAATGTTTTACATCTAAAAAAGATTTATCTTGTGGGGGTCCCCATTTCCATTCATTCTCTTTGCACAGTAGGTCTCTTAGGGGTTTCGTTAGCGTAGCTAAGTGATTTGCAAATTTACTCAAATGGTTTACCATACCCAAAATGATCTCAACTCCTTTACGTTTTTAGGCTTAGGTAAGGAAACAATTGCTTTGATTTTGGAGGGGTCTGGGGTAATACCCTCAGAAGAAACGATATGACCCAAAATCTTAACAGATTTAACTCCAAATTCGCACTTTGCTTTGTTGAGAGTAATATTTGCCTGTGATAATCTCTTTAAGACATTATCTAATCTTTGATCATGTTCTGCTACATCAGAGCCATAAACTATGATATCATCAATTTGAACTTCGACTCCTTCTAGTCCCTCTAGATGTTCATTCATGCACCTTTGAAATTGCTCACTACCAGTTGAGATACCATAAGGGAGACGATTGAAACAATATCTTCCCCAAGGAGTGATAAATGTGGTCAATAATCGAGACTCATTTGATAATTTTCTCTGCCAGAATGCACTATTTGCATCCATCTTTGAAAAGATTTTTGCTCCTCCAAATTTAGCAAGTGTATAATCAACTGAAGGAAGAGGATGTATTTCTCTTAGCACAGATTCGTTTAATTTTGTAAGATCGACGCAAATTCTGACGTCACCATTAGGCTTGGGAATAACAACCATGGGAGCAGACCATGAAGTATGACCTTCAGCTCGAGAAATCACTCCCATATCAAGCATTTTATCTAGCTCCTTTTTCGTTTTATCCAAAAGAGGCAAAGGAACTTTTCTAGGTACATTTAGAGCATAAGGTTTTGCATTTGGTTTGATCAAAATTTTATACTCTCCATGTAGTTCACCAAGTCCTTCAAAAAGTTTTGGATATTTATCTAAAATGTGCAGCTTAGTATTTTCAGCTACAGAGTCAAAGGAATTTTTCTTCAAGTCAATTTCGTTGACTTTTTGAATCAAATTCAAGGAAGAACTTGCATTTCTACTGAGAAGAGGTTTCTCCAAACCTTCTACGACATAAATATCTTCAAAATGGCTTTTGTCGTCAATTGATAACTTTGCTTTAAATTTTCCCTTGCAATGTATTTTATAATTGCAAGGGCCAAGTAGCGTTTTGCTACTTTTAGTAAGATTTTGGTAGGTGTTCTTATCAAATTTCTCAAATAGCGTGAGTGGTATAACTGAGACGTCAGCCCCTGAATCTAGCTTGAACTGAACCTGCTTGCCATTCTCACAAACCTCAGCCTTCCATACTTTACAAGCATGATGGCTTTCAACTGCATCAAGTTCAACTTCACCAAGAAAATATTCATCTTCAGAAGATAAAGGAAACGTTTCACCTGAAATTTCGTGAAGTTTCTTGCTTCTGCATGCTCGTGTCCAATGTCCTACTTTTCCACAGCTATGACATTTTGAGTTGCGTGCGGGGCATGCCTGTTTCTGATGAGGAGGTCCTGAACATCTCTCAAACTTTGTGGCAAACTGCTTGTTTTGGTTCTTCTCAGTTTTGTTGTATCTTGAGTCCACATCAGCACTTTTGCCTCTGCTTGGGTTTCTTTGCTTTGAACTCTTCACTGCATCGACGGTTGGTTGTGCTGAAAAAGCTTTAAAAATCATTAGATTCTGCTGTTTTTTTACTACTTCTTTCTGTCGAACAGCATTAATGGCTTTCGAAAGTGTTAATTCACTCTCCAATTGCAATCTTTCTGATAAATTTTTATCACGAATCCCAACAACTATACGGTCACGAATCAATTCGTCGTGTAAATCTCCAAATACACTAAATTCAGCTAGAGTATAGAGATCAGTAATAAAACTGTCTACAGACTCACCCTCTTGCTGAACACGCATGTTGAATCGGGCTCTTTCGAATATCACATTTCTCTTTATGATGAAATGCCGCTCGAATTTGTCTTTCACACTTTTGTATTTTTTCTATCGGCATCACTGAGGCCAAACGACTGCAATATGTCATCTGCTTCGTCACCCATTGAGTATATCAGTGTGTTTACTTGACTCTCTTCATCTCGCTTATGTAGCTCAGAGGCCACTCTGAAACGTTCGAATCGTCGAATCCATTTACACCATTCTTCTGGCTTAAAAGAAAACTTTTCTGGGGGTGTGACTTGAAACGTCGCCATCTTGCACATGAACTTTGCTGCAAGCTGCGGGGCTCACCAATGTAGCGCCGCTTAGTCGTCGACCCGTAGTCTTAAGACCGCTCTTCTACATTCGTAGCCATGCACACTCCTCAGTTGTAGCTTTTAAGTTTTCCTGTCACCATGTTGAGTTAGACAAGCCAGAGATGAGACGTTTTATTTCAACTCTCGTGTTTACTAACTAACTCGATAAACAACCGTTCAAAACTTAAATAGGAAAACAACTTACACGTACGGAAACATGCGCTATGTGCTGCACGCACCTGTGGGAATTAATACAATGCGTATTTGATAATTATGTATCATTTGACAATGAACATAACACAACATATTCATGGAACATTTTCTATCCGAGGTAAGGCTAAATGCTATTACAACTATAAAAACAATCTGTATTCTTTACTGCCAAAGTGAAGCATACCTGATCTAGCTTTGGCCGTTAATTCAGAATGTTGCAAAAAAAGGAAATATCAGTAGTAACAAATATCTTAGCACTGTCGAAATAGAGAGAGATGCATAGAAAGAATATCCATTGTTCATAAAATGGTGATTCTGATGTAAGGTTTTAGGATTGTTAATACTTCGCTGTTTTAAAACTTTTATATCTAGTAGTATACTGTTTCTTTTGTTACATTTTTCATTGAATTTGGTGGCTCGTTCCATAATCATTTTCCGTTCTTTCTAAAGTTTTATCCTGCCAGATTTCTACGCTATTTATGTAGTATATTCCACGATCTATCCTTTTCGTTATAGTTTGTATAATCCTCCATCTTCTTCATATTCTTTGTAAGAACTGAAAAACAATTTTGACCAAAACTTAAAACCATCGTAGTTTCTAAACTATTTGAGGAATCACAGAATAATTGCAAGAAAAATTTATGAATATCTACAACATGGTATCAAGCAAAAGTTGTTCACTTTTCTGGTTTACGATTTAGAAATTTCATTGCGTCACACCCTGTAATGAGTTACTTTCGAAAATCATTCAAGATTTCTGAAAATTCCAAAGGTAGAGTTATAACAAAGTAGCTAAAATGTCTTTCAAGCCATTCATTTGAAAGAAATAGGCCATAGAATTTCGCACCCATCTGTTCACACCAATTCAAAGCTTTGGGACCTATGCTTGTAGCTGATAGAAGGATAACCAGACTAGAACACACCCCACCCCCTCCTTGTTAGCATCTCCGCTCAAACACTGTGTTCTTTCTAAAGATGCATAATAGAGCAAATGACACTGCTGAGTTTTCTTATGATCCAATCAAAAGCTACGACCCAGGGGGGGGGGGTAGTCGGGTATATTTAGGATAGGTGTGCTAAGGCTGGGCTACAACACATCAACCCAAAAAAATAATTTCTTGCATGAAAATAGACCCAAAAAATAATATTTCCGATCTTATAAACCCAAAAGTTGCAGAAAAGTGCCCTAACAGATTAGATTTCTCATAACGTATTTGGATATTTTAGATTTTTTACTTTAGTAATCTTGCATGATTCTAATTTTGTTTGTAAATTACATTTTTTCTAATTCTTTTGCTTTTTCTCATATTTGAAACCCAAAAAAGTGAGCCAAAATTTCAGGAACCCAAAAAAATAACTGTACAAATAACCAACAATATCACACGTTCATCGTAAAATTGCACCTGATTCACCAAACTTTACCGTTTGTTTAAGAGGTTTTTATCATTGACCCAACCTTTGAAAGAAACAAATTCTACTGAAAGAGTGGTTTCTGTTTTTCAAAGAGAATGCTTATTTGTTATGAGACATCTGACAGACGTTTGGTGTGAACTCGAATTGATGCTCTTCTCGTGTTTTAGGTGATTTCGCCATTCTTTTGAATTCTGGATTCACGTACAAACAAGCGATTCTGGCAAACTTTCTTTCTGCCTGCACATGTTATGCTGGATTAATTGCAGGCATAATTCTCGGAACAAAGACGGACAGTGTTCAATGGGTTTACGCCTTAGCAGCTGGGATGTTTTTGTACATTTCACTCGTTGATATGGTGAGTAATGTAATTGTTGAGTGCTATTCTTCCTTTGAAGGTGTTGTGGCGCAGTGGACTAATATAATTCTCTGATTTTACGCCCAGAATAGTTCAGAAAGAGGTGGTTCAGGACTGATGAACAAGGACATATTTTTAACGCAATAGCATTAATTTCTTTTGAGTGACACCTCAATTAAAAGTGACTACCAACTGCAGACAAAGAAAATCCTCTCAACCAGTATTTCAAAACAAAAGAAGCCTCAAAAGTCGCCCCAAAATTTGTAGGGCAAACTGTCGCCTTGTGCATGCAAATGAATTTATTAACAGTACAATAGGAAACTATTTTGTAGTAGCATTGTTAAGTTTCTTAAAGTGTCAGTAAACCCAACAGTTTTTTTTGCATTTATAACACCACAATCATATGAATAGTCATCTGAATAATCAAAAATAGCGAAATCTCGTTAATAACCCTGTTTTATTGACGTTTGAAAACCCCTACTTCGGAGAGAAAAACGCGCAGTGAGAAGTTTGGGTCGAGCCTGGTCATGACGTACATCCCGGGATGAACTCTTTGTGATATATTGTTAATTCCGCAGTGACGTTGGTTTCGTTGATGATCTACAGGATTCTTCTCATATCATGTTTGCATTTCGATCGTAAATCGTAACTTTAGAGAATGATTAATGCAAGCTTCATTTTGACAGACATTGAAACCAGTACTGAAGGAAGTTCCGATTTTAGCAGCGCAGTTGAAACCATTGAAACTGACTATGAAGCAGATATGACAAAGATGATTCCTAGCGGAGTTAGGCCGAGCCGAGGCTTATAGCGAGAAGGGAAGCCCGGCGTTGTTTTATCAGAGACGTTTAGGAAGATGAGCTGAAACCCTTCCAAAATAGACCAAGATGAGCTACTAGCAGATTAACAGATAAGAAATAACAATTTCACAAAAAGGAATATATATAAATTTATATGCACTCAACTTTGCAAGCTACTGAGAAATGGTGTTTCCTAGCATTTGCAAAACTGTGCGAAACTGTTTTACTCATTTGTTGTTCATGAAAATACTGGAATATAAAATAACGAAAATGAGTTTCCATGCTAGTAAAGTGTTCATGATTTACCAACTGCAGCAAACGATCGTTCGTCACAAAACAGTGCATTGGAATCATTTCCTAAGCCACGCCTCTCTGCGAATCATCCTCAGACCAAGCCTTGACAGATCGGCGCGGAAGTGTTTCAGACACTGCTTTCGTTCTTTCGTTTGGCCTTGGCATTTGTTGTGATCTCAAAGACTATCATGAATTGCCTACAAAAAAAAACAGTAAAGAATCCTTGAGGGATTTGGAATGTCGTATGATATCTTTACAGTCATAATTCTCGAGTCAACAGATGATAAATCCATTACAAAATCGAAGAATTAAAAAGCTAATTACCCTTTGATGTGATCGTCTCCCTTTGTGCGTTGTTTACTTCGCTTCAGGCCTGTATTCGCCTTCAGCTTGCTCGTCGCTTTCAAAAGGAAGGATCTGAACAGAAAGGATAGGATTATCGAAACCCCTACATCGTCTGTCCTGAAAATGGCTTTCCAATGCTCTTCAAGTTCTGGCAAAACAATTCTCAGTCTCCCAAATTTGTGTGCTGCTGTTGCGAGCAGCTTAAACGGACTTTCCTGCACAGTTATTTGAGCTTGTCTCTTCTTGTCCTCACGAAATCGATCAACCGCTGTCTCCCTCTCTTTGCGACTTGTCTTTCTTCCTCACAAGAATTTGATTTTGTGCAGAGAGATTCCTTGTTCTTTCTAGTTTCTTCTGCTTTCATTCGAACACAACGCATTCATCATAAATTTTGTTTTCTTTTCGAAACTGCATCACTGTACTGCTGTTTGAATGCCAACCACGATGTGTCTGTACAGAACGCTTTGAGCAGCCGGCATTTCATCCCGGGATCTACGTCATGAGGCTCTCGCCCTAGTCTCTTTTGAAGTACGCGACTTTTTTCAAGAAAGGACAAAAATGGGGTACTTTAAACTCTCATATTTTCCAAACCAGTGCCAATTTATCACAAAGAGTCGTGATATATCATTTACTTGCATATTTTCTATCAATTTATGAAATAAAATGTGTTGGGTTTACTGACACTTTAAAGGAATACTGTTGCACGATCTCCGTGGAGGCGTGCTTAGTAGGCAAATATAAAAAGCTCTTCAAGGCGTGGAGGATCACAGGTCGATAGCAAGTACTTTTATGACAGATAGGATCCCTCCCAGCCATTCCCTCCCTGTTTTAAGAGAGTCAGGTTACATGTATCAAATGAACGTACGAGCGACAGGAATAATGTGCTTTCCGTGTTAGCTCTATTTGGCACACCTATATACAATCTTGCTAGACTGACCTCACTACCATATGTGTATTGTAGTTTAGTTAATAAATAAAGTTATTTTCGGTTGAATGCAATGAATTAGAAAATAAGTGATTTTTAATGGAAATCACGAGTCTATAACGAAAGAAGAAAGATACATCTAAAAATCAGCCTTGTGGGTTTTTTTATTTGCTCCAGAAGCCGATCAAAAGGCATTGCAATTCTTTGATATTTAGGCTTTAATTAAATAGTTACTATGCAGCTTGTTAATCAAATATACAAAATCCGCGGGCAGATCTTTGGATGTATCCTTCTTCTTTCATTGTAAACTCGTTACTTCTCTTTAAAACCATCTTTTGCGTGCACAAGGCGACAGTTTGTCCTACCAGTTTCTGGCTATTTTTGCAGCTTTATCTGTTTTGAATTACTGTTTGAGAGAATTTCCTTTGTCTGCAGTCTAAACTTGCTTTGAATTACGGTGTCAATCAATAGCAACTGATGCTGTTGTGTTACAAAACCTGTCCTTGTTTGCCTAAAGTGGTTCGCCATTCACCAGTCAGAGTGTTCTTGCTCTATTCAAGGCAACGTCACGTTGCATTTTTTTTTTTTTTTATATACCATCATAAATTTTTTACAAGACGAATTACTTATGACGCTACCTACTAATTACTCTACGAAACACTACAAGGACGATAATACCACGGGGAGCAATAGACTATGACAACCTCGCGGTAACTAATATAGAAAGAAATAAAAACTACTGGGTGAATCAGGAAAGATGTACCACCCGCCCGCAAAACCGCACCCCAAGAGCCACCCAACCGATTCGCACAATTTCATAGAGATTTTAAACGACGTGTCAAAGAGGCTTAAACGAAAATTTTGTCCAGGCCTCGGTCGAGGATTTGAAAAAGAATTAGACGAATCGGATGTGTGACCCCCGCGCCACGACTCCCCGAGCAGGCAACACACCCCCCGACCCACCCATTACATAAAGATACACGTAATTTCTGCTAAGAAATAAATCAACCATACAGAACTTTACATACAAGACACTTTACGAAGACATACTTGGTTGTTGGATGAGGTATGACTAGATATGATGCGGTCCTAATCGAATCGACCAGTTATTTTGATGAATTCTAGAGTCAATTCGAGAATATTTTTGTTAACGTCATTGGGAAGGTCTTTGTCACCATATAATAAAAGTTGCGTTAAGACCTCGTTTGGAATATTAACATATCCAAGTGGTCGTAGTAATGCTAAGACTCGAACGAGAAGATTTCGGCGTTGAACCTCAAAGGAAGGGCAAAGCAACAAGAAGTCTCTATACCGTCGTTCGTAGGGCACATTGGGTTGATGGTATCCCTAAAATTATGCTTGAACTTGTGAAAGTTCAATTTGCTAAGACCAACCCTAAGTTGAGTAAGATAGGATAGTCCTACTGGATCGTGAATCCCAAAGACAGATTTAGCAGGGGGGCGGATTATGGACAATAGCCTTTTCTTAAAAATAGCAATGGTTGGTGCAAGTCGTGCAAGTCTAATCTCTGGACATAGATCATTCCATTCAGACAAGCAATTGGGATAGAAGCTAGATTGAAATCTCTCAGTCCTTGCCCGAATTCACCCAATGACATCCTGTCTGCGAAGAGAATATTGGGACTGTTGAAGTTGCGGGATTGGATCCGTTGTATATGCGGGGGATAGGCTATTCATGATTTTGTAAAACAAAGTGATGCGTCTACTCCACCTTCGGGAACTTAGTGACTCCCAACCGAGTTCTGCGTACAGCTTTTCCCGCGATGTTCCTCTCCATGCCCCTGTAACGGCTAGAGCTGCAGAATATTGGACGGACTCTAACTTTTCCATTAAATTTGGTAATATGGTATTGCCGCTGAATTCACATACTTTAGCCGGAATATGGTAGATAACATCTCCGTAATCTAGGTGGGGTCGCACATAGAGCTTAAATAATTCGTGAAGAGTATGCCTGGGCAGATACTTGGAGAGACATTTCAGCAGACCAATGCCCTTTCTTGTTTTAGATATAGCTGCTTTGATTTGAGCGGAAAAAGAAAGCTTTGAGTCCAGGATAATTCCTAAATGTTTATGTTCTTCTACTTTCATCACCGGTATGTTATTAAAACGAATTACTGGATGGTGAATTTCAATTTTTTCTTAGAAAATACCAATTCCACAGTTTGTTTTTGTGGATCTGGATTAAATGACATCTTCCAATCATAGGCCCATTTTCTTATCAATTCTAAGTCATGGTTCATGTCAGTGGCAGCTATATTTGAGTCTTCTACTACGGTAAAAAATGAAGTATCATCAGCAAAAAGCTTAACATTGCACTTTAAGCCTGCAGTTAGATCGTTTATATATACAAGGAAAAACAAGGGTCCTAAAATAGAGCCCTGAGGCACTCCTGCTGAAATATCTCCCCAATTTGAACTCTGTCCATTCAGGACGGTCCGCTGTTTTCGGTCCTTGAGGAAACTTTTGATAAGGGAATGAAGTTCGCCTGAGACGCCGCATCGTTTTAGTTTATAAATTAAGCCGTCATGCCACACTCTGTCGAATGCTTTAGAAATGTCAAGATACACGGAACGAACATCAAGTGGGGGGTTGCAGTCAAATGCCTTGAAGATCGTATGCGTTATGGAAATTAATTGATTAACTGTAGAATCACCGGGACGAAAACCAGACTGATTCGGGTTAAGTAATTCATTTGTAACAAGATGCGAGTACAAAGTGTCGTACATAAGCTTTTCTGGTACTTTCCCAAAAATTGGTAGAAGAGAAATTGGACGGTAGTTCCCCTTGACATTTTTTTCATTTTTCTTATGAACCGGCACTACATTTGCAAATTTCCAAATTTCGGGAAATACACTACGTCTCAAGCAATTTTTGAATATTATTTTAAGTGGAATAACCAACGCAGCATCACCTAATTTTATCATTCTAACAGATATTTCATCCCAGCCATGTGCTTTATTAGGATTAAGTGACCTAATGATGTTCAGAATCTTTTCATCAGAAATGGGAAAATCACTTATTATAGAAGAAGTTGCTGGAGCATCTTGTGGAAGTTCACTACCTGTGTCAATCGTCGTACACTGAAGTATAAAATAGTCATTAAATAAATGTGCCTTTTCAGTAAAGTCCGTTATAAATATCCCGTTCTCAAGAAGAGGTGGTATTATTGGAATCTTGGCCTTGTTTAGGACGGTGTTGATTAGGGACCAATATGTTTTACAAGAAGTCCCGGGGTTTGCTAATGTATTTCCTGCCTTAAGGAAGTAATTTCGTTTGGCATCCTCAATCAGTTTCTTACCCTTGGATATCATTTTCTGTATTCCTTCTAGTTTGTCATTTGGCTGGCCCCTACTCACGAAATTTCTATAAGCATGATTCTTTTTCCTCAAAAATTTTTTAACATTCTGGGTTATCAAAGGTGCTTTCTGAGGTCTAATCGTTTTAGCTTTGCTGGGTATAAAATTGGTATAAATGTTTAGCAAGACTTCATTGAGAAGTTCAACTTGTTGATTAGGGCATGTCATGTTTTCAAGGTGCTCTTGCCAATGAAACATTTCAATGCTTTTCGTGATGGCGACAAAATCGGCCTTGTCATAATACCAAATCCTGCGTTTGTAGGGGGGTAGTTTTACATTTGAAACTGATCACGTTGCTTTGTTCTCGATTAAGAAAGGAGCTGCTGGGTGGCTATTTGATTAAGAGTTTCTGGGCTCTTTTTCGTTTCATTGCAACCGATGATTTCAGGAAAACATATAAAACAAGCAGTTTTAAAGAAATCCCCTAAAATCCAAATTCCATGTAGCTTAAAAAGAATCAACGGAGACAAAGACCTCGCGCTAAAGGTGTCCGGGAAAAACGCTGAAGGAGCCTGGGCGTTCTGTCATTAGCCTATATTGTATTTGATGATTTTGATATATTCGTGAATATTTTTAGCAAGGGGAACAATAACGTGCATAGGAATTTTCTTTGTCCTATTAGATTTCCTCCACTTAGCTCCATCCATTCACATTAATTAAGTAAGGAAGATTCATTTTTACATCTAAGATGTGCTTTTTAATCATTATCAGTCAATGAGATTGGTGAATAGTTCATGAATGCACTGTACATCATGGCAAGCACAGAAACATGTTTGCCTTAACCACTATTCTAAAGTTGAACATATATTTTTCAGCTGCCAGAAGCAACTGGGATGCAAGTGACGATAAGTGCCACTTCCAAGAAAGAGACATGGTTGAACTTCTTCATTGTCAACATGGGCATCATCATTGGTTTCGTAATTATGCTTGTACTTGCCTTATATGGAGAAGGGATCAAAATCTAAGCCAGCAACTGACTGATTTACTCCAGGAACAGACCACTTTGAAAATGAAGTACGAGATTTTGGGATTTGTAAATCTCTTAGAATTTTCAAATATTTCGGAGATTTAATCTGAGGGTTTTAAAGGTTTTGCACATTTTCTTAGACATTTTCAGATTTTTACATTTTTGAGATTTTCAAAATTTTTCAAGATTTTCAAAGATTTTGCAAGGCTATTCCAGCATAGGAATCTTTCGTCGTACATAGCCGATTGCTCGTGACCCATGGTTGAAACTGCCAAAGCCTCATTTTCACGGACCAATCAGACGGCTAAAAGGCGAAGGAGACTGAGATTTGTAAAGTTTTTAAGGATATTGTTTGGGATTCCTTAGATTTTGTGAAGATTCCAGACATTTTAGAAATTTTTTGAGATCTTTGGATTTTTCTAGTTTTGTCGGATGTTTTAAAAACATTTTACGAATCTTTTGGAGTAATTGGCCCCTCATATTTATCACTTAAGTAACCAATGGGAATATAAAAACACTACTCACGTAACCAAAGGGAATATAAACATATAAACACATTTAGTTAGCGTATGGAATTTAACCAAAGGGAATATAAACATATAAACACATTTAGTGAGAGTATGAATCCCACAACAGAAAAGTTTGACTCATTTGAAAGCCCCCGCTCTTGAAGTTGTGTAATCATCTTACTTCGCAGCCAGAACATTCAGGCAGACAAGATCAGAGCCCAGGTAGAGCCCCACCAGAGCGTTATGACAAGAGCTCGTGGACTCGATTAGTTTTCTCTATTTTTGAGATCCCAGTGCTTTTCGCTAAAAGCTGCAACTTCGTATTCACCTTTAGTGGCTGGATTCAGTTCCACGCTGCTGACAATGTGCAAAGAATTAACAAGTGCATTCTCGCTCAATTCCTCGCCAGCATTTTGAAATACGACATAGCATTTGTTGGGAACTATATCGGCATACATATTTACTTCATCTTACTAATTTGATTAATTTTGAGTCCATATTTATTAGATAAAAGGTCAAGACTTGCAGAACACTGCGAAGAAAATAGATGCATGAAACAAACTGCCAATTTAAAGCTCAGTGTGCTTGAAATGGAAACTAACATTTTTATAAAGTATATACTTTAAATCTGTGACATGCCTCCTACTATTTGAAAAAAATTTGGAGAAATCGGTTCAGCAATTGATTGAATAGAATTTTTCTCGTCAAGAAGGGATAAATTTGCCAATTTTCCGTGATTTTTTTGATTGTCTTGCAATGAATCACGTGACTAATTTATTAACATTGTTATATTTGAAAGACATGTGTTTAAAGAACAATAAGGGTAAATCTTATTGTTATCTCTTTTGTAATTTTGGAGAAACCCCCCTCCCCCCACTACAAAACAACTAAAAAATCGCCCAGTTCAACTTCAAATATTAAGGTACTAATAATAGTAACTAACGCAGTGTTTCGTATTAAAAATTTGCTCCGTGGAGCAGTGCAACTTTTTGCCCGTTGGCCATAGTGGGGCACACTTGAAGAAAATGCCGTTTTTTCTGTCACCTTCAAAATCGTTTAAAGTCAGTATGTAGAATTTTTCTCTTCGTTTTGTCTTCAAATCTTCTGTTGCACCTTAGCGTGGTTTTGGTCAACCTCGCCTCCATGGCCTTTTTTCGTGACAAAAGGCCTTGGGGACGAGGTTGGGTTTTGGTCTGACACCTCTCGTTATTCGAATATAACTCCCTTGTATTGTTGTATCTTAGTGCACCTTAGCAGAACATAAGGTTTCAAACCGCAAAGTCTGAAAGGAATGCTTTTTCCTCTGATTCGCGGTTTGAAACCTTACCTTCTGCGAAGGCGCACTAAGACACGGTAATACAAGGGAGTTATATTCAAATAACGAGAACCGTTAGGCCAATACCACGTTCAGTTGCAGCAGATGAGTTGAAGATGAAACAAAGAGAAAAACGAGGATCAAAGCAAGGTAAATCAATATTGAATCACAACATCCGTGTCCTGAGACCCTTGCTTTAACAACACTTTCCAACTCGTAACAAAAAATTGTGGGATGCAAGTTTCTAAACTTCGAGTGACATTTGATCGCTTAAGACTGCGTTCACACGATGCCGGCACATTTTGAAAACGGTGAGAAATGTGACGGATAGGCCTTCCGTTCACACGATGCCGGCCCATTTTTTATCGGCAGATTTTGAAAGCGGAAGATTTTGACCACGGAACTCTTTGAAAACGGTATCGTGTGAACGCTAACTCAAATTTTGCTACCGTCACATTTTTCACCGTTTTCAAATCGTGTGAACGCAGTCTAAATTTCTTAGTTTTCGGGAAGAGGCGACAACAGTTATAAATGGTTTCTGTTAATGAAATTTATGAACTGTGATTAATCTGATTGTAAGTGAATGAACGACTTTGAATTTTTCAATTGTAGAAAAATTAATACTATTTTACCTTGCTGCATATTCGTGTAATGCTCTTAATTACAAATGTGTAACACTAACGCTCGATCCAGGCTCTTATAGAATAGCTAAAAGTTCTATTGCATCTGCTTATATTTTCTAACTTGTTACGTAGTATTTTGATGTTTTTATCTTAAGTTTATCAATACATGCTCTTACAGCAAAGAAAATACTTCTCATGCAGTATATATAATCCGAATCAAATTTTTTTTGCGGCTTCATTCACCTGATCATGCTGTATGGCTGTACAGCGAAATATTGTGAATTTTATCATTAGATATTCAAACATGAAGCTTCTTGTTATTCTTTTGATGTGATCCATACAACACAAATTCAGTTTTACCTTTTTTCAAGTTAATGAACATGTTATTTTCATCAAGCCAGTCTGGAACTTTTTGCAGTTCACTGTTAAGTGAATTTTCTATTTCATTTGAGTTCTTTCTTGTACAATATAAAACGGTACCGTCGGCATATAATATAATGCCATCATGGGTGAGCGGAATATGGATATCGTTGATTATCAGCCCAAAGAGAAGGCACCCCAGGATGGATCCTTGTGGGACACCACATCTAACGTTTTCTTCGCATGAAGAGTAATCACCTATCCATTGTAATTCCACATCATCTATACCATAACTTGGCAAGTTTTCCAGCAAGGTTGCATGACGTACTGTGTTGAAGGTTTTACGGAGGTCAATATAGACAGCACTACTAAGTAGCCCTTTTTCAACGTTCTGTCTTTCTGACAGAAAGGTAACTGCATGTTACGTAGATGTCCCTTGTCTAAACCCAAACTGTCGTGGGCACAACAGGCAATTCGATTCAAGGCACTGGGACAATTGATTATAATTGATCAGATAACTTTTGATAGAGCAGGAATTACCGTGATAGGCGTATAGTTTTCCACATTGTCAGATTGCCTGATTCGAAAATAGGGGTGATGTTCCCACATCTAAAGTTTTGATTCGTGCAAATATTTTGATTCTTTTTCTTCAGATAAAATGTTGCGTGCTCTCCTCCACAGGTACTTCATCAAGGTTGAGCTGGTGGAGCAGGCACAAGGAGAGAGAGATAAGGGACCTCCCTCTCCTTCGTTTTTCTTTCCTCTATCAATTCGTCTCGAAGATGCTTTATTCTTTAACAGGAAAATGGCGTTACATGAAGTTTGGATGTTAATTTTCATACAATACCGCATACCGCGCCGTGAAAGCTCGATACCGCAATACCGCACAAAATTTACCCATCATTACCGCAATACCGCACAAAATTCACCCCCGATACCGCAATACCGCAAACCCCGAAGTACCCCTCCTCCATTGATGTTCCAGGCTCCAATATCCAAATGATTGAAAAAAGAACCGACGGATTTCAAGTTGTTCATGAAAAAGACAAGGAAATGGTTCACATATTTTCTCGTCTAGAACTGCCCTTTCCTTTTGTAGTACCGCTGCATGCTCCGGCCTCTATCTTGCTTTCTACTTTGTTGCGATTGGGCTCTATTTTCATAGAGTGAGAATAGATTGTATCTTCGTATTAGCTCATAGCTAATGTTAGTTGAAAGTAGTTTGCTCCCTTGGGTGGATAGATGAATTGCATCTTCTGCAAAAATGTTTGCTGTTTTATGAGATTTAAAGAGGTTGCTATTGTCAATCAATGACACAAAATCACGACGATAAAATTCTTTCAGCATTCTAAGGTTGACGTCTTGACGCTTCAGCTTAAGATCGTTGTCATCTCCTCTGGGGGCTATCAGGCAAGATAATCTTCACGTCTTATTCAGCAGATAGTATAGCATATCCACTGTTTCTTGTTTGGACTTGAGTAGATTCTCTGGTGTGGAGCCAACTCTCAAGTCATTTGTGCCAACATGGAACACAAAACAATCTGGATAGGCTTGTAGCTTTTAAATAAAGTCACATACCTGGGACCTGAGGCCATTTATATGGCTTATGATATTTTGCGAAGTTTTGCGAATTTTTTTGTCAATGTATCTAATACACACATAGGAAATGCCAAATGTATGGTAAATAGCTAATTTAAGCAAATTGAGTCAAATACCGGGTGTCTCAAAAAAGAGTATCCCCTTTTGACTGAACAAGGCAACAATACAATAACATTTCGGGACTTTTCGAATTCATGGCTACATTTGTTGGTCTTCAACTTAAATGCACATACCTTGCATTTTGAAATCGACCGCCAAACACCGGAGATACGAGTTCACAAGGTCAAAATTTGGAGTGCACCTGAAACCAGAGGTTTTGAGAAATGGCCTAGCCATTATTTGACACCAAACAGACGAATTTTCAACTTTGACCTTTAGGGTGCCGGCGGTGGTAATCGGACACTTAAGGAAAACGAAATATTTTCATAAGAAACTTTGATCAAAGACAAAAAACCAAAAGTTACATGGACAGGTATTTGGACATATCTTCCCGCAATGTTTTGGTTTTTTACTTTGCCTGCTTTTCTTTGACAACGATGTTTTTGAAACTGATCTTGGCAGTGGTTTTCGGACAGTGGCGGTGGTTCTCGGACGGTGTGTTCACAATGCAGAATGTGCCAAGTTAAACATTTTTTCTGTTTATACTTGGCAAGTATTCCATCTATAAACACTTTTGCTTCATATTTCTTGTCGTTTTTTCTTTCCTTGAAAGCGAAAACAATGGTTCTTGTAATGACATTCTGGGGAGCTCTCGATACAAACAAAACAATCTAAAAGCTAGAAGATACGTCTGAAAAATGTTGTTTTGATCTCATTACTATTTTCGATTGATGTATGCATAGATATTTATGAGTGAAGTGTCAAAATCCAAAAACATATTCAAATCTGACCTTTGTTCATGCTCCCAAACAACTGATTTATTTGGTGTCCGAAAACCACCGCCATGAACTTTTAAAACCATTCGATATGAAATCCGCTGTCCCCCTTCAGTGAAACTGTTTTAAGTCTTTGGCACAACGCTATACGTTATTTACATGCTAGACATGTACTTCAAATGATTGTTTAAGATTTTTGCTCCTTTCTGGAATGGATTAAGAGTTTTGATTCAGGGATGTGGATATTCGCAACGACAGCTTCTACACTGCCAAGTACAACGAAATCAACTTCTTTAGCGTGTTTTACATTCGTGAAGGCTTTTCTTGTAGTTGTTTAGTATCTATAATGTTAGCTTTCAATACCAAGAAATACTCAGTTTGATGGATTTCATTTAAAACATACATTTCTGTCAGTTTTCGGGAGTGTCCGATTACCACCGCCGTCCGATTACCACCGCCGACACCCTACTTTTTACTTTTGAAAAGATGCATACTTTGAATTACTTCAATTATTCTTGAAATGACTTTTCTTTTGAAGAATTGGTCCTTGCATTGCATTCGATCCCAAGTGTTTTGTATTAAAGAAGAGGAAAAGGAGCACGTGCACGCTTATTTTGGAGATGTGGCACGACTTTATCATTCTTACCACATTTTTACTATATTTGTTTAATTTCACAAGATACAATATTTCAATGTACATCCATTCAGTGTCGTGGTATCATGTTTATTGTTGTTATAGTTGAAAGCTACATTTTAATAGTCATTCGAAAATGTTACGTCAGCCCTTATGTAGCAGAATCGATATTCAAAACAATGATATGTTCTACCGGGTGAACCAGAAAAAAGTTTCCACTTTTGTAAATTCATAGGATAAAGAGTACTGGATGGATTGGAATGAATCAATATTTGCTTGACAGCCAAAAGATCGAAGTATTTTTATGATTTTTCTCGCCTTGTTGCAAGCATTGGAAAAAATGGTAAAGTCAAATTTAGAAAAAATTTGTGGTTGCAAAATGACTGAAAAAGGCCTAAAATACGTGATTAAATTATAAAGGACTATAACATAGAAAAGGTAATTTTTCATGGGTGAAAGATGTCGTCTGCACATTTATTGCCATGAGATTGAAAATCTTTAGTATCTGTTTGAGAATCTTATATGTTATTGCTCTTGACAGAGGTGAAGCGCTCGTGTGTATTGTTCTGGGTTAGGAGAGTCCTAACGATTTGATCAAATATTTTGGGCCCTTTTTCAGTCATTTTGAAAACATGAAGCTTGTGTAAAGTTGAATTTACCTATAGTTGCAGTGATCGTAAGAAGATGAGAAAAATCACAAAAATACTTTGATCGTTTGGCTTTTAACTAGAATTTGAATCATTCACATCCATGAAGTTCTTGTTGTGCTACGAATTTTCGAAAGTGGGAACTTATTTCTGGCTCACCCGGTATATATTCATAATTTCTGCCGTCAATGCAGTTTTACTGAAAGCGCATTAATGAAACTTTTCCCGTCGTTCTCACGTCACACTTTTGTCTGTAAAACATCTAACTATGATCTAATAGTTCAAACTACAAATTTTGACGAAGGAAGGTGGATTTAGGGTGGAATCAAACTGCTACAGACCAGTATACTGTATTAACAGCGTTGTTTGTAGTTTTTTAGCGTTTGTGGTATTTTGCTATTTTTGGTGCGGCATTGCGGTATTTGGTGTCTTTTTCGTGTGGTATTGCGGTATTGGGACCCCCCCCCCCGAAGTACCCCTTATGGAGTATTCCATACTGATGGTAAAAGTAAGTCAAATTTATCCAAACTTTCAGACAATAACTTTTTTTTTTTTTTTTTTTTTTTTTTTTTATTCAAATATTAAATTTTACAAGATACTTTACATTCTACTATACCTAATTCTAATTACTATACGACACTACAAGTACGATACCGTGGGGAGCGAAAGACTATGACTACCCCATGGCCAATATCTAAAAACACGAAACGTTAAACCGTATACAATCACACTACGAACAATTTATAAATTAAAGGATACTATACTGGATTCAGTTTCACTCCAGATGTCAGGTCAGTGTTGCGATGAATTTGTTGATGCAACGAGTGCAACTCATTTGGTGTAGATTTAGGTAAGTAAAATGCCTGACCATCTGATGTGAAACAGAATTTACAAGGAAAAGAAACACTAACGGTACGGGACTTGGTGATTGCTTAGTGCATGGCTAAATTCTCAATAGATCTTAATCAAACCGACCAGTTTCGTGGATGAAGCGTAAAGTTAATTCGAGTACATTTCTATTCAACTCATTAGAAAGGTCTTCATCACCATACAATAAAAGCTGCGTCAAAGAATGATTTGAAAGATTGGTGATTTGTACATATGGTCGTAATAGTTCAACAATTTCAGCGAGAAGATTTTGTCGTTGAACATCAAAAGAAGGGCAGAGCAACAAAAAGTGCTCCGTGTCTTCAATGCCATCGCTTGTTGGGCACATTGGGTTTATGGTATCTCTGAAATTATGCTTGGATTTATGGAGATTTAACTTGCTGAGACCAACCCTGAGTTGTGTTAGGTAGGATAATCATGTGGGATCGTGAATTCCAAATACAGATTTTGCAGGGGGACGGATTATTGATAAGAGCTTTTTCTTAAAAACAGCAATAGAAGGTGCAAGTCTCAATTCAGGCTCAAGCTTATTCCATTCGCATAAACAGTTTGGATAGAAGGAAGACTTAAATTTTTCTGTCCTTGCCTTTAGTCGCCCAATGACATCCTGTCCGCGGAGACGGTACTGCGACTGATGAAGAGGGGGAATTGGATCAACTGTATACTCAGGACTAAGATTATTTATAAACTTGTAGAACAAGGTAAGGCGTCTACTCCATCTTCGGGAACTCAGTGATTCCCAACCAAGCTCTGCGTACAGCTTCTCTCTAGATGTTCCCCTCCATGTACCTGACACAGCTAAGGCAGCAGAATACTGTACGGACTCTAGCTTTTCCATTAAATTTGGTATAATAATATGTTGACTGAATTCACATACTTTGGCAGGAATATGGTAAATGGCATCACCATAGTCTAGGTGGGGTCGAACATAGAGCTTATATAATTCATTTAGGGTATGCCTTGGCAAGTATTTGGAGAGATATTTTAGCAAACCAATGCCCTTTCTCGTTTTAGAGATCGCTGATTTGATATGAGCTGAGAAAGACAGCTTTGAGTCCAGGATAATTCCTAAATGTTTGTGTTCATTTACTTTCTTGACAGGTACGTTGTTAAAAAGAATCACTGGATGATCAATTTCGAGCTTTTTCCTTGAAAATGTTAATTCAACAGTAACAGTAAGACAATAACTTCTTACCTATTATTAAAAAGCTTGACATTTTTGTCATGTTAGAAAGTCAAAATGGCCCAGTTCGTGATCCATTATATAAAGAAAATTTCTGGCTTTTCATAAATAACAGACAAAGAAGTGATAATAACCGATACTTTGGAGGTCAAGTTATAAATGTGAAAAACTCCTTCCGCCCTGGAGTTAAGATCGTACAATCATATCATCATCTGAAATCACTTGGTTAAGATCATAAAACCATCTAAATTAGATATCACTTGGTTAAGATCATAAAACCATCTAAATTAGATATCACTTGGTTAAGATCATAAAACCATCTAAATTAGATATCACTTGGTTAAGATCATAAAACCATCTAAATTAGATATCACTTGGTTAAGATCATAAAACCATCTAAATTAGATATCACTTGGTTAAGATCATAAAACCATCTAAATTAGATATCACTTGGTTAAGATCATAAAACCATCTAAATTAGATATCACTTGGTTAAGATCATAAAACCATCTAAATTAGATATCACTTGGTTAAGATCATAAAACCATCTAAATTAGATATCACTTGGTTAAGATCATAAAACCATCTAAATTAGATATCACTTGGTTAAGATCATAAAACCATCTAAATTAGATATCACTTGGTTAAGATCATAAAACCATCTAAATTAGATATCACTTGGTTAAAGCTTGATAAAGTACCGGGTGAGCCAGAAAAAAGTTCCCACTTTTGACAGGCCAGGATAAATCACACACTAGGCCAATTTTAGTTGTTTATGATCTAATCGTTTGCCAAGATCCTATATTATTCTTGGTTATTTTTTGCAGATTTTTCTGACGCCAATTTATCGATATATGAACGATTTCTTCATTTCATTCATTTCATTTTCATTTTATCTTTTTTACCCATGGTATCCCCTCAATAGTGATAATTGATTTACAAGGGGCCATGCTAAAAACTTACAAATAACTACTAATTTACAATAAAAACGACATTTGCTATAAAACCTAAACCTAAACCTAAACTTAAACTAATTACAAATTGTCATAAATAAATAAAAGAAAACAGAAAAGAATTGGTGAGAAATTCATGGCTGCACCTTCTTTTTAAACGCTCTCAGGGTTGAAGTATTTCGGATCTCAGGGCCAAGACTGTTCCAAAGCTTGGCGCCTCGGTACGCGAAACATTTCTGCCCCCCTGCCGATTTTAATAATGGCAACCTGAGATTGACTTCGGCGTTTCTAAGAGAACGACTGGTAGAGTTGTTGACTCTCGTGAACATGTCTTTCATATAAGAAGGCACGTCCCCATTAAGGGATTTAAAGACCATTTTCTGAGCTTCAAAATCAATAAGCTCCCTGACAGTCGGCCATTTAAGCGCCCGAATAACTGGTAAAGCAGTAGCATCAAATGGACTGTTGGAGACGAGTTTTGCAGCCCGATTTTGAAGTTTCTGCAACTTTTCAATGGCAGTCACCCCAGCATTTCCTCAGACAGGGCAGCAATATCTAAAGTAAGGCTCCACTAAACTCTTATACATTGTCTTGACAGTTGAAATAGGAAGGTACTGCTTGGCATAACGAAGCACACCAATACCTCTAGAGATCTTATTAGTTGTTAGGGCCAATTGAGATGTCCATTTAAGTTGATGGTCAACCTGAACACCAAGAAGACCTCCTTTACCAACTTGATATCCTCGGAACCAATCTTAAGGTGTGGTTTGGTTGAATCAACAGAGTCAATTTTTCGCAGCTTACCATTACTCCCTATAATCATTGCTTCTGTCTTTGCAACGTTTAAAGACAACTTATTCCCTTCAAGCCATCCTTTCAAAGCTTCTAAGTCAGCATTAACTGCTTGATTAATTTCCGAAACAGATTCAGAGGCATAGTAAATGCTTGTGTCATCTGCATACATGGATACAAGGGAATTTTTCAAACAACAAGGAAGATCGTTAATATAGACCAGAAAGAGAAGTGGTCCAAGACATGAACCTTGTGGTACACCGCAAGTTATACTGTCTGCAGCGGAAATTCGCCCATTCACCTCACAGTATTGTCGTCTACTGGTGAGATATGAGCGAAACCAGCCAAGTTCTTTTCCTTTCAAGCCACATAATTTAAGCTTCCTTAATAGAATATCGTGGTCAACTGTGTCAAAAGCTTTCTTTAGGTATATGTAAACGACAGCTGTGTATTTACCTTTATCAATGTTTAAGTACCAGTCGTTCGTGCACTTTAACAGAGACGTGAGAACCGAATGAAGGGCCCGAAAACCTGACTGACCAGAGAAAATCAGCTTGTTTTTGTCAAGGTAATCGTACAGCTGGTTATAGACAAGCTTCTCAAATAAACGAGAAACAACAGGTAGCACCGATATAGGCCTATAATTTGACCTATCATCTTTTGAGCCTTGCTTAAAAATTGGAGCTACGTTAGCAGTTTTCCAGTTGTCAGGGAAGCAGCCGACGGACAGAAACAATGTGAGACAATCTTGAAATTTTTTGGGGCTGCCGACTGCCCAAAAAGATCCAAAAACAGTGATCAAATTTCCTACAGATTGAACTTGGCAGAACAAAGGGAGTCAGTGCTCTTCGAAATGGCAGGGAATTTGGAAATGGGTTAGGTACAATCTGTCGCACGAGCGCGGGGTCGTTCAATGATTGCGCAAGTTTAATTTCAAAGAAATGATAAAAGAACTGAGATTCTTTGTATCAATAAAAATGGCATTAAACTTACGCAATCATTGCACGACCGCTCGTGCGACAGGTTTTACCAAATCCCTTTCCAAAGTCCTTCGTCATTTCGAAGAGCACTCCCTTTGTTCAGCCAAGTTCAATCTGTAGGAAATTTGATCACTGTTTTTCGATCTTTTTTGGCAGTCTGCAGGCCAAAAAAATTTCAAGAAATCGTTAATATATCGTTAAATTGGCATCCGAAAAATCTACAAAAAAACCCAGAATAATATAGGATATTGAAAAAAGATTAAATCAAAAATAGCTAAAATTGGCCTGGTGTGTGATCTATCCTGGCCTGTTGAAAGTGGGAACTTTTTTCTGGCTCACCCGGTATATTTTCACAAGATAAGGATATTTATCTGGCATTTGTCTGGTTGTCTACATTCCTCCAGCCAATCGTCGTGACTTTTGCACTTACACAGATATAAGTCCTGGCTCCTTATTGGCCAATATGGGCACATCAGAACGAGGAGAGGGGCGCACTGTACCAGACCCTCAATTTTCTGTCAGAGAGTGTGGTACCCAGGGCAACAGCAATGAGAATAGACCATTTTGACATTTAGAAAAAGGATCTGGGAGAGCAATATTTTTCTGGTAAATGGCTGCCACAGGGCTTTTCACCAACGATAAATTGAACTGTGGCAGCCATTTACCAGAAAAATGTTGCTCTCCCCAGGCCTTATTCTAAATGTCAAAATGGTCTATTAGCAACTGTCGGAGGTTGCCATGACTACGCCTTCCCTCGTTTGTGAGCGAACAGAACAATCTGTGCAGTTTTGTCAATTTTGTCCTAATCTTTTGTGTGAAAGTCCATAAGTTTGAGTTGAGCAAAAAATGTGATTGATGTTGTCGTTGTCGTTGTTACGAACTGGGATCCCAGGGGGGGGGGGGGGGGTACTTCACATATTTTGGGTACGGGGACGTGCCATCGGGAAGGGTATCGATTTTCGCGATTTTGGTATAAGGAACGGTATCGATTTTTGCGATTTTGGTACAAGGAACGGTATCGATTTTCACGATTTTGGTTAAAGTTTAAGATCGGATATACATTTTTGGAAAATTGGTATAAAGTCGGGTATGCTTTTTCGGAAAATTTGTATAAGGAACTGGTATGTTTTTGAGGCTTCGATGGCACGTCCCCGACCAAAACCTGTTCATGTAACCCCCCCCCCCCCGGGACTGGGATATCCTAATTCCTGGTGCAAGCATATGAGGTGCAAGCAACAAGCAACATTGCATAATTATGCCGACGATAATACTCTAGCTTATTTTTCCAGGACCCTATCAGATTTGATTGGGGTACTGGAAGAAGAAGCAGGAGTTGCTTTGACTTAGCTGAAACAGAATCAAATGATTGCTAACCCAGAAAAATTCCATGCACTCCTTATTAGAAAGGATTAAACAAATACCTGCGGAGAGAATATCAACATCCAAGGTAAAATTATCCAGTCGGAAGAAACAGTAAAATTTTTAGGTATTCAGCTAGATTATAAGCTAAATTTTGAACAGCATATCTCTGAACTTTGCAGAAAAGCAGCATCACAACTTAATGTGTTAAAAAGACTCAAACAATTCATTGGCTTTAATGAAAGGAAAATTCTTGTGCAAAGTTTTGTATATTCCAATTTCAACTATTGCCCGCTAGTATGGTACTTCTCATCAGCTAAGTCTTTGCAAAAAATTGAGAAGATTCAAGAACGTGCTCTTCGATAATGATCACCGATCTTCTTACAGTGAATTACTCTTGAAATCAGAAAGATGTACTATGCATGTTTCCCGTCTGAGAGTTCTCTGTATAAAAGTTTTCAAGACCTTGAAACATCTCAACCCATCTTTCATGCGTGATATTTTCAAAATAAGATCTTCCAGATATTCATCACGAAATCCGTACGACTTACAACATTATAGACCAAATCAAGTCACTTTTGGTTCAAACAGTCTTCGATCACTAGGACCTCAAATCTGGAATGCATTGCCAAATGAAACTACATCTGCCGACAACTTAAATTCTTTTAAAAGCATGATAAAACAATGGAATGGACCAAATTGTGAATGCAATGCTTGTCAATATTCACCTGAATTTTAGAAAATTATCAAGATTTATGAAAAATATTTGTATATTTATAGTGCCTGTGAATTCAAGTTGTATCCAGTAAACCTTGTCCATATTATGTCCATATATGTCTTGAATATTTAACTTACTAAACTTATCTATTAATTTCTTCATTTCTTAATTTATATATTTGTATGTTCGATTTGGATTAGTTGTATATATTGTAAATATGTATAGCTAGATAAAGATAATCGAATGAAAATAAGTTGACAAAAAAAAGGTATTACATGAAGTATTTGTATCAGTACCTCATAATGGAATGACTTCCTAGAATTACACAGAAAAGTGCCTTCCGAGAATTCAGTTCACAGGAAGGCTGGCAGCGCCATACGGTGAAACTATCCAGATGTTTGTAAATTATGAATCTGTCAAAACACCTTCAAACTTAGCTTTACCTCGGAAGATCGGAAACGAGAATCAAATTTCATCCGTCGAACAGGAAGTCATTAGTGTGGGTGAAGTTGTCAGCGGCTAAATGCCTTTGCTTCCTCATTTGCGAGTTTTTGAATTTAAACCACATGGATGCCTCTCAACTCCTGAATGAAATGACGATCGATAGACAGGATGAAAGATGGAGGCTGCGAAAACTGAAGACATTTACAAAATTCTTCTTGTCATTGCTTGTGATGTTGTGTACTTTTAAGAACGTGGGTAAGTAAGTTAGGCCACCAACAGGCCATTTGTAAGATTCTGTTATCTCTCGTCGAAGGAACGAAGTTACTATTGATAGGGCAAGCATTATTTATCCCCGAAGGGGGGGGGGGGACTTGGTAATTCAAGGTGACGTACCCGTTGCAAAATTTTGGGCCTTGAATTTTGCAATTTACTACCCCTTATGGTGGATAAATTGTCAAGTTTACAACCGCTTTGTTGTTGTAAAAGTTGACATGATTAGCTCGTGGAGTTTTAAAAAATTTATTTGATGAATTGAATTGCTGTTAGTAAGATTCTGTAACAACAGAAATCAACCAGTTATTCACTTTTCCTCTAAAATCGATTCGCTAGCAAACTCATTTTATTGAATTAAGATTCCAGCACTCGTTTGATTATATTAGTTAGTAAATTTACAAATCAATATGCTGATGCAAAGTTTTAGATTGAAATAAATAAGAAAGGTGCACATTTTAATTGAATTCATTCATGTCTTAAAAATCTGAAGAATCCCTTTTGACTCTAGCTCAGTCTGTCCTAAAATGTTAACATAATTGAAATCTTGCCCTCTCTTCAGCTTGTTAAAATTAGTTACATGCCCTCGGGCATGCCCTGTTGCGTTATTGATTTTATTGATGTAAAGGAACTAGCCAAAACATAAATTGTCTGAAATGGGAAAGTTTAGAATAAGGATCACTAAGTTTCAATGGTCGGTGGGTAGGAATGCTGTACTATTAATTGATGAGCATATTTTAACTGCGTTCTTTTCTGTTCTGATTGTGATATCAATGTATTTGATTGATTCTCAATGTGGTACTATTTCAAGGTAAATCAAAGTAAGTGGGAGTCTTTTTCTTGCTCATATTTGCTATACAATAGCACTATTGTTTCTGGAACGATCAACCTATTGTTATTGCTGCTTACGGAAAAATTTACTACCACTTAGGCTAAAAGCAAGTACCACTAAGGGTTTAGGTTAGGGTTTTGCGCATTTTGCAACGGGTACGTCACTTTGAACAGTCCCCTCCAGGGTATTTGCCATCAATTGATAAAGGCATCTAATCCATACAGACCTGAACAATAATTGTGATTTTTTTGTTGCAAGCATTGAACAGAAGCCATTAAGAACTCGTTAGGAAATTTTGGCTTTTAATTTCCCCAGAACAAGATTCAGAATCAGATTCAGAACAAAATTCAGAGTCAGAAAAAAAATCTCACTATAATGACAATAGCACAAAAAAGAACTTCTGACAGAAACCAAAACTAGTTTACTGATTAGAAAACTATTAGCTTCATTTTGAGCTTCATGGCAAGCTTAAATTCCTCTACAGAAAACAAAAACTTTCTGGATTCCTCCCTTCGCAGGTTGCTTTAAATGCTCTAATTCAACCTCATTTTGATTATGCATGCTCCTCATGATACCCAATGTTAAATAAGAGGCTGTCCAAAAAAAATCCAGTCGGCCCAAAACAAATGCATCCGATTTTATCTTAATTTAAAAAACAGAGCACACGTTGGGGCTACAGAATTCAAAGCTATAAACTGGCTCCCCACTAAGCACAGAGTAGATCAAAATATATGTGTAAATATAATGAAATTTTTCAATGGAACTGCTCCAGCTTATGCTGACGAAATATTCCATACAGCCGACCAAAGTCGAATAACGCGAAGGTCTAAGTTTAGACTAAATGTCCCATTTTGTAAGAGTAACACTGGCCAAAAATGTCTATCTTACCAAGGGCCTAAAATATGGAACAGTCTCAAATCTGACTTGAAATCTACCAATAATATCAACACGTTTAAACACAAGGTCAAAGAAAATTTCTTCAAAAATATACAAAGAGAGGAAGATGACGTATATGTGTACTACTGACACCGCACACCCTCTCTTACGCTCGATTCGGTATTGTACTATTCAAATCCATAAAGGCACAGATTAGCTATATTTTAACATCCTCAGGAATTTTCGTTTCTTCTATGAAAACTTTTCTTTTATTGACACCTTTGGAGGGACCATTATGGAAACAAGGTCACACTGACCTTTAGTTCTATCCATGCCATTTTAACCAGGGGTGTTTTTAGATTAAATGTTTTTAACTCTTGTTTTTACTTAATATCACATGCCTGTAATTAGATTTTTCCGTTTTGATAAACTTATTTTTATTTTCATTTTCATTTTTGGCGAAATTATACATACATACATACATACATACATACATACATACATACATACATACATACATACATACATACATACATACATACATACATACATACATACATGAGGGATAATACAATTTCATATTCTTCAGCAAGTAGGGTCTTGTAACTGCTGTACCAATTGCTATTATCTCAAAATGGTAACATTGTTCAATCAAAACCAATTTTCTGATTGGAACACTCTATTAGCTTCATTTTGAGGGGTCAATGTGTACAAACAGCAAGTAGGGTCTTATAACTTTACCAATGGCTAATATGGTTAAACAATTTCATTCAGAACCAATTTACTGATTAGAGCACTCTAATAGCTTCATTTTAAAAGGGTCGTTTGATTTCATACTTCAGGAGAGCTTTCCAGGAGAAAGGTCCAAACAGGGTATACCAGGTGGGCCAAAATAAACTATGCACGTTTGGCAGGCCACAATAAATCGTACACTGGACCGATTTTGAAGGTTTATGACTTAATCTTTAGCAGAAAGCCTGAATTGGATTCTAGGACTTTTTGCAAATTTTTCCGTTTTCAATTTTTCGCGCTAAAAGCGAGTTTCTTAAAATTTTCTTTTTCGAAAACACTGAAAACGATCAAAAAACGTGGATCAAATGTTAAAAGACTCAACATGAATAAACAAAGAGAAAATGTTTTCAGGGCGATTTGGGGGTTTAGTACGAACTCTCGTGCAGCAGATTACAATTAGTCGATTTCTAAATCCCAAATCATCACGAACAAGTTCTCTCTTTGTCCATTTATGTCGATTTTTTAGAACACTTCATCTATGTGTTTTTATCGTTTTCAGTGTTTTCGAAAACTAGCATTTTAAGAAACTTCCTTCTAGTTTTTAAAAAATGAAAATGAAAAAATTTGCAAAAAATCCCAGTATCCAATTAAGGCTTTCTGCTAAAGATTAAGTCACAAATCTTCAAAATCGGTCCAGTGTACGATTTATTATGGCCTGCCAAACATGCATAGTTTATTTTGGCGCACACGGTAGGTCCCAAAGTGTATAAGCAGCAAGCACACTCTTGTACCATGTTCTTGTAACTGACCCCTATCTGTTATCTGAAAACAGTAAAAATTTCTCAATAAAAGCCAGTTTACTGATAAGAACACTCTATTAGCTTATTTTTGAGGGGTTGTACAATTTCATAATTTTTGGTGTGCTTTCTAGGGAACTGGGGATCAAGACTGTACATAGCATTGGGCAAGAGAGATTTTCAATTTCAAGAAATTTCAAAAGTAAATTTCTTTTACGTTAGAAAATATATCCCATTCAACTTCTGAAGTCATAGAGAAATAGAAAATTATTAACAACTCACAACTGCTGAATAGTATCACTTAATCAAGTAGATAGTACGCTCTTATAAATGGAATGGATCTTGGCCCCCAATACTGCTGCAATTTAGCAAACGTTGCATCCAATAACAAAGAAACTGGGCAATACCAAGGAAATATTAGGATTTTTCTGCGTAATTTCTGGGCAACAATTCCCCAGTTTCCCAGGATTCCGTGGATAAAAATGTTGGGAAAAAGAGCAAAAGTCCCCAGGAAAGCTGGGTAAAATCTTCCAGGCCCCCACGAAGATGTCTCTTTGCAAACATACGTTACTCCTTTACCAGCAAATATGCGCTTCCAGGTTCCTCTCAAAGGATGAAAAGAATCCAAAGAAGAGTATTGTTATTTCTCATAAAATGTCTCCTGGAAGCTCTGCAGTTACATCAATTTATGAATCTATCAAACATTGTCAACAACATCTGTTTGAGAAACTTTCAAGGTCCAAAGTACAGGTGAGTCCAGTTCAGATTCTTGCAACGTTCTTCTGAAAACATCTGTTAGCACGTCACCTCGTCATCTGCACTTAAAACCAATACAAATATAGGTAAGTCCACTACAATCTCTTTTTTCCGACGCTCCCCTGATGACGCCAAGCAGTATCCCAATGCCCATTGATTTCACCTGGGATAAAAAAAGAAACAATTTGATCTGATAAGTGGTAAGAGTTTATTAATTGAGAACGAAAATTCCACATTTCAGCTCAAACGCTTTGTAACTTTGTTTCTTATTTCTGTGACATTATGATGCACTTTTTACGACTCCCTGGCCATATGACAAAAATCGGCAACAAAAATGGTTAATTAAAGTGGACCCTGTTGCAAAGACTTTTTCTCTTTGTAGATAAACTGTTAGAGGCTACCCACTTTAAATATTTCATATTATTATTATTATTATTATTATTATTATTATTATTATTATTATTATTATTATTTGTTCTTTGCTTTTAATGCAGTACAGTTCTCGCCACTGTGCCGAGGTCAGTCCATGTCCCTAAGGCAACAGCAGTGTTCACTTGATGGACAACATTCTTCTCAGGATGTGGGCGCTTCCGAGGAGAGCAATCTTCTGCAATTCTTCAATCCGTATGTGGCCAGGAATTTGACTGACGTACTTCTCAAGGCCTTTCTTGATGAGTCCCAGTGCTCCCACTACAATTGGAACTGTCGATGTCTTCATTTCCTACATTTTTGTTACTTCAATTTCAAGATCTTTATACTTGGACAGCTTCTCTACTTCTTTAATCGATACATTTCTTTCAGATGGTATACTCATGTCAATCATAATGCATTTCTTTTCTTTCTTGTCTTTGATAATTATGTCAGGTCTATTAGCTTTTATCTCTTTGTCTGTGCTTACAGGCATGTCCCATAGTACGGTGGCAGCTTCATTTTCAGTCACTTTCTCAGGTTTGTGCTCATACCACTTATCTGCAGTTGGGAAATGGTAATTTTTGCATATTCTCCAATGTAGGTATCCTGCTGCCTTGTCATGTCGCTGTATATATTCCGTCTTTGCGAGTACTGGACAGCCGGCTACAATATGGTCAATATTTTCCTCGAATTCATTGCACATCCTACACTTGGGGTCAGTGCCGTCTTTGATGATCTTATTGTGGTATGATCTTGTTGCTAAGCTTTGATCCTGTGCAGCAATTATCAATCCCTCAGTTTCTCCTTTAAGTCCAGGACTCTTAAGCCATTTGTGAGTCTGTTCTATTTCAACATCTGGCTTATTCACCCTAGTTGGATACTGGCCATGCATCGGTTTTCCTTCCCATATCTGTCTCATCTTCTCATGTGCCTTCTTCTTTGTCTCCTGCTTTACTCTTTTAGCAAATAAAGTGATTTTTTCTTGTTGTATTCTAGCAGTGTCTGGTACTTCTAACTCTCCTTTAAATTTTCTGGCATCTTTTGCAACAGAATAAAGCTTCTTGCTGTTTTCATGCCGGTACACAAGTTTGAGAAGGGGATCTTCTGTTTGTTCCAGGTACGAGTTTAGCCCCACTGTGGTTGTTTTGAACACGAGTTCGAGCTGAGTGAGGCCCCGTCCGCCACCTTTTATTATTTATTATTATTATCATTGTTATTATTGTTATTATTATTATTATTATTATTATTATTATTATTATTGAATTATTGCACACTGATAAAATGTCATTTCATTCAGCGGTAATGTCTCCTTGATATTGGTGACAGCAAGTCTCCTCAATTTTCAAGGACTTTTCTCAGGATCCGTGCAGTTTGCAGGATAACAGTCTTCTGCACCTCTTCAATTCTGGTCTCAATTCCCAGTTCTTCTACTCTCCTTTTGATGTCTTTTGGTGGTGTTCCTAATGCCCCGATGACTATGGGTACTACTTTCACCTTCATATTCCATAGTTTCTGTAGTTCTCTCTTTAAATCCTGGTATTTCTCGACTTTCTCTTTCTCCATCTGCTCTATCCGGGTATCATATGGGATGGCAAAGTCAACGATGATGCAGTTGTTTTCCTCCTTCTTGATCAAAATTAAATCTGGCCTTCTATTTTCAATTACATGATCGGTCTGGATGGTAAAGTCCCACAGTACCTTGCAAGTATCATTTTCAACCACACTTTCTGGCTCATGGTTGTACCACTTCTCGCTTACATGTACCCCAAACGTCCTGCATATGTCCCAGTGGATTCTTCTCCCGACCCAATCATGTCTATTCTTGTATTCTTTCTGCGCCATTTTACTACATTCGCTGATGAGATGATTGATAGTTTCATCAACCTTACCGCACATTCTACATCTACTGTCCTCCTGTGTTTTGTCGATTTTGGCTTTGATGAGGTTTGTCCTAATGGCTTGCTCTTGAGCTGCTAGGATGAGAGTCTCGGTCTCCCTCTTAATGCCACTATTTTTCAACCATTTCCACCTTTCCTCTCCAGCAATCTCCTCAGTTTGTCTAATAAATTGGCCATGCAGGACTTTCTCCTTCCAGTTTTCCTTGCGCTCTTTTGCTCTTCGATCTTTATATTGTTTCACTGTTTCCTTCACTTCCATGTGCGATCTTTTAGCTGCACTCAATAGTCGTTCCTTGCTCTCCTGTACGTATCTCTCTAGTCCAATTTTTGATGTTTCTATCGTATCTTCAACGCTGAGAAGTCCTCTACCACCTTCATTTCGTGAAATATACAGCCGATCTTCATTGCTTTTTGGGTGGAGTGCTTTGTGCATCGTCATTAGTTTCCTAGTACGTCTATCTAATTCTTGAATCTCTTCTTTCCTCCAGTCTAGAAAGGGAGCAGAGTATCTTACCACTGAAACAGCCCATGTATTATTATTATTATTATTATTATTATTATTATTATTATTATTATTATTATTATTATTATTATTATTATTATTATTATTATTATTATTATTATTGTCTCTGTTACACACTGACTTCGAATACTGTTCTTTACATAAATTGATCAGTGGATTAATGTTCTTGAGCTTTGGTAACAACAAGTTCCCTCAAATCTCAAGCACTTGTCGGAGGATTCTAGCGGAGTGAAGCAACACAGTCTTTTGCATTTCAACTGTCCTGGTAGCTATCCCATTTTCCTTCAGTCTCTTTGGCAATGCTTTTGGTGGTGTTCCTAGCGCTCCAAGTATAACTGGAATTACTTTCACTTTTTTGTTCCACAGTTTTTTTAATTCCCTTGCTAAGTCTTGGTATTTAAACATCTTTTCCCTTTCTTTTTCATCAACCCTGGTTGAACCAACCCTACAGCGAAGTCTATAATCTGGCACTTGTTGTTTTTCGTGTCAACTATGACCATATCGGGTCTTCTTGCTTTGATAACGCGATCTGTTTGTATTGAAAAGTCCCACAAGATCTTATACTCTTCGTTTTCACATACAGCTTGCGGCTCATGGTCATACCATTTATCTTTCGTGTCAATACCATATTTCCTGCATACCTCCCAGTGTATCTTTCTTCCTACCCAGTCATGCCTTCGTTTATACTCTTTTTGTGCCATTTTACTACATTCACTTAAGAGGTGATTGATGCTCTCATCTGCTTTACCAAACATCCTACATTTACTGTCTTCTTGAGTCTTATCAATTTTTGCTTTCACTAAATTTGTTCTCACTGCCTGTTCTTGAGCTGCCATAATGAGGGTCTCGGTTTCTCTCTTCAAGCTTCTCTCTTTTAGCCACAACATTTGATCTTTATCTGCCACATCCTCTGTTTGTCTTAGGAACTGTCCATGCATCGCTTTCTCTTTCATCGTTTTCCTTTCCTGCCTGTTCCTTCTCTTGCACTCATTCTCTGTTTCCAGTTCCTCATTCTCAGTATTGCCTCTAGCTGCAACTAGCAGTTTCTCCTTGCTCTCTTTGACGTATCTTTTCAGGCCAATTATGGCCAGGTTGACAGTATCTTCAACGCTCATGAGTCCTCTTCCGCCTTCTTTCCTGGGTATATATAATCTGTCGATATCACTTCTTGGGTGGAGTCCATTGTGCATAGTTAAAAGTTTCCTCGTTCTTCGAACCATCTCTTTAAGCTCGGCTTTTGTCCAGTTAAGGAAAGCAACTGAGTATCTCAATACAGGAATAGCCCACGTATTAATACCCTTGATGGCATTTCCCCCATTCAAAATTGTCTCCAGAATCTTTCTCACTCTTCTCTTGTATTCCTTGCCGACTTTCCCTTTCATTTCTTTTACCTGCACTTCATCTGCCTGTAATACACCCAAATACTTGTATCCTTCGCCTTCTTTCAGTGATTTTATAACTTTATCATCTGGCATTTTTATTCCTCTGATTTGATCCTTTTTCCTCTCTTCATTGCCAACGTTGAACACTTTTCGATCCCGAATTGCATACCAATGTCCTTACTAAACACTCTGACGGTCTGTATAAGCGAATCAAGTTCTTTCTCGCTCTTTGCATACAGCTTAAGATCGTCCATATAAAGTAGGTGATTAATCTTTTCTCTAGTCTTTGCAAATTCGTACCCAGGCTTTGTCTTTTTCAATTCACTGGTGAGGGGAATGAGTGTTATAACGAACAGAAGCGGCGATAATGCATCTCCCTGGAATATACCTCTTTTAATCTTAACCTCTCCTAGTGATTCATTAGCACATGTCAGCTCAACCCTCCAATCTTGCATTGTCTTTTCTAGGAATTTCATTTAAGTATTGTTTATTCCTAGGATATGCAGACACTCTAATACCCAGGGATGAGGTACCATGTCAAATGCTTTCCTATAGTCAATCCATCCCATTGCTATGTTCTTTTTCCTCATTCTAACCGCTCTCAGTATCATCTTGTCTATATACAATTGATCTGCTGTTCCTCTGCTCTTCCTTCTACATCCTTTCTGTTCCTCAGGAAGAAGCTGGTTCCTTTCCAAAAACGAATGAATTTCATCAGATATTAGTGCTGTTAGTAGCTTCCAACAAAGTGGTCGACATGTGATGGGACGGTAGTTGCTTGCATCTCTCCCCTTTGATTTATCCTTCTGTAACAAGACAGTTCGGCCCTTTGTCATCCATGCTGGTGTCTGTCCTTCCAAGCATTCAGTAAAATATTTCTCCAAATATTTATGCATTGTTGTACAGTTTTTCAGCCAGAACCCTTGTACACCATCTGGTCCAGGTGCCTTCCAGTTTGGTACTTTTTAAGGATCTTCTTTATTTTCTCTCCCGTAATATCCACTTCCGCTTGTCTTGGCCCAGCATTCATTTTCATTTTAAAATCTTTTAACCACTCTGCCCCCCTGTTGTGTTCGACTTCTGTACCCCACATGTCTGTCCAGAACTGCTTTGCTTCATTTGCATCTGGCACTTCGCTTTCACTCTGTTCTCCTTCATTGTTGAGTTGTTTATAGAATCCACCTTCGTTGTTCTTAAACTGTCTATTCTGTTGGTATTGCTTGGTTCTTTGGTCATATCTTTTAATCTTTCCGCTTTTGGCCTTAATCCTTTGTCTCAGCTCCTCCTTCACAATTATCATTATCATTATCATTATCATTATCATTATTATTATTATTATTATTATTATTATTATTATTGTTTTTTCTCATACCATATCATTGTCATTGGTGGTTTGTTGTTCAGCTAAATATCAAGTCAATACCCTTGACCTTAGATATCTAGAACGTTCCTGATAATCTTTGCCGTTCCCAACACACAAGCTTTTTGCATTATGTCAGTCTTATCTTCCACTTCTATCTTTGCTGCCCATGAACTAAAATCCTTGCTCAATGTACCCAATGCCCCAATCACGATTGGAACCATATATACTTTTCTGCATTCCCAGATTTTACCAATTTCTCTTTTCAAGTCCTGATATCGTTCAATCTTCTCGAGCTCTTTCATCTTTACCCGTGTATCGAATGGGCATGCAACATCTATGATATAGCATACCCTGTTAGTTTTCTCGTGTATTACTATATCAGGTTTATTGTGTTCAAGGTGGTGATCCGTCTGAATTGAAAAGTCCCACAGTAGCTTTACATTTTCATTTTCTAATACTCTTTCTGGGATTTGATGATACTGATCACTATGAGAAATCCAAATCGTTTGCATAACGTCCAGTGTATAACCACTGCAACCCTGTCATGGCGTCAGTAGCGATATTGCTTATGTGCAAGTTTCGTACCATCTGCAACAATATGGCTGATGGTCCCTTCTCTTCTCTTCTCTCTCTCCTCTCTTCTCTCTTCTTTTCTATGGCTGATGGTCTGTTCTTTGTTGCATTTGTCCGGCCTGGTCTTGAGCTGCCATCAGTGTTCCTTCTGTCTCTTTATCATTATTATTATTATTTAAGCAAAATAGCTACCATATTGCCAGGGATAATGGACCACCAAACATTGTTGGTCGTAAAAGTAAACAACATATTCCATACAAAAGAAAATAGTCAATATTCAATCCACGTGCTGGACGAGTCCTGAAAGTATTTTTCGAGCTATGCTTTCGCTGTCCATCAACACTGTCTTCTGCATCTCTGCTACAGTTGTCTCAGCAAATCGCTCTCGTTCTAATCGTTCACCAAATACTCTTCCCGCATCACTCAACACATGTTTTATACCTCCACCAAGAGCACCAATTACTACGGGAACAATCGTTATTTCATATCCAGGTCTCCTTTCTCTTAATTCAAATGCAAGTTGTCGATACTTTGTCACTTTCTCATTTCTTTTTGCTGCTATATTTGCCTGCTGCGGACATGCCATATCACAAATACAAATCTTATTCCTTTCTTTGTCCTCCAGTACCAGATCTGGTCTCCTAGATGTTGTTGTTTTTCGCAAGTTGAACTCGAAATCCCAGACTAACTTAGCACTGCTATTCTCCAACACTTGCCCTCTCACTTAGTTTTCTTGTACCATCTTGTTTCTCTTTCTACCAATCCATATTCCTTGGCCCACGCAATTGCCATCACCACTATTATTATTATTATCATTATTATTATTATTATCATTATTATCATTATTATTATCATTATTATTATTGTTATTATTTTGCACTCAAAACAAACTTGGTGAAAATTACACAAGGAGAACTAGGTACATGGGTATTTAACGAAATCTCTACGATATTAGCTTTGATTTTAGCTTTGATTTTACTCTAACTTTGGTAAAAGACGTGAGCAAATTTATAGCTCACCCCCTTATGCTGATTTATAACTCATCACTTACGAATGGTTTATTCCCTGACATCTGGAAACTAGCGAGAGTCACCCCAATTCGCAAGTTGGGCCCAAAAACTGATTTAAACAACTACAGACCAATCTCTGTAATCTCAGTGTTTTCAAGGATGCTATAGCGGCAAACGCACGATCAGCTGTTTAAGTTTCTCAAAATTAATGAGAGTATTACATGCAATCAAGCAGCCTTTCGTAAGTTATACTCAACGATAACACCACTCATATGCCGCACAGACTTCTGGTACGAAAACATAGATCGAAGCAATATTGACCTCACTATTTTTTTTTGACCTTAAGAAAGCTTTCGATACGGTTGATCACGATATATTACTAAAAAAATTACGTGCATTTGGAATAAAGAGGCAAAGCTGGGGATCGGTCTGAGTCCTACTTAAATAATAGAAAACAGTTCTGCTCTCTGAATGGTCAGCATTCTAATGCCAGAGACGTAACATGTGGTATTCCGAAGGTTCTTGTTTAGGTCCTCTTCTTTTTAGCATTTACTTGAATGACTTGGAAAAGTGACTTAAATTCTCCCGGGCTATGGTATGCTGACGATACCAATATAACGATTGCATCGGATGTAATCGAGGACGCACATCAAGAGCTTTCCAATCTCTCTGAGTGGATGAGGGTGAATAAACTTAGCCCCAATCCGAAAAAAATTGAATTCATGGTCATAGGGCATCCACTTAAAACCAAAAATTTAGACCTGCCAGAAGTGCTAAAACTAAATAACTCTGATATTAACAGAGTCGATAAGACGAAATCCCTCGGAGTGATAGTTGATGAAAAACTAAGCTTGGATGAGCAGTTTAAGCGCACCAAGGGCAAACTGAGTGGAGGTCTTGCAGCTTTAAAAAAAATTAAAAATGTCGTTTCACAATCTCAAATGTGTAATATATATTAAGCATTAATTGAGAGTCACCTGCGTTATGCAGATGTTATATGGGGAAGTCTTTCAAAAACAAAACTATCTGCTCTCCAAACGTCTGCAAGACCGGGCGCATTCAATAATAGCAAACGCAAGAATAAAAGATGGTTGGTCGGCATCCTGGTTAAACGTAGAAAATCTTTTCCGTCACGATCGGAATGTCATGACCCATGACCAACAAGATTATGATCAGACTATGCCCTGAAATCCTATGGGATAAATACCAACCGAGATCTTTTCACTCGACCTACAATACGAGGCACTGTAAAGACTGAATTTAGGACTGAATTTGCAAATAGGGCTTTCATTATGCAGCTCTCAAGTCATGGAATGATAGACCTACCGATCGACACTTGATCGTGTTAAAAACAACTTAAAACGCATCTAAAGAGCTCTACTATCAAATACAACTCCCTGGAAAAACAGCAATGATTAAGTCTTATAGGGCTGTAGGTTCTTATTCTTAAGGTTTTTATCATTGTAGATAGATGTTATATAGTTTAATTTGCTGTAGGGTTAATTTGTGTATAAATAATATTAAATAGAAAAAATGAAAAGGTTGCTTTCACCCTTGTAATCTAAAAGCAGTGCTCCCTTACGCTTATCATCTTTGACATATAAGGCCACCATTAAATTTTCAAAACGCACCAAACAACGTAGCCATCTTGCCACTCAATTTTCTTGATTTTCCGCATAAAATGCTGGAAAGGGAGGCAAACCACTCGCCATGATTCACCACTTCATTTAAGGTTGTTTAATTAGCGTTACCAACGCATTCTCGTCGCCATAATGTTGTGTCTGCGGTTCTTCTATTGGAACGCCTCTTGGTTGAAGGCCTACTTGCTTCCATACTCAATAGCAATTAATCTACAGATGTACAACTAATCTGCACATGTCCCTGCGGCGTCCTAATTATTCTAATTCATACGCATTATTTGGGCATGTAACGAGCTTTTGAGTTGGGGGGAAGGGGTGTGGCAAGGAAAGGGCTAAAGAAAGATTTTATGATCAGTCATTGCAAGAACAATTGACATGTATGCTAATGTACAGGGTGTCCCAAAAAACATGTGCGCTGTTTAAGTGGCTTCTGCGGAGCAGCCATAAATTCAATTTTTCTGCTTTTAAGATTCTTGACAGAAGAGACTTCAAATTACAGGTTGGCATCGAGTTTGAGTAAATCTGATCACTAGTTGCTGATTTATGGAGCAAGAAAGCCAAAATTATTGGCTGCTTCAAAACCAGAGGATTCATAATTCTCCATTGCGTTAAAATCAACGAAATTGATTGAAAAATACATACCTAGCCCTGTTTTCTGATGTTTATAAGTGAGACAAATAGTCATACATTGAACTTTGTGAAAACGAAGAATATTGGACATAGCTAGGGTTGCTAGGAATGGAAATGTGCAACACAAGTGCTTCAGGCCATATCATGCGTCAATCAGATATTTTGCTTCTCAAAAGTGATAAAGTCGTTTTAAACCAACACTATTGCGTTCAGCATGCTGCTTGGTCAGTATTATTGAAGAATATGGTCATTAATTACTCCCAAATGCGTTTCCTGGCATAATGTATAGTTTAAGTTCATTTAATGTTAAAATTCAAGTTTTAAGGTTACGTACGGAGATAAAATCCTCTGGTTTTGAATCAACCAGTGATTGTGACTTTCTTTCTCAATAAATCAGCAACCACTCGTCAGATTTACACAAACTCGGTTCCAAACTCTAAGTTGAAATCTCTCCTATTCACAAATCTGAAAACAGGAAAGTTAGATTTATTGCTCCTCCATAGTAGCCATTCAAACGGCGCACATGTTTTTTGGGACACCCTGTATGCTATGTTATTAAGGCGAATATTGCTGAAAACATTAACGAACATTTTCTTTAGTATATTGCTGATAACGATTTGAAAATTTTGAAATAAGAGATTCAAAAGCAGTCAATGTTTGATTAAAGAAATTATTATCTTTTCAAAAGCTTTGACATGTTATTGCAAATTATCATATTCAAATGCCCACAACAAAAATTTTGTTATTGGTCCGTGAGTCACGCCAAGGGTCCTATGATCATTGTATTTGTTTAATTAGAGTCGTAGCCATGCGTTTATAATTCCTTTCAAATGCAGAAACTAAAAATCAAAGTCCAAAGGTCCTTTGGAAAATACCCATGGTATCAAATCATTGCTAGGCCCTTCAAAACCTCTGGTTTCAGAGGTGTCAGGTGCACCGTAAATTTTGACTTTGTGGACTCGTATCCCCTGAGTTTTGTGGAGTCTTTAAATGCAAGGCACGTGCATTTAAGTTCAAGATAAGAAAGTTTAGCTATGTACTCAGAAATTTCCGATGCCTTATCGCATTGTTCCTTTTTCCAGTCAAAAGGGGGTACTTTTAATAGAGACACCCAGTATTTAAAAAGGATTTCCTCTGTTAGTTTCCTAAGTTGTATGTAATTAAGACACACAATGTGCCCTCCCAGTTGTTTCATAAGTTATATTTTTCTTGTGATTCTTAATTTTTGATGATCTGAGAGTTGTTTTTCTTGCAAGTTTTTCAAGTTTTGATTTTCTTTCTAATAAAAACAGGTGCATATTTACTAAGGATAGGATCTGATAACTGCTGCTGGAGAAAATACTAAAGCCTTTCTTTCTATTTTACTTAGAACCAGTGAAACTTCAAACAGACAAAGAAGCGTGGCTTGTAGCAAATAAGAGACATTCCATCACTTGTATGGTACATGATGACATTAAGGAGGAATTCAAAGTTCACTGGGCAAAGAAGAAAAGCCTCATTTCAACCAGCAATGACGTGAACGTCAAAGAAAAATTAATCAACAAGACAATTGTCCAATTGATATTTATTAATGCAAGTGTGTTTGAAGCTGGTGAATACAACTGTATAGCTGACAATGGGCTTGGTAAAAGAATTAATTCAACAATACATATTCATGTAGGTGGTAAGTATTTAGAATCTCTTTGCCTTATTTGTTATCAGACAATTAAGTGGAAATATTGACATGTCAAGTCAGTGTATCACCTTGTGTGTGTGCCTCCAGCTGAACATTATCATCACAGAGACATGCTGAATCTTTGATAAATCAACTTAGTTTGATTTACTCAAACTCCGTTTGTGTTTGTGTGACTCTCTTTCCTTGGAGGGCAGGGAAAGTTTGGCTGCCGTTTCACTTTTGGCTGACTTTTGTTGGTATGGAGATTGTGCATCAAGAAATTGCTTTTACGCCAACATTTTGCCTCCAAATAATTGCCAGCCTTAGACACAATTGGTGAAAATAAGTATATTCCATAATGTAAACATTACACTGAGCAGCATTGAAATAGCAAACCACTCTAAAAGAATACCCTTTTGGCAACTGGTTTACAAAATCACCTTCTTACAGTACCTGACAGTAGAAAGAAAGGAGCAAAAATCACGCAAGGGCCCCACTCTTAAAATCCTATGTATGCCTTGTTGCAATACACAAAGTCGAAACCTTTCTCCTCTGTGTTCTTTGACATGTATTTTCTTGCCCAACATAATTTGACCATATCATATGATTACATCAAACTTAACTCGATTCCTTCACTGGATAAAACTCTATTCAATGGAAAGCAAAAATTGTGATCGTTTTAATAGAAGAAACAACAATTATTTTTAACTATTCACAGGAATTGGCGAAAAGTGCATTGCTTGAACTCTGAATTAGACAGATGAAACCATCGAGGCAGATTTTAAGGAAGATCCTTCTTTTAATAAATCCTTTTTGCAGGCACAATGTTTCTTACGCTGGTTTCAACGCAACTGTTACGGCATGCCTTGTTTAGATTCACGGCTTGACTAATTGCCGTAATTCTGTAATTCTTTGCAATTCTTTATAACTCTGTATTGTCATGTCAATAAAGAAGAATTGCTGTCCTGCTCGACTAGCTGTATGACGGTGCCAGGTGCCTCATAAAAAGCGCTTCAACTTCAAGGAATCATAACTTGGGAGACACCAGGATGATCCCTCTGCAATATGAATCCTTTTTGTCACGCAGCATCATTTTTACACCTGCTAGTTTAGAGCATAGGTTCCAAATCTTTAAAAAGGCTGGTGTAAAATTGAGTGACCTATTTCTTTGAACTGAATGACTTCAAAAAAAACTTTAGCTACTTTTCTATCATTCTACCATTGGAATTTTCTGAAATCTTTAATATTTTCTGAGTTAGAATGTTTTTCTTCTTTTTCAAGAATTCAACAAAAAATTTCAAAAAAAACCTAAAACCATCGTAATTTCTAAACCGTTTGACGCAACATGAAGTAATTTGGAAGAAAACCACAGTTTATCGATGCCTACAATATGGTATCAAGCAAATGCCTGTCACTCATCTGGTTTATGATTTAAAAATTTGATGACGTCACATCCTCAAATGAGCTGAAATTTAAAATAAGCTTTAATTTTGAAAAATATTCAAACTTTCTGGAAAGTCCAACGGTAGAATTATAAATAAGTATCTAAAGTTTCTTTCAAGCCATTCAGTCAGAAGAAATAGGTCATTGAATTTTACACCCACCTTCTTACGCCGAGTTAAAGATTTGGAACCTATGCTCTAGTTTAGTACAATTTTATCCTTATTATTAATTGTATCATGGACACTGATGCACCGTTGATATGGCCTATATTATGATCAAATTTGTATTCTTACTCACTGTGGGCTATTAGAGATCACCAGCCCCCCCCCGGCCCTCGGCACTATGGCTCTCGGCCCTTAGCCCCCATATATTTTCTTAATTTCACAACTGTTTGCTTGATCCTGAATTTAAACTAATCAATATCTATACTGATCTAATCTATACTTTGCAATTCGTTCGGAAAATTGCAATGTTCGAAGCCTCCAGGAACTTGAAAAACTCCTTTCAAATAAAATGAGAGAACTTCGAGGGGCCGAGCGGTCACCTGAGTTTCGCAAAACAAATTGAGTGTGACTTCCTAAAGAAACCACAAATGTACACACGCTACACGCTCCTTTGCATACAATTCATGCGCCTTCGTATTCATTCTGGCTTACTATGATCACCGGCCCTGGCCCCCTGACCAACGCGTTTACAGTTTAGGCCAATACCAAGACGCTCTGTTTTGGAGGTGAACGCAAATTTAACTTTCAAGATTAATATTCCAACTCTCGATGCACCCATATCAACAAAAAAGATATCAAAGGCACACTGTCGTGGCTGTAATTTTCTGGTTGTGATGTTGAAATCCCTAACAAAAGACCTGGTCTCTGGATCATTCTAAAGCCTTTATGCTCTTAGATCATACTTTGTTTCAGTGTACAGCGAAATTACTGAAGTCTGACTAATTCTGTTCTTTCATATTGTCTTATTCATCCGATCAGTGTCACGACAGGGTGTCTTTAATCTTAAGTTAACTATCGAACAATACTTCAAAACTTATTAGAGATGGATTGGACTTGCATTCTTATCGCTAGCCCTGATCAAATCTGTTACCTCTTTTTTGGGACACAAGGTATTCTCCCATTACTGGGGTTTCTAATTTTTTAGCGATCTAAGAGCTGAGGTTCCTATAAGTGGTTTCTCATAAAAAGTACGTATAGGCATACATCGTAAAAGATTACTGGAAAACCCTACACAGATTTAGAGATAGTCAGCAAGTGAAGTTAAACAAAAATTAAAGCAATTCTTTTCCATTCTAGGTCCACCAGTATATTCTACATTTGACTGTCACTATGATAAATACAATGGCCAACTTTGGGTATTTCCAATATTCAGCTCCACAAGAGAGACTACGAGATTTGACATCAAATACCGCAAAAGCATATTTCCAGATTTTTGCAAAGGAAACATAACTAATTCGACTATTTGTGGAAATTTCATGTCAAGATATGGCTGTTACTTTGGAAGCTTGGCGAAAAACACAAAGTACTGCCTGAAAATGACAGGATATAATAAATATGGGAATACTTCTGTCAAGAGAGTTTTGCCACGTTCCCTCTTATATTGTCTTGGTATGTTTAGCTTTATTTATTCATCTGAATTGTTAATTTTTGTGTAGCTAGCATATCAATTTAGATTTTATCAAAATAGGTCTTCTCAGAGTAAAGATGCAGTAGCAATTTAAGTATAATATATTTTACAAAGATGAAGAGGCAAGGTACAAAGAAGAGAGGAAAGGAATAGATAAAAACGGCAAAGAGGGTATTTAAAACCCTATTCTACATGGGGGGGCAAACAAGGCCCCCCCAACCATACTTCCTGTAATTACTCTTAAACTGAGCATGATAAAACACTGGAACTTGGGTGACTTTTAATCAAATTTAATATTGCATCAAATTAACAATAGTTCATTGTTATATAGTTGGTCACGTGACTATTACATGCCCATATTTGGCAACAGGTCTCTCAGAAAATCAGTAAAACATGCATAACATTTCTCGTACACATCTGATTTCAATGCAATTGGTACCAATCAGTTTGTCTTGAAGTCTACTTTCATTTGATATATAACTTTCTGTATTTTACTCACATCAGCAAAATTTAAGATATATGACGTCATACTTATATATGACGTCATTTTCACGATAAACATATGAAATAATTAGTGTATTATGATCGAAATTGACTAATTAACAATTAAAGGTCAATTTCATATCGTTGCTATTACTAAAAAAATATTTAAAATACCAATAAAGCATCAACTAATTTGTTTAGGTATCAACAATGACTTTGATTGACAGCTGTGATAACAATAGAATTCTAAAAATAGCATTTTTGACAGTTTTCATTAAGAACAATCAATATGTATCATATTTATAACTTTAAAGTTATTTATTGACTATTTTTGGTTGAAAATATTACGTATTTAGGAGGAGAGCCAAAATCAGCAATTTCAATTGTTTTTGCGTTGCCTAGCAATGGATCATGTGACCAATTAGCATATGATGCTATTTTTAGAATCATAATTGCTTGGTAATCATGTGTACCAAGTTGCGTTGCCATAGGCACTACGGTAGCTTAGAAAATCAGGGGGGGGCCTTTTTAGCCCCCCCCCCATGAGAAAGTGGTGCTTGATTTACCCATGTAGAATAGGGTTAATGAGTTTCGAATATCGAGGAAGCATGAAAACATGGTTTGAATAGGTTTATTCCTAATATAAATCATATGCCCCGCATTGTGACGCAAATCACATTTTGTGTATGGCCTAGGAGGGAAACAGATTTTCTGACGCAAATAAATGAATGAAGTGGCAGGAAGTTCCTCCTAACCCGTTCGGGGTCGAAGAAAGGAATCTGCTCAAAATGATTTGTTTGTTTTACTTGGACAGATTAAGAAATAGCACTCACACTTCTCCCCAGTAACTCTGGTTGCCGTCGCTTGGTTATCTGAGTTTCTTATTTGATTTGCCAGGCGGTAGAGTAGGGAAACGGATTTGTCCCATTTGTCCACTACAAACTTGATTAATGCAGAACTATTTTTTCAAGCAATCATGAGATGCTGTATTGAAACTTTCAGTTCAGTGAATGAAAAAACGTACATAAGAAACTTGCTTGAGTGTTATAATTCAAAAACCTCGTTCAGTCAAAGTCTTATCATATTAAAAGCTCGAAAAAGAAACTGAGGAATGGGCAACAATGATAAAAAAATAGTTACTGGCAATGGAGGGATTTAAAGTCTGAGTCGGTAGATTTAAGCACAAGATTAGATTGAGCTTGCTGCTCGTGGCATTGGTATTCTTTAGTTGGTATGGAATGAATTTTAAGTGTCAAGAGGAAATCTTTCCCGGCAAACTGAAAACGAGAATAGTAACTACAATAATACTCAGTTAAGCTTTAACCATGGCTAAGAGGGCAACTATTATAACAATGGGACACTTGGAGCTACAAAAGTATCTCCCTATCCATACCAAACCAATGAACAATCAAGGGCAAAGGGGGAACTAAATCAAGAGCAACGAAGGCTGAATTGCTCCTTTCCGAATGTGAACTTGTAAAGTGGATTGGAATGAATGCGGAACTGAAATCCTAAAGTTTTAGGAAGAAAATGATGTAAATTGTGGTAGTATCATGTGTTAGCATAAGCTTTTTTTGCGAATCCTAACGGAAATAATGGCGATTCTGGGAGGCGCTGTAGAATATATAGGTAAGTATGTCGTGAAGTTTTCAGGGTAATAGTTTATAAAGGATGGAAAGAGCAATGCAAAATGAAGAGAGATACTGTTCAAAGACACTCTGTTAAAGATACTCCCGTTGTACTCATGTCCATCTTCATCAGTGTTCTTCTCAAAACGATGTATTATTGAAGTGAAGAAGTACCAAATAGATCGAATCCATCGTTTAGTGACAGGCTTAGTTTCAGCTACTGTCCGCTTGTCTGGATGTTCTAGGTATGATAGAGCTTTGAATCATAGAATAAATCATATTCAAGAAAGAGCATTACGCATTGCATATAAAGATTACGAGAATGATTTCGGTTTTCTCCTGGAGCAATCTAAATCGGTGCCAATCCATGTAAGAAACCTACAGTTGCTCATGACTGAAATTTATAAAACAAAATGCGGTCTGAATCGACCATTCTTGAAGGATATTTTCATGCAACGAAATATTAGGTACTGTCTAAGGCATGGTAATGACGCTCAACTGCCAAAAGTACGAACTACGTCCTTTGGAGTTGAATCCATTACTTACCTTGGAAATAAACTGCGGCAGCATTTACCGCAAGCAATAAAACAATTAAACAGCCTTCCTATGTTCAAAAAACGAATTAGATGTTGGAATGGTGGAAAATGCAACGGTAGGCTTGGCAAAGTATATATCCCGCAAGTTGGGTTTCTAACATGATCGATTTTATCTCTGATTTGTCCTGTAATATATATTAATAGTTTTATTGTAAATTATGTATATTGTAAACAGTAGGCCTTAATTAGCTGTAATTTAGCTATTCATTTTTTGGCCTACTTTAAATAGATATTTAGTAATAATAATAATAATAATATACACCTGAATGCCAAGTGCGACGGTGGGCCTGCGCGGCACCGCAGGCGACGCGTGGGAAGCATAGTTACAAGCTATTTCATGACAATGCTTCATCGCAAACTGCTTCAAAATAAAGTCTTGAGGTTGACGTACGGCAATAGTTACAGTTGATAAACATAAATTTCTCTATTGATTAAACTAAAATGCCAGGGTTTAATTGGACTAATCGGGCATAACCCTTCCTCAGTAGCGCTTCAAAATAAGCCTAACATTTGTCAACAAATTTCGTGGAAATTCAGCCACGTGTTTTGCATGATCTGTACCAAAGGGGTGGGTGAAAAGCCATGAACAGACTGGGAAGACTATGTCATATCCAACTGAAACTCAATACACAAAGACATAAACGCTTTCGCATATTGATGTTGCATTTTTAGTAGATATGCTCCCTGATTTCGCTTCCTGTAAAATGTTTCAAAGGAGTGAGTCTGTATTTTAAATCCAGGTAATGTATAACAAAATAATGGCAACGTGGCCAAATACCGCTGCCGCAACCTTACAGAGAAACTTCATGTGAAATTGGTTATCTCGAACAGCCATCATGCAGGCTTAGCTGCAACCGAAGTGTTCAAGTTTTTCGCATCGACTCACTTCAAACTTCCTGGATTTACCACATTCAAAAATCCCAAGGGAACAGAAATCATTCAACACAGCTATAATGGGATAACATCATTACACCAGAGCATTGGATTATATTTACGCAGATTTTTAATAGAATACATTAAAAGCCGAAGCTTTCTGATGTTGATATTTTAGGACACTTCATAAATTCAAAAACTTTATTATCTAAAATTTCTGTAGCCCAGCGAAATTTTTTGCAGCATAGAAAAATGAAAGTAAATATTTCCACTGCTTGAAAATGTAATGTCTTGCTCACGAACCGCTTTGCATTGAAAAGGAATATGGCGAGAGTTTAAATCAGTGAAAACTATTAAATTTTCTTAAACGAAATCCACCTTTGCAATCATTCTTATTATCCTGAACGATAATCATTTTTTGAAATGTCTGACCAAGAACTCCTAAAATGAAGCACTATCTATAAATGCATGACATTTTGAGTATGAAATAAGCAAAAATCATAACTTCAAATGTATAGTTTTTGGTCGTCCGAAATTTCTATAAAACGTCTGAAATTCCGTGAAAAGACGTCCGAAAATCGATTTCCTGAAAATATTTTGTCAGAGATATATTCGTTCGAACTTTTTGTTAATGTACCTCCTTCAAATTGAGGCCCAAAACTTTTCTGCCACCTCTCATATGTTGTGTATTTGTTTGGAATTTGCCAACCGAAAGCATAGAAAGAATAGGCCTATCACATCTTTCCCAAATAAGGGTCGGTCTCAACAAACTAAACTTCCTCAATTCAAGCACAATTTTAGGGACACCGTAAACCCAATGTGCCCAATGGGTACGGAGCACTTTTTGTTGCTTTGCTCTTCATTTGACATTCAACGACGAGATCTTCTCGCTGGAGTTTCGGATATACTACGACCATTTGTTGAAATCACCAGTCTTTCAAACGATTTTCTAATGCTCCTTTTTCTAATGATTTTCGATTTTCTATTCTATTTCGATTAACGATTTTCTAATGCATTGTATGGTGGCCAAGATTTGTCTAATGACCTAAATAGAAATATATTCGAACTCACTATACGATTCATCCACAATACTGGTCGGTTTGACTAAGATCATATCAAGTTTCAATCACAGGCCATGCAACCATCAAGTGCCCAGCAAGTGCCACCAAGTGCCTTAAAGTAAATTTTCTTTTTGTTTGTAATTTCTGTCTCACATTAGATGTCAGGTATGCTATCCAAATAAAAAATGAAAAATTTTTTGGTCATTACAGCCCTAACCCGACATCTAATGTTAGACAGGCCACAGTATAGTAATCATCGTTTTTCTTTCTTAATTGTTTGTAGCATTTATGTCAAATTGTATGTAGTTTAGCGTTTTTTCTTTAAACAATGCCATGGGGGTAGTCATAGTCTTTTGCTCCTCGTGGTATCGTCCTTGTAGTATTGTAAAGTAGTTTGTAGGTAGAGTATTCCGTAACATGTATTGTAAATTTTTAATTGAATATAAAAAACAGAAAGCAAAAATTAAAGGAAACAGGAGTGGAATTTGAATTTTGAATTTGCCAAAATTAAAGTGAATAACCTAACCTGAGTTAGAAAGATGAGATTTCATAGGTTTATAAATAGCCGTATTTGAAAATCTGACCCGTTGTGAAAGACAGCAAAGGTAAGGAAACAATGTTGTTTTGTCCTTTCTATTTGCCCTGTGTATAGACGTGTGCCCTATAGCTCAGTTCGTTCGCTTTAAGGGTGGGGAGACCGGTATCAATTGTAACACTTTTTGAAAAACTATCCATATCGTCTAAATGATGAATAATTTCGCTCTTGGAGTTGGATGAAATTGTTGTTGCGTCTCTTGGAATGAAATAGACCTTAGTTCCAATCACGTAGAACCAATTTTTGTGATGCTGTGAGAGTTTTAAAATCAGTGGCCAAGTGTTACAATTGCCCCTGTAACACGAGGTAATTGTAACGCATAGTTGGAGCAATTGTTACATATCTTTAAAGTCATTTCAGATTTTTCCTTACACAAAATGTAATACCAGGTGGCAGATTATTCCTTGCTTCAAAATGAAAGCATTTCAAATTCGTCGTGGTATTTATTTCTTTGAAAATTTGGCTTAATCAGTTGAAAAAAATTTAATAGCTTGAGAAAAATTGGTTTTTGCTTACAAATTACAACGTTTAACTCTTTAACATTGCATGAATGCTTATCTTTAGACCATATTAGATAATGAATCAAAACCAAGCCATCGGCCAGCTTACACCGGGGCAGTTGTAACAGCATGTGCTACAATTGCCCCTGTCCTTGCCAGCTATCGTTAATTTCCCATTTTCGCATCTCATAAGCTGTGGAGCTTTAACGTTGTTTTGATTCTAAATAGATGTCATGTCTCTGATGTGAAAATGAAACTGTTTACTCAAGAGCAAAATTTTCAGACACAAATGTACAGTGGAAGCACGTTATTACCGAAAATTTCACAAACTTTGCTGAAAATTCCTGAATCTCAAGTCGTATATAGAGGGTTAGAATGAGCATGTTTTGTGCAAAAATCAGAATTTGTGCACTTTCTTGCAAGGGGAAGGGGAGAGCCAATGTTACAATTGCCCCGTGTTACAATTGTCCCCGGTATTCCCTACCTAAGCATGTAAAAGTGGCACAATCTACTTTCAGTCAAATGATCGCATGTCAGATATCAGTATTTCCTGCTGACGTAGTAGATCGGTTGCGCAAATATGGTCCAGCAGGTGTCTTGGCACAGCCTTTTTTTTATCAAAGGCTTATGTATGCTTTGGTTCCTATTAAACCTTTTTTCTCTTGATTTCATCCTTCTAGATAATTATCCGAAAATTCGCACTCAATTGCTTGATGACAACAGTATCATCGTGGATTTTGAGTTTGTGAACGTAATTCTTTCATCCGATGTAATAGTTTCTATAAGAGAAGACCAAACTTCGAAACAAATTGAAAGCTATGTACGTAAGTCATTTTAAAGCATGTGTCTACCTTAAAAGTCCTATTTGGACCCCTCTCTTCAAATCCCTTACTCCAATCTTCATCTTTTCCAGGCCAAATTGTTTAAATCAAGCCCCATCTCTCTACTCCATTTTTCTCAAATGAAAAAAGTTACCAGATACTTTTCATCCACATTACTGGCCAAAATAATACTACCATCATACATGAACTGTAAAATATCATTTTTCTTAAAGGTAGGTAACATTATGGTCCATGTAAGAAATCTGCGTAACTCGATGATAGAAAGCCTATCGTGCGAAAATCCATCCTTTATGGATGTGGAGTGTTTTCCAACGAAAGAAACTAAAATGTTTCTTAAGGGGTTAGTCATGTATAAATATGGGGGCTAGAGTGCAGTTTCGCGGGTGGCATTCGAATGCTGCGTTGTTGTATGTCATACTGTAAGGGTCAGGGTAACCTAGGTACCAGACTATCTAACATAACATTTTATGTGAGAGAGTCTGGTACCCAGGGTAGGGTTAGAGTTAGTTTCAAAAAACCGTTTTCAGTTTAATTTAGCCTTAGTTAGGGTTAGTTAGCGTTAGCAAGGGTAAGTTAGGGTTAGGGTTAGGGTTAGGGTTAGGGTTAGGGTTAGGGTTAGGGTTAGGGTTAGGTGATCATTATTATTATGTATTATCCATTACTATTGTCATTATCATGATATTCTTTACAGTTGGTATTTACCATATCTTAGATACAATAGCTAATTCAAACCAACTATTTACAAAAAGGAAAATTTACAAGAATATCAAGAAAATAAGTTTATCTACACAATTACTGTTCGTGGAGGGATTTCCAAAGATATTATTGTTACTACAAGCAATCTTTGCATGTGCAATATTCACCCTTCCACTCTTTTATCGATCTTTTGAAATATACAAAAGATTAAGACAGTTTTATAGTGTCAGGTAGACTGTTCCAGAGGATGCTACCTCCAAAGGTCATTGAATTGGTGCCATAGGTTGTAGTTTTCGCTTGTGGCAGCATTAGTAGTGAACCTAACACTAACACTAACACTAACACTAAGTGATAATAGTGATAATAATAAGCATATAAGAACACAAGGACACTTTTCTCCGAGATCAGTTTTCCAATTTGTCTAAAACCGTCGAGAAAATGTCTAAAGAGGGGTTGATAGAAAAATATGGATGTTTCCTTAGAGTAAAAATTGCGTTTTCTGAACACAAAAAGGATCTAGTGTTGCAAGTATTCCTGGGAGCTACACCCTCAGACCCCTATCTACTTTTGTCCCCTCCACTTTTTTGCGACTGGCGCCACCACTACTGTCTGCAAGACTTAAAGTAGCTTTTCATATTTGGGAGATACTGTTTACAATCAGTTTAGGTATGAATCAAAACTTCTCATAAGCTGGCAACTTTCAAATAAGACTAAAAGCACTTTTGAAAGATCAGGGAGGTTGATATCTTAACCCTATCCAGACAGGGGGGGGCTTATTCAGCCACATACTTAACTGAGCACTGCTCCAAATTGGTTCAACGAACCAGGAAATGGTTTTTTGCTTTTAGTTTCTATCCTTTTGAAGTGTGATTTTGTGTGAAATTTTGAAAAAAATTCAGGGGGCTGGGGGTGGCTGTTTTTTTCAGAGTGGTCGGGGCCAGCTTTTAGGTAAGCTGCTTATGGATGTAATTCCAGATCACCTCATAATCCTTTCATAGTATCCTTTTTACTTTCTATACTTATAATTTATAAGGCCTCTTTAATTTTTTCCAGGAACAATAAACCAATTATGTGTAACGTGATCTCATCAATGACGTTATATTTAAGAAAATGGCAAAAATTGGTTAGCGGTCTTTCTGCAAGGATATTTCGACCCCAAATGTTTTACATCGGCAATAAATAGATTAAAGCTGATCAACAGGGTTGTTTCCACCTAAGCTATGTAGTTTTGTTTGAATTTTGTGCACCATTAGTCGCAAACGGTATAAGATTCCCGGGGGTATCCTCACATAGAACTACTAACGTCAGTTTTCATGCATGTCTTAAGAATCTGTTTTACAGTGAGAATTTTTTGACTTGAAAGTGTTTCGTTTGTCAAGATTTTATCAAAATTTCACCAAATTACTATCCTCAACCCCCTATTTCCCCCTTTCTTCTTCCTTCCAACTCATTTGCTTACTACTGGGAAAGATGCTGATGTCAGCATTTTTGCCATAATAAAAACAAAAGTTTCAAAAGGAAGAATGAACTAATGTATGGAGAAATTCTCTATCATGGCTGCATTTGTCATTTAGAAAAACAAGATTTTTAATCTCTCTGTCCGCCATCTTGGATTTGCAAAAATCAAATTTTTCACTTTATAAGCATATTTTCACCTTCTAACAATTGGCATAATTTGGTTTCATGAATCAATCTTAGAAAATTATAAAGATTTAAAAAAAAGTTGATTTTTCCATTTTTTTCGTGAACACGTGCCAGTTTGTTTTGAATAATTATGACGTCATATCTATTTTTAGAATTATTTTTGTGAAAAATGATATATCATACGCACAGCTACCTGCGTGGTGAGTTTCATCTTCGTAAGTGAAGTAATGGCGTTTTTAGAGAGCGTCTTCTAGCAGCTCAACAAGCCCAGTCTGGATAGTAACGTATTTTCACTGGATTACGCATACCTGCTACCAAAACCGACTAAGATATGGAGAGCGCACCAGAGATCCTGTTTTCGGAAGCAAGGTTGCTGATAACCAGCGAAACCGTCACTGCGGGAGGAGGGATGGGTCGATTTTTCGCATTGTCGCCGAGATTGTTGCTTGGAATGCACTAGGCGTGGTCCAGCTCATGCTTAAATACGATGAATCCCCTTGGGGCCTTAAATTCACGCGCAGAGGGCTACGTGAAGCACGATTAGCCACTTGGGACTTAGCCCTTTTGTTATTGGGAGTTTGTAATCCAGTGAAAATAGGGTTAAATCAACGTGCAGCACATAGTCTATGTAAAACTTTTACTTGCTTTCTGTTAATAAATGTCATTATCGTATACCTATTGTTACCATGTTTCATTAATTTTTTTTTCCAGAAGCCGTTTCCTATCACTCGCAAGATGAAATATCGTTTCAAGGAAAAACTATTGCCATGTACATTATATCATGTATGCGTTCGTATCGAGTTTTTTTTAGCAAAGAAAGTTTATAGTAATTGCACAACTGAAGAAACAACCAATTATTGTAAGTATTATAGATTTTTTGACATTTCAATCTGCTGAATGCGACAAGGATATTTTCAGTCAGTTTCAGTTTCATATATTTTAAAATTCCACTACATACAATGCTAAAGGCAAAAGTTAATTACAATGAAATACAACATACCAAACTAATTAACTAATACAGGACAAATACTACAGAAGAAATAAAAATGAAAAACGACATCATGAAAACAGAAGAATTGCATGTATTTCTTAAGTAGGGGCTCTCTCAGTAGCTAAGCTAATCGAGGAGAGAGCACCCCCTGTTTAAAGATGACTAAATATCACTGATTAGTTTTTTCAGAGTATTGTACAAAATTTACCTATAATTGTTGGTGAAGAAGGCTTTGAACTTCTGACGAAGGCTGAATGGGGGACCTTCCTACGATTTGTAATTATTTTCAAAGAAAAACGTCTTAAGTTTACGACGAAAACTACAAGTAGATGGTGAACGTTTTATCTCCAAAGGTATGTCATTCCAGCATTTTGCTCCAAAGTAACGAACTGACCTGAGACCGTATTGAAGCGTATTTTTCCGATTTAGAAAAATATCATTATTGGTTGCTTGCCGTGTACGATATAGATGAACAGATTCAACTAATTCAAAGAAAGAATGAAAACAAGAGGGAGAAATTTTATTGACACAATCATAAACAAAACATAAGCAATTTCAACTGGAAAAGATCATATAGCTTTAAAATCTTCAAGTCAGAAAAGATTGGAGTGGAAGGAGAAGCAAAGTTTTGAAACGAAATTGCCCTTATTACCCTTTTTTGTAACAAAATCACAGGATTGATATAGGTCTCATAAGTGAGACCCCAAACTAAAATACCATACTGTAAGAAAGGTGAAAATAAAGAATTATAAAGACAAATCAAAACGTTTATGGGTAAAAAGTGTCTAACTTTGAAGAACATGCCACAAGTTCTAGCCAGTTTTTTTGAAAGTTCTGTCAAGTGATATTTCCATGAGAGTTTTTCATCCAAAAGAACACCAAGAAATTTGACGTAACAGGTTTTTCTGATCGGAATGTTCCCAATTTTGATACTAACTGTTACAGGGCAAGAATGCTGAGGTGATTTGAAAATAATAAAGTTAGTTTTATCTATATTCAGGGCAAGTTTATTTACATCAAGCCACATTTTAACTTTTTTCAATTCTTTGTTTACTACTCTCTGAAGCAGATCAAGATTTTCAGCTTCATAGTAAATGTTAGTATCATCTGCAAATAAATAAAAGGCTAATTTTGAACTTGAGTATGGTAGATCATTAATGTAGATTAGGAAGAGGAGTGGACCGAGTACAGAGCCCTGTGGTACCCCACAAGTAACATTACAGAAACTTGAGTTAGATCCATTGACACATACATACTGCTTCCTACCTGAAAGATAAGATTTAAACCAATCAAGACTAGTTCCTCTGATTCCATAGTGTTCAAGTTTCATCAAGAGAATGTTATGGTTAACCGTGTCAAATGCCTTTTGCAAATCAAGGAAAATTCCACAACCAAACTTCCTGTTATCTAATGAGTTTTTGATGGCTTCTGTTAGACTAACTAGGGCATGGTTAATAGAATGGTTGGCACGAAATCCAAATTTTAAGGTATATAAAATCTCATACTTAGCAAGGAAGTTGTAGAGACGCTCGTACATCGCCCTTTCTATAATTTTACTAAAGACAGAGAGAAGTGAAATTGGTCTGTAGTTTGCTGCAGTAAGTGGACAACCTTTTTTGAAGAGTGGGATTACTTTGGCTAGTTTCATCTTGTCTGGAAATATCCCAGATTGAAATGATTCATTTATAATTTGGGATAATGGAGAAGATATTAAAGGAGAAAGCAGCTTTAAAACTTTTGTTGGAATACTGTTAGGGCCTAAAGACTTTCCAGATTTTAGGAGAGAAATTATGTCAGATACTTTGACCGGAAAAGAGGGTGAAGTGAAAAAAGAGTTTCCAACTCTATCACCCATGAAATTCATGGGTGACTTGTTAGATCTTGGGATATTTTTAGTGATATCATGAGAAACTGTAACAAAGTACTTATTGAAGATGTTGGAAATGATGGCTGGATCTGATGTAATTTTACCATTTGAATCTTTAAGTTTATTTATCACATTTATATTGCTTGACTTTCTAATACTTATAACTGATTTATTTCCTGACCATAGTTGTTTCATGTTGTTACTGTTTTTTTGAAAATAGTTGTAGAAATAGGTAGCCTTACTTTCTCTCAAGGACGCTGTAACCCGATTTCTAAACTTTTTGTATAGATCTGAAACAGACTGATCATTATTCTTTTTCAGCTTTATCAGTATCTTATCTCTGATGCGCATCATTTTCTGTATTCTGCCATTAATCCATGGTTTTTTCCTAAATTTAACATCTCTCTTAGAAAGCTTTTTAAGAGGAGCATGCTTTTTAACGGATGAGGCTCTTGGGAGTAAGGGAGTAGGACCTAAGCATGCTAGGATCAAGGGAGCACAGCTATAAAAATCGTGGGAAATTGAGAGCATGGAGCACATAAATCTTTGGGAAGATGAAAAGCTGAGAAATCAAGTCCAGTTTTTGAGGGAGCTTGTTGCTTTGTACCGGGGAAGTAAGGGGGCAAGGATCCCCTGTGAGAGGGAAGGGAAAGTATATTTGGTTTTGAAGATGCAACTCAGGTTAAAACAATCTGTTTGTTGTTTAGAATGGCTATTATGCCTATTTAGAAATGCTTGCCCATGTTTTATACTAGATCATTTTCGTCATCAGAGTGTAAGAACAAACGAAAAAAACATTGATTTTAGGGCTATATTGTCTTAGTTTGTAAATGGTTATATTATTTTAATCCAATGAAATAAATTTCTTTTCTGAAGACTGTCGAACAGGTAAAACACTGACGTACTTTTACGGAGGCCTAAAGAAAGCTTGTTACTGATATTTGACTTTGATGGCTTGAGCCTCGGCTTGAGCGAGGCCTAATCCCTGACATTAATGCTACGTGATGTAAAAGAAAGAACCGAGAAAATCTGTTACACATAATGGAATAATCAACCGAGCTCGGTGTTTTGAAGTTGGATTGATTTAGAAATGAGGCACTGTTGTGTTGTGGTTTCCTACTCATTGAAGACCTCGTAGTTGAAATCAAAGATATAAGCTAGAAACTTTTAAATTTAGAAAGGTATCAATCCTCTAAACACCCTGCTACAATCTTCAAAAGATACAGGATACTTCGTATTGATACTCGAGCTGCCATATTGTCATTCTGGCTCAGGCTTTATTTGCAGCGTTGGCTTGTTGGCCCAATCTTGCATCTACTTTTGATGAAACTGCCAGTAGATCGCAGCATGGCTTCTTTGCTACAGATACGTTCATCTGAACTGTCGAGCAATGGACCGTGAATGATCATCTCATCAAACAGATAGCATGAAGCAAGCAAAGAATGGCATTGTCATGGTAAAAGAGGTGGCGGGCTGAAACCAAAGCGTGTGTAGGAATTTAGCAATGGAAGAAATTCATCCAATCCACTTTATCCCTCTCGAAAATCAAAGCAGGAGGCAGTAGCCGGAAGCTAAAACTCGCTACAGTAAACATGAGATATTTCATATTTGATTCTTTCAAAAGGAGGGTTTCTCTTCAGCATAAGCTGTTCTTCAAGGGGCCCTCCAGATCAATCCGTAATAGAACTGGCATTTTCTGGGATCATATCATTGGCAATAACATCGATATTTGTACAATAACTGAAACTCGGCTGAAACAACAAGACGATTTTAACTGTGCTGAATTAGATATTAATGGATATGCTACTACAGAAAATAGACAAGTGGGTGGCAATGGAATTTTGCATCGATCAAGTCTTACTTCAGCCTTTGTTAATTGTGATGAAACTAGCTCCTTTGAGTTTGCTACTTGGAAATTAATTACTCCCTTAGTTTGCATGGGTGTCCCATGTCATATATAAACATCCTTACGGCAAATGTATTCTTTCGACAATTCTCAGATTACCTTGAGTCAGCATGCTCTAATTCTTCATATTTTATCATAACAGGTGATTTCAACTTCCATATCAATGGCATGAATGACCTAAATACTGGACATTTCTCACATATTTCTGATTCTTACAAGGGAGATCCATCTCAGAAAAACTAAACCCTTTGATCACAATGAAATAATGAATGCAATACTGATACATTTACTGAATAGATTATCTTTAGAGTTGGTCAACAAAGATTACAGACCAGTGGGCAGCTTACAAGTTATTTCTAAAGTTGCTGAAAAAGCTGCACTATAAAGAACACAACTTACTTTCTAGCGACCAGTCTGCTTATAGAGAGTATTACAGCACTGAAACTGCCCTTGTGACAGTGCAAAAGGGCTTGCTCATTACAACCGATAACCACAAAGTATCATTTTTGGCATCTATAGATCTGTCTGCATTGATACAGTTGATTATTTAGTCTCAATGAAAGTCCTTGAGTCATGTTTTGGAGTGAAAAGTTCAGCTTTTAAATGGTTTAATTCCTACATAGGATCTAGGTCTCCACGTGTGAAAATAGATGATGGTCTATCAGATAAATCAGAATTGAGATTTGAAGTACCACAGGGATCCATCGTGTACTCAGTGTATGCAAGCCCCTTATGCAAGGTCATTGGTGATAATATTTCTGTTATCGGTTGCGCAGGTGATCATGCGTTGTATTCAGCATCATCTAGCCTGCGTGCAGACTAACAAGGTGAGGATTCTTTCATTAACGACCAAGTTTTCGATCCAGATACTTTCATTATTGTAAAGCACCATAGATAGATAATTTTCTATTTTTATTTGCGCTTTGAAAATGAAATTGTATTATTATTTATTATTTATTATTTAAACCTTCTTTGGTAGCTGAATGACTAGGCTTGCATCAGCAAATTTTTGCCACTTTTTCAACATCGCAAAATTGCAGGGATACGAATTTAATTGATAGTAGGTATATCTAAAACAGATTGCAGGTCCTCAAGACGACGCGCTATGAATAAATAGCACTATAAACTGATAAAATACTGGTAGCAAAATTGGAATGCAACGATGTTGATATCCCTTTTTGCAATCTCTACTTGATTGTGACATCGTTCGAAAACAACGAAATTGCTGTTTTGAAGCAGTCACTTGCCTTGAATTTTTTGTCTGAATCAGCAACCACTTGTCAAATCAACTCAAATCAGGTTTCAAGTGCTTACATTGGTAATCGAAGGTGAACCTACGGTTGACTCACGTACAAAGGTCTACGATGACGTATTACTTTTATGAAAGCAGTAAGAGGGAAACATCGTCTGGGAGGAGGATTTCGAAGAAGATTTCTTCTGCGTATGAAATCCAACCCTCTCATTCCCAATGACGTAATATGACGTCACACATAAAAAGCAGCCAGAACACAGCATGCCCGTGGGGGTGGGGGGGGGGGGGGGTACTCATATATTTTTCCGTACGGGGACGTGTGGCTGAACAGGGTATCATTTTCAGGATTCCTACTCCAGGACAGATCACTTTAGCATACTCGGCTCCATGACAGGGTCCCTATTTTCTATAATTGACTCCATAACATCGTTGTAAGCCATTTGCACTCCGCGAATGTGAAGCAAAATTTCCGCATTTTCTCATATATTTCTATCAAAGTTCCGGTGCATCCTACAATTTTGCATGAAGAAAATCAAGAACAGGGTATTGTTTTTAAAACTTTTTCTCCGGGACAGGGTATCATTTTCTGAAATTTTTCTTCGGGACAGGGTGCCCTTTTAGATTTTCCAGCGGCACAACCCCGTATTTTTGCATTCCAAGTACCCCCTCCCCCCGAGGACCGCATGGCATCTGCTAAAATTCCTTTCATTCACCAAAATAAAATGTTGCTTTGTATTGTTTCCCTTTCTCGAAACAATAAAAGGATTAAGACTGCTTTGCTCTTGCTGCCATCTTTTGTGGACTTTGTGAAATATCAATCAATCATTCAAACCTTTTCGATCCAAGGAAGCGTCTGTTTGTTTGTTCTCTTTCCAAACTTGAAACATACAAGGGCTCATGCTGTTTGTAGGCCTAATAAATCCCAATGTTCGTCTTCCTCATTTTGCATGGGTGAAAAACTGCATCAAGAATTTCTCCGAATACTAAACCGCGACCAAAACTGTCTTGGAAATTTCCAGTTCGACCCTTTGAATTACATAAGAGGGCTATTTACTTAGGAAATGTGCTATTTACTCGTTGACAACACCTAATTATTCCTGTTCAATGTCCTTTATACATACTTGCGTCAACACATTCCAATACTAATAGATCAATGCGCTACACAAAGGAAATACCCTTCTCACATTTCCATCCCTGATTTTGATATCAAAGTACGCATTGCATTGTGGTCGAAAACGGAACAAAGCAGTAACAAGGGGCAATTAAAGGATAACAAAGCGTTAACAAAGGCGCACTGCATTGTGGTCGAAAGCGGAAGTTCAAGCGATGCCTTTCATTTTTTTTCATTTTTCATTTTTAATTATTTATACAGGGTAGAAGCATCAATAAATATATAAATACTGCTTTACAGCTTGCCCTGTCAACAAAAGAAAAAGAATATAAACCCTATTTACAGTGTTATTTCAAACCTAAAGTAATAAAAGAAAGGAAATGTAGAATCGACATATCTTTGTGTTCACGTGACAGCTTTCTTAAAAGCCGAAAAGCTATTTGTGGTTTTGGCTTCAGAACCCAATTTGTTCCAAAGTTTGGCTCCCCTGAATGAAAAGCTCTTTTGTCCTAGGGATGTTTTCAACAGCGGAAGGTTCAAATCCAGTTTGGAATTGCGTAATTCCCTGACGCCTTTATCAGAGACCCTTGTAAACAGACCTTGCAGATAATCAGGCACTTCATTGTGCAGTGACTTGTGAACAATTTTCGTTGTTTCAAAATCTATCATTTGTTGTATATTTAGCCAACCGAGTTGTTTGATAAGGGGTAGCGAGGAAGCGTCATAGGGGCTATTCGTGACTACCCTGGCTGCTCTATTCTGCAGCTTTTGCAATTTTTGAAGAGCCGTAATACCACAGTTACCCCAAACAGGCGAACAATATCTTACGTAAGGCTCTACGAGGCTCTTATACATCCTTTGAATGGTCTGTAATGGGAGGTATTTTTTTGAGTATTTCAGCATTCCTATTCCTCGAGAAATTTTTTTGGTAACGATGCTCATATGCTCATCCCACAGCAAGTGCTGATCAACCTGAACACCCAAGTATTTCGCGTGTTTAACCATAGTGATTGGCTCCTCTCCTATTTTTAGGGCTGGTTCCGTGTTTTCAGACTGGCCGATCCTTTTGAGTCTATTTCGGCTACCAATAAGCATGCTCTGTGTTTTTGCTACATTTAGTGATAACCTATTACTCTCCAGCCAGTTCTTAAGGCGATCTAAATCTTCATTGACGGCATCATTGATATCTGTGATGGAGTCCGAGGAGTAGGAAATGCTGGTGTCATCTGCATACATATTAACCTCCCCAAACTTTAGTGAGAGGGGAAGATCATTAATATATATCAGAAATAGTAAGGGCCCAAGGCAAGAACCTTGGGGTACTCCGCATTTAATTGATTCCATGCTGGAAATGTGTCCATTAACCTTGCAACATTGTTTACGATTCTGCAAGTAAGATTTAAACCAACTCAATTCTTTCCCTGCCACTCCATAAACACCGAGTTTTTTAATCAATATTTGGTGATCTACAGTGTCAAAAGCCTTCTTTAAGTCTATGAATGTGACAGATGTATACTGTCCCTGATCGAGGTCCAGGTACCAATCATTAGTACATTTTAACAAACAGGTTAGTACGGAATGAAGCTTCCGAAATCCTGATTGTTTTGAAAACAAACGACGGTGTTCAGTGAGGAAAGAATAGAATTGGTCACAAATTAGTTTCTCAAAGAGGCGCGAGACTACTGGGAGCACCGAGATAGGTCGATAGTTTGAATCCACGTCAGTCGGGCCATCCTTGTAAATTGGTGCAACCCTGGCAATTTTCCAGTCATTTGGGAAGAGGCCTTTAGACATGGATAAGTTGAATATTTGGCTCAGTGAAGGAGCCAAAATAGGCATTCCAACTTTAAGAAAATAACTGGAAATATTGTCTACACCAAAACCATGAGATGTTTTAAATTTGTTGGCAGCTTTAAGCAGATGTTCCGGTTGAAGTGGCGCAAAAGTGAACCTATTGCTTTCGGTACTATCAGCAGAGGCACCGCTCAGAAAAACATTTCTAGTATCAGGTATTTCCTTGCAAAGCTTCTCCCCAATATTACAAAAGAACTTATTCATTGAGTCTGCTATCCCCTCAGGGTCAGTTACGACCGAATCACCGTTTTTTATCGCCGATATAGAAGTAGTTTTGGACTTCTTGTTTATTAGTTTGTTGATGGTAGCCCACGTTTCTTTGATATTTCCTTCACAAGAATCAATCTTATTTGTGAAGTACTGCCTTTTTAAACGGGTATTTAGAGAATTGACTTTATTTCGAACTTTTCTATATGCTTCCATTAATAGCTCTGATTTGGCCTTAACAGCGGCAATTTTCAACTTGTCTCTTGTTTTTTGTAGATTCTTTAGGTCCGTGGTTATCTATGGACTAAGCTTTTCAGAGACACCACGCACCAACAGTGGTGCATGCTTTTCTATTATTGCACTGAGTTTATTTGTCCAGCGAGCTACACTTTCATCAATGTCCGAATCTGCAGTAATTAGCTGTTGCCAATCAACCGAGGCAAGGTCAATCAGAAATAGCTCTTCGTCATAATTTTTCATTTGCCTTGTCTTGATAATTTTGTGGCTATTTTTCACGGCTCCTCTAAATTTACGAACGGCATAAACCAAGTAATGGTCACTGAGACTAACCCTATGGACACCAGACTCAATGATATTTATTACATTGCTAACAGCTATGTGATCAATTATCGTAGATGAAGTAGCCGTCTCTCTAGTGGGATCGTTAATTAGCTGAGTTAGTCCATAAGAATTATATAACTCGTCAATACGTTTAACGTTATTGAGGATTGGATTATTAGAATCCCCTTGCGCCTTTTGAAGTAAAGTGAAATCACAATTTGTGTCTCCTATAATTAAAACCTCCTTACCCTCAGCTTCAACGAATCGGAGAACTTCCTCGAGTTTATCGAAAGTTTCTACTGTGTCGGACGGTGGTCGGTACCAAGACAAAATTAAGTAAGGTTGAGCATTGGGTGGCTGAATTTCAACACATACTATTTCGAGGCTAGAGTGAGGAATATCGTATCGCCTATCACATTTAAATGTGTCTCGACAATAAATAGCAACACCTCCTCCATTACGATTTCGGTCTTTCCTAAAAAGTTTGTACCCCTCTATTTGTAAAATTTCATCTTTGGAACTTTCGTCGATTTTTGTTTCATTGAGAGCAAGAAAGTGGATACCTTTCTCTTTCAAGAGTATTTCAACTTCATCAAGGTGCAAAGGGAGACTATTTACGTTGAGTGACGCAATAACGACTCCATTTTTAGATCCAAGCCCATTTCGGTTTGTTACAAATTCTGTAGATTTATTTCCGATTTTTTTGCAATTTACTTTTGTAGAAAGATCTGTTACGTGGTTACACTTAGAATTTCAATTTTTGTCGATATATTGTTTAAGATTATTTGCCAGGTACCCTTTACCTCGCTTACCAAGGTGCAACTTCTTTTCACCAAGGCAGGTAGCATCGATGTTACTGTTGTCAATATAGTCAATTACATTTCTTTCACAAAAGCTTTTTAATAACCCATTCAAATGAGGCACTTTGCTCTGCATCTTCGCCTTGTCTGTTCTTGTGATAACTGAGGAAACTGCGATATCTGAAGATGGAGATTCTTTCTTGATATGATCAACAACATTCTGTAACTCATCTATGGTTTTCACATCTTTGGTCAGATCATTGGTCCCAACATGCATAATGACTAGGTCGGGTGCTCTTCTGGCGACAGGCTTAATATGATCAACAAGATCCTCGGACGTCGCTCCACCGTGGGCATAAACCTTCACAAAGTGGTTCCTTGATAGCCCTTTCTCGTTAACTCCATTTAACATCGAGTCACCTACTACGACGACCCTCTTCTTCGTTCCCTTCTTGTCCTTTTCGCACTCTGTCTCCGCCTGACTATTGTTGTTTACTGAACTTTTTGTCGCTGTTTCACCTCCAGTAATTTGTGAAGCATTTGCGTTATTTGAATACATCTCGTTGTTTTTCGTAGCTAAGCTTTTGTTTCTCTCTTTAGCGTCCCCTTTGTTTGGTGTGGATTGTTGCTTTGGCTTTGGTCCCTCGAGATTCGGGGAATCCTTCGTTTGCATCTTGGTGATATCCCCACAGTAATGGCGTCGTTCTTCAAGCAATTTACCAATAATTTTCTGTTTTTGATCGAGTTGCCTTTCCAGCGAGATTATTCTATCCTCTAAGCTTCTTATAAAGAAGCTCTCATAATCTCTGGCGGGTGCCTTGGGGGATTTCTCTGCCTCAGCTATCGATCGGTTTGAAACCAATGCTTTGATTGCGAGTAATTCCGCGTGCATAAATTTTTTGAATTCGATGTGGTCACGCTGCAGATCTGGATTTTCATCATCGATCGTAGCATCAGCAGTATTTTCCACGAATCTAGTTAAGTCTGCTGCTTCAGAATGGCCCCCGGCATCACCATCTTCGTCTGCCATAGTCCTGTCTAGGCCCTGGATCGCATCCAAGAGCCTTGAGGCCAACTCATCCTTTTTGCCTTTGGTTGATAAACTACGCTTCGACAGCTCAGCTTTCAGTTCTGCAACTTTTAACTTCTTGATCGCAGCAGCGGTTAACTCGCTCATGTTTATTGTTGGTTCGCTATATCTATGTTTAAATGTATGTTCTTCGTTGCTTCGTTCAAAAACTTTTCCCTAATCAATGCCTAAGACGCACGTGCGATGTACGTGAGTAAAAAAGAGACTATTGAAGCTATGGCTCCTCCACAGCAGCCGCACAAGCTGTGCATAATTTTTTAGCAACATGCAGAACAGCGAGGAATATGCAAAAGTACCAGCTCAATCAAAAGTCTAAATACCCAATCTGTAATTTTGCTGTTGTGACAATTGTTATATTCCGGAGGCTCATTTTCATGTCCTATGTTGTTTCTCGGGTAAAATTTTTTTGAGATGTTTCTATTGTTCTTAGAATTGCTTTTCTTTTGAGGAATTGGCCCTTGCATTGCATTCCATTGCAAAATTTATTCGTATCAAAGAGGAAAGGGGAAAGGGCGGACATGCACCCTTGTTTTCGAGATGTGGCACGAGTTTATCATTCTTACCAAGTTTTTGCTCTATTTGTTTAATTAGGGTGACCAAAGATCCAAAGACTTGTGTTAAGTGGTATCTGAAGGACCATGCTGCATCCATAATTATTTTCTTCCCAGTGCCCACTTCATCATGCCAAATGGCTAAAATTCCTTCAGTAAAACATTGTAAAAATAAGTAAAGAGGGGAAAAGTTGATTGGCTACTATTGTTTTAGCCGAAATGCTCCAATCAGATTACATTGAATCAGCAACAACAACAACAGCGAAATCGAGACTGCATGGCTACGCCATTTTTCAAAACCTCTGGTTTCAGGTGCACCCCAAATTTCTGACTTTGGAAACTCGTACCACAGGTCTTTATGTACGATTGTCAACTATAAGGTACGTGCATTTAAGTTGAGGATTAGAAAATTTTTGCTATGGAGTCGGGAATTCCTCATATCATGTAATTGTTTTCTTTCTCCAGTCAAAAAGGCAGATTTTTTTTAGACACCTTGTATATTATTGATTTACAAAGCTTGCAATATTTGATCACGCAATTTAGGCCATTTTGTAGTCATTCTTGAATAATTACATTCGGTAAAATTATATTCTAGTGAGTTGCTTTTTAAACTAACAAAGGTATTTTAGAAAATATTTCCATCAAATTGTTATGAATTTAAAACTTTTTGACAATATATACGCCTCTAAACCCAAATAAACAACGGATATTACACAGTAAAGTTTTATGGTCTTGAATTCTTTTATCTCCTTCTCTCTCTACGCCTCTCGTCCTCCTTCACCCTCTTTACGTTATAATTTTCACAAACAGTACGAATTAGTCTTCTCCATTCTTGTCTGTTATCTACAACAGTCTTCCATAGATCTAGTACATGACCACATTTCAAAGAATTTTTGCAGGTGTCCTTAAATCTCAGATTGGGTCGGCCAACAGGTCGAGGTCCATGAAATAATTCACTGTGTAAGAGTGCCTTGACTGGTCTGTCGTCATCCATTCTACAGATATAGCCAAGCCAGCGCAAACGATTTCCAACTAGCTTCAATTCAATATCTTCAACACCTGCACGCCTTAGGACCTCCTCATTACTGACAAAATGGTCCCACTTGATCTTCAAGATAAGGCATAGATGACGCTGCTGAATGGCACGGAGTTTTCTGACTTGATGCTGGTATAAAGTCCATGTTTCACCTCCATACCCTAAAATTGGCATTAAACATTGGTTGTAGACTTTGATCTTGGTTTGTATCGTTATATCGTGTGAATCAAGCAATCTTTTTCGCAGACGCCCAAACGCACATGATGTTGCCTGAATACGAGATGCGAGTTCTTCTCTTATGGAGCAGTCGTTGGTAACATAGCTTCCAAGGTATTTGAAACGAGTGACATTAACTAATTTTGTGTCATCTATGAAGAAATCGGCATTTGTTCCAATACACATAGTCTCTGTCTTGGTAGTGTTGATGCGCAGACCCATTGTCTAGCAAGATCATTGTATTTTGTTAAAAGCAGTTGCAAACCAGGAGCTGTGTCGCTAAAAATTACAATGTCATCAGCATATTGAGCCTCTCTGATGAATTCTGCGAGGATTTTGGTTTTTGCTTTAAGTCTGCTGAGGTCAAAGAGATCACCATCATAACGAAATCTGATTTCTACACTGCAGGTATGTTTAATTTTCTTGAAAGCGAGCCAAAGTAAAACTGCCGCATAGATGCCAAATAGTGTTGGTGCTAGTTTGCAACCTTGCTTGACGCCACTGTTATACTCAAAATACTGGGTTAGATCACCATCGACAATGAGTCTTGCTTTTACTTCTGTATGTAACTTTTTGATGATTGTTACAAATTTTGGAGGGCAGCCTAGCTTTCCCAGGATTATAAGAAGCATTTCGCGATTCACGGTGTCAAATGCTTTAGTGAAGTCTACAAAGGCTATATATAAACTTCTACGTTGCTCCCTCGTTTTTTCCATCAATTGTCGTAGTGCGAATATTCCATCTATAGTGCTTCTTCCATTACGGTACCCTGACTGCGATTCAGGGTAAATAAATTCGGCTACTTGTTGCAGTCTCTGTAGGATGATATCCGCAAACAGTTTTCCAACAACGCTCAGTAGTGATATACCTCTATAATTTCCGCACTTGCTTCTGTCACCCTTTTTTAACAGTATGGTGATATTTGGATTGATCAAGTCAGAAGGAATGTCCTCTGTTGTCCAGAAGATGTTGAAAAGTATGAGCAGGAAATCTCTCAAGCGACTTCCACCATGTACAAGAACCTCAGGGATGATTCCGTCAGGACCTGGGCTTTTCCTAATTTGGTATTTGTAAGAGCTTTATCCAATTCTTGTATTTCAATAGGGTTGCCCATTGATTCGATGATTGTGTGTTGCTCTATATAATCCGTTATGCTCAAATTAACATCAGATGGTTGGTTCACTGAAATGTTCAACCCATCTGTCTTTTATGGTGTCTGGGCAGTCAGGAGCTCACCATCTTTTGATCTCACTGGATGGGAGACTTTAGATCTGGGACCGTAGACAGCATTCAAGGTGGCGTAGAAATCTTTGTGGTTTTTTTCCTGTGAATATCGTTCTGCCTCTTCAGCCTTCTGTTGGAACCAATTGTTCTTAAGCTCCCTTATACGCTTTCTCAGAGCGTCTCTGTTCTGTTTCTTGTCTTTAAGTAGATTTCAAATTTCTTCATCCTGATCATCAAACCAGTCGTTTTGAACTCTTTTCTTCTTTCCAAACACATATGTAGCTGCAGATTGAAGGACTTTTTGACAAGAGTAGAGTAAATTCATTTTTGCTGCTATGATTTTTGATTACAAAGTCCAACTTTGTAATCTAAGGGGGGCTCCAGGTCAGTCAGAAAGAAAGAAAGAAAGAAAGAAAGTCAGAAAGTAAGTCCGTCACGCTCGTTAAAGCGATTGATTGAAGTTTTACCTCTGCTAATTGGCACTGAAATAAAGAAAGCGCACAGAAAGCGCACACGAGACAGAAGTTTCCCGCGATCCTATAGCAACATTTGACATCGGCTTATTTCATGTTAGACAGATTTGACAGCATAAGATGGATAAATCACCAAAATGTTTACCCTGACGCAACTACAAATTTAACCAGAATTGGCACGTTCTTGACTTCATTAGCAGCTTAATTACGTTAAAACAATCGTTTTCTAGAACGATCATATCATTAGCCACGTATTGATAGGACACATTATGCAAATAAGTCAACTTTAGGGCATGATGTAACGGGCCTGCACAGAGGTTAGCATTTACAGCATCACCGAAGCGAAGGTAGAAGGACCCCCCTCCTACACAGCTATAGAAAGGTGAAGAATTCCAGCAAACAATAGCGCCATTGACTGGGGGGAGGCACGTGATCACACTGAACCAAAACATCGTCATGCATATGATTGCTATCTTCTATTGAAGGTGACTGTAGCATCAACACTCAACTCTCTGACTGTAGCTAAAGAAATTATCAACGATCATTTAGGGTTATGAAGAAATCGATATTCAGATATTCTTCTTATGCTTGCTTAACTCAGGACGGACTTTGTAATCATCCAAAAGGATCTTATGTTTTTCAAATGAAGGGACTTTATCTTTGCCACTTAGTAAGTTTTTTTTCCATTTCCGTTGCAGTCATTGCTCCAGTCAACCATATTCAGTTTTCAGAAAACAGCGTAAAGAAGACCCTACAAGTTATCTGGCAGGTGAGTCCTCAAATTCTTAAAAGGACTCATCCTGGCACTCGTCGGCGCATTACTGTAGAGGTTCTGCAGGAACCGGAGGGATAAGTTCAGTACTGTGGAGGCTGTGCAGGACCGTGGATAGATAATGCTAATACTGTTGAAGTTATTCAGTACTGTCGAGAGATATTTTCAGTACTGCAGAGGTTGTAGTAAACAGTACTAAACTCCAACACAGCCTTGATTATAGTAACTAAACGGTTTTTCTTTTTTCTTGTTTGTTTTTTCCTTTTTCTTAGAATTTTCGATAGTATTAGCGTAAAAAAAGTCGTATTAATGTAATATCGCTGAATGTTAGCTTGACATGGGCAACGGGCACCTAGCCCGAAAGCTCATCTGAGTTCTGTCTAGGTGTCCTAAGCTACGAAGTGATTGTTAAATCGGTAGAAAGTAGTATTAAAAGTTTGACTTTAAATTTTGTTTATTTCTAGCTGCCGTAGATATGTTGCTTGTTAGTAAATAGCTTGAATTCTTAATTAAATGTGCAGCACAGCAGAGGTAGAACGTATTTTGATAAATTTGACTTCCAAAAGCTTCGACTATGTTTGAAGGAACTTCCTTCAGAAGTTCAATAGAGCTTTTGGAAGTCATATTTCTCAGAATCCCTCAAATACCAGAACAATGAATAAATATAAAAATGAGCCTTTTAAAGTCAAATTTCTCAAAATTTTTAGTTTTTAGATTTTAACGTCATAGCGTCATAGTATTGAAATTGAATCTCTTGAATCTCAAACGAATCAAAATAGAGAAAGCACGGTCATTTTGAAAATATTGAAGATATCAAATAATTGCCGGATAGAATTACAGTTACCCACATTTCATTTCAAAGCATTCAGTCCAAAGATATATGTTGTAGTGATTTAGATTATGTTCACTCGATACAAGAGCCCCATCGCCCTGTTCCGATCACTGAAACAGAAACCTTGATTTACTTGGTCTGAGAAAATTTTATCAGAAACGTTATTGCTATTGAATTATTCCTAATTTCATAGCTTAAAATATAGAAACCAGTTATTGTGCCTTTAGCGACCATCTTCCGTAAAATTCTTGTCGAAAAACACAGCGATAAAATCGCGATATCTTCATTCCATCGCCCTGTTCCGATCAAGCAAGTTCACGCATGAATTTCGAACAGCGCCACTGCAGAGGGCTCAAGAAAGCGCATTTTGCAATTGAAATGGATGCCATACACATAACAAAAGATGTTTAGCTCATGTTATCGTTTGACAGGTAACATTTTGCCTCTTTGTTCGCTTAGTAACACCATAAGCAATTTGAAATTGAGAGTTACAGGCTTTTACAAGATAACTGGCAACACTCTATCATTGACCTTTTCCAATACTTCAATGCCCCCTGGCATTAATTCAGACTCTGCATCACGCACATCCAAAATCAACGGAGCCCCCTGGGGAGGTTTCTTTGTTTATTTCGACTTCGCCCTTTCTATTCAATCGGGTTCGAAGCCAAATCTCGTGATCGGAAGAGGGCGATCTGTAGCCTATCTGAATGCAGTTAGAACTTTACTGCTTCCAAATCTACCGCTTTCATTTTCAAATCTACCGCTTCCAAAATTTGCCGGTAAGCATTGTTCCGTTTTCGTGTGAAAGGAATGCCTGTCCGCCACGCTTTTCACTGTTAACAATTGTGCTATATCGTGTGAACGCAATCTTTAAACCATCTTTTTAAAAGTTTAAAAACTACGCCTTTTTCTTTAAGGATCCAGGAAGTGAGGACGAAGGAACATTCTTCTACAACGTTACAATGAAAATCACGAATAATGCAATTCCATTGAAGAGTTTGGGAGAGACAGTGCCAAAGCGCAGGCTAACTGTGCCATTTCTAAATGGAACAAAAGTTGATGTGAAGATTGTTAAGTGCACAAAGTGTGGTTGTGGCGCTGAAACAAGTGCCATATATGATTCGCCTATTAAGCCAAGTAGAGCAAAGCGAGTTGCAAAGCCCGAAACCAGTAAGTAGCCTAGATCTTCTCGATGAAAATAACCGTGAATTTTGCAAAAAAAATGGTCAGGTATCCAATAAGACAAAGCAATTTTCGGTTGTGGAGAAGAGATCACAGTGGGCCAGCAGGCGCTTGTAGCGACAAAATCAGCTTTAGTAACATTGAATAACAAGTTTTTATATTTGAGGAATTATATCGTTTATATTCTCGAGCTTTTTTTTACCAAGTCTTATGAAATATCCTTTTTATATAAATATCAACTCAGGAAAAAGAGTTTATAAAACTATTTTTCTTTGGTTGTGTTTTCTTTGTTTATGTTATCTAATTAATTTTGACATATTTATGGAAATATGTTAAAATTAATTAGATAACACAAACAAAGACAACTCGTTTCTTTTGTGACTAGTTTCGTCTGATCAGTGAAGACTCTTAAGGGTTTATATTTACAATTTAGGGCGGCGTTTTATTTATAGAAACAAATCTTATGATAATTCAATTTGTTACTTGCGTATTATTGACAGCAGTGTTCTGTTGAGTTACTCCATAACTTTATTTAATGTATGTATGCATATATCAATTTGCCATATTAAATATTTACAAGTTTTCCAATAAAAAATAGATACAGTACAATATAAAATGTTAAGAACGTAAAGATAAGCACCCCTAATTACAGTAGCAGGGATAGCATTAAAATGTCAAGCTGACCTTATTTCCATAATGGTCCCCTTAGAGGTGCTGTATAACGCAAATACATAGAAAAAGGAAATGCAGAGCTGCATATGTGTCTTTAATATGGTCCTATTTAAAAGATAGTTAAAAGATACAAATGTATTTATCTTTTAACTTGCTTTGTTCTTTATTATCATTATTGTTTTAAATTATTTATACAGGGTGAAACATTCAGTTAACAAAAACTGTTTTACAATGTGCCCTGTTAAAATAGAAAGAAAAGAACCACGAATACTACTTTATACACTGTTAATTAGCAGGAAAAGAAAACCTAATAAAAAAGAAACAAAAACCTATCGAATGAAAAAATGATAACATTGCTACAGAAAAGAAATCGTGAAATTGGTTGTTATAAACCTTCCTTTAGTTTTAATTTGAAATTTGATAAAGAGGGAAACAGTTTGATTTGATGATTTAGACCCTTCCAAACACTAGCTCCTCGATACGCAAATGATTGTTATCCATTAAGTTGTCCATTTTGTGTGTTAATTTTCATTGACCGCTATGGGGCATCGTATGCCCCGATTTATGGGTATACTTTTCAGAAATTTTCCGGAGTTATGGGTAGTAGTTTTACGCTTTGAATGGCACAACCCCGTATCATGGAAACTTTAATCCCCCCCCCCCCAGGACCATATGTTTAAGTACTTCCTGCTTTCTAGCGATGACAATGAAATGAGTAGTCCCCTAGGAATACAAAATAAATCACAACGATTTTTCATTTTGTGCTCTTGCAAAATGCATGCTTTGTTTTAATTTTTAGTGCAGAAACAGTATATTTGTTATTATTTAGAAGTTCACACTTACATGAACTTGGAGCTAATTGAATGGCTATCGTGGGACTCTTGCTAGAAATATTTTTACTAAAGCATTCCTCGTTATTATGGAACCGATAGACCGATTCCAACCAAAGAAGTTTTCAAATCTAAGTTAATCATTTAGTCAATACAATACAGAAAGGAACTTGCAAATCAAGTTGCATCAATAAAAATTGACTTCACCCCATGTTTTTTGACACACCCCCGGCAGATGATGATTTAAGCCCAACTTCACCACATAAATGGTATCACCTTCAGATTTTTTAAGGCTCAGCATCTCCTCTCTGTTTTACAGGTAGCTACGTCGTTCCATTGGTTGCTTTTGGAGTTTGTTTAGCTGCATTGCTTACCATTGCCTTAGTTTACGTTATTTGGAGGCAGCGAACCAGGTGAGAAGATAAGTCTACTCGTTCAATAGACATAGAGGCATTTGCTCAAGATAGTTTGAAAAAGGTTTTATTAAGTCTCTTAAGTCAGAGGGGGGGGGGGGGGGTGGTGCGGTACCTTGGATTAGATAGGTGTCTGCCGTCTGGTTTTCGTAAAGCTACCCACCTCTAATAGGCCTTTAGCTAATCTACAAAGGAGCCTGGATTGAGCGTATTTTTGGTACATTTTTGTACGCGAGATTCGATCGAGTGGCGTTAGAGCTTCTATCAATATTGTGCACTTCCAAAACTTCTACAGAATGTAGCAAAATATCGTTCTTTTCTGATTCTTTTCAGAATAGCTAAAAGGTTTTTTTGCCAAAATTTGCCTTCGTACCCGATTTTATGGTGAATTTTGGTGCAAAACTACCCATCTTCAGTTATGTTTTGCTGATTTTAGCCATATTTACCCTTGTTTCAGGAAAATTTGCCGAAAAATGAACCCTTTCTTGACAGAAGTTTGGGCCAAAAACGCATCTATATGGGCGGCCCATACCCGTAACCGTACCCTCAACCCCCTCGACTTATCAGAAGCAAGAGTTACATTCCAAATGGTTAACAATTACTTATATTCAAAATTACTCAAGTCAGCGTAGCATTTTTGTGAAGAAACTGCCTTCTGACGTAGGAATAAACTTTTTCAGAAATATCTTGTGAGTAAAAGAATTAAAAGGTTTTGTGAGCTGTAGAATAAAAGTACATGGCCGATATTCACAACTAAAATGTTAATCTATCGGCCATAGGCTAACTCTGCAGGAAAAGATTTTACCAAAATAGAGGAGGGTGGATGGGAATAGCGAAAATCAGCCACGAGCCACTATCGATGGTTACCGAAGATGTTTGCATTCTCAATGTTGAAATCAAAGTACAAGAAAAACGCTGAGTTGCAAATGCAATTTATACGAGTTTAAGATGCATGCTAACTTGTATCCAGGAAACAATCGGAAATTCGAAAATAGCCTTTAATGACGGACTCATCGCATTAAACCCATAAATACAACAAAACACCGAAATCTGTAGAAAGAAGACTGTTCACTCCTGTAAAAGAATAAGAACCAAAACAAACCTGTAATAAGAGAAAAAACTGTTGAATCCCGCAAGAGAAAAACGAGTTAATCTTAAAACCTGAAAGGAAAGAAATAAGGTATTAACTCACCAGTAACTGCGATAAAGAACAGCGTTGAATAATAAAAATGCATTTCGTCGCACACTCATCAGTTCGGTTCGTACAAAGAGCAATTAACGATAAAAACAGGCCCCTTTTATTACCAGACAAACAAAAGAAAATAGAATGTGATGTTTTATTTCTCTCATACGAGGGGATTCACAACCAACAGAGTCTTATGGAAAATCTGAAAAAATAGATCGTCTTGTATATAGGAATAATGTATTTATTTGTAAAGTATATTAAACGTTTATATCATATTTTGCAGGAGACAGCCTCCTGGTCCAGATCCACCACCGACCGAAGAATTAGTAAGTCAACTTCATTATACCTGATTTGGCCTCTTGTTTTCAAATTAAAGCTTACCCTTTTTGCGGATAACGGAGGAGGAAAAAAGTAGCTCGATTTAAATCAAAGGAAAAAAGTAGTAACAGAAGTAAATACTATCCTATTTTCAATACATTCAATTCAGAACTACCATACAAAGTGTTTAACAAAGAACATCAGAATCAAGACCTAAATGCATTTTATCCAGGTGTTTCAGCAAGCTGATCGAAGAGATCCTTTCACTCATTTGCAAACCGAGGGCAGTGCAGGAGAAAATGCTCGTTTTCCTATTCCCCGCACCCGCAATCGCATATTGGACTGAGGCAGTCAAAGTTATGCCGAAATCTATGTTCAATCAATGTACTAAACCTCACGCGCAGTTTTGTTAGATTCCTTACACCAACAATATCATGTGCATTATAAGTCAATTTCGTCAGGGGTCTGATGATGGCAAGTAGCTTACGTATGAACTCGGAAATTGAATTTGCACTTGTTATCTTATTACCATGAATGTTCCACTCAGATTGTGTGTTTGAGAAATACGGGTTAGAAAAATGGGTTGTCCGTCCTGAATTTTTTCATAAGTGCGCGAAGACCTAAGACTGGATGTTACTGCTCGCTCAGAAGGAATTAATTCAAATAACTATGCTGGAGATGCATATTTTATCAAATTGAAGAAGTGGCATGAGCGTCTGTACCGCCTTCTTTGATAGAGACGTTCCCTGCTGAGTTCCTCATAGAGCCTCTGTCTCCTTGTACCCCTCCACGCCCCTGTTACTGCCAATGCTGCCATGTATTGGGTCTATTCCAACCATTTAGTTACATTCAACATCTCTGGATCATTGTTATGATAAATAATGTCACCGCAATTGAGGTGTGGTCTCACATATAGTTTATAAATCTGTTCAAGAACGTCCCTAGAAACGTATTTAGAGAGGTATCTTCTCATACCGTTGCCTTTTCTTGCCTTAGAAATTGCCTCCCTAACGTGTGACTGAAAGTTAAATTTTGCATTGAGGATCACGCCAAGATAGCTTTCTTTTCTATCGCGTCATTTCCTAACATCAGCACGGGATGATCTACTTTTGCTCTTTTGATGGAGAAAAGAGCCTCAGCTGTCTTTTCAGAATTGAAGTGCATTTTCCACTGCCATGCCCACAAACGCAATGTTTCTAAATCTCTATTCAGCTCGTCAGCAGATGTATCTTTATGTATTGGCATCTTTATGTATTGGCCATGGGGTAGTCATTGTCTTTTGCTCCTCATGGTATCGTCCCCGTATTGTTGTATAGTAATTAGATAGTATGGTAGAACGTATTGATGTATTGTAATATTTTATATGAATAAAAAAAAGCAGATGTATCCCAGTCTTAACAGAAGAGGAAATCGATGTATCATCCGCAAATGGCCTAATGTCACTTGTAATATTTTCTATTATATCGTTGACGTAAATAAGAAAGAATAAGGGGCCCAATACTGAGCCTTGAGGTACTCCTGCAGTTATCATTTTCCTATCAGTTATTCTTTTCCAATCAACATTGTTTTTGGTTGCCTAGTAACCAATCACATGATTATAAATTGATTGATTGGTGCCATTTTTTATTCTCTTTTGTTCCATTATGACACATTGCAACTTTCATTGCCATAGCTGTTATATTTGCGGAGGAAATTAGGGGGTGGGGGTCGCCCCCGGTAGAAAATTGCTTTTTTCACCCGGTTAAATTAGGGTTAAAGGATGCCTCACTGTAATTAACTAAGGGAATGGCAACGTGCATAACTAATCAGAATAAATCCGGGATTTAGCAGACGATGATGAAATTTAAAATTATCTTAATGCATAGTGGGGGCCGAGCGCCATGGTGCTGTACGCCGTGGTCAAAGGGGGGGGGGCGGGGGCCGCATTAAAATCTAAATACTGTTTCTGAGACTGACACTTATATTCAATTTAATTTAAGTTCATTTCAAAGCCAAGTAAGTCATGGACCACAATCGAACATTTAATTCTCATTCCCATATAAACCCTTTGCCAGCATTTTGATAATTTCTTTGTCTAAATGGTGAGTGGCTTTACCAAAAAAAATTATTCACAGATAAGTTAGTATTTGACTGATTGATTGACCTTTCACTTTTGAATATCGGCCTGATATGATACGTTTAATTTCACACCCCACCAAACGTGTTAACTCTTTTGACTCACCCGGTGTACAGTTATACAATGAAATTTGAAGCTAGAAGTGTCCCAGTAGTCTGCGTCGAGTATCACATTGTGACGTAGTGAGCTTGTCAATCGTCAGGAGCCACTAAAAGAAAAGAGAAAAGAATAAATAAAGAACCTGGTCGCCGTATATTTTGAAGCGGCAATATTTTTCCAGGCCTACTTTGGACGAGAAAACTAGGGAGTCATTGCTAGTTGCAGGCTAATGGCTATTTATGGGGCTCTTTCAACACGGCTCTCTAGCATTTTTGGCAAACTGACACAAATAATTGGCTTAATCGGTGCCACTACAAATAAAAGAGTATCGTACCATAACATAACTCAAGCGAAAAATATAGCAAGTATCAATTTAGGAATTGCGACGGTAGGTTGTGGAAGAGATTTGTAAATAATCTAGGATTTATATATATACTTATTAATTTGCATAGTCAAGATCTAAATAGGATTGTTCATTGTCAGAGTGTTTATCTTTGCTAATAGTTGGCTTTAATTAGCTTCACTGTACTTGATAAATAAGTTAATAGTATACATCATTTATTTGATCAAATCATGAAGGACTCTTCGTTCAAAACAATAGAGAAAATGGAATTTTGCATGGGTGAGAGCTATCGTATGCACATTTAGTTCCATGGGATTGAATATCTTCAATATCTGTTTGAGAATATATGTCTATAACTCTTTGAGAATCTGTTTGAGAATCTATGTCTATAAGTCCTAATGATTTGATCAAGTGTTTTAGGCCCTTTTTCATTAATTTTGCAACCATGAAATTTGTGTAAAGTTTAATTTACTTATATTTGTAGGGCTCCTAAGAAGACGAGAAAAATCACAAAAATACTTTGATCCTTTGGCTTTTAACTTTAATTTGAATCATTCAAATCCATGAAGTACTTGTGGTTCTACGAATTTTCGAAAGTGGGGACTTTTTTCTGGCTCACCCCGTATATATCATTATCATAATTATTGTTATTATCATTATCATCATTATTATTATTATCAGTCTCTCTTTCTAGCACGAATGATAGATAACTTTTATTGAGATTAGTGCCTTCTCCCTTAGGGCGGAGAGATCATACCAGTTCGGCCTCTTTCGCACCATGATTATGAAGAAGTTTCAGAAATTCCTCATTACTACGAAAAGGTCAGTCAAGAAGATGATGTGGCATAGAGTGTCATCAAGGAAATCTGCATTGTTTGCATCACTTTCAACTTCCCTTGGTAATACAGTAGAGAGCCCAACAAAATAGAGGGACAAAAGAATTTGGGAATGAAAATATGAAGGAGGGAAGGAAGGAAGAAGAGGAAATGGAATAGGCTGCGTCGACACTGCCATAATTTTTCTCTACTGCTGTAGCAAAATTTGAATTAAAAATTAGATTGATATATGATATATGGAAAATTTGTAATTCATTTCTTTCCCAACATATCAAGATATCAAGTAACAATTTTGATCCCCATGCAGGCTGACGTGACCTAGCTAGAACCTTGATGCCTCTCCAGAGTTTGAGTGGCATAATTGCTATAGGTCACGTCAATCTGCCACGCGCGGGGATTAAAATTGTTACTTGATATATTCATATGTCAGAAACGAAATGAACTACGAAAACTCCATGTAGCATGCATCAATCTAATTTTTAATGCAGAGTTTCCTGCAGCCCGTGGTCTTTCTCGTTGCTGCTCAAGGCAAGCCTTATTTTGCACGGAATATCCTCGCTTGGGCAGTCGAATCGAAAGGAAAAAATTTCTTCCAACAAAGCTTGTGTATTTGTATCCGACGCGTCTATGAGCATGACATCTAATGTTAGAGGAGGGGGACTTGCCAAGCGCAGTGACATGTATAGGGAGTTGCTTCATTTGAAACTACCTGAAAATGTTTTGTTAAATTTTTCAGGCATAAAAGTATTTTTCCATGTTAAAGGCATCAACAATAGTTTTATCCTATCAACATAGAAAAGTATTTTGGCAACCCCAACATGTCTTACCATTTATCAACACCCTAAATACACTCTGCATATACCTGTCATAGGTTACAAGTCCCTGTGAAATGTGTAAAGGGTAAAGTTGGATCAAAGTTCGACAGTCGTCCTTGAACTATCTTGACAGATCGCTCTCATTGGGGAAGAGCGAGCTGTTTGTGTATTTAGCCATTTAACCATATGTGTCAATGCAGTTTATACAATGAGTAGATAAAAGTGAATATATCTGTTAATAGCTGTAAGTAGTTAGATTTCATAAGCTGGACTTGTATTTCCCGAATTTCTCCGAACAATGTTCCAACCAAGCTTGGACCATAGTCAATAGAAATAAACACTTTATTCATTGTCTGTGCTTAGGCAAGACGGTGAACTTAGTGACTATCTATATGGTGTCCCAAAATATTTTTCCTCGTTTTGCGTGAAGATTGTGACAATACGGCAAAAGATCTTCACAAAGCTTTTACACGATGCTGCTCTTCAGATGGTCAATTAAAGTTTGCTACCATCCCCGTAAAATTCCATTGATAAATGATGGAGGCATGACCTTCAGAAGACCAAATTTGCCTGATCACTCAAACCAGTGGTCCGCCATTTTGTCTTACTATTTTGAAGTGACGAATAGCTTCATGGATGAACAGAAAAAGCAGCCTCCAATGCCTTAGTTCTCGCGAAAATTCCATTTATCATCAGAAAATTCAAACTGTTTCGTACCGCACGATATTTAACGGAACGTCAAAATGAAGACAAGGATGCCAATAAAATAAACAATCAAAAGACAATGACAAAAATATATTTCACGTTGCGTTGCGGTTTTGTTACACTCATTGTTTCCTTCATTGCTACAAACTATTGTTGATTGGCTATCAAAGACAATTAACGGAAAGAAAAGAGACTGGCAAAAAATTTGTGGAGCTGCATTGTGAACTTATCCATGGACCAAATAGTGAGGTTACAAAAAGCACGTTTGTCGCAAGAAGGTTTCCCTCATAGATCAAACAGGTAAAAATATATGTTTGTTATTATCTTGTGATTGTTTGTTATCTTGGTATCCTTGTCGTCATTCTAACATTCCCTCAAAGGAAGACGGGGTAAGAAATAGAACTCTCTGATGATAAATGGAATTTTCGTGAGAGCTATGACATCGGAGGCTGCTGTTTCAGTTCACCCGTGAAACTGTTTCTTCTTCTTTTTCTTCATGTTCCATATCTTTCAACGTTAGATGACACAGTAGCCCTCCACTTGTCTCTGTCCATTGCTATTCTTGTTGCCCATTCATACTGCATACCAGTCCACTCCTTGATTTTGCCATACCAGTTAATCCTCTCTTTCCATCATTTCCATCAAAATATCTTTCTAACAGTGCCCTGTAAATGTTATTTTATCATATCAAATGCCCAAAATATCTTAGTTTCCTTTCCCTCAAGATATTGATCAGTTTTCTCTTTTCATTCACTCTTTGAAGCACTTCCTCGTTTCTTACTTTCTCTCTATGACAGTTTCAGCATTTTTCTGCACGACCACATTTCGAATGCTTCAAGGCGTTTTTCAAGTGTTTATGTTATAGTCCATTTTTCTGAAGCTGTTTATCGCTGCAAAATAGCAGACGAAATGGCTGACCGCTGGTTTCAGTTATCAGGCAAATTTGGTCTTCTAATGGTCATAGCTCCATCATTTTTCAACAGATTTTTACGAGGATGATAGAAAACTTTAATTGAACCTCTGACGGCGACATCACCTGACTATTATGCGAGGACATTTTGCCGTTTTGTCGCCAACGGGGCACAAAATATTTTGGGAGACCTTTTATAGTTGATTTCATCGAAGCAGACTAATTAAAACATTGCTCTTTAACTGATACACAATGAAATTGGGTTGAAATATCTCGAAGTTTGATTTGGTCTTCTTTGCAATTTTCGCGGTGCAATCTCCAAAATTTGCAGCAAAATCCTATATTGATGCAGCAAAATCTATATTTTTAACGTGTGCGTCATTCGAACAAGCAGATTCTGGGTTCGACGTTGAATTGGCGGTTATATGAGATGGCTAGCATATCTTCATTCTTTATCTGCAGTGGCTTTCCTGAATCATTTCTCTTAAAAATGTTTGTCCAATACAGAACCCTATTTTCAAAGCATAATATTCTCGCAAGGTTTCTTAATCTTAATAAAAATTAGTTTTACAGCTCATCAGAGCTTATTAGGACCGCGAGCCCAGAGGATCATACAAGAAAGAAGCGAAGCGAATGTATACATTTTTGTATTATTTGGGTTAGTGCTACACTTTTAGATATTTTGTATTTGAAAACACTTGCAAATCGTTACCCAAAAATTGAAAAATTTCTTAACGGTAAATTGAGATCTGATCGCTTCTGGTAGCGTTTCTCTATTTTATGAATTATGCTACACAGTTTCTTGTAAGCAGTTTCTTTATAAGAAAATGAATGTTTAGTTTGCTATCAAGTGCAGGAGCTGTAGGGGCTAAAGGCGTTGTCTTAAACTCCGGTTATAAGATTCCATGTCACACAACACCTAAGCCCCCCCCCCTAGCGGCTTTTCTTCTGCGGTTTTTGCCGAGTGCACTTACAATGCTGAAAAATTCTGAATTTTAGTTTTTATCCTTCTTATAATCAAAAATGAGCTTTTTAGAAAAACTAAATTCATTGAAGGGGGTAAACGCGATCAATTTTTGAGAGATGTCTGTGCAAAATTTCAATAAATGCAAATGAAATTTGATTTGATTTGATTTCATATATTTAGGGAGGGTAGCCCTTCAGCAAGTGCTGATTTTCAAGGGGTCCTCCATCTACGATACAATACAATAATAATAATTTAATACAAAGGAAAGAAAAACCTATTTACAATATGTCAAAGTCTAATTAATCTATTAAAAACAATGTTAGAAATGACGATTAGTGTTAAAATCAATTTACAGGGTATCTGAAATATATTTTCTACACAGCAGTTTACGCTAAATATGGCTCTTGAAGGCATTGACCGAAGATGCCTGTTTAACCTCAGTTGAAAGGCTGTTCCAGCTTTTTTGCACCCCTGAATGAAAAGCGTTTGTGTCCATTAGCGGAACTTTTCAAAGGCAGCCTTAAGTCAGTGTTTGTATTTCGTAGTCTACGCTCGGTGCAATCAGCTTTTTTTGGTGAAAAGATTGCAAAGATAGGTAGGAGCAAGGTAGTTAATGCATTTAAAAACCATTAGTTTCGTCTATCTGCTCCTTGATCGTGTGCCAACCTAAACTTTGTATCAAGGGTTTACTTGGAGCATCGAACTGACTATTGGTCACAACACGAGCTGCTCTGTTGTGAAGTCTCTGCAATTGTAAGATATCAGTGGAATTGCAGCAACCCCAAACAGAACAACAGTATTGGAAATGAGGCTCCACGATGCTGCTATAGAGAGTCTTCACAACTCCAGCAGGAAGATATTTTTTGGCGTATTTCAAGAAGCCGATAGCTCAGGAAGCTTTCGCAGTGGCCGTTTTTATTTGCTCCTTCCATGTGAGATTTTCGTCGATTTGAACACCTAAGTACTTAGTATTACTTGCAACTTCGACTCTAGTCTCGCGAATGGAAGGTTGGAAAGTTTGATTTGAAATCTCTAGATGCTTCTTCTTATGTTTGGTGTTTATTAGCATAGAATGGGTTTTAGTTACGTTGAGGGATAGTTTGTTCCCCTTAGCCACGTATCAAGTTTCCGTAGATCTTCATTGATAGCGTCGTTCAACTTTCGAAAAATGATAAATACTTGTATCATCAGCATACATAGACACTTTAGAGTTCTTTATAACGCATGGAAGGTCATTTATGTAGACTAAAAATAGGAGTGGACCGAGACAAGAGCCTTGTGGGACTCCCACCTCCATGCTCCCCATATTAGATTCTACACCATTAACTCGACAATACTGCTTTCTGTCAGCAAGATAGGACTTGAACCAAGATAGCCCCCTATACTTAGTACACCATAAAGCGCGAGTTTTTGGCAAAGGATTTCATGATCAACCGTAGATCAATAAAGATCATGCCAGTCAAAAGTCCCTTATCCATGCCGCTATACCAATCATCTGTGCATTTCAGCAAGCAAGTTATAGTTGAGTGTAGAGATCTGAAACCAGACTGGTCTGGTGACAAAAATCCATTCTCATTCATGTACTGGTACAACTGGTCAAAGGTAAGTTTCTCAAATAGTCTAGATATGACAGGCAATACAGAAATTGGTTTATAGTTCGATTTTCTGACTTTTCCCCTTCTTTGTAAATCGGAGTAACTCTAGCAATTTTCCAAGCATCGGGAAAGGTGCTGGTTTCAACAGAAACGTTAAATATTTGCACTAAACTACTAGAAATTACTGGAAATGCAATGTTTAGAAAGTATCCAGAGACGTTGTCATTGCCAAAGCTTTTCTTTAGTTTGATCTTAGCCATTGCTTTTTGGATGTCTTCTTCATTAATTGCCCTCATGTTAAAAGTCTTCTCACCGTCATTAATGTTATATTCTCCCGACAGAAGTGGATTAGAGGTAACATCAATATCAGCGGCTAATTTCTTCCCAACAGAACAAAAGAAGTCATTCATATTGTCCGAAATTCTTTGTTTATCGAAAACAGTTTGGTTAGAATCTTTTCAAATATATCTATGTTTCTTGACTTTGTCTGTTTATTGAGTAGCTGACTGATAGTCTGCCATGATTCCTTCATGCTACCCTTCTGCTGTAAAATTTTATCAGAGAAATATTGCCTTTTCAGCGCAACATTCAGGGTATTTACTTGATTTCTACATTGCCTATAAGAACTCATCAAAGCCTGTGATTTGTGTTTCACTGCAGATCTTTTCAGTCGATCTCTGGTCCTGATCAGTCTCCTTAGATCAGCGTTCATCCACGGACAATACTTTTCTGATACTCGAATTTGACGAAGAGGGGCGTGTTTCTATATTACAAGGGAAACTGAATTCGAAAATTTCTCAACAAGTTCATTAACTTCGTCAGAAGTTCCTAAAACTTGCCCCCAATCAGTTGAAAAGTTTTTCATGTTCCGTGTTTTTATGGCTTTATGGTCTTTTTTGAAGGAGCCATTTAATTTTCGAATACAGTACACCATATAATGGTCACTCATCGAAATCTTCCAAACCCCAGATTCAACTACGTTATTGGGACATGTCGTAGCAATGTGGTCTATCAGCGTAGCCGTTCCAAAGTAACCCTAGTTGGCTGCTCAATAAGCTGAGTAAAGCTAACCAGATTGTACATGCTGTGAAGATGTTTTGCATTGTTGTCACTGAATTGCCCCGCAGATTTGCTTGCAAAGTTGCAGTTTGTATCGCCAAGGAGGATAATTCCCTTACCCTCTCTGTCTAAATAAGAGAGGATAGTCTCAAGCTTGCTGAAGGAGTCAACAGGGTCATTTGGAGGACGGTACCAAACTATAACAATGTAAGGTCTACTTTTGGGGGGCTTTATTTCTACACAAATGAGCTCAAGATCGTTTTCAGGCAGATATATACGGCGAGTGTATTGAATTGGCTCTCTTATTTACAGTGCAACTCCACCCCCATTAGTGGCTCTATCTTCACGCTCATGTTGATACCCGTCAATATTCGTAAGTTCTTTAGGGTATGAATTTTATGTTAGGGTATGAACAATTAGGGTATGAACCAGTTTTCTTTCATTCAAGGCAAATATATGAATACTTTTTTTCAAATCAAGCTAAAAGATATGTACATTTGTACATGCCAACTAAAAGTCATCGAGCAAAGGCTAAGTTTCGCTGGTCCAGCTTTTATATAGAAGATAAATCCAAAACTATCAAATTTTTCACTGGGCAGGAATAATTTTGGGCTTAACTGTAGCTATTCATATCTTTAGTCGTAGTAGTTAGTTCGTTAGAATTGCCACGCTCTTTGAGCTCCCAGCCTTTTACATTTTTGACAAGGGAGTCTCCGACAATAACAGTTGATCTATTTCTTCTTTTTGTCACGTTATTTGTTGCATTCGTTTTCCCTCTCGAATCTGTGGCTTTGTTAACAGCCGCTTGAGGATTGGAACTGTTCATGGTGTTCGCCAGTTCTTTTGGTTCAGTGGCTTTGCCATCAGCCGCTTGAGGATTGGAACTAGTCATCGTATTCACCTGTTCTTTCGATTCAGAGGTTTTAGCATTGACCACTTGAGGGTTGGGAATGTTCGTCTTCGCTGTTTCTTTCATTTCTCCTGCTTTACGGCGTTTTCTTTTATTGGTCCGTTTTGTTATCTTCTTAACTTCAGGACGGTCAATCGAGATGCTTTCTGTCACAATGTTTGCATTGTTGAATTCACGAGAAGTAGTAATATCAGGACTGTTGGGAGTTGCATTTGATTTTGCATTTACACTTTGATCCTCATGGGGTTTCTGAGCAGTGTCCTTTACTGGCGTGACGTCATTGTTATTTAGCTTGATGCCAACGTTATATTCAAAGATTCGTTTACGCCACGCATCATAGCCTTGCATAGTGATCCAGAATGGCAAAATAAGGTAATAAATGCCGAAAAATGAAAGTTCTCAAAATCAATCACGCTGTAGCTCATTTGAAAGAACAATGATTGGCAGTCAAAATAAAAAAGGAATTATTAAAATCGCACCTATGAGAGCCAAGAAACAGATTTTTAAAGTTTCAAGAAATCACAAGTTTACAAATTTCATATCGAGAAGACAATTAAAGACAAATGACGGAGATATAAGGTGACTTAAATCAGGGGCCTGGGCAATCTAAATATAGCCTATTGTATTCCATTGTATTTGATGATATCCAGAGATTAGCAAATCAATTGGACAAATGAAAGCACTAAGCCATCGTTTGTTCTATTTTTAAACTAGGCCCTATATATCCGTCATTTGTCTTTAACACTTGATTTAGGCTAACTTCAAAATTCAATTTCTCTGCTCAAACAGCTGCGATTCTTGAAATTATTTTTTCATTTTGATTGTATACATCTCAGCATTACGTGTCTTTCATTTCATCGAAAACGAGTGGAAAATTTTTGCGAATTTTGTGAATTACTACAAGTACCATATTTGAGGATAAAAACCGATATTTAGGTAGAAACAGTTAAAAATCTAAAAGACGGGGTCAAACGGTGTCTTAGCAAAAAATATTACAATTAACTAGAACATGTGTGTGTGCCAAAGGTTACGTTTGGGAACCTTCTGCAAAAAATTCTATGGCCGTTTTAGGATGTGTGGTCATTTCTTGAAATGACATGTGGTCGTTACTGAAACCAGTGTTGTTTTACATTAACTGAATTGATATTTCAGATAACGCCCTAAACTCATCTCAAATTAAATACAAGTCATGCAGCTGAATTCTAGAAACTAGGATGAATTGAAGAAACTAAAAATCAAAATACATTAACGTATAGTGAAACTCTACTCTTTGTGACATCTGATTTCAATACTGCATCAAATCATATCGAATTCAGTTCAGAGGCATAACAATCTTTCTTATCACAGTTATAAATACAAAGACTTCACCAATGCTTCTTCTTGAGTTTTAGTATCGTAATTCTTCTCATTGACTTTTGCCGTAGTTTGTAGAATATGGCTCGCTTTTGCTACATTCTGGGCAGATTTTATGAGCATTCTGACAAAACGTCATGGATGTCATGTTGCACAAACTTTTGTCTTGGTCTGAATCCTGGGTCAATCTGGAAGCTGTGAACATGTTTGTTCCAGGCGTTAGGACTGCTTTCAAACCACACACCTATCGGATAGTCTTTTGAGAATTCAAGCAGCTCCCAGTTATGGGCAAGCATCTGGTGTATATAGTAAGGAGATCTATTCTTTTCCGAGTAGAAATGTATTGCTAAGTGCAGCATCATATCATAGGTGAAAAGCTTCAGTCTATCAACGTTGACAGTCTTAGTGGTGTGTGTAGTCTCGGAAACTGCGAGGCAAACGCCTAAGTGGCACCACAGAATCACAAAATTTACCCTGTCCTCATAACTATCAAATCAATCAGATCAATAACCATTTGTTCTCGTTCTGAAGAAAGTACGGCCAAAATCAGTCAACTACATCTATGACATTAAAGTTCAAGAGGGGGCATTAGGTCTAGTCTGACAGTGAGAAGAAAGAACGTGGTGCTTTGGAATTGAATTTGCCATGATTGATACAGTGTCGGGTTCAGACGTCACAAAGAGTAGAGTTCCTGGTTTTTCAGTCCACTATATGTTAATGTATTTTGATTTTTAGTTTCTTCAATTCATCCTAGTTTCTAGAATTCAGCTGCATGACTTATATTTAATTTGAGATGAGTTTAGGGCGTTATCTAGAATATCAATTCAGTTAAAGGGAATCGACATAGTTAAAAGCTGGCCCGGGCCAAGTTGAAAATATAATCTATTATATTCAACAACTTTGACGCCTGCGGTTTCATTGTGTGGCGAAGGAAACAATGGGTTTGTGGGCGTTTCTTGAGCCTATTTATAGCAGCTTGTCGATATAGCTATGTCTATTCCCTTTAATGTAAACCAATACTGGTTTCAGTAACGACCACATGTCATTTTCAAGAAATGACCACACATTCTAAAACGGCCATAGAATTTTTTGCAGAAGGTTCCCAAAGATAACCGTTGGCACACGCACTCGAAACATGTTCTAGTTAATTGTAATATTTTTGCTAAGACACCGTTTGACCCCGTCTTTTAGATTTTCAACTGTTTATACCTAAATATCGGTTTTTATCCTCAAATATGGTACTTGTAGTAATTCACAAAATTCGCGAAAATGTTCCACTCGTTTTCGATGAAATGAAAGACACGTAATGCTGAGATGTATACAATCAAAATAAAAAAATAATTTCAAGAATCGCAGCTGTTTGAGCAGAGAAATTGAATTTTGAAGCTAGCCTAAATCAAGTGTTAATTGTCTTCTCGATATGAAATTCGTAAACTTGTGATTTCTTGAAACTTTAAAAATCTGTTTCTTGGCTCTCATAGGTCCGATTTTAATAATTCCTTTTTTATTTTGACTGCCAATCATTGCTCTTTCAAATGAGCTACAGCTTGATTGATTTTGAGAACTTTCATTTTTCGGCATTTATTACACTTGCTGGATCACTGTGCCTTGGCAATCAATTGCATCTGAGAGAGGATTCGTTGTTTCGATTCCAGCGTCCTGCATCGGTTTACTTCCAAGCCCAAGACTTAAATCGTCTTTGGAAACATCAAAGTCAGAGTCACCATTTTCACTGTCACCAAGTTTTTCTGGATCAGAAACAAAGTACGAGTCCTCACATTGTGGACTGGGCTTGTTGTAAATAGCGCCACTTTCAAGGAGGAACTAGAGGTGTTTTCGAGTTTTCCTCTCGTCTAGGCCATATTTCTCAACTGTGAATTGCACAATATTATCACTGTGCGGTTGTTGGTGCTTCTGTTTGCGAATCTTGTCGATAGCGAAGGAAATTGCCCTCTCTAGTCAGTGGCGTAACGCACGGTGGTTGGGGTTAGAGCAACTCCTAAGGGCCCCCAAGCTCTAGGAGCCCCGAAGGGGCCCCTAAAGAACTTTTGGTAATGTAATAAATATTGTGCTTAGCTTCAAGGGATGATTGTATTCTAGAAAGGAAGAGGCCCCAAGATAATGAGCAAGGTCATACTTGACCAGGAAATTCTTCAAAGGTCGTAGATCTGATTTCAAGTCCTCGGTAAAATCTTTTGCATCAAGACTTTTTATGGTTGATGAAGCTTTTATAATATCTTTGTTAGTTTGATAAGAATTATTCTTATCGAACTCACGAAGATATTGCAAACGCTTCATCAACCATAAAAAGTCTTGATGCAAAAGATTTTACCTTACCGAGGACTTCAAATCAGATCTACGATCTTTTGCTAATGAATTCAGAGAAGAAATTGCAGAGAGAAACAAGATGTCCCAGGAGTCAGGAAAGGCTTGATGATCTTGCAATTCTTTCCATTGAAATGCAGAAGCAAAATCAATCAACAAGAAAGGACTGATAGAATCTTTTGCACAGAAAAACGCACGTAGGCAAAAGCATATAGGAATATACAGTAAGACCCTCGTACTAAAATAGAATTTTCAGAGCAAGAACAATTGTTCGCTAAAAGTTGTTTTTTCATACACAAAGATACTGTGCAAATAACTACTGATTTGAAGCTTTTCGGGCTGTAACATACCAAACGCAAATCGTAATTATGATGTAACCGACCAAAACAGTGTAATCAGCAGGGGTGCAATTCGCGCAAATGATGGGAGTGCTGGGGGTGTGACAAGAAGATTGCTGTGTTTTTATCATAGAAACTAAGTTTACAGGACAAAAATCATCGAGATTCCTTTAAAACCGAAGAGAAAATGGCTGGGTATAAGTTGGGTAAGGGATGCCTTGTGAGCCAAAGTAAACGATGTTTCGTCAAAAATTTTCTTCGGGCTCCGATTTATGGGATAACTGTCACGAAATTGTCAAAGTACCCTTGTTCTAATGGCGAGCATGATACTGGGAGATGCAAACTAAGCCAAAGTAAGGGGTGTGGCCCCAACAATTTTTCTTGGGGGCTTCGCCCCCAGACCCCTGCCTTTCCATGCCTCCCTCTTAATTTACCCTGGCCGTGCCGCTAATTGATTCCATATGAGCAAGCTTGCATGCCTAAAACGTGGCTTTTCTATGAAGCTTTGACTGAATCATTCAGGACAGATGGCTAAGATGCTATCCAAAAACAACTTGGTGTCAAAAACTGTTTAATTCCGTTTCGATTTTTGGGAAAATATTATGTCTGTTATAGTGTATTTTCGTTAAATTATGGGAGATAGGAAAGCTCTATTTTTTCATACATTTGCAACAACATTTCTTTCGCGAAAATCGGTCCCGCGTAGAAGAAACTCGGCCTATGAAAATAACTATGAACATCTTAAAATCATTCATCAAACATTGTAGCATCACTGTCACAAACATCAGCAATATTCCTTGAAACTTTTTTTTACGCTAGAGGGGGCCCTAGATGGTTAATTTACTAAGGGCCCCGAGCTGCTCCGTTACACCACTGCAGCTAAGCATTTTCCATGTTGGTAAGACCAATTTCGATTAGATAGGTCGAGGCAAAACTTCTACAAGCAAATCCAACAGCGAACCTTTTTAATAAAGGGGCACCAAAGTTTAGGAAGGGCGCCAAAAAACTTCATGAAGTTCGATTGCGTTGTACCATGATCAAGCACCACGTGGCAGGTCACAGAAGCGGATCCAGACAGATGCAACCAATATGCAAATGCATCAGTCATTCTCGCAGATAATCAAATCATTTCAGGTCCATGCTAACTTTCATAGTGGCGTGGTTACGGGGAGGTATGGGGGCAATTACCCCCCTCCTACTTTTGTCAAAAGATGGTCCTCGAGATTCCTTTAAGACCTTTAAACCAAAGAGGAAATGGCTGGGTATCGGTTGGGAAAGAATTTTTGCAGAGAAAAGCAAAATGCTAGGAGATATTGCGTTGTAACGAAGCGCACCGAAAGCAGCTAAACTCAAAATAAAACAAGTTAATTTCGTTTTCTTTTCTCACGTGTCTCTTGTATTCCCAACAACCTAACGTATAACTTCGTTCTCCACAACCTATTCCACTTAACGTCTTTTCTTTCCTCTTTGCTCTCACTCATCTAATCACATAATCATATTTTCATGTCTTGTTCCAGACCCCTCACAATCTTTCTCAATTTATTTTCTCCTCACATCTTCACACTCCCCCGGCCTAAAATATGCATAACCCCCAAATAAAGAATTATAAAAAATATAGAATGCCCAAAAAAAGGATACCTAATAACCTAGCTTACGATACTTCAACTACAATAAATGAGTCAATTTTTTTGTGATTTTTCTTTTCCTGTCTATAGTTCTTCTCAGCAACGTATCTCAATGTCAAATGTTATGTACAATAAGCAGTTTGATGCTTCTTTTTAAGCTTTAATCAATAGTCCAGCACAGGAACTCCATAACGTTCTGGAAGCCTTCGGTTACGCCTCAAATAGACCATTTTGACATTTAGAAAAGGGCCTGGGGAGAACAAAATGTTTCTGGTAAATGGCTGCCACAGTTCAATTTATCGTTGGTGAAAAGCCCTGTGGCAGCCATTTACCAGAAAAATATTGCTCTCCCCAGATCCTTTTTCTAAATGTCAAAATGGTCTATTGTAAGGTCGATTGTTCTCAATTTCGGGTTCTCTTCCGATTTCCTGGGGTCTTGGATCCTCAATCTCAAATATGGATTCATCAATTTCTGATTCGTCACTGTACAAATCATCAACTTCTTGCGGAATTTCTTCAAGCTCATAGTCAATTTTGAACGGTTTCAAACTGTTGAAATGGACAATTTTCCTCTTCTTGTCCTTCATCGATTCTATTTCATAATCTCCCTCTTGAATTCCGATGATCATGTAGGGTCCGATAAATTTCTCTTGTAAGCCTCTTGCTCTAAAATTCTTCAGAAGTACTGTGTCTCCGATGTTAAACGCTTTGCTTTGTCTCAAGCGGTGCTTTATATCGTAATTCTTCTTCTGTTTCTGTTGTGCTTTCTTCAATTTTTCGACTACTATCTTTCGTATATCGTCTTGTCTCTTCTTTAAATCTTCTAAATACTTTGTGGGACCATGAGTTGGCTTTGCTTGTATTTCATCTTGCTCTGCACCCATTGGTAGTCTGACGTCTCGACCATATAACATCTCAAAGGGTGTTACTCCGGTAGAGGATTGCTTGCTCACTCGGTATGCCAAAAGAGCGTGTGGAAGCTGTTCGTCCCAATCATCTTTGTCGTTATTCACTTTCATTCTCAATAGACGATTACGCTAAAGATGGCGGCGAGGAACTTTTTACCAAGATACACTGCGTTCTTTAATCGAATTCCTATAGAATTGTTAAAGATTCGTTATTCGAACGCAATGCATCTTGGAAAAAGTTCCTCGCCGCCATCTTTAGCGTAATTGTCTATAGTGCTTTCAATACACCGTTGAATCTTTCACAAAGTCCATCTGTTTGAGGATGATACGCTGTTGTTCTTCTTTTCTCGATTCCAAAAAGTTGGCAAACTGATTTGACAAGATGGGATTCGAAATTTCGTCCTTGGTCAGACAGATGGCATGATGTAAAACAGATGGCATGCCATGACGAGCGAATATTTCCTCTAACGCTCTCACAATCGTTCCTGCTTCTTGGTTTGGAAGAGCCTCAGCTTCTGCATACTTGGTATAGCAATCGATGACGGATAAGATGTACTTGTTTCCTGAACGGGTTGTCTTCAAAGGACCAATCATATCGACGCCAATCATATAAAACGGAATTGGAACAATTTCAATTGGTTTTAATGGCCAGCGTTACTGTCTTGTTTTTAGCGCATATTTCACAGCGAGCGCAAAAATCTTCAACTGCTTTAAAGAAACGTGGCCAATAAAACTTCCTTTGTATGATGTCGAAGGTCTTGGCCACGCCCATATGACCGATCTGTTCATGAGCCTCTTTCAGGATGGTTGGCGTAATGAACTTCGGTAAGATTACTTGATGCCTCTCTTTTCCCGTATCACCTACCCACTTTCTGCTCAAGAGATCGTTCTCAACCTATAAAGAATCAAATATGTTGTATAATGCATATAGTACCTCGGTACCGTCCTTTGGTTTGTGTTCAGGCCGGCTGCCTTCTCGAATCCATCCTCTTACTCGGGATAAATCTTCATCCAGATCTTGCAACTCTTGCAACTCATTCACTGAATATCTTGAAACTTGAATACTGTTGACTGGGGCTCGTGAAAGTGCATCTACATGTTGCATCATTGCGCCTGGTCGATGCTCGACTGCATAGTCATACTCTTCCAACTTTAATATCCAACGGGCTAGCTTGCCATTGGGGTGTTTCATCGTTTTTAACCACTGAAGAGCTCTGTGATCTGTGAACACTGTAAAATGTCTACCATAGACGTATGGATGAAAATACTGTAAGGCCCAAACGACAGCGAACGCTTCTTTTTCTGCTGTGGTCCAATTCTTCTCTGAGCCTGAGAAAGCTTTGGATGCGAATGAAATTACTTTTTCTGTACCACTCTCATCTTTCTGGGTTAAAACAGCTCCTATGCCAACATCACTTGCATCAGTTTATAACACAGTCCTTGTCTGTGTCTGGAAATCCTAAAATTGGTGAGGAAATCAATTGCTCTCTCCAATTTTTAAAGGATTCATGGCAGCTCTCGTTCCAGTCGAGTTTGACATCTTTCTGCAGTAGACGGTGTAAAGGACAAGCGATGTCACTGAATCCTGATATCAAGCGCCGATAATACCCAATGAATCTTCTCAGCTCTGTTAGATCTTGTGGTACTGGATACTCTTTAATTGCTTTGACTTTCTCAGGGTCTAGGGACAGGCCAGTATCAGCAATTTGAAATCCAAGGAATTTGACACTTGTCTGTCCGAAATGACATTTTGACGGTTTCAGCTTCAGTCCAGCATTTCTAATGGCGTTAAGTACTTCTTTCAAATTACTCAAATGCTCCTCGAAATTTCGACCAACAATCAGGACGTCATCTAAATAGACAAGGCATTTGTTGGGTAGCAGACCTTGTAACACATTGGACATCAATCTTTGGAATGTGGGAACAGCATTAGAAAGTCCAAAGGGCATACGCTTGAACTGGTAGATGTTACCCCCTGGAATGACAAAAGCTGTTTTCTCTTGACTTGACTCTTCCATAGGTACTTGCCACTAACCCGAGGCTAAGTCCAGAGTTGTAAAATACTTGTGGCCTGATAAGGTGTCGATCAAGTCATTAACTTGAGGCAAAGGGTAGGCATCTTTGATTGTTACTTCATTGAGTTTCCGAAAGTCGATACAAAATCTCCAGGTGCCATCTTTCTTTTTAACTAACACAATTGGACTTGCCCACGGTGATTTGCTTGGTACGATGACATCATTCTGCAGCATGTCATGCACTTGCTCTTCGACAACAGGCTTCAATGCATTTGGGAGGCGTCGTGGCAGCTGCTTAATTCGAGCGGCATCTCCTGTTTCAATTTTATGCTCTGCTTGAGGAGTAAGGCCAATCTCTGATAAGTTTGTTGCAAATATTCCCTGGTACTCCTACAGTACACTGCTCATTTGTTCTCTTTCTTCAGGCTTGAGACTCCAGATCGAAGTGCAACTCCTGCTGTTCGGAGAAATCATTAGAATTAGCATTACCCCCTGAATCTAAAACTGGGTCGTCCATTTCAACATCAACTTGCTGCAAGCAGCCAACTTTTGTACCTTTATACAACTTTACTGTATCAACCCCCGGGTTTATGATTTGTATGGCGTTCACACGATGCCAGTGTACTATGCGTCTCGGCATTGCATGCGTCTCTGCATGGGTTGATGCACATCTGCGTTTCGTAACACAGCGGCTCGCTGACGGGATCAATTATGTATACTGCGTGTCAATCTGATGCACTAGTGCGTCACGATTGTTGAAACGCTATAGTGCACCAGCTCATTGTCAAGCACAATGCGTTTCACAGTCACCCTTTCTTCATACACTTAGGCCCAATATCAAACGACAGGGTAACTTCAACTCAATTCAATTGAAATGAATTGACCAATCAGCGATTGCCTTTTGTCACGCCACTGAATTGAGGAAGAGGGGAACCCTTGGATGGAAAACGCACGAGGCCGTACAACTACAATACAACAAAATAATATCATCCTCTATAATCACACTTGCCCTCTTTTCGTGGAACTTTCTTGCATACGAATATCTTCCAGCATGTGAATATATCCATCTTCCAGCTTTTCAAAGTTTGTAATGCGCGGACTGAGTTTCGGGGGAGTTTCGTGCGTCTTTGGCAACGATCGGCCTAGGCGCCTAACTCAACTGTTTCCAAAATCCATTCTGTTAGTGTTGTCTCAGCTGAAGTCTCGAAGCCTAATAACAACTAGATATCGTCGTGCTCGTCCAACAACTCTTCTTCCTTTTCCCCGTACCTCAAAGACAAAGTGTACAACTTTCCAGCTCGTTGAGTTCGCTTCTGTTTCTTGCAGGAGAGCACAACTCTGAATCCGTTAGCCATTTTAAATTTGTTTGTTCTCGAGAAAACCTGATCATGTGAAAGTGGTGATCACCACAAGAGTTCTCAATTTTCATTGGCTAAGAAACAAGATCTACTTTTAGCTTGCCCAGCTCCCTGCATATGCAGGCCTGGAGGTGGCTATTTATCTCCGTCAACTAACTTTAAAAGGAAATCACTCAAAAGCTCCAAACTTTTTCAGGACATCAGGGATGAGAAGGAATATGATTTTATAATCAACGAATTTTGGATTTGCTAAGCTTACAGAAAAGTTACGTTTTGGATTGGTACAGTCATTCAATTTTTAGAATTAGCTACGTGTTTTTATGAGAAACTTGGATCATGCCATGATACCAAAAGTTTCTTAATTCTACACGGAAATTTCTGCATTGTAGCACAAAAATTTTCTCAATTTGTTCCTTATTCCTCACTTCTTCATGTGCACGAATGCTGCAGATATGTACTTCCTGAAAAGTAGTTCTGATGGACTGGCGGGGCAACTGTCCCTAAATAATATAAAACAATATAATTATCAAACTGACATTTAGAATGTCATATAGGAATAGACAGTGTTCTGTTAATTTAAAACACACACGTAGGCAGAAGCGCCGGGAGGGGGGGGGGCAAGGGGAGGGACGGTCGCCCCCCCAATGTTCTCCAGGACCACTTTTCTAATTCGTCTAATTCCGGTGTAAAATTATTAGGGGGGGGGAGTTAGGCCGATGATCTTTGTCAATTATAATGTGAGTATCGGTTTGTACAATCTTGCTGTCTTATTGCATTTTCCAATGATCTGTAGGGCACTGACTCGGAATTTTTTTCTGGTCGCGAAGGCCCTAGACCCCCGTCCCCCGTCCTATGTGCCCTCCAAGCTTGCACATCTCAACAACATAGCTTGTGAAAGATCTAAGTCAAGATCTTTTTCACAAACCAAATGAGGAGAAAGTAGTTCTGTATAGGATGGGTAGTAGGGTAAGATTCTTTCGGAAAAATGATAAACCAAAGAATATCATATTTTTACAAAAATAGTTTCCAGGGGATGCTAATTTAAACAACTGTTACGAAATGATCAACAATTCTATTTCACCACGAGGTAACATGTGATCGGTAGAAGTGTTCTAAGCCAAAGTAAAGGGCGTGTCCCCGAAAATTTTCCTGGGGGCTTTGCCCCCAGAAGACCCCCTCAACCAGTGGCGGATTTGACGTGAGTTCCATGAGTTTGAGAACTTGGTCAAGATTTCATAGATAGATTTGTCTTTGAGAATAGAATTACGATAATTATGAAATGAGATCCGCGATGAAAATAACAAACGATTTCAAAATCTGTTCAATTGCGCTTATATAAGGGGCTACAAACTAGGCCCCTTATATGTGTCAATAAGGCAAAATGTGGCTGGCTGAAGGAGAAACATTTGAGGTAAACTTAGGCCTTATGATTATTATTTTTATTATTATTATCAATTTATTTAAAGTAGGCCTACATATATATATATATATACATACAAGACATATATACATATAGATACAATAGCTATAACTAAGAGCTAATTCAAGCCTACTATCTAAAAAAGTAAAATTTGTAAGAAAAAAGTAAAAAATAAATAAAATTCCGAATGATTAAATACAGACACATTTTACAGATTTTTACAATGCTTTTAATATTTACAATGTTTTCTTACTTTTTTTTTTCGGTAAATACAGCAGAAAATTTAATATCAGCTCAAGAACCCAACCTGTGCCACGAAAGGTCTGCATATTTTACAATTACATTCCTCTCCCCTCCAGGTTTTGATTTTCCTTTTGAAACTGGAGAGAGTATCTGACTGTTTTAGGTCATTGGGAAGTGCCTGCCATAATCTACACCCAAGGAACGATATTGTCTCTAAGCCATAGCACGTAGTGCGTGCTTGTGGCAAGGATAGGTTATGGCAGCCTCTTAACCCATAAGAAACTTGTTTTTCAGCGAAAATGTCCTTCATGAAGCTGGGATTAAGGCTCAATTTTGTCTTAAAGACTTCAGTCATTAGCAATTGTAAATTCCTTATGTGGAGTGGGACCGACTTGTCTCTCAGTAACATCGTATCCAAATCTGTTCTCATATCTTTGTAAGTTATGTATATGATCACATGAAGGTCCAAAATTGGTTTCGTGGGATGCTTTTCATTTCAAAATTTTATCAGTTATTAATTAGTTAAGAAAATTTGACAGCATTTTAAGGCAATCTAAAGGACGTGGCTGCAAAAATTTTCTCGTGGGAGTACCCCCGCACCCCCTAGCTTCGCTCACCTTCGATCTCATCATGGGAACTCATTAAAATATCCCGCTAGATCCGCCCCTGAATATATACTGAACTTGGAAGCTTCTGCTGGCCCCGATGCCCTCTTTTTCACAAACCATATACTTCAGATTTCTGAATCTGAGAGAACTTGACATCCCATCGATAATTCCATTACGGAGTGACGTTTTAGATTCGTTGCGGAAATTTTTGGAAATTCGAAGTTCGTCGTTCGGTCGCCGGTAGGACGTCATTTTCTAACTGTGGTACCCTACTTGTGTTATTTCAACAGACTCATTTATCTTTATGTCAACCTAAAAAGGGGCGTTGGCCGCATTTACAGCCAAAGTAGAGGGCGTGGTCCAAGAAAATTTTTCTGGGGCTCCGCCCCAGACCCCGTAATCTTTCGCCCCCCCCAATAAAAAATCCTGGCGGCGCCACTGCATGTAGGCCTATTCTATATAGGAAACTCTCAGCCAAACAATTAATGAGGCTCGAACACAGGGAAAATACGACCCAAGAAACTATTCATTCGCTCGTTTCCTGTTCCATATTACTGGGAAGGTACTCAAGCAAAACCATTGGAAAGGCTTCTAAATCTTGTTTTGAAATGTTCACCAGGGCACAGGTAGAGGTGGTGAACATGAAAGTCGTTATGGAACCTTTAAGAAACTCGTAAGAAACTCTGAGTGGTCAAAAAAGAGATATCTTTAGGAAACTTTCAGTATTGGCCCAAATTCTTAGTTTCTTCAACTAAGTGTAAATTACTATTATATTCCAATATTACTCAAGAATACGGGTTCAACGGCATGTTTGCCATAGTATCTCTGTATTTAACTTATAAAAGTCTGTTCAGGCACAGTACTACAGTTTCTGAAAATTTTGGACATCTTAGTACCAGTTTCTTATCAACAAGTTTCTTATGAAGAAAACGTGTAAAAAACCAGTTGCCAGAAATCGGTTCGTAAGTTTACTATCACCCAATCATAGTCACCATATGAGAAGGATAATAACAGTATATCTTTTATAATTATGATCAAACGTTCATACATTTCTCAATTTAAAAAATTAAATCTTCAGGTATCTAAATTCAGGTACCGAAAGATTGGTACCCATGCCATAATTCCTTATTTCTTAAAGAATCTTAGGGCCATGATTCCAGATAGTTTCTACAGAACAGGACCCATAGGGTAATTCTGCAAAATTTCTGAAAATGATACCCACACATAACTCCGTAATGTTTTGAAACAAGTACCCATAAAAATGGCACATCCCCGTGCCACAAGAATTACTAATAAGATACTCCTCAAGTCCCTAGCTATGAACAACCGATCAAATAAATAGAAGGCAGGGTCAAAACATTTCACAGAATAAGTTAAACGAAAGAAAGAGAGAAATAAGCGAAAAAGTTGGAGATCAGGCTGGGGATGCCTTTTATAACTCATCTCCTCAGTAAATATACACCATTTTTCAGAGCTGATGATGCCTTCGGCAATCAAATACGAGAAACTAGTAGACTTTCAGTACTGGGTCAAATTTTCATTTTTTTGTAAACTTCTATCTAAGTCTTGGCGTAACTTTGACAGATTTTTCTCTGAGATCGGTTTCGGGATATGGGATTGGTTTCTTAACAACGACGCACAATCTTACATTCCTTAGCATGTTGCACACCAATGTTTTACGTCAGCGTTCGTTTCTCAACGAACGGGGTTGCAAACCATTTCTTACAAAATGAAGATGCCATTGAGGTTACTGGCATGCATTACGTAAACTTGCCAAATCAATGAGCTGTTATTTTCTACCTTTTCAACGCGAAATTTGACTTGCGAAACTCATAGGTATAAAATTGGGAGAACTGGTGGACGACTTTACACACTGTTTAATAGCAATGGAGGAAGCAAAGTATGACGACAAGCAGGATGATTTTTCTGACTTTCACGCAAGTAAATCTAACGTAGCAGACAAGCAAGATGATCAAGGGCTAGATAATGGCCAAAGCAGAGATCTCAACAAAGGTTTGCAAGACATGAATGAGACTAGCATGGAAGACAAGATGAGGGAGGACTTTGAAAGGATGCAAGTTGTGTACGCATACTTAAAAAAGAAACGAAGCGGGGATAAACAGCTTTATCCTCCAAACTTCAACCAAAAGGAAAAAGACAGCCTTCGGAGATATGCGAACAACTATGAGCTCGATGGTACGTTGCATTCAAAGTTGTATCAGATGTTAAATCTTCTAAATTTGCTACATTTGCTGCCACATTTTGATGAAAATTTTTGAACAATGTGGCTCTTTTGCCCATATTTGGAAGCAGGTAGCAGCAAACTCATTGTATTTGATTATTTCAACGGGAATATTGTCTTTAATTGTGAACTGATATTTGATCGGTATGGCATGTGACTTTAATTTGGTACCGAAATTTCTGGACTTTGATGATGTCAGCATATTTTATAATCTTTGATACTTGCTCTGTAACTGTAGATGTGCTGAATTATACTGACTTCTGGTGAGTTTAAGGTCGTTTTCAGAGGGGGGAAGGCCCCCCATGGTAGCTCGAAAAAAGCTTAGAAGGATTTTAGGGTTACAGATATCTGCCCTCACTAGCAGATTTTTTCTGATAACTCAGCAACGGCAAGGACCGAAAATGTTCAACTTTTAGCTGCTACCTAATGTGCAGTTACCTGCGGAATTTATTGATTATTTCAACAAATGAGGGGGAGACAAATAATTTCTTAAGACTGACCCTGTCAAGATGGAAAATTCGCAAATTTTTATTTCTGCTATGAAAATCATTAAATTGCAAACCTATGAAAAATTCTTCTGCAGAGGAGAATCATCTGCTGTAATTTGTCGTTAATGGTGTCCCGCATATAAGAAACAACCTTTTAAATTCAGGTCTGACATTTTGCTAAAGAGATAAGGTAAAATTCAAATCAGGGCAAAGTTTCTTATCTGAAAGACCATGCACTGTCAACCAACTACTCAGCCACAAGCTCTCTATGATTCTGACAAAAAATATCATTTTGATTTGCATTTGTAAATTTTTATTTCTAGCAAATGATATTATTATTCCAGGAGGATGTTCTTTGCTTAATTGTTTTAAATACGAAACAAGGTTTCTTCAGGCCTGTACCAGTTTCGTATAAAATGGGGGTATTATTTTGAAAATCAGGGTCCGCGTTTCTTAAATTTGTGTTTCTTATATGCGGGACAGTACTGTATTTGGATGAATTTTTGCTCAATAACTACAATATTTTATTGCGTTTTCACCTATTTGACTGAATTTTTCGCATCTCTTGATACTCAAATGGAATTGCAAGGAGACGAACAAATGTCAAGCTGTTACTTCTCAGCTTCAATACTGCAAATAGAGAAAGTGCGTATCGCTTTGGATTTCAATAGTTGAAACTTTGGAAAACGAAAGAAAATGAAAATGAAGACTTACGCTGAAACGTTTGCACGAATTTGTATTTTTTTAGTCCCTATTCATGTCTTAACCCTATTACTACCGGGGGGGGGCACAAAGTGCCGGTGGCAAAGTTTATTTAATGTAGTGTCGTCAGTTCAAAAGATAAAGAGCTGAAACTTTGCAACTTTTCCTAGAATTTCAAGGACTATTTAAGATTTTCAAAATGAAAGAAACTGTTCACGTGACCAACCTCTTTTCAACACGTGGTCTGCCAGACAACTAAAGAAGCGAGTCCAGTTTTAACAAGGATTATCGTAGAGCGTTGATAATACCACCATTTGATAGCTCTCGATGAGAGCTTTCAGATGATGTATAGTTTTATCCATTTTTGATGACGTCAGCAAATTTAATATTAATGACATCATTAAAGTTTATGATTAGATGTATTAAATAACAAATGTATTAGATGACCTTCAATGGTCAAAATTGGTTCTATTGATTGCTATGATCAATTTTAAGGTATTTTAGAGTATTTTCATCAGTAATTAGGGGTTTAAATGAAACAATGACAAATTGATGCAAATAAATCATGAATATTTGATCTAAATAATAAGCTTAAATTGACATGACATGTACGAGGAGAGTGCTTACGATCACGTGTTTTAGGCTATTTTTCAGTCAATTTGCAATCATGAAATTTCTGCATGCAAAGTCGAATGTACCTATATTTATAGTGCTCGTAAGAAGACGAGAAAAATCACAAAAATACTTCAATCTTTTGGCTTTTAACTAGAATTTGAATCAATCAAATCCACGAGGTACTTGTTGGCCCATAACTGGGAGCTCTTTGATATGCATGAGGGTAGACCAATTGCAGCTTGGTCGTAAAATGGCTTGGAGGAATGGGGCAAGCACATCAGGAACTTTCGAAGTGGAGCTGGGTGTTGGGCCAGGCTTACTTCAGTTAATGCCAACCTCGAATACATTATTGTGTGGATATTGATAACCTCATGGCCACTTGTGGCAAAATCCTGTCAAGATATCTTAAAGAAAAGTCGTCAGTCTGCTGAACCATACGTCGAAGTAACCTTGCGTCGATAGCCTTGTGATTGATTCGATGTACTTTTTTCAAACTAAACAATTCGGTGTTGAGACGGCGAAACTGTTTTGACTCAATTAGTTCCACTAGATTTAGATATCAAGCGAATTTTAACATAGCATATATCAAAGTGTTACACATATCTCAATTGGTTGGACCTTGCAGAAAGAAAGAGACAACAGATTCTGTTTTCCAATGTAGGTCAATTGTTTCATAGCATTAAGCTATTGTCTCACAAAAATTGGCTATTGTTTTTATCATTGCATCGAGAATACCTCTTTTGAATTCTTGAGAACCAATTTCGCAGATCTAGGGCTCTTGCCTTGAAGAAGACAGTTACGGCACTGTTACAGTTTTGAAAGGAAATCAGGAAGGAAAAACCTATGTCACATGCAATCTTCAAACTTTTTTTGCGACAAGATTAGAAAGATTTGAAACGGGCCCTTTGGCAGGAATGCTCCAGAGAGGTTCTAGTAATTTAATATATTAATACCTAACACATAGAATTACGTAGATTTTTTTTTTCAACTTTGAGTAGCAATTTTTCACGAAATTTGTCGTAAAAAGTACGCATCAAAATTGTGTCCATCTACCCATGATCTTACATTCAATATAAAAACATTTTCACATATGTTGAGCACAACTAAATTGCTGACCATTTCGAACAAAAAATCATGAAAATCGGTCTTTTCTAGGCTGATTTATGACACTTTAAAGTTGGCCCAAAACGCTACATTGCACCGGAAATTTTGATGTAAACAACCACTTGAAATTTTGACAAACTTCAAAATTCCATTTCTCATCATTGGATAGTTCGATTTTGAAAATTTCATGTTTTCCTATTTATTCCATGCTCTGGATCACTGTGGGATATTAGTATTAAGATAATCGATAGGCTAACGGGGGGAAATAGGATGCGGGAAAGCTTCTGGCAATATCGGCTGGATTGCTTTGCCCCTAAGGGATTAAACACTAGGCAGGTTGATACATAGATTTGATTTTTGTTTACATTTTGGTTGTTTGGTTGTTTTGATTTTTGCGCTCAGCTTTTCATTAGGGACACACGCTGTTTTTTTAGGGATCTCTTTTCTGCCAATCCGCTCTTGGATCTTTCTATTGCTTGTTTTGTTAGTTCACACGTTTTTTTCTTTCTAGCTTCCGCGAGACAGACACCGCCGCCGACTTTAGCAGCTCTTTACTCTGCGCTTTCTTTGATCTTCCCATTGCCGCCTTTGGCTACACCCCTATTTGCACCTTTTATGACTTATTGTAATAATCAGGATCCCGCTCAGGCTATTGTTTTTATATTGTATTGTTATTTCAAGAGTTATATGTATGCTCCATCTAATTTGGAAAGCTATTACTGATGAAGGCTTACGCCGAAACGTTTACTCGAATGTGTTTTTCTTGACTACATATATCTTTTTTATTACATATTGCGAATGAGCTTATGAGAATATATATATATAATAGTTTGTAAAAAGAGGGGGGTATTGATGTATAATTTGTGGACACGAGATGTTTACAATTTATCGCACAAAAATATCTTGCTAATTACTATGTGTCATAATCTCAACAGGTGATGTAATGTATTACAAAACGGCCAGCATTGTCAGATCAAGAGGCCATGGTACAAGGCTCAAAGCCGTTTGCACATTGGAAGAGGCAAATGAAATTTACCACGAATTCCACGACAGCAGCATAGGTGGTCACGGAAGCCTCAACAACACGGAAGATATGATCTGCAAGAGGTATAAGTGGAAAGATATCACGTCACATTTGAAATACATGGTAAGGCTCAACATGAACAGTTTCTTTCATCTTGAAGCAATAAGATGCAATCTTCCTGTCTTGCTGCTGTGTCTACCAAAAATGGTCTTTTTCTTTGCTAGAGCAAAATTTCAGCAGTTTTGCTCGTTGTTGGGGTATTGGCAACATAAAACTCGTGATTTGATTTACGTGCGTCATTGACTTCAATGAGTAAATTAACTTTGCCTAATATGCCTATGGGCGAATTGTTAGCAGCCTCGGCGACAATATCAGAAGGCAATAAAGGCTCTTCGTTTGACAAAGATTCCCATTCATTTTTGCTAATCAATGAAATTGACGCCCCAGTGTCAATAATACACAACTTGTTTACTCCATTTAGTTTGGCCTCGACTAACAGGGTTTTCCTTTTGTAGGAGGGCGAAACAGCCGATAGTCTAACCTTTGAATCTTTCTGAGACATGTCCTTGTTATTATGACCCACACTTTGGCCTGCATTTTGCCCTTGCCCCGCAGCCTCTGTTGATGTTTCGATTTCAGTACGACAAAATTTTGAAATATGGCCTTTACGACCGCAACGATAACAGGTAGGAGGGGGTCGATTTTGACTTATGCTACCTGAAACGTTGGGATTTCGACGTTGATTTTTACTGAAACAGTCTCGGGCAAGGTGACCTTGTTTATGGCAAAGATAACAGGTTTTCACGGAGCTAACATTACTACTTCGTCTAAATTCATTATACGTAGGACACTGTTTTGCGACGTGTCCAAAACCATTACAGTTAAAGCAAGTTTTAGTAGTAATACTCGAATTTATAGCTCCAATGGGCGCGCGGTTTTGTCTAGGGGCGCTCCCCGCTTCAGCTCGTAATGTTTCCATTGTAGAATTTGCAGCCTCGAACCTCCTTGCTATCAAAACTGCATCTTCTAGGGTGGCTGGTGGTTCCTGTAAAAGTTTGTTTTGTGTCGGCCGATCTTTCATGCCCAGTATAAACTGGTCTACCAATTTGTTTGTGTATTCTTCCCCTCGAAATCCGCATTTGGCTCCGAACTCTCTTAGGGCTACAGCGAAAGAATCAACTGATTCTCCGGGTTCTTGTGTTCTTCGATGAAAGTTATGTCTCTTTTCAGTCAGTGTCTGATTCCTTTCGAACAACGATTTCAGTTGTTTAATCCAATTCTGGTAACCATTATCTCCTTCTACAAATTCGATCGATTCTGCCAAACGAAAGGCATCTTCACTTAGGTTAAAAAGTAAAGCAAGTCTCTGTTTCTTTTCATCCTTCAGTTCCACAGCTTCAAAGTAAAGATTCGATTTCTTTTCGAATAAATCAAAATCATCTCCTATCTTGTATTTCTCCGGTCTTCTAAACAACGTAAGCGATGAACGATTTTGCTCGGGAGCAACTTGAGCGGCTTGACCCGCTGCAGGGTTATCGTCTGGCATTCTGATTTCTATTTCACTTCAATATTTACATGATCCGATCTACAAGTGCAAGTCCAAAAACTTCAGCGTGTGTGCGTCCTCTACAAAATTCGAGTCCTTGTTCTTCGTGTCCTTGTGTTTGAGTTTGAGTCCTGGCAGGATCGCCAAAATTGTAACGAAGCGCACCGAAAGCAGCTATACTCAAAATAAAACAAGTTAATTTCGTTTTCTTTTCTCACGAGTCTCATGTATTCCCAACAACCTAACGTATAACTTCGTTCTCCACAACCTATTCCACTTAACGTCTTTCCTTTCTCCTTGCTCTCACTCATCTAATCACATAATCATATTTTCATGTCTCGTTCCAGACCTCTCACAATCTTTCTCAATTTATTTTCTCCTCACATCTTCACACAGTCAAGCATATTTTCAAGGTGAAGGAAGTTTACAACGATCACGAGGCAATTCTTTGAAAGTTTCTCCGCTCCGAGGACAGAATGTTTACTTCAGGCTAGGCCTAAACTTTCATTTGATGAGCTGATCATCAGATGGGTAATGGTGTGTTGGTAGTACCCTTAGCTTAGACATGTGTCAGCAAGTGGGGTTCTTGAATCATTGGTGAGTCTTTCATGCCTATTACCTCTGCAGTTTACAGGCTCTGAAGTTGTGTGGGTGGGATGGGATTCTCTTCGCATGATAGGGATTATTCTTCCTTCGTGTTCGAGGTGTCAATTTATTGCGCAAGATTGAGCTCCTCTTCGAAGGAGAAACTTTTCATTCAGAAGTCGATAATGGACGCTAATTCGCAGACTTTACAAGATCCTCATAGGCTCTCCTTCGCAGTGGAAAGTAAAGTCTGCACGCAGGCTAGAGATAAACAGAATCCACAAGAGAGCACTTCGTAGGTTGTACAGTGACTTCAGTTCAAGTTTCAAAGAACTTCTGGAAAAATCAGGCCAAAAACCAGTCCATTTACAAAATCTTCAAAAATTACTCATGGAGGTTTTCAAGTCCCTCCATCAAATAAACCCTGCATTTATGTGGGAATTATTTGAGAGGAAGCAAACGAATTACAACCTACGCAATAAGGATCTCCTGCAGATACCAAGATTCCAAACGATAACTTATAGGGCAAATTCTATAACATACAGAGGCAGCTACCTTTGGAATAGCATACCTGATGTGGTAAAGAGCTGTGACAGTGTCCTCTCTTTCAAACGAGAAATCAGAGAATGGAATGTAAATACATGTACCTGCAGAGTTTGTAAATAGATATGTAAAGAGTTGAATTGTAATTAAATTGCTTTTGTATATTTATGTAGATAGTTGGTATTAATTAGTGCACATCTTTTGATGTGCATTATAGACGTATTCTACCAACTTTAAAGAAATGGATTATTATTATTATTATTATTCCTAGGGTCCTAGGGGTCATAGGGGTCTCAAGGTCATAAGGTCTGGTTTTTCCAGTATGCCGTTTTTCCAGTAGGTGGAAGTATCAAATTATCTTTGCGTATGAGCATAACGATACCAACATGTAAATGCCCAGTAGAAGCGGTTTCGCTAATGTTCGCACTGAAATTTCAGAAGCTTGTAGAGGAATGATACAGCTAAAGATTTTGTTTTATCTACTGATTTTAACCCTAATCCTACCGGGCTTTTTTTGATCTAACATAGCCGGGGGGGGGGGGGGTGCTTTCCACCCCCCCCTCTATAAATAGCCGTAGACTAATGGGAAATCATTGAAACTTGGCAAGGGCGTAGTCCTAACTATTCTTAACTGATTGGTAGTTTTGGGCGTGGCTACCTCATTAGGTGACGTCACTATGACGTCATAATGCAGGAAAATGTCAAAATATATGGTTTTCCGGTTTATTCGTTCTAAAAACGGAATAAAGGTAATCTGAATGACTTTTTCCATTCTTATTTGGCGTATTATTCATTTCCCTTTCAAATATGATGCATATAGGTGTTTTTAGACCGTTATTTTGGAAGAAAATGACGAAAATTGAAGACGTCATAACTAAAAACTGTGTTTTTCTGCCAAAAATTGATAATAATTGGTTCGAAATGCTTTTAAAGTATTGCATAACGCAATTCTATGCTTTTCAAACAAAATCTGTTGGAAAAATCTTCAAAATTTGCCAAAATGACCCAAAATGGCGGCCCGAGTGACGTCATCATTTAAGAATGCTGACGTCAGCAAATTCCATTGTTATTGACAACAATAGAAAGCTAATTGTTTGCTGATTCTTTTAAAGTACAATAGTCAACATTTGGAACTAATTCTGGGAGTAAAGATATCAAAATCATTAATTTTTCCAATACCTTGCTCCAAATATGGTAGTGTCACCTGTCACGTGACACCTATTGTTCAAAAATTTAATTGTCAAAATGTAGCTAATAGATAATTAGTAATTGTCAGAGAGTTTGAGGGTCATATCTTTTGTCGTTAAAGAATGCTCTGCAAAAAACCGACAGGGGGGGTGGAAAACACCCCCCCCCCCCCGGTAGGATTAGGGTTAAGCAAATTTAAACGGTTAAAAACGCAGGATGTAAACAGTTATGAGCACAGTTTCATTCGTTGAAGAAATTGATCAGCGTGTACGATCTCGTCTAGTTTCGCGACAAATGCGCGAAAATGAATTCTGTTTTCACATGCCTGTAGGTTAATCATCTATCTAGAATAATAGTATTTCTTTGACGAGATTGGTATGGTTCTTGATCACTACTGTTGCAATTATGAAAATCTCATTTTGATAGGAGATTTTAATTGCGAAATAGGCGATGACGTCATCAGTGATTTCGTCGACAGTTACGATTGTTACGAGTTAGCCTTGTTAGGAGCCCAACTTGTTTTAAAGTGCCACTGAAGTGTAGTAGTGAAAATTTTGATAATGCCATGTTTGTAATGATTACGAATAAACAAGAGCCGCTGAATCGAATGATGTAATTATTTCCTGTATATTGTTTCTATAAGTATCATATTTTAAGCCCTAAAGTGCCAATTATCAAGTTTCTTTGTGCGAAAAATAATGCGCGGCCAAACAGGAATGTGTGACGTACTTTGATTTATCACTCGCTGTGGCGTGGTATGTTTTTAACTGCAGTTCAGCCTGGAAGTCACGCGAAGCTCGACGCGAAGCCTCTGGTAAACTGTTTTAAAAAGCAGAAAATGCCACTTTCTGGTGACTTTAACAACGCCAGCTGCATGAGATATAATCACGAGCTCGCAGGTTCTCGGGAAAACTTCCATAACAAGAGCAGAATCATCGAGAACTTGGTATAAGCATGGTATCTACGCAAAAGGGTTATTAGGCCTATTGGCAGCTGAAGCAACAAAACTAACTCGACAAGCCTGTTTGCTGCAGAGAACATTGATTTTCATTTTACACTTGGCTTTTGACGAAATTAGACTGCTAAGACGTCGTAAGATCAACATAGTATCAACGTTTGGAAGCTGAGAGATTGTGCTGTGTTGCTCTGAGGAGCGAAGAAAAAATCCCGAGTTCATTCCTTCAGGTGGGTGCAAGTTTTGTTGTGCTTGTGTTGCTGCTCTCTGAGATTTGACGGTATAGCATATCGATGCAGTGATTGTTTTAAGTTTAGTATCGAGGACCGTTTTGAATTATAATGAATGAAATGGTATTTTCAGATTTGATTTGAATGAAAGCACTGTAGATGCACAGCTAGTAACAGGTCGGTCTCCTGACCCCAAATTCTGAGGACCGTTCCTTGCCTTTTGTGGTCCTAGTTTCCAAACCAATACAGAAAGGAAAATGCTCTCAACCTGGTGGAAACCGGTTTTGTTTACCACTCATATGGTGCCTATTACCTAAATAATAAAAAAGCAAAGCAGATGCAGTTATTTTGGCTCTTGTTAACCAAAGGACTGCTGTCCATTGAGTTATGATTTTTATTTGATATTTTAGATGAAATGAAAGATCAAGTCAACCAAGATGAAGAGCAGATGCAGAACTCATTTGACATATCTGTTCAATAATCTCTTTGATGAAAAATGATCTCAGCGCAAACAGAATTGGGTTTGAAAATGAAGGTGACCTGACGACAGCCTTCACTGCCTCAAGATACTGAAACAGTTACATTTATTTTGACAAAGAGTTAGTTTAACCCTTGTTTATTTATGGAGTATAATGCTGCCTGCCATTGATCTTGTAAGAGTAGGTACCAATAAGAGTAGTAAGAGGAATAAAATCTTGAGATCAAACTCTCTTTTCCTGTGCCTTGGATAATGTACTTTCAGTGCAAAATTAAACCACTTATTTTGGAAGAAACTAAGAATTTGAACCAGTATTGAGTTTCTTAAAATTATCAGATTTCAAGGTTCTACTGTATATAACAATCTCCATGTCTACTACCGATGCCCTTGTGAAAATTTCAAAACGAAGTTGTTGAAGCCTCTATTTTTTAGACATTTACACATGCTTTTTATGAGAAACTGCTTACAAGAAACTCAACTCTAAGATCCTCCAAAATTATGAGGCTCCAATACTGGGAACATATAACTTAGGAAACTATCAAGTTTTAATAAAGGACATCCTCGTCATATTTGTACTTTATTTTCACTTGTTTTCTGTCTGATATTACTCACGAGGTACTTGAGTAAATGTCTAACACTGGAAAGGCTTCAACAAATGTTGCTTTCAAATATTCACAAAGGCAAAGGCCATAAATACAAAGGTTGTTGAAACCTTTGAGAAACTTTTCACTCTGAGAACTGCAAATCTGATGATGTTAAGAAACTTTCAGTACTGACTCAGATTCTTTCTTATAAAAGGCAGGGATGTAGGAAGCATCTCAAACTTTGGGGGGGCATGACACTTCAAAGGCATCTTTCTCATAAAGCTAAAGGGGCACTTGCTGAAAATAGAAAGCACACTCTTTTTATTGCAAAATCTTGGGGGGGGGGGCACATGCCCCCAGTGTCCTCCCTTTCTATGTTTCTGATAAAAGCCCAGGCACCTTCCGAGTAATATGCTACAAGTAAAAATGAAGTAAAATTAAGCTGAGGAGTTTCTTTATTGGAATAAACAGTTTCTTAAGTTAAATTTTCCTAGAACTGGAGTTTCTTAATGTTTTGGCGACCTGAGAGTTGAGTTTCTTATGGCTGGTTTCTTGTAAAAAATATGTGTAATGTTCACTAAGTTGTATCCAGAGAATTTGACAAACACTTCCTGTGATTTTCTTCAACCTGTGAGTATGAGAAGCTATGGTGATGGCCCCTAATCTACCAATATTTTTCTTCAGTTTGGCTACACATGCTCAGTAAGAAAGTAACAGAAAATAAGCAGTAATGATGTTAAATGGATTATTGCTACCTTCTAACCTACATGCAAGTTTTAAAAGAAATACTGAAGTAGGGCAGGACAAAAACACAGTTGCCAGTTTAAATATGCCTGATGAAGAGCAAAGACAATTTTGTAAATAAAGATAACCCTTCCCTGCTGATATCCCTGATTGGAACTCTTTGGTATAATGTCAATACCAATGTCAGATAGAACCACAGTTTGTTTGTTAACTTTCTTAAATACAACTCACATTTTTTGCATATGAGGAAGTACATGTAAAGAACTCAACAACTGCATACAGGGCCTATTTTACAACATTTGGAAACTGGTGTGCACCTATGTTTCATTCAATTCCTACTCTGGTCATTTCCCTGGGACACCCCTGGGTATTTGCTCATAAAATATTCCTGGTCCCCATGCGTTTGACTGCAAATTTTCCCCTGCTTCCAGGGGCATTTGGTAATAGTAGTGATTATAGCGTTTGCTTATAAAGTTTTTGGGAGTATGCATGTGTTCAGTGCCAAGTCCTGGGCATTTGCCAAAAGACTTGCCCCATCCCCTGAGGCATCTGTACAAGCAATTTTTTGACCCCTGGGCTGCCTGCGGAGGATGGTCAGGGCAGGAATAGAATGAGACATTAGGTTGAATATCAGACATAATTGAGAAATGTTATTTGGAGTTTGGTTTTCCCAAATCCTTCAAACTAACTTTATATTGTAGAGTATACTACCATCCTCACTTGAAACAGATCATACCTTTCATTTTAGCAAAAGGATTTACTGCTATTGTGCAGCTGGGCCCTAAAGTCTGAGTTAATTTTTTCACTTTTAAAGGGGCATTCCGCAGAAAAAAACTGGATATCGGTGAACTGCGTTGTTTGCTTTTAAAACGAACATGCTTATCATCATAAACATTTTCCAATATTTCTCCAACTTGAATAAAGCTCAAACCGGCCAAAAACGAAACAGGTATTTTTCAAAATAGAGACCGAGAACTCAGCCATATCCTGGAATTTGAATCCGAGACAGAAAACGAGAATTCTCGGTAAAACCGATCAATTCTCTTTCGCGTAGTCGACCATGGACACATGAATGAACGAATACAACAGGACAAAGCTTTGGAATGAGTTGGAGCATGAAGTCAAGCTAGCCCCCTCTCTGTCTACTTTTAAATGTAGACTGAAATGTAAATAGCTTTTAATTTTTCATTTATTCTAATTTAACATTGTAAATATTCTTTTTATTTTTAATTTTGGTAGTATTGTAAGTAGGTTTTTGCCACGGCCCCCTGAAAAGCAGCCACTCTTGGTTGATGGGGCCACCGTGTATAAAGAATTTAAAATGAAATGAAAAATGACAAAAGCTGAACTTATTTTTTACTGTGACAAGAAATATCAGGTATTGTGATGTGAGGCCAAGAGACTGTGTTAGACTCAGAATTTTGGACTGAGAAAAATATATGCTGCCATGTGTGGAATTCACTGTTTAAAGTGCATATCACCTTTTCGGGTTTTCTGTTTTTTCTAAAAATACTATCAATAATGTCCATTCTAAATCCAAGATAATCGCGATACCTCACTTTAAGGTAGGTCACTGGTCGAAATTCTAAAATCTTATCCTTATAAGCTATGTTCCTCAAACTAACCTCCTGATACAAAGTCAACATGCTGATTTCGAATTTGAAATCTATTTTTAAATTAGATAATTGGTTTCCATGGTAAATAAAGAACAAAGAGATTTGATTTATATCATTAAGTGAACATTAATATTTGCAGCTAGAGGCTTAAGCTCTGATATCAGTATATCAAATTGATGCATAGGACCTGGGGAGTGATGTAATGTTGTTGGTTTTTCAAAATAATATTTCTGCATTAAAATATTTTGATAATTGTCAAAATTACCTTTACGCAAGGTTTTTTCCTGAAATGCCTTCATCATATAAGTAAAGGAGTATACTTGATCCAAAAATAAAGCCTATTACATCACTCTTCAGGTCTTTAGCTTTAAAATGATCTATAAACATTGCCCTTTGCTATCTGTTTTGACAAAAAAGTTTGTTCACTAAGCATTCGCACTCTATGAAAAAACAAGTTTTGAGTAAAATGAGTTTGAAATTTAACATTGTGTTCAAAGTTGACTGAATTGTCAAGAATGATCAACAAAGTTACAAAACCATATCATTAACAACTCATATCTATGGTTTTTTCATCTAACTGTTATCTGAGGCAGTTTCCTCTAATTTATTTACTATTTCCAGCCGTTACATTGAATGAACCAGACGCGTAAGTTGTTCCTTCATAAGATTGTTTCTTTTGTTCCTGTGCACTCTTTTGTATTTTATTGCTCTTCTCCATTTTTTGTAAATTCTTTGCTAGCATTCTCTGCTACCATTCTCTGCTTTCTTTAGTATACTAATATCCTTCTCACTGAATGACTTTTGGAGGAAATTACCCGGCTCAATCCCCAGTAGCTTGCAGACAGTGTGACAGAATCAAGCGGAATGACGCACCCAATGTGAACTGTCACACAGAAAATGCCACTGCTGTTTCCAATGTCTGCCTGCCTGCAAATGTGGCTTTGGGGCATATTTTCCAAATACATTGGTGCAGGGACTAATTAGGATTCTGTGTACTACTTCTTGAGCACCTTTTGAGGAGATATGAGTGGGTATTCCATGCCAGCCCATTATGGGGGGAGTGCCCTCTCCTATAAGCCATGCACCATCGAATGAGCTAGAGCCCCATTCTTATCAGGAAGAACACCAATGTCTTTGTATGCATCTCTGATTGGCTTAACAGGGTTATCTTGTACAATGTTTGCCATTTCGATACTTGCATTGTGAATTTTGCTGTGGTGTGCAGTGTAAGCATCTTGGCTTGTTGCATAGGGTATGTTCATATGTAACACCACATCATTTTTTCATGGCACTGAATCCACATCCAATTTTGTCAACTTTGCTCCCCAACTCTTTGAAACAAACAGCCCTTATCAATACTCTCACTGCAAGTTGTACAAAACAATTTACCTTTCACCACAAAGCCATTGGCATTGTGCTATTTGACAACTCAAATTTGCAATGGGGCACAAGACTTTATTATTCAAAAGACAATGAAGGAAGGTAACTGCACAATGAAAAAACAGTCCTCTATTTCATTGACAGAATCTTCATTTCTTTTCTCTCACACTGGATGCTGTCTAAAGTTATCCTAAAGAAAGCCATCTGTCTTGCGAATGCAGAAGATGACCCTTCCTGTGTCTGTGTGGATCTATCCTTTGATTGAGGATGAGGGGTAGGCCTAGACAAGAGTTCTTGCTTCCTCTTCATGATTCGAAGCTTCTTTCTCCGCCCAAGGTACGTTTTCATCGATCTCTGCTTTGTCCGGGCCATTGAAAAACCAAGGGAAACAACTGTATGAGAGAAACACAACAAATACGAGAAGAACTTTCGAATTCTGGCAAACAAACCGATGATGATTCACGATTGCCTCGACGTTGTAAGTTGTGTTGTTGGAGTGGGCCGCCATCTTGAGGATCTAAACAGCCAATCAGATAGCGCATCTAGATATATCATCCAATCAAATGTAAGGAATGGTTGCTATGCAAGGTAGCAACGGAGATCTTTTGTTTTGTAAGTTCAGAAAAATCGTCTTTCGTAGCGCATAGGTAAACCATATTCCAATGGTATCCTCGTAATCGAATAGAGAAGAAACAGGGCATTCAAACGATGTATTGGGCTTCGATGTTTGGAGGCAGGAATTTTTTAGAAATCAGCCATCAAATAGCAACAAAATTTTGTTCCGTTTTTGATTTTTCGACATCTTTTCAACTACCTACTTCACGAAAACTTTAAATATTTCTATTTTAGCAAACTTTCTTCACTAAAATTTTTTCAAATTCAGATTCTACAATGTTTGAAATACCTAATGCAAATGAAAACAAGAAATTGATTTTTTGGAAAAATTCTCGTGATTTTTGACCAGTGACCTACCTTAAACATATTTTTTTCCGTCTTTTCCTTCTGGTGGTTCATCGAAAATTCCGGGCAAATCAAGGGACTGGGACTAGTAACTCTTGTTGTTCTCTGACGTCATTTAAGTCGTTTGACTTGTTGATCGTCAGTATGATCGCTGTCAATACAACACAGAGGAGCATTTGGGTAGTGTTTTCCGACCTTTCTTCGAGTCTAGTAAAATGTCTGACACAAGTTCGCTCGCAGAAAACAGTTACGAAGAGCTTTCAGACAATACCGATGAGGATTACGCCGTGGAAGTTGAGGATTTCGACCCACAAAATGCAGTGGCTGAAGCGATCCCGTTGGACCAGCGCGGCATCATCGTTCCCTATGCGGATGAACCCATCGCAGACGCAGCTTGGCTGGCTGGATATAGGCAACGTAGGGAAGCTGAAAGAAAACGACTGGAAGAGTTTGAGAAAAGACTGGTGGGGACAACTGAGCTAGAAATTTGGTACGTAGAAATCTCTACATCCCCGACACAGATATTTAGCGTTCAAATAGGACAATAGATGATAGGGCCTATTTAGAGTAAGATGATCGATATGCCATGAGACCGCCATCTTTGATATTGACCTCATCATAAAATGGTTGCACATTTTGTTACTTTTTGTGTCTAAACTGGGTGTCCGAAACTAGTGATGTGGAAATATGATTGCACGGTGATCTCAAAGTTGCTGAATGCAATTAAACGTTTATTTTGGTGCAGGAAGTTTGATTCTTGCAAGTGTTTTCCCGTTTTACATTTTCTGCTTTTGGGATCACAGCCAACAAAAACTTGTGACTTGTGACGGGTTTATCCATTGGTTTACTGTGTAGTCTTCATACAGATTTTATTACACTTGTCTCTATGCACCTTGTGATTGAATTAAGAGTAGAATGAACACCAAGAATTGAGGAGGCATATAAATATTTATTTTCCAAAAGAAAGGAGATAAATCAAAGACAAAATTGAACTGAGTAAAGCTCATCAATGAAATGAATCATTTATTTTGCACCACCAATGTACATACAGTTTCTCCATTGAGATTAAAGCTTGACTTTCATTCTACTTTAGGTGCAAATGTGGGAACTGCAACACAGAGACACTGCAAAACCCACTTGAATGCTACTGCTGCACAGAAATTGAAGCCTGTGTCAACTCTTTATCTAGTGATCGTGTCCTGGCAGATTGTGGCACAGCACCCATTTGTGTGACAGATCATCCAGGTTTCCGGCCAATTTGTCTTGAAACTTGGCCATTACTTTCTGCTGCACCAAAGTATAAAACCAAACAAGGTGGCAGGTACAGACAGACTGGTTCAGAAGAGAAGTAAGTGCTACTTTATATACCATTTGTTGTATCACCTGTAGATATTCATCCTTCCAATAATACAGTACATACCATCAAATTTATTCTTATTATTTTGAATGGGTACTCTTTTTTAAGTTTAAAAGCAGAAACAATGCAATGTGACAACCTGTCCTTTTTCAAATTACTCTTTTTTAGCTACACTACACTTGAACTATTTTCTGCTTGTCATGCTCAAAATGAGGACACACAATACAGTTGCTACAAAATGCAGTAGTAATGATAAACTATTTCCACTTCAGATTTCTCAGAGGAGTTGCATACAGAGAGTTCACAAGGTTGGTGCATGGATTTCTTGGCAAAAAACGGATACCATTGCCAGCCTGCTGCTATCATGCAATCAGACTCAAATTCAGAGAACCTGCTGGAGAACTTACAGGTTACCAAGCTGACAGTTAGTTTGATAATTAACGTAATAAAGTACTAACTCCTTTTTATCAAGCAACTATTATTGGTTGTGGTCACACTAGAGTTTCTTCCCATTCCAATGTCAATCTTTTTCATTTTATTGAAGTCTACTTGATTGGGAGTCAGAAAACATGGCAATGTACTGCAGAATATAGCAGCACCTGATCACACAATGAGTTGAAAGGGGTAACTTCTGCAAAACATTATATTCAGGCCTTCCAAAAGCCTTTTTGTGAGGATATAATGGAGATAATGTACATAGTGTGACCACAGCCATTGTGTTGTACAGTAGATTGCTCACAGTTATGGTTATAAAAACTTATTTTTCTTATAGTCCAAGAAATGTCATCCATCTGCAAACATCTACATTCTCAGAGAATGACATGGTGAAATTTAAGATGGAAAGATATATATATATATATATATATATATTGGTAAAGGTGGTACGATAAAATATGGTATTAAAATGGCAGATGTAACGAACGAAACGAGTCTAAATAATTGGCACACTCTGATGATAACATAAGTTTGAAAGGCCTCAGTGTGCCAATTATTTAGACTCGTTTCGTTCGTTGCATCTGCCATTTTAATACCATATTTTATATATATAGACAAAAAGGCAAAACTTCATGTTTCTACATTGGCTACCTTACAGGCAAACCTTGATTTTCTATTTATTGCAATAATAACAGATAACCGCAAATCCTGGTAACAAAAATCATGTTCAGTTTCATACCATCTTAGGCTCACTTAATTCGCTCCTTTTAGGTTACTGCTGATTTAATAAGTTTGCAGAAAACTCATATCTGATCCCCTTCGTGCTTCTGGTCAAGACAATTTTGCTCAAGTGGTGGTGAAAAGCCTCACAATCACAACGAACACCAATTCAAATGACCTATCATATCAACACATGAAAGAAAAACGAATAAAGCATTCAAGCACAAATTCTCACCATTTAATTGTAGAAGCACTTCCAGGTGTCCATTAATTGGAATATCTGATCTCCCAACATGCCGTAATTGATGCTTCCAATCTCGCCATCATCGCCTCTTCCCTGAATTTGATACGGGCAAGCGGGCCTAAATCATCGTCAATAAACGGCGGCTTTCAAACAGTTTTAAACCGGCTACATCACTCCGCAGCATTTGTTATTTATCATCCCGTGGTCACTTGGTACTACTGATGCGATTGGAATCCAATTTATCTCCAAAGTCTCAGCAAAACATGCAATAATATTCACTTTTCCTCACGGCACATTGGCAGCCAGGAACCTTCCTTCCAGTCGTTCACAGTGGTGTCTTCGTGTGTGATGAATTGAATGGAACGCTTGATAAATCAATCTACGTCACTAGGCCCAGGCTCTTTTCGCAAGACCAAGGGGTAAAAACACCCCAAAAAATGGCATTTCCCGGCACCAAAATGAAAAAATATTTACATCAATCGAATCATCGATGATTTTTCCATCAGGGATCGTATTAACATTTTTTTGACTAACACACTTCAGTGGCACTTTAAGTCCGACAGTCCTCGATGTATTGACTTGATTTTAACAAATAAGTCTCAAAGGCCGGTATGTATGCTGATGATACTCACGTGACCTTAACATCAAAGAATGTCGAAGAACTTGTTCATAAGGCTCAAGAGGAGTTGACCCATATTTCTGAATGGATGCGGATAAATAAATTAAGTGCCAATCCACAAAAAACAGAGTATATGGTAATTGGGCACCCTCGTAAAACTAATAAAGTTGAGATACACGATACATTGAGACTGAATGGTTCAGATATAAAACGAGTGAAAAAAACCAAATCACTTGGTGTCATTTTAGACGAAGGGCTTAACTGGGAAGAACAATTCAAAACTGTCAAAGGGAAAGTTCGCGGAGGTCTCGCATCTTTAAAAAAATTGAAGAACATCCTCCCACAATCTCAGTTAAGCAATGTATATCGTGCTCTTGTAGAAAGTCACATGCGATATGCAGATGTAATCTGGGGTAGCCTCTCTAATTCAAGAAAGGAGTCCCTTCAACGTCTTCAAAATAGAGTCATTTCCATGATCGATACGTCCAGGATAGAAGATGAATGGTCGAATAATTTCCTTCAGGTTGGAAAACTTGTCACGTTTGATCGTGCAGTTATGGCCTATAAGATCATGAACAGACTCAGCCCGGAAAATCTCTGGAACAAATTTCAACAAAGATCCCAATACTCCAGTTATAGCACGCGGTTCTGTAGAGATCTTCAGATTCCAAGGTACAATCTGGAGTATGCCAAAAAAGGATTTTCCTATTCAGCTCTTAAGGTCTGGAATGAAATCCCTTTAAATATCAGGGAACTACCTACCTTGTGCCGATTCAAAAAACAACTAAAAATACATTTGATGAGCTGAAAGCAATTTGAAACACAACTCCCTGGGAGAACAGCAATATAATCTTTAGCCCTCGATGTTTTTCTTTTTGTTTGTATAAATATATTGATTAATTGCATTGTATGTTTTTGTAGTTTTATTATGCTGAAGGGATATTGTGTATAAATAATTTAAAATGAAAATGAAAAGTCTTCAGGCTACATCTACAATAGAAACGGGACTGTCCGACTTCCATGCAATGATTGTCACCGTTTTAAAGGGTGGATATGTCAAAAGGGGGCCTAAGATAATCTCCTATAGAGACCACAGCCGATTTGGCGCCGTGGACTTCAGAACTCATCTCATTCATATGTAGTCATCTGAGTTGGGTGGGAGTGAGGACTATGGTGCTTTTAAAGCTGTGGTCATGGCCGTGCTGAATGAACACGCACCCGTTAAGAAGAAATATATTCACGCAAACGATGGGCCTTTTATGACTAAAGCCTTGCGTAAAGAAAACATGCATAGAACTAGACTGCGTAATAAGTATCACAATGGTAGCACTGAGGAAAATCTCAAAGGCTTTCAAAAAGCAGAGGAACAAATGCGTGAAATTACTACGTAGGGCCAAATTTGACTACTATAGGGACATCGACCTTGGTAAGCTTACCGATAATCATCAATTTTGGAAGACAGTAAAGCCACTGTTCTCAGACAAAGTGCAAGTAAATTCTTCCATCTCTTTGATCGAAGACGGAAAAGTGGTAAATCAGGACTCTCAAATTGCAGAGATTTTCAACCAGTATTTCGCAAACATCACAGATAGTTTAGGGATTAAACTTGTAGATTTTGATTAAACTTGTAGAAGAGTGGAAATATAAACTTGACAATAACTTCATTGTAGGGTCCGTCTTGATGGATCTGTCAAAGGCTTTTGATTGCATCCCGCATGATTTAATAATAGCCAAATTTCATGCATATGGCTTTGATGAAAATGCATTGGTTCTTGTCTATTCCTATCTGAAAAAACGGAAGCAGAGTGTCCGGATAAATAATGTCTGCAGTTCTTTTCAAGAAATAGTATCAGGAGTCTCCCAAGGATCAGTGTTAGGTCCTATCCTTTTCAATTTCTATATAAATGATCTTTTCTATTTCATAAAGCAAGCAACCATGTACAATTATGCTGATGATAACACGCTGGCTTTCTTTTCCAAATCCTTGCCGGATCTTGTCAAGGTTTTGGAAAGTGAAGCAAGCAGCGCTCTCTCTTGGCTTGAACAAAATGAAATGATTGCTAACCCTAACAAATTCCATGCACTTATTGTTAAAAAAGACCAGACAAACACTTGTGGCATAAATCTTGATTTCCAAGGACATTCTATCAAATCTGAGGAGACTGTTAAACTCTTAGGTGTAACACTAGATTACAAATTGAACTTTGACCCACACATATCAAACCTTTGCAAAAAAGCCGCGGCACAACTAAACGTTCTTAAACGACTTAAGTCATTTATTGGTTTTGCTGAAAAAGAAGTTTTGGTTCAAAGTTTCGTGTACTCAAATCTTAACTACTGTCCTTTAGTTTGGTATTTTTCATCTTCAAAATCAGTCCAGAAAATTGAAAGAATACAGGAACGCGCGCTTAGATTTCTGTACAATGATCACAAAAGCTCCTATAATGATCTTCTTATCAGGTCAAAAAGATGCACAATGCAAGTTGCTCGTCAGAGAACTCTCTGTGTCGAAATCTTTAAGACAATAAAAAACTTGAATCCATCTTTTATGCGTAATATTTTTAGTTCAAGAACTTCAAATCATCCATCTCGGAATCCCAACAATTTAAATCATTTTCGACCAAATCAGGTAACTTTCGGTTCCAAGAGCCTTAAAGCCATGGAACTTTGGAACTGTTTGCTAAATGAACTAAAATCAGCTGAAAATCTAAACAGTTTCAAGGTTATGATAAAACAATGGAATGGCCCCACCTGTAAATGCAACGTTTGTAAATATAATGATATCATGTAGATTTTGTCCATTTATGTCCATGTAGTTTGATATTTATCTTCTGTATATACGTATTCATTTCCTTAAAGTTATTTTTCCATTTGTTAGTAGATTCGATTTAGATTAGTTGTATGTGTATATATTTGTATATTGGCAATAAAGAAACGATAAAATGGATACTATAAGTGCGGATGAAGAACGAACGAGAAATAGACAAAAATTTGATGTTTTTTAGCACACTAAGGCCTTTCAAGTCATTACTATCATCAGAGTGTGACTGACAAACTGAATTGAAATTCTTATAATAATACTGAGATTAATATGTTTACACTATTCTCACTCGTCTGTTATTACGTAAACATATTAATCTCAGTATTATTATAAGAATTTCAATTCAGTTTGTCAGTCACACTCTGATGATAGTAATGACTTGAAAGGCCTTAGTGTGCTAAAAAGCATCAAATTTTTGTCCATTTCTCGTTCCTTCTTCATCCGCACTTATAGTATCCATTTTATATATTTGTATATATATATGTATAGCTAGGTGTAAAAAATCGAATAAAAATAAGATAACAAACAAGGGATCTCTGTAAATGACTCACTTTTGCTACCAACAAGTGATATACTAGATCCAATTGACAAATCTGTTAAGAAAAACGAAGCTCATCCAAGTATTTGCAAAATTAAAAATACTATTAAGTGTTCAGACAAATTTGATTTCAGAAAAGTCGCCACCGAAGAGGTTGCTATTAAGATTAGACAACTCAATCCAAGAAAAGCCTCTCCAGTTGACTGCATCCCTGCAAAAATTCTAAAGGAAAATTTGGACATATCCTCTGTTGCCATACAGAATTTGTTCAACTCTGGTTTATCCAAGGGTACTTTTCCCAAAGAATTGAAAGCTGGAGATATAAGCTCGCTCTTCAAAAAGGGGGATGCCTTTACGAAAAATAACTACCGACCGATTACAGTCTTACCATCGGTATCAAAAAGTTTATGAAAGATTGGTGCAAGACCAAATGCTACCTTTTGTCCAAAGTTTCATGTCCTCACTCCTTTGTGGGTTTCGAGAGGGCTATGGTACACAGCATGCACTTCTACGTTTTGTGGAAGCCTGCAAGAAGACAATGGACAGCGGAGGCGTCGCAGGGGCTGTCCTTACAGACCTTTCGAAGGCTTTTGATTGTCTAAATCATGAACTACTAATAGCAAAATTGAATGCATATGGCTTCAGTAGATCTGCCTTGCTGTTTATCAATAGCTATCTCACCGACAGGAAGCAGAGGGTAAAGGTCAATGGTTCATTCAGCATATGGAAAGAAACCGTCCTGGGAGTACCACAAGGCTCGGTCTTGGGACCCCTTTTGTTTAACATATACCTGAATGACCTTTTTATGTTCCTGGAGGACACCGAAATCTGTAATTATGCGGATGACACAACTATTTATGCGTGTGGTCCTAACATCAAAAATGTCATCATGCATTTGGAGAATGATGCCCTTAAGATAACTGAATGGTTTCCAAACAATGGCATGAAGCTAAGTGAAGACAAATGTCACATAATGATTTTTGGTGCAAAAGGGAGTACTGAAACAACAATTAAAATAGGCGAGGCCTATGTGAAAGAAAGTTCAGAGGAAAATCTTCTCGGTATAACCTTTGATAAATCACTTTCTTTCAAGCAACACGTCAAGATTGTTTGCAAAAAGGCCAGCCAAAAACTCCACGCTCTTGCTCGAATTTCACGATACATGGACACTGAAAAACTGCAACAGTTAATGAGGGCGTTCGTTTTGTCCCATTTCAGCTACTGTCCCCTTGTTTGGATGTTCTATGATAGAGCTTTGAATCATAGAATAAATCATATTCAAGAAAGGGCATTACGCATTGCATATAAAGATTACGAGAATGATTTCGGTTTTCTCCTGGAGCAATCTAAATCGGTGCCAATCCATGTAAGAAACCTACAGTTGCTCATGACTGAAATTTATAAAACAAAATGCGGTCTGAATCCACCATTCATGAAGGATATTTTCATGCAATGAAATATTAGGTACTGCCTAAGGCATGGTAATGACGCTCAACTGCCAAAAGTACGAATTATGGCCTTTGGAGTTGAGTCCATTACTTACCTTGGAAATAAACTGTGGCAGCATTTACCGCAAGAACTAAAACAATTAAACAGCCTTCCTATGTTCAAAAAACGAATTAGATGTTGGAATGGTGGAACATGCAACTGTAGGCTTTGCAAAGTATATATCCCGCAAGTTGGGTTTCTAACATGATAGATTTTAACTCTGATTTGTCCTGTAATATATATTAATTTTAGTTTTATTGTAAATTATATATATTGTAAATAGTAGGCCTTAATTAGCTGCAATTTAGCTATTCATGTTTTAGCCTACTTTAAATAGATATTTAATAATAATAATAATAATAATGTTCTCTTATCTAAAACGATAAATGTTCATGAACTAAAAAAAGCCGAGTTCTCGGCAGAAGTATCACTGGTAAAACCCATTTGCGGACGATGGGGTTTTCATAGGGTGAGAGATCTTATAGATTCTGTCCACAGGGTTTTCTCAAAATTGGGCTTATTTCGCTCCTGGCGGCCGAGCCTGGCGTTTTTTAGCGAAAAGAAGGCGATTCGTGGAACTTACATATTTTGCGGATTTTTTGGCACCTAAATGCACGCGCTAATCGCACGGGAAGAGGGAGATCTCAGTGACCTACGAACATGCGTAAGGATCGTGCAAGCTCACGTCTCAAAGCATTGTAATGGTTGAGTAATAGCAGATTTTGCCCACAGGGTTTTACCAAAATTAGACTTATCCCGCTCCTGACGGCTGAGCCTGACGTTTTTTGGCGAAAAGAAAGCGATTCGTGTTACTTTAATATTTTTACGGATTTTTTGGCACCAAAATACAATGGTTAGAAGACCGGAAGGGGGAGATTTCACTGTCACAAAAAACGCGTATGGATCCTTTGATGTCACCGTCTCAATGGTTAGTTATACCGGGTGAGTCAGAAAAAACGTGGGGCGCTTGGCGGATTGTGACGTCGTGTTTAGCCACCCAATCGTTGTGAACTAAATCATTTCATGCAGCCATAAATCTGACTGAGATCATAAACCTTTCCCCATCGAAATCGGTCATGTGATGCATTGTTTAAAAATTCTTTTCTTCGTAAGACTTTATATGGGAGTCTTCCAAACTGAGGAATCCTTTAACCAAGCCCCTTCAGCATTTTAGTCTTGCCAAAGTTACAGGTACATGTGGTATTATCAGGGGAGAGTGAAACAGTTCGGAAATAGTGTTTTCTCCCCTGGGATGTCTTGTCATAACTTGTCCTGCGTTGAGATACGGGGCTTTGTTACAGATTTCAACAGTTTGCAAGACTCCCATACAACGTCTTAAGAAGGAAATAGTTTTTGATTAATACATCAAATGACCGATTTCGATGGGGAAAGGCTTATGATCTAAGTTAGACCTTTGGGTGCAAGCAAAATTTGTGTTCATTATGATCAGAGGGTTGAACGCGACGTCACAGTCCTCCAAACACCCCACGTTTTTTCTGACTCACCCGGTAGTAGATACTAGGCTTGCCGGTCGGTGCCTGCGGCGCCGACCTGGCCCGCCGTCGTACTGAGTGATTGCTTGGGAAAGAATTTGTTGCCTCTTGACGTTGTTTTCTGTTATCACTTCATGTGACAAAAATTTCGGCATAGGTAAATTCTGCATTCTACAAAGCTGCTGTTCATAATTGCGCAAGGGAGCATTTAACAAAATGAGTGTTTAACACTACCAGGGCCGTCGAGAGAGAGGCCGGGCACCACGCCCTTTTATCCTTGGGCCACGCCCCCTATGCACTGGTAAGACACTGCTTTTAGACTTTTTTTAGAATCTCAGTGGGCCCGCAGGCCTGAAAACGTTCCTGAAAGAAAATTACAACAAAGAAAAAGGCATACCTTATTTCTTGCTGGCCCACAGAGGCCCCGGGTCCCCTGGTAACTACCCTGGCTACTCCCCTCTCTGTTTTGAATATCCCCCTACTATACAGATGATGCCTCACCACACACGTCATGGTATCCTCCCACTGTACTCCAGATGCCTCCCCACTGTACTGAACACCCCCGTCCCCCACTGCACTGAAGGCATCCCCAACTGAAGTCCAGAAGCCTCCCCACTGTACTGAGCACCCCCGTCCCCAACTGCACTGAAGGTATCCCCCACTGAACTCCGGACGCCTCCCCACTATACTGAATTTCCCCACTGTACTCAAACATACCTCCCCACTGTACTGAACATCCCCAACTGTACTGCACGACTCCCAGTGGGTGCAAAATTCAACAGTAAAAGGTCTACCACGCTCGTCCATACCATTCCATTGGATACCCTTTTATAGATCAATTGACTCTGTATGTTACGATTATTGTGGTAAATGTTTCCCTGTTTATGGGGTCATATTTTGAAATTTTGCCCTGGTTACGGGTTCTAATAAGACACTGCTTTTAGATTTTTGTTAGAATCTCAGTGGGCCTGCACATCGGCGTAGGGGGAGATAAAATTTGGGGGGGGGGCTGCCCGATAAAAAGTCCGTTGTTTGAGAAAATTATTCAGGGGATCAAATTCTTGAGGTGGATTTCTGCCCGATTATGGCTGATTTTTGCAAATTTTTCTGACGTTGGAGGGGCTGCAGCCTCCCCCTGTCCCCCTGTCCCCCCTGTCTCCTACGCCTATGGGCCTGCAGGCCTGAAAACATTCCTGAAAGAAAACTACAACAAAGAAAAAATACATACCTTATTTCTTGCTCGCCCACAGAGGCCCCGGGCCCCCTGGTAACTACCCTGGCTACCCCCCTCTCTGTTCTGAATATCCCCCTACTATACTGATGATGCCTCACCACACACCACACACATCATGATATCCCCCAACTGTACTCCAGATGCCTCCCCACTGTACTGAACACCCCCGTCCCCCACTGCACTCAAGGTATCCCCTACTGAACTCCGGATGCCTCCCCACCATACTGAATTGCCCCACTGTACTCAAACATACCTCCCCACTGTACTGAACATCCCCAACTGTACTGCACACTCCCGGTGGGTTTAATTCGACAGTAAAAGGTACATCACGCTCGTCCATACCATTCCATTGGATACCCTTTTCTCTGACATTCTAGTTGATGAAAAACCCCTTATCATGTATATAGATGCTTAGGAAAGAATGTGTTGCCTTTGGCGTTATTTTCTCTTTATCACTTTCTGTGACCAAAGTATTGATGTTACTTGACTTAATTTAGTTTGAAAGGTAAAGGCTGGAGTTATTACATGAGTCCTTGTCTTCTCTCAATTCCCAAGGATACCCCCGCAATACCAATTCCCCCCCTGCCCAATTCAGGAATGGCTGGGTAAAAATTAGACGAATGTAATCAATCTAGGCAAATGTAGCCCTCATAATAGAATGATGTTATTACTTTAATGTTATAACAAGAGATATTGCTATCTGAAGATTTGCGCTGTGAACTGCGACAGTATTCCGAGGATAGACGCAAGGGTGAAGATTATGTCATATGTATTGTTACAAATGAAGTTTTGTTGCAAACTGTGCAGGAATGATAATGAATGTGCATGATTTGTGTAGAGCACACAGATTACCTCGAAGAATGCTTGCTTGCACGTCTGCAAGTTTTTTACCTGTCCAGGGTACTGTGGTATATCTAGGATAGGGGTGGTCAGGTTCCTTTTTTGGGTCTAAAATTTGAGGAAAGCAAAGCGATGGGAGTATCATTCTTCCAGAAAAGCGTAAGAGATTTTTTAAACACTAGGATTTTCAGGGTTTTTTTTTGCAGATTTTTCCAAAGATGTACGAGATTTCTTTCGAAAATGATACGCTCTTCGTATATATCGAATATGAATATTCGAATATGAAATTTATTACGGAGAGCAGGGAGACAAAAATGACAGAAATACAGAAACGTTTAGCAGGAAAGCATTTATTTACTCAACTGAACATGATATCGATAAATTTGATATAAAGTTTTATTCTTTATTTATAATGCAATATATTAATAAATGTCACAATGCACTGAAACATGCGAGGCAAGGCAGGTAGGTGAACATGAAGAAAGTGGAGAGCATTTTTCTGTACAAATGGTTGCTGTGTATTTCACGGGATTTTCACAAAAGATTTTGGAGAATATCGCGAGAAATTCAACCCCTATTCAACTCTCTTCTGTTCTTTACAATGCCATGGATCGCATTTTGATTATTATACACACGCAATTACCACAGACACTGGCGAATAATCTTTACAGTTCTTTGTTGTTCTCTTTTGTGTTTGGTATTAGATTAATTTGAAATAAGTCAAATTTTGTCAATATTCGAGTACTGAAAATTTTCAAAATGATTACGCAGTTGAGAAGCAAATAACATCTTATTCAATGAGTCTTGAAAATAATCGTTGAAATAGCTTATGACGACATACTAAGGAATTTTATCACCAAACAGGAGCTGAAAAAGTACAGATCATGCTCTCTCGTTGCTCATTGACTGGGAAACTTCCACAACCTACGCGTCTCACAACACAACCCAACTACCCTGATCTTTCTCTGGTCTCCAAATTTGATGCCAAAAACCTCTGCAGACATGCCAATTTTAATCAATCAAAAACATCCAATGAATGGACTGTCACTTCCTGATCACTTCCTCCTGCGCGCACTTAAAATTTTGTGACGTATGTGGACAAAAATGGATGATAACTTCCGATGACGTCAATCCTGAACGCAGTAAACATGCGTCTGTTTTCTAGGAATGTCATTGGCTGAAACCATGAAATGTTCACTGTATGTTTAGTTATGCACGCCATGTCAACGTTCGTTCATCGAGCCTACGAGCCTATTTTAAAGATTTGCTGCTGCTGCGCAGCGCAAATCAATTACCAAGGTAATAGCCCATAGAAATGTAATAGCAGGCGATAGTAAAGGCAGTTTGAGCTGGCATACTGGAAAACCCGGACCCTATGATCCGGGGACCCCTATGACCCCTAGGACCTTCAAGTACTGAATTTTGAAAGGACCCTGAACATAGTGGGGTTATCCCCTCTGCATAAAGGCTATATGCTAATCAGGATGCTGTATGCTAATCAGGCTACTTCTGCTATAATTGTTCAAATGTGGTGCCAATACCGTTGATTGCAGCCTGGGGGTGAATGCCGTTCAAGCAGGGGTGGATCCAGACGCTGGCATTGTTCTTCTGTAAGCATGGCAACTTGCCGCTGATTGTGTAGCTCTCACCTTAACCATAGTGACTATGCCTTCACTTAGCAGAATGAAAGAATCCGCTAAATCATTAACATCTTCATCCATCGTAACATTCAAAGAAAGTCCCTGCCCTACCCTTCTTTGTTTAATTAGTGCATACTGCATCCTCCATACAACTTTAAACTGGGGTGGAACTCAAAAATGCTGAAAAGTTGAAAAACACAAAATAGAATTTCATGGAAATTTAAAACAAAGAGCAATAATATTAATGCACAATAAATAATATTTGTATTCTGCAGTATGAGCACTGATAAAGGGTGGAAATGCTTTCATTTCTGGTGGATCAAACACCCCTTGTCGACTATTTACAGAATGACATGCATTTGTTATTTGTACTGATGCTATATCTGTTGAATGGAATTCACCCCCCCCCCCCCCCCCCCCAGCCTGCAATAAACAGTATTGGCACTAAATTTGAAAAATTATAGTAGAAGTAACCTGATTAGCATTTAGCATCCTCATTATGCAGAGGGAATGACCCCTCTATGTTAAGGGTCCTTTCAGAACTCATTACCTCCTAGGGTCATAGGGGTCCTAGGGGTCATAGGGGTCTCAAGGTCATAAGGTCTGGTTTTTCCAGTATGCCGTCTGAGCAGAGGAAACCGTAAGTGCGGAAGTATAAATTATCTTTGCGTATGAGCATGTTGTTATCATAGGAATTGTTATGATTTCGAAGGGAATTCCAACGATACCAACATGTAAATGCCCAGTAGAAGCCGTTTGGCTAATGTTTTCGAACTGAAATTTCAGAACATGTAGAGGAATGATACAGCTAAAGATTTTGTTTTTATCTACATATTTTAAGCAAATTTATACGGTTAAAAACGCAGAATGTAAACAGTTATGAGCACAGTTCCATTCATTGAAGAACTTGACCAGCGTGCACGATCTCGTCTAGTTTCTCGACAAATGCGCGAAAATGAATTCTGTTTTCACATGCCCGTAGGTTAATCATCTATCTAGAATAATGTTCTCTTATCTAAAACGATAAATGTTCATGAACTAAAAAAAACCGAGTTCTCAGCAGAAGTATCACTGGTAAAACCCGTTTGCGGACGATGGGGTTTCCATAGGGTGAGAGATCTTATAGATTCTGTCCACAGGGTTTTCCCAAAATTAGACTTATTCCGCTCCTGGCGGCCGAGCCTGGCGTTTTTTGGCGAAAAGAAGGCGATTCGTGGAACTTGCATATTTTTACGGATTTTTTGGCACCTAAATGCAAGGGCTAGAAGGCCGGAAGGGGGAGATCTCAGTGTCACAGAAAACGCGTATGGATCCTTTGATCTGACCGTCTCAACGCTTTGTTATAGTAGATGATTATAGATTCTGTACACAGGGTTTTCCCAAAATTAGACTTCTTCCGCTCCTGGCGGCCGCGCCTGGCGTTTTCTGGCGAAAAGAAGGCGATTCGTGGTGCTTTCAGATTGCTACGGATTTTTTGGCACCTAAATGCAAGGGTTAGAAGGCCGGAAGGGGGAGATCTCACTGTCACAAAAAACGCGTATGGATCCTTTGATGTCACCGTCTCAACGCTTAGTTATAGTAGATAATTTCTTCTGCGGGGGCGTAAGCTACTAAGGTGACGCTGCGAAGGAGAAGTGAGGACGAAACTGAATTTTCGTTCTCACTTCTTCTTCGCAGCGTACCTTTGTAGCTTACGCCCCCGCAGAAGAAATTATATTCTTTTATTGCTGATGGTCCACTGAATAGACTTGGAGTAAGTCTACGAGGTTGCAGTTCTTGCCATCGAGCTGTATAAAGAAGCCTAAAGAGGAAGAACCTTCGAGGCGAGGGACAAAGGGAATGACCCCTCATCCGACTGCAACGAATAATAATATAGATGGTGGGCTCTGGAATCAACATAAAGCCAACACGTAAATATCAAATTTGTACGATGTCATCCCATATTTTTCTGGCAGTACCGATACGATTTTCTGATAGGCAAATAAAATAACATTTCGATCGATGCAAAAAGTTTCCTAGGCTGCGGCCAGATTTTCTGGAATTACATGGAAATTAGTTCAATTTTTCCTCACTATTGTTCAACCAAAATGAAAGAACGTTCACATTTCTTAGCTCGTGAGGCTCAGAACAATCAAACGGGCTTGCAATTCAATAAAATAAACAACATAGTATTTACCTCTTTCAAAAATAATTTGACTACTTAGGATTTTGAACACGAGGAGGGTTTACTATGGCAGACCAAAATACTTAGGCCGATGACCATGTGAAGATCACCGGCACTTCGATAAAAATTGAAGCATGATCCCCTATTTTCCCGAATAGCTCGTATGGTTCAAAATGTCGCTCACATCTTGGAAAAAGGATTGCAGAGATGCTGGTGAAAAGGCTGCAGCCAGTTTTCGAGAATTTTGCAAAACAGTAAATCCTTGAATGCTTCGTTTTTTTGTGACAATCGCCACGATATCGATTCCAATTTTTGGAGCATTTCTAAATGTTTGATTAACTGCTGCTCTCATCCAAGTAATCTCCATGTCCAACATGTGCATGTTGCCAAGCACCGAAGACGATAGGCCGATTCCCAAGGGTCAGGAATCTACCAGAATCTATTGTTCGTATTTCCTGGGCTTTCCAAATTGTCAGATTCCAACTACATGCGGGGCGCATGGTGCTGTTGGTCAGCGGCAAAAACATTTCACAGACTTGTTGTTCTGCATAGCATCAATAACTTTCTAGTCACTTTTATGAATGCTACTATCTGTCATATCTACAACTGATAAGCTACCGGGTGAGCCAGAAAAAAGAATCCCCGCTTGGAGGGCCACTGCTCCATCAAAGGGAATAGACATTGCTATATCTCGTAGCCGCTATAAATAGGCTAAAGAAACGCCCACAAACCCATTGTTTTTTTAGTTACACAAAGAAACCGGATGCGTCAAAGTTGTCTAAAGCCTATTTTCCAGTCAGTGGAATTTTCCGAGCGGGCGGAATTTTAGACAATAAAAGGTCACTCAGCCGTAACTTTCTATTCAATGTCAGAGCGACATTTTCTCTCGAATACAATAGGAATTCCGCCCGCTCGGAAAATTCCACTGACTGGAAATCAGCCTTAATACAATGGATTATATTTTTGACCTGGCCCGGGCCAGCTTTTAAGTATGTCGATTCCCTTTAATATCAAAGCAATAATATTGAAAACTGTTTTGTTTTATTGCAAATATGTTCCATTAGGTTCAGAAATTTACCCGGCCTTAATAGGCCATTCAATCCTGTGGATATGGGTGATGTCCTGCAGAAAGCCCCTTCCAAAACCCTGCAAAAAGAAATGAAAACAATGAGCAAATTTCCCTTCCTAAAATTGATGACACTCACATAAATTTATGTATTTTGTCCTCTTGGGAGAATTTGATCCCCCTGAATAGGTCATCGATACCAGGGGGGACTCGTTCATCCTCCCAAGAGGATAGCGCGTGCTAAAGCGTTCAGAGGTCATTGCTGTTAGGCCATTGTAAGGCAGATATGTTAGGGAAATTTGTTCATGATTTTGGGCACGTTTTGAAGGTTTCTTGAAGAGGCTTTCTCGAGAAAATCCCTCATAATTTCAGAATGGATTGGCCGATTTCAGTCACGTAAATTTTATAGTAGGTTTGAATATTCCTACCATAAACTATACATTTGCCGATATCAGCATAGGAATCATTCGTCGTACATAGCCGATTGCTCGTGGCCCATGGTCGAAACCGCCAAAGCCTCATTTCACGGACCAATCAGACGGCCAAAAAGCGAGGGAGACAAAAGAAACCCGTGAAGATTTTTCTAAATTTTACCTACCTTCATAAAACGCAACCAGGACAAAAAACTACTTGAGATTTCTCGAATTTTTTTAAAGCAATCTACTCTCCAGATGTTTGGGAGTACAAGTTTGGATGCCGGTTAAAATATCTCCAGGATTGGCGGAGTTATTGCCTCTCTAATAGATAAAATCGGCGAAGACTTGTCGAGACCTGTTTACGCCACTTCAAGTCAGGTGATAAAGCCTCTTTTGAATTCTACAAGTTATTTCGCAACGAGCAAACTTTTGCCATGAATGTAAAAAGTAGTACAATACAGAAACTTCCCTAGAGTATTGCCACATGACTTGAAATGCGCGAACAAGCCTTTGTAGACTTTTTCAATTCACATAGAAACCGCAGGGGCATCGAATCTTCAATAAAAGAAAATTTAGCGAAAGACAATAGCAAGAACAATTGAAAACGCAGATTGTGGCGTTTTCGGGTCGTTCTTACAACAATCACTATTGTTATTACTATTGTCTCCCGGCCAGAATTTCTATTGTTCAAGGTTCAGTGCCCTATCGGTTTGTTTGTGGCCATAACTCCACCAATCCTGGAGATATTTTAACCGGCATCCAAACTTTTACTCCCAAACATCTGGAGAGTAGATTGCTTTAAAAAAATTCGAGAAATCTCAAGCAGTTTTTGTCCTGGTTGCGTTTTATGAAGGTAGGTAAAATTTAGAAAAATCTTCGCAGGTTTCTTTTGTCTCCCTCGCTTTTTAGCCGTCTGATTGGTCCGTGAAAGTGAGGCTTTGGCGGTTTCGACCATGGGCCACGAGCAATCGTCTATGTACGACGAATGATTCCTATGCTGCCGATATCATTGTCTTGATGTCTAGGCAGCCGTGATCTTTCAAACGGGGATTCTTTTTTATGACTCACCCAGTAGAAATTCAATCCTCACCTTCTTGTCTTGCAAACATTTTTGGATTTGTATCTTGTCATGATTGAGCAAACACCTCAAACACTGTGGAAGCCATGATTGCAAAAACAAACCATTTAAGCATAGGGATAATCCCCCAAAAAGTACCCTCGCTGCAACGCACGCAGTGACAGGAAGGCATCGGGGGTAATTTGGGAACCATTCATGTGGGAAACGTGGTTGCTAAGCCGTTGATATGGGACCAAAATTGGATCAAGGCACTTCAATTTGCGTTTTTAAGCATTTATATACTGCCATAAGAAGAAAACTGCTGATTTCATGTAAGTCTGTATGGATAAAGATATCACTATTTGTCAGAAAATTTTTTCTCGACATTTTATGAAATTTTGGTTGTAAACCACCTAAAAGAATGCTTTGCAAAAATCTATAAGGGGGGGGGTGGTAAACGCTCCCTGGTAATATTAGGGTAATATTAGACTAGATATAACAGCAGTCAGCGAGTGCTGCCGATTAGTATTTGTACCAAATGCGACTGTAGCGAAGTCAATCTTATAGAAATTAATTGAATGATTATCGCTAAGGAAACGTGTATTATGTTTGAATTTACAGTTGGGTAATGGTTCAAAAGGTAAATGATTTAGAATATTGAGTTACTCTCCTCCGTCGGTTTCAGTTCCCAAGTCCAAGGCCCTTGGTTCCGTAGTTCTGTATTCCATGGTTCCGTGGTCCGTAATATTGAGTTCTGCATTGCCAGAAATAAACCTTTGTCGTCCATTGACGTAGTTAGGTAGTTAAGTAGGTGGGAAGAACTCATTATCTTTTGTTGGAGAACTTTTGTTGTTGTTTGTTGGATAAATGCTCACCAGCCGCGAGCCCGCGAACCGCAGCCGTGAGCTGGTCCGTCTACATAGCCAGACGACAAACAGACAGCAGGCAGGCTAATTTGGCTGGCTGATTGAAGAAGAATAGTAATGCTGCCTTCAGCAGCAATAACTTGCCAAAACGAGGTATTTTTTGTTTGTTTAATGAACAGAGAGTTTTATGAACGCTTGTCACTAATAGCTGTGTTTGCTCCTTTTTGTCTTCAAGACAGTCTTTTTTTCATTTTGAGGATCAAAAATTTGCTGTGTTGGAAGCATTCCTGTGATAGTCGAAAGGCTGTTATTTCTTCTCTAATTAGGCTTAATTAGATTAGTGAAAATTCTTTTGTCTTGAAATCCATGAAACGTGATCATCGGTAGTCTCCTCACTTAGAGTAAGTAACATGCAAACGTATTTCATTTACAGAAAGACTTGAAAGTGCTTTTTTATAAAATTATCAGATCATATACGTTTTTGCTGTTAGAAAGATTCGATTCTCAACTCGTGAGACCAATGAAGTGTGTTGATGGAGGAGACTTTTTATAATTTTGGTCCAGAGGGTTTAGGCCTCTTCTCACTTATTTTAAAGGTATATATTTTTCTATATCAAATTTTACATATATTTCCAATGCTCAGAAAAATAGAACAACAACTACAACCGGTAAAGTTGGTTGGTTCATCTACCCGGTAAAGTTTATCAAAGCTATTGCAGTGGGGTGATACAAATGATTCTAGTCAGCAAATCATTTCTATACTCTTTACATAAATTAATATAAAAAAAATTCCATTTCATTCTACATGTCATAAATAAAAAGCATTTCATCATATCCAATCCAAAGCAAAGCAAGGCTGGCCCTCAAGTAGCCCCCAACTTTCATCAAAACATACCTTGCTGGCAGTTCATCAGATGCTTAAACTGATCCTGACCGTGCAGCTTACATGTCACCTTGCATTATGTTTAATTCAATTCACTTCATATATTCATCAACCAAATACTAATGGTTCTAAAGAAGAACCAAAAACTATGCAGAATGAAACGGTTTTTGGTCATAGAACTACCATTATATTGAAAAACATTGCGTGCTAGGTATCATTCAAAACGGATTCGAGAGCAGAACTTGAATCTTTGAAGCGTTATGAAATTTTGTTGATTTAAGGGGAGCTCAGTCCCTTGGGGGTCCCATGGGAGTTATTTAAAGTTTTTTGTTTATATTTTTTTTAAACAAATTTTGCATCACATGATACTGTGACGCTTTCTGAATAGGAATCTGCAAGCAGAAGACGGTAAGAGTCGTTCCTTATGAAACAGTGAGTTTCGGAATAGCCCCTGGTCGAGGTTATTTCTGTCAAATTTTCAAGAAAGTATAGGAGCAAAAAACTGACCACAGTGCATTCTATGACAGGTGACGGTTAAACCAGTCATTCTATGCAAGATCTAACTTAATGTTACTGTTTGCGAAGACCTGCACTTTCGAATTATGGATAGTAGCAAGACAAAATAAAGAGAACTATTTTCCTTACCTAAGTTCTCCTTATCTTATCTTGATAGTAGGCTGGAAAAATTTGTGAAGCAAACAACTTCCTAAAATGTCCCCTCCCCCCCTAAAGTAACCAAAATTTTACAATGCTTGCAAGAATCAAGTTCCGCTCGCTAAACTCTTTCGAATGGTATCTAGTTTGCATTATTTTGGAAACTAATCGTGGCTCTGTGGATAAAAACAGTTTTACTCTACAAAGTTTTTGGTTATACTTTAGTAACCTATGACATACACAAGATACGCAAGTACTACGCAAGTACCAGTTATACATGCAGGCTACGGCAAACAAAACGAAAAATAAAGAGGCATAATCAACTCTATTCCACACGCTTGGACTTTTTAGGCGTACCTGGTGTGTTGTTTGAATAAAAAACATTACGACGATGGTCTTATGGGTATTGATTATAGGCTGCCTTACGTTTTTTAGAATTTGAAATTTTTATCGACACGTTTGCACAAATAACAGTTGTATCTTTTTATTTTCTGTTCTGTTCTTATTGAGGATGGTTTCGTTCATTTTAAAATAATAAACATTAACTGCTAGAAATCTGTTAAATAGCTAGACATTCACAACGTTCTGACTTTTTTCCTCCACCGCTACACTGTTTTAGAATAGAGCAAAAGACGGTGGCATCCTCGGGGAGGGGGGGGGGGGGGTACTTCATTGTGAACGTGGTTCGACCTGAATCTGCAATTTGAGAAAAGGACCCATTTGCATGACAGAATATTCAAGAATTCCGAACCCATTTGCATGAATATCAGGAAATTTCTGACCCATGGGTATGAATTTGTCGATTTGAAACAAAGGAAAATTTCAGTTTTTTTGTGTGGATTATCATTATTGGACTCATTGATAAGAAAATTCTCAAAAATCTACCCATCTACCAGAATTTTGGTTAAAACAGACCCATATGTAGGGAATTTCAGATGAAAAAACCCACCCATATGAGCAGCACGTCCAGTATTATTCAACAATGAAGTACCCCCCCCCCCCGGGGTGGAATTAACTCGTGCTAGCAATTATTTGGGACCTGGGGGCATTTGCCCAATGCCGCTGAATTTAAAACACGTGCTGCATAAAATTTCATTATGCCTGGCATCAACTGGGGGAGAGGGAAGTCATGATAGGTATAAAACTGCAAACCTTGCTGTGCTTCAACAATTTCTTAAGTGATTCTAGGTGTACCAAAATGTTTGACGAACGGTTCACAGAAAGGCTGGACTTGCTCCAAGTCTCGCTCTTGATCAATAAATACAGGAGGGGAAAGGAGGAAAAGATTTCCCGATTATTTTCTGTCGATCTTTGCATTATAATCTTCGCAAACCTTTATCTCCAAACCCAAATCTTCAACAAAATTCCAGATACAGTGAGCCTATTGTTCGATTATCGTAAATGCAATAAATTCTGTCAACAGAAGTCATATGTCTATGAGGTGAATACTACCCCCGCGTTTTGAAGCCATGGAAACAGAGCATTGATAGAATCAATTTTGATTGGCTCATCTCGTTAACATGAAAGGAAAGCCGCCGGTCAAGATCTTGACCGGTGGGCAGATCAGACAATAGAGCCTCGTTTTCGGAACACGTAGTTCACAAGTCTGGCTCTCGTTCCCCTTTCTCTTCCCTTTCTTTCTCGTATTTATTAAAGTTTCTCCTTTCCCCTTCTGTATACAGAAAGGCTAACTCGAGGGATGTTTCTATGAGGAATGAGCGATAAACAATAGGATTGTTGATGGATTTTTCTGGAAGACAAAATGATTTTTGCCAAAGGTTTATGAGGTTTTTCGAGAGTGATACGCCCCTCGGCTGACTTAAAGACCCATTGCTAACCATGATCCTTTGTGGCGCCAAAGTCGACTTACATGTTATTTAAAAGTCTTTTTCGGTGGTTGACAATGGTCTTTAAGTTGTGTTATATGGATGCATCGGCTATCCGAGCAATTTCGTTTTTTTCTGACCCTTTATATAGAGAGAAAAAGAAGCTATAAATTCGAGATGATAGACTGGTCAGACAATATATCGCTTCATTAAGGTAACTCTGCTTTCCGCTCTAGTGCACAGCGAGATCCCGTTTCGCAAAACCTTTCTCCTCAGAAAACAGTTAATTTCTCCAATATTATTCGGCCTATCGAGAAGCAGTAAAAAGGATGTTGTTCTGTATAATCTGGGCAATCGAAAGATGTATAAATAGCAATGTTTCCGTCAACTCTGGTTTCTCAAATCCTAGTTCAAATCTTTTTGCTAATTTAAGAAAAGTGGATTTATCTCCAAAACTACTCGAAAAATGTTCGATTTTTTTTCGTTCCATCTTTAGCTTGGTTGTTAATCTACAACTTTGCCAAGTCTGATTTAAAAAGCTAGGCTAGATCTCCTGCAATCGAATTTCGTATTTCTGTTTACTTTTCGACAGCGAAATGGAGAAACCTTGGTCAACAGATTACCATGCTATGAAGCACGCTTGCAAAAGCTCAGGCTTGAAATAACTTTCAGAAGTTTTTCCATTGGCAAAAAAATGAACGTCATCTTTTGGGAATACCATACGCTAGTCTCAAAAGACATCCTTAGTGCGCTTGTAAAGTATCATTTGCATCTATTGATTAAAAAATACTGATTTTTACCATCAACTTCACGAAAACCATGCTTTGGGTGTCTTTGAGACTTTCGTAAGCATTACAAATGATCAATTTCTTTTAGAGTGCACAATGAGCATAGATCTTAGCTTAGACCAAGAACTAGTCTTTTTGCAAAAACATTCTACGGGCGTTCAAATCGTTCTGCATGGGCTAAACTGTTGACCAACGCTTTTCCCCTTCGATGTCGAAAAGTAAACAGAAATTTAAAGTTCGATTGCAGGAAATCTAGCCTAGCTTTTTCAGTCAGACTTGGTAAAGTTGTAGATCAACTACTTAGCTAAAGATGGAGCGAAAAAAAATCGAAACTTTTTCGAGTAGTTTTGGAGATAAATCCACTTTTCTGAAATTAGCAAAACTATTTGAGCAAGGATTTGCGAAGCCAGAGTTGACGGAAACATTGCGATTTATACATTTTTCGATTGCCCAGATTATACAGAACAACATCCTTTTTACCGCTTTTCGATAGGCCGAATAATATTGGAGAAATTAACTGTTTTCTGAGGAGAGTGGTTTTGCGAAATGGCATCTCGCTGTGCACTAGAGCGGAAAGCAGAGTTACCTTAAAAGGATATGTCGGTTAGGTAAGATAACTCGTTTGCGATAAAAACAATAGACCGCTATCACAGTAGAAATATGAAGCTTGAGATATACCGGCTGATCAAATTACACGTATTTTTTACAAGGAATTAAGGTCCGGGCTTCTTAAATTAGAGGGCCAATTCGCTACCAAAAGTCTCTTACGTGTTTCATACAGTTTTAATGCCGGAAATGTAGAGTTAATTTAGATTTGTCAAGAGAGCTTCCAAATTACTTAGTAAGATAAAACAAGTAAATAACATTAAGTTGCACTCAAATAATGTCCAAACAGTTGCTATAACCAAGGGTGTTAAGACACGCATGTTTTGATAACGTATTTATTTACCTTGTTTTGATCCTTGTCTTGTTTTCTTCTCTGTTTCCTCTGTTTCCTCTTCAACTGATGCGTGCAACTGCACATGGGTTGAGGCCCAAATGCCTCGTGATATTTGAATATATCTTCCTTGCATTCCTGTGTCTTAAAAAAACTAAGACACAGTAATGCAAGGGAGATATATTCAAATAACTCAAGGAGTCTGGGCCTAAACCCACGTTCAGTTGCACACATCAGTTGAAGACGAAACAGAGAAGCAAACAAGTCAAGAAATAAAGACAAGGATCACAACACGGTAAATAAACATGTAATCAAAACGTTCGTGTCCCAACACCCTTGATAATTCTGCAGTATACACCGCACTATGTCTACAACTTTCAATTTTGATATCAAGGCTGAATTCTACAATAACTAAAATTGTGTGTTAGGGAAAGTGGGGCTAGCTGTCACAGGGCCAAGCCTCGCAAATTTTCTCAAATAATATAATTTAACTGCTGTTCTTCAAAACTGGGGCAGCAACGCTAATTTTTTCAAACAGGTAAACTAGCTCCACTCTCCCCGTATTTAAATATCTCTATAAATCCAAATTATCTACTAATAATTTAAAATAAAACGAGGGGATTTCAAAGTATGCAAGCTAATCTATTTTTAAATCATTTCAAAACAATTTTCATTTTTGATTCATGAGCCACATTTCTTATCAGCTTTAAATTTAGGCAACGTCATGATTACGTCACAGAACATTATCAGTCGGCACAAAATAAACTACTCTCAGGTGCAAAATAGACGTCCCCTGCTTATCAAATCGAAAAAAATCCCCACCCCAATCCTTATTAGAACACCCTGATAATTAATGTTACGGAAATGTGAGAAAATATCTTCCTTAACTCGATCAAATCGATTAAAAGCTGCTAGAAGTGGTACTTTCAGTTAGAAATATTCAAAATGCAATAGTTAACACCCTGTGCTTATTACGTTTTCCAATTTCCCCTGATTATCAAGACTCTCCTATTTTGCACCCAAGAGTATCAATTTTGAAAAGTCACCATAACTAGATTATTGTGTTGCTCTTATAATTTTTATGATCAGGATCACGTTAACATCACAGGTAATGATTTTCTTATTTTCGTGGGCGAAAATAAAAAAATTATAACTAACGTGATTCTGAGCACAACCTTTTCAAGATCTAATTTTGTTAATGTGCTCTATTTCTGCGACTTTTAAATGACGAGTCAATTCGTATGATGGAGTCTGGAAAAATTTGACGGTGGGAGTTATTTGATATTCAAACCTAAAATCGACCAAACTCATCCACACATTATTCAAAATAGTATTTACATTCAATTTAATTTTCCATAGCAATTACTTAATCTAGAGAAGGACTCAGCTTCAGTTGTCCATCGTTCAAGGAAACAAAATTAGTACGCGATGCTGTTTGTTTACTTGTGGCCTAACTCCCTGGATGCCGTTTGACAAAAGAATGAATTTCTTTGGCACTCCATTCAGGGGAAGAAGAGGTGGCAGTTGGACCCAACCATGCAAATAGTTAATTGGCAAAATTCGCTTTGCATTCGTTATTAGAGACGAAGAAGCTGAATCTAAAAACTTTAACATGATGAGTTGTTGAGAATTTTTTCAAACACTACAACCATTTTCTCTCATCTATAACTGGTTGAATAGAGAAAATGTACACCTTTTTGAAGACTGATCTGATCATCTCATTTCGAAGATACCAGTTTTAAAGTAAAGTTTGTTTTAAAGTGATATTTCAATGAAAGTCGAACCAAGACCTTGAGACCAAATTTGGGTATTTACGTTAGCAGTTAGCTTGCACAAAGTTATTGGAATATGACATCAAATTTAAAGCTTTCATACCGCTACATGAAAGGATAATTAATGCTTCGCCAGCTAGAGAGTCTTTCAGAAGATAATTAGATGCTGCAAGATTCGAATGATTTCATTTCGTATAATAAAATCTATTTATGCGTCCTATCCTGCAACAATCGCTGGTTGGGCTCAAAGTGGAGTCTACCTGCTTGCCAGCCGCCATTTTAAAAGTTCTAAGATCAAGGTGACTTCAAAGGAGGAGAAAAACACCTTTGGCGCTCCTTCATAGGAGCAAACCTACAGCTCACCTGCAACGCCACACCTATAGCGTATAATTACCCATGCATTAACAAGAATAATTTACCCTTGAACTCGGAGCAAGTTTATCCATCAATTACAATAACGGGAAGTAGTAAGCATGCGTAGCACATAAAAGGTAAGCGGCTTTTCTAACGTATGACGAAGGAATCATGACGAATCCGATAAGTAACGGGCAAAAATGTTTTTCTTACAGGGGAGCAAAATTGAAGAATGACCCATCAGCCGAGACCAAACGGGCGTCTGCTCCAAATAGCTTTAAAACCATTTACGTTTTACGTTCTCCCTTTGTTGTAAATATCCAGCATTGTCATATGTTTTCAAAATCACACTTTTGTTTTTAGTGTGTTATAGTTAGTCCTTGACGTCATAGTTTTGTTTTTGTTGTTAATATGGTAGTTAGCTTATGTTGTCATTATGTTTTTGGTGGAGGATCCCTTGTAAACTGGCTTTGGCTGAAGGGTAATCCTTCGTTAATGAATGAAAATGAACGAACATGAATCTCATATCCAAGTCCCTTTTGCGAAGCCAAAAACCAATGCCCCTTGGTCTTAGTTAGACATTCATCGATAGGTTGACGTAATTACGCAAGGATCTTTAAGATCGGTCAATTACATTAGTTTGTACCGCGTGACCCAAAAACACTTCATGAGCTAAAACGCACATAGCTTCTTGAAAGCAAACGTTACGAACAGAAACAAGGTATCAGTATGTAGCTGATTGTCTCGGCCATATCTTCTGTGATGTTCCTCGGTCAGTTTAAGTTATCAGGACCTTCTGAAAAGCCAGTTTAAGATGTATGGTGATTCATTTATACCTCGGAATTCCCCCTTTCTATTAGTCAATATTTTTAGAAGATGCGAAAAAGCCGTATTACAAATCTGTATGGGAGCATGAACATTGAGCAAGGAACAGAGGTCAATCAACTTGCAAACAACAAATTTCTCAAGATGACTTCGTATCCAACTCTGCGTAAAAGTTTCTCAAAATTTTGACTGAAAAAGAATGGCGATTATTTCATTCCAAAAGAAGAAATGCAGGATTCGAAATTTTCTTTGAATTTGGTTTTTTCAGACGGCAATTATAGTTTAAAGTGACCTACAGCATCTAAAAAGATAGCCAAGCCATTCAAATAAACAATGAAACGAAGCATTTGTCAATAACTTTTGATTTCAGAGAGCCAGTTATGATATTGTCCGTGAAGTGTACTTTTGGGTCACCCGGTACGATCTTCGAATGGTGAAATTTTTCATGTTACCAGTAATCTCCTTAAAAGAAGCATATAACAGCGGTTATACCTTTACTTGTTTGGTCGATGCGTATAAAAAGTCGTCACAATGAAATGTGCTCGAAAGTCACCATGCAGTTTCTGTTGACTCCATCACTTCAGACTCTAGTCTATCCGCTTATAAATTATGCAAAAGTGGTCCGCGTATTTGGATGAGTATTTCACACAAAAGCAAAGCAAACTTGCACAACATTACAAGAAGACCATTCCATACAAAACCAAGGCTCAAGTTGCCTAAATCTTGATATCTCCCGCATATATGGCAAGCAAAAGCATAAAAGAGTAGCCAAGAATGATTCCAAGGTTGACGATGAGGAAATTTTTCAATGTTTCTTTTTTTGAATTTGCACTTATTGTCACTTGCATTCCTGTCGCTTCTGGCAGCTTGAAAGGAAAAAGTGGAATTTACATCAAATATTAAAAACACAAAATTGTTAAGCATAAAATTTTTTAAAAGAAAAATCTTGGCCTGGACTATCCGAGTATTATGGGAAAAGATTGAGTCTCCTTCAATTAAATATAAAAGAGAAAAAATTAACAAATATCTGCACATTTAAGGGTGCTCGACACAGCTACATCGATTAGCCGATATAAACAGGCTAACAAAACGTCCAAAAACTAATTGTTTCTTTAGCAACACAATAAAACATTATATATCAAAGTTGTCAATTACAATAGACTATAAGTCTAACTTGGCCCGGGCCAGCTTTTAACAACGTCGATCTCCTTTAAGATAAACAGAAGAGTGAAGAGGCACGATAAAACGGTGGTCTATAAGGCCAGCTCGTAGGATGGAATAGCATCAGAAATTTAATCGAGGTTTACAGCTTCACTTCACGTTTTTGAAGGAGATTTCAATATACAGTTTAGTTCAATTCATTTCATTTCAAAATTTCACAACACACAACTTCCATCAAAAGAACCACAACATTCTACATAAAAACAAAAACATTACAGTAAGGACATAATATCTAACAAAATGACAGCTTTAAAAGGGAATTTGTATACAGGGACTTTCTTGGCGGAGCTCTCTAAGTAGGCAAATGTTTGTTTTCTTTTCTACAATAAATAAAACTTAAAATACAAGTAACAATACAACTCAATTTTATCTATTGTTGAGATGGAGGCAAATAACTTAGTGTTATCAAGTTGCCTCCAAACTCAACAGATCAAATTAACTTTTATTTTACAACAAATGATAACATTACACTACTTAAAAGACGAAACATGAACAAAACATACTACACATACAATATAAAGATCTTCTATTCACATCATCAAAGTCCACGGCCATATGTTTGGGGCTACTCCGCTCTCCACCCTAACGAGCGCGGAAAACCGGTCTCAATCCCCCTAAGCAAACATCAACCGCTCGAGAGCCAATCGACCTCCCGAAACCCAGGAACGAACGCTCCACGGAATCCCAAAAGACCGACCGATCGGTCCTAGCGCAGCCAACAGCCAGCCAGAGAAGAGGACCGAAAGCCGGCCCAAAGCATCAATCAGACCGGAAAGCAGAGCCACCCCAACCTACCTAATATAGAAGGCAACGGCGAAGTTATCTAAAAGGTTTAGTAAGCTTGAAGAATTTGACAGTGCATTTCAATATTATTTCATTCGCTTTCTCATTATAAGTTCTGCTATCAAAAAGGAGCAAATCACATAAATAGTCATCAGGTAATTGGGAAATATCATTGCCAATAATTGCAGTCCCTTGCACGCATTTGAGAAGATTGCACCCCTTGCATACGCGACAACCCCTACCGACGTATGACGTCTCATTGAAGCCTCGAAGCTGTGGAGACAGGGCCTGTGATTTTTGCTTGCCTCCTAATTTTATGACACGAACACGCAAGACAATATTTCATGTTGGCAATATTTGATGTTCAACTTGTTTGTTGATAAAAAAGTTCTAAAGGTAACATTTTTTATGAATTCCAAGCAGAGAAACAATAGTTGTGGATGCAAGCAGGTAAGCAGATCTTCATCGATTTCACACAAATCCAGCAGGCCTCATATTTCAACTCAACATAATTGTTTTAATTTCTTATTCATATTCTGTGATATTTCGAAGATTCTTGATTGTGTTTGAAAGAACAGGCTTCTTACTTTCGTCTGGGATACTTTGAGATGAAATTACCAATTTCAAACAGCGTTTTAAACCATGACTACCTTCAGATTTTTCTTTCTCTTGATGTGACTGAAACTTAATATTTTTCAGCCAGAGGTTTTTGGTAAAGGAGTGTACCATTGTGGTCTGTCTGGGGAAAAGAATGTTCCCGGCTAGCCCCTGGTTTAATATCAATATCTCCTCCCATCGTGATTTGCGAGACGAGCAAAGGAAATGAATCTGATTGGATCAAGATAACAAAAGAAAAAATGCAACGACTTATGATTGGACAAGAAAGGACAGACGGGGGCACCTTACAAACAGGAAAAGAGAGTTTTTGATGGGCTCTCTGTCGTGAAAGTTCAAAACATTTTGTAACCTTTTCACGGTTAATTCTTTTTTTTGATTTTCTGTTAGGATATTCATATTTTCGAGGAAAAAGCTCTACTTTCACGAACCTGTAGCCTTTTTATTGTTGTAGAGTTTCATTCAATCTGCACGCCATACATTCACTTGGCAGTTCGTCAAATTTTGCGGAAGTTTACCTGTTGCATTGGGAGTGTATTTTCTTCCAGGAATGACGGGTCAGAGAATAATCAAATCTTCTAAGTCATGTAAATTATCTGCCTTTCTCGTGATGTAAAACTTGCCATGGAAAGCTGGAGTTTGTGACCCTATTACCAAGGAACGGGCCAGGTTTATCTCTCGCGCCCTTCATTTTGGTCAGGCCTGACGATCTCCGGTTCAACGTTTTATGGTCTGTCGTAGCTTAGAGGTGTTTTCTTTGCCTGTCATTCATGTCTATACCTGCCTCTACACCTAAACATACAGTATGAAAATCTTAAATTGTGTAAATCCTCGTTTCAGATTTAGGAAAATTCAGTCCTGTGGCAAGAAATTTCTTTTCCCGAGGCGACTTGTCGACCTGTCTGATGTATGAAAAGTAGTACCAAACAAGGGTGAACCAATGCAATACCATACATGGGGCTTTCCAGAAAAAACTTATGACCGGTCGTCAAAAACACGTGGTACCCGACCTATTAAATTTTGGACTTAATACAAATTTTTGGCAAAGAAAATCTATATTATTAAAACGTGAAGCGAATTTTGTGCGGCGTAAAACTCGAGCACTGTTGCGCTGATCCTCGCGAAACTTTCCAAATATCTTCGTCTTCCCTCTACAGGGTGCAGTAGAGATTTTGCTTTCTCAAATTCGCCCCCAAATCAGGGTAAGGGGCGAATTCGGTGACATCAAAGGATTGGCGGAATCCCTTTCAGTTGTCTGTGTACAAGGGAATGATCTTTACACATATCACAATTGTCGGACCAAGTACCTTGGACCTTCGTCTTGGTACCACTTTCTTTCTTTTGAAAGGGCAAGGAGGAGAGGGCAGAGGGCAGAGTTACATTGATCGGCTTCTTTTTTAAGCAAAAATATTGTTGGCTAGATAGGAGAGAACATGCGAGTTTTAATGGGGGCGTCGAATGAGAATATCCTCAGCAGCAAGGCCTCCATATCGGGAGAGGGGATGGAAGAACATGTGGCAGGAGTACGGGAGGAAAATGTGAAATCCAGGGGGGATAGACCTCGCAGGGCAGCATCTATGGATGCGCGTTGGCGTACACGACTTATGCTTGAGGTTTGAATGAGAAAGGGAGACCATTCTTAGTCCAGGGGGGGACACTCTTCATATACGCAGATGGGTCAGTCCGAGGAATTTTCAGGAAACCCAAAAAATATCACTTTAGCTTCATTACAACCCAAAAAAGCAGCTCATCTTATACCTTGACATCTGTAAACGAGCATACAAGATCTGGAAACAGTGCAAATTGAGGCCAGGATTGTCAAATGTTTGATGACCAAAAATATCGAAAACATAATTTCAGTTTATTTGGAGCCAAGAATATCACTTTCAGCAAAATTCTGACCCAAAAATATCAGACTTACGTCCCCGTATGTGCATGTGCATGTGCTGAGTGCCCCCCCCCCGGATCCTTAGCAGCACGGGGCCAGAGATCCAAGGCTCCTATCGTTCCATACTCTGGTTCCACTGCTCCAGATTATACACCTACATCGGATGATAAAAAGCAGATAATGATGTCAACGATCTCCTGTTTGTGTGATTTTGGTGTTGTCACAAACAACGGATCATGTCATAAATAAGATCATGAGTGCATCCTTACAAAGGAATGCTTGAGAGAAGTAGGGGGGGGGGGTGGGTAGAATGAAAGGGGAGATTTATTCTGAGGGGCATAGAGCTAAAAAGAGAGAACGGGATATAAATGGGCCATGAGATGCTTATAGTAGATGTCCTACTCAGAGTTCCTCTTACTTTCGCATGTTCTAAACGAGAGGATATAAATATGCTTGCTACAAAGGAGCCCTTCGGGGGAAGGAGAGTTGAGAAGTCTATTCTAAACAGTTAGTGAATTGAACGAGTAATTTGCTGAAAGGGTCAAGGGGTGCGACAACGATTGACTGTTTCGTTCGTTCGTTCGTTAATCAATCAGAAGCAATTTTTTTCAATGATGCTTACGTTTTCTCTGGGGAGAGGGGGGTCTAGCAAAATATCCTTTTTGGGCTTGTTGGTGTTTCGATAACCTACTCTAGAAAAATTTCTTTATCTTGATACCCCGTGCTAGAAAAATTGGTGAAAACGATACCCTGAAAACAAATGTAATAAGTAACCGTCCCCCTGAGGTATTGCTAGGAGTTTCTTATTCAATGTCATATTTGCAGGTAACGACGGGGGCCTAGGCTTATCCAAATTGCAGATTATCCAAATATTTCCTCACTTACACGGTTGATATATGTTGCTAATTTGGGTACAACGGAGGAGCATTAGTATGTAAATTTCAGAAGAGCAAAGATTAAAGAAGGTAAACGATGGAAAGTAAGGGAGCGGTTATTTTAATCCTGGGTACCAGCGCAGAAGATACTTCAACATAATTAGACAACATTTCATTTTCATACCCCATCTTGAATTTGGAAAAAAAGTTTTATACCCCACCACCTTTCAGCGAAATGGTTTTGTACCCCATCCAGAAGTCTTCGAGGATGTGATGTATAAAATTTATACACATGCATGCCAATTTATTCCAGGCAACTTTCATACAGCTCCAGTGATTCATCATTTCCAGTTGTCTTTCAATTTTACTTTCAAATGTTAAAGAGAATCAACGGAGATAAAAGCTCCGCGCGGAAGGAGTCTGGGCATTCTATTATTAGCCTATTGTATTTGATGATTTCGAGACGTTGGTAGATATTTTTTAGCCAGAGGATCAATAACGTGTGTAGGAGTTTTCTTTGTCCTATTTATAGACTGCCTCTACTTACCTCCGTTGATGCACTTTAACTGATGACTTCACATAAATAATTTTCAAGCAAAATAGTTTTGCACCTCATACCAATTTCCCTTGATATTTGGATACCCCCACACAGTAATGGGAAAGATTCTCATGTCCCTGTCAAAAATCCTCCGCCTTGGTAACCCATGATCAAAGATGACTGCTCCCTAACCGAACAAGAGCAATGACTGCAACTGTGGGAAATTTGGGAAATTAGGCAGCGCAACTTAGCAGGATAGATTGAAAAATCTTGAGGGACTTTAAATTGCACGAACATTGATTTAGCAAAAAAAGGATACATAAGCAGTGAACAGAGGTACCCTGGATCAGAGTATTTTTAGTATACTAAAAATGCTCTGATCCTGGGAATGAACAGAGGAAGCAATGGGGAGAAATAGAGGAACAACAAAGAACAGGTTCATCTTGCCTCTATCTTTGGAATTATAAAGAACGTTGGCAAGCATCGACTGAAATGAACACCGATTAAACCGTGCCTATATGCGATAAGACTTCGTATTTCAAAAAGTGAGTAGCTATGCAGAAGGAAGGACAACGAGAATAGAGACGGCTGCGAGAAACAAAACGGATGAAGTTTTTAGATACAGGGTGCATATATCCAATGCAGGTAAATCAACTAACAGAACAGTGCAAAAAGGTCTCGGAGTAGACAGGCGAGACGGAGTGGAATTGAATTTGGTGCAAGGCTGGTGCAAAGAGCTGACCAGAGCTGATAAACAGGATTCTACTGGGTTTTGAAAAAGGAGAAATTACACCAGAGACATATCCGTTTGAACATGAGACATGTGAGAGAGACTGCAATGGATCTCAGCATACGCCACTTAGATGGAAGTGTATTTTCTCTGCTTTTGAATTTCCCCATTTTCAACTATTGATTTGCAAGCAGGTTTAAGTAAATTCTTATTATAAATTCTAACAAGCTCTTGGATAGAAAATAATGAACATTATATAATGTCATATGCTACCATTTAGAGAGCTGTAATTTTCTCAAAGAAACTGCCCCGGTATACAGTGCTGAGATATTCCTTCCAGTCAACCAAGGCCTAACAACGTGAAGGTCCAAGTTCAAGTTAGAATTTCCATTCCTCAAAATTAAACTGGAAAACAAATGCTTATCTTATCTGGGGCCAGAACATGGAATAGTCTTCCATCTGAGTTGAAATCAACAAACAATATCAATGCATTCAAACATAAGACCAAAGAGAACTTTTTCTAAAATATACAGAAAGAGGAAAATGACATATATGTCTTCTACTGAGGACCATATTGAAATCACATATGCAGCTCTGTATTTCCTTTTCTCCTACGTATTTCCGTTATACAGCATCCTCTAAGAGGACCATTTTGAAAATAAGGTCAGCTTCGCCTTTTAATGCTGTCCTTGCCACTGTAAATATCAGTGTTTATCTTTACGTATTGAACATTTAATTTTTCATTGTATCTATTTTTGTTATAAAACATCTAAATATTCATTGTGGCAAATTGATACATAAAATACCAAAAAACCATTGTTATGAACTCTTATCGAGAGGTTGAGTATAGGCCCTGGCATCGGTTGTTTTGAAAAGTCAATATGGGATCAATTCTAAGCGTCAGTGGAATACTTTCCCGGCAAACTGAAAACAGAGACGTATGAACCGGGGACACTGGGGGCACGTGCCCCCCCAAGATTTTGTAATAAACAAAGAAATTCCCTTTCTATTTATAGGAAGTGCCCATTTAGCTTGATGAAAAATGCCCTTAAGGTGTTGTGCCCCCCCCCCAAATTTGATATGCTTCCTACGTACCTGAACGAAAATAAGATTCGTAGCTGCAATATGACCCAATTAAACATTAACCATGGCTGAGACGGCAACTATGATAACAATTGAATATTTGGTACAAACGCGTCTCCCTATCCCTGGTGAGCAAAGAACAACAAAACAAAAAAGGGGGAACTAAGAGAAAAAGAAAACGAGCAGAGAGTGCACAGAAGGCAGTAAGAGCAAAGCAGGCAAACGAGAGATGGTGAAGGATTGAGAAAAAATACGATAATGAGAGCAAGGAGAGAAGATGTTGGCCAACGCGTCAACTGGATAGATCGAGGAGCTCTTAAGGGTCTGCAGAATTATTGAAAGTATTCAGCATGGAGAAGATGTAAACAGATAACAGAGGGATAGAGAGTACCAAATAGACCCCATCCTAAGGTATATTCAGGATATTTGTGCTTAGGCCAGGGTACCAAGCATCAACCCAACATGATAATTCCTAGCATGAAAATAGATGCTGAAAATATTTTCTCTAACGCAACACTACTAAAATTTATGAAGTCAGCATCTTAAATCCGTGGACAAGTGCCCCAACTGATTAGATTGCTCATAATTTATTTTGAAATTTCAATATTTTGATTTTAGTAATGCTACTTGATCTTACTTTGGTATGTAACAAATATTTTACCCGTTGTTTTACTGTCTCCCATATTTGAGACCCAAAAGATAATCTAGAATTTGAGCAACCCAACAGAACAGAACCCCCCCCCCTCAACTTGGGAAAATAGATAGAATATTTATCTATACACATCTCTCCCTTAGTAACTAGCGCACGTAAATTTAACTTTCCATACACTTGAATGCCAATTACGACGGCGGGCCAGCGCGGCGCCGCAGGCGACGCGCGGCAAGCCTAGTATATATATATATATTCTCATAAGCTCATTCGTAATATGTAATAAAAAAGATATATGCAGTCAAGAAAAACACATTCGAGTAAACGTTTCGGCGTAAGCCTTCATCATTTATAGACCTCAAAAAAGCTTTCGACACTGTTGATCATGAAATTCTACTTAAAAAATTGACAAAGTATGGTATCACAGGTCTTGAGAATACCTAGTTTGCATCTTATCTAGATAACAGAAAGCAATTCTGCAGAGTTAATGGGATATCCTCAAAACTTGACGACATAAATTGTGGGGTGCCGCAAGGCTCTTGTCTTGGTCCTCTTTTGTTTTTGATCTATATTAATGATCTGCCATTTTCTCTACAGAATAGTCAAGTTACCATGTATGCGGATGATACCACCATATCATATTCTTCCAAAAACATCGATGATCTCAACAAAAACCTAAATAGAGACTTGAACTGCCTGAAACAATGGCTTCAAGGAAATAAACTGTCTTTAAATGTCATTAAGACTCAAGCCATGGTTGTAGGATCTCGGCCAAATCTTAAAAAGATCTCTGATGGAAAGGTCCAGTCCCCCTCCTTTGGTATAGGTGACTCACAGGTTGAGATTGTTGAGAAAACTAAATACTTGGGAATTCAACTAGATCAACATCTTGTTTGGGATGAGCACACTAGATTAGTGCGTGCTAAGGTCTCTCGTGCTATTGGGTTTTTAAAGTATGCTAAGAAAATACTACCCCAGGAAACTCTAAGCCAAATCTATAGAGGTATTGTTGAACCGCATTTCCGCTACTGTTACTCTGTGTGGGGGAGCTGTGGGGAATCTAGGAGACTTACGCTGCAAAAGTTACAAATCGCGCTGCCAGAATTGTGACAAATAGTAGCTATGATGCACCTGCCGATGCCCTTATACAAAAGTTAAAGTGGCCAACTATCGCTGAAATTATCAAACGAGAGACAGCGACGATTGTTTACAAATCCTTAAATGGTCTTGCACCGACCTATCTCTCGAATATTTTTTCAAAGAACTCAACACGTGACACTGTCAAGTTGAGAAACTCTGAGACTGACTTACGTGTCCCTCTTTTGAAAACGAGTAATGGGCAAAAGTCATTCTCATATCGTGGTGTGAATCTGTGGAACAGCCTTGAACCAGAGGTTAAGCAAGCGCCCTCTTTATATGCTTTCAAACATCGACTTTAAAGCATGATGATGGGTGGTGGTATGCAGTTGGATTGGACTGGTGTCTGTCGGACTCTTTGCCTGCAATGGGGTGCTACATGAAAGTGTGGCATTTCAGGGTGGGCATGGGGTTTGATCTGTTCTGGTCCGGTCTGATTGTGTCCTGCCACCCTTGGTTTTATCAATCTCGGTTTTAACATTATGTATTAATTTTAATTTCACTTTAGTTTTGTAATTAGATTATTTATTTTCGTTTGTAGATTTTAACATGTAAATTAAATTGTAAATTTTTGTCACGGCCCCCTGAAAAGCGACCTTTGTCGACAGGGTTACCGTCTTGAAAGAATATAAAATGAATGAAAAAAAAATGAAATGAATGAAAATCAGTAATAACTTTCCAAATTAGACGGAGCATACATATAGATCCTGAAATAACAATACAATACAAAACAATTATTGTATTAATCAGGATCCCGCTTAGGCTATTGTTTTGTATTGTATTGTCATTGTATTGTTTGTATTGTATTATATACATATCTCCCCCTTAGTAACTGGCGCATGAAAACTTAACTTTCCATACACTTGAATGCCAATTACGACGGCGGGCCAGCGCCTGCGGCGACGCGCGGCAAGCCTAGTATCTGATAAAATATCTACAAGTTATGATCAGGTTGGTTGACACAGGTTATATTTTTCTTTCCCAAAAATCAGGCCAAAGTTCAAGAAAGCATGTTGCTCCTACAGAAACATTATCACCGAGCTTTCTTCCGAACTTGGGCTTTTTATGACAAATGTTTTTATAAATTTGTTTGATATTGTATACTTTTGATGAATAGACCTTTTAGCTATTCTACAAAAGAGCCTGGATCGAGCGTTATTTTTATACACGAGGTTCGATAGAGTGGCGTTAGAGCTTCTATCACTATTGTGCAAATTCGAAATTTCTACAAAGTGCACTTTGTAGAATTTTCGAATTTGCACAGTAGTGATAGAAGCTCTAACGCCACTCTATCGAACCTCGTGTATAAAAATAACGCTCGATCCAGGCTCTTTTGTAGAATAGCTAAAAGGTCTATTGTAAATATTGTATCTATCTTTTTTACGTAGTAGTAATAGCTGCTGCTGAAGTGCCCGCGCTTTTGAAAAAGATTAGTAAAATTCATCAAATTGAAAACCCCAGGAAAGTCTCGCATCAGAAAGAAACACAAGCAACAAATAGAAGTTTGCCAGTGGAATCCTCAAGGCTATTATCAAGATTATGTATGATTGCAGCGCAATCACTAGCATATTGTTAGATGGCGTAGCGGTAGGCATCTATTCCACTGACCACAATAGTCAGAGTTCGAATCCCCACGGTGCCTCACTATTTTCTTTATTCTTATATTTTTGCTCGCGGAACGCAGTGACGCGAAGCATTGAGGTGATGTGGGAAAATTGTTGTGGCGATTTTTCCCTTTTATATCAGGACCCATACTGCTTTGCGAACGTTTTGAACAAAGAACCTTTTCAATTTTGCTGTCTGCGGAATGTTACTTTTCAATACTGCTGTTGTCTTTGAGCGTTCTAAAAACAGACTATTTGTAATGTAAATCGAAATTGACGTCAATCAACAAGAAAATAGATCAATCAAAATGAATGCTTTTCTTGCCAGCATTGACAATGCCAAGAATGTTGTTTACCGTACGCTTTTTCGAATGAATGAAAATGTCACTCGCAGAGTGCAGTGTGTGCGTGAGGGTATTGCAAGCCAGGTGAAGCAAATTCTTGATCCTTTGGACAAAACCATTTAAACATTTCACTCTCACTTCTCATTCATTTTTGATTACAAAGTACTTTGTAATCTAAGAGGGGGCTCCAGGTCAGTAAGAAAGAAAGAAAGAAAGGAAGTCCGTCACGCTCGTTAAAGCAATTGATTAACGGTTTATCTCTGCTAATTGGCACTGAAATAAAGAAAGCGCACAGAAAGCGCATACAAGACAGGAGTTTCCCGCGATCCTATAGCAACATTTGACGTCGGCGTATTTCACGTTAGACAGATTTGACACCATAAGATGGATAAATCACCACGATGTTTACCCTGGCACAACAACAAATTTACCCAGAATTGGCACGTTCTTGACTTCATTAGCAGCTTAATTATGTTGAAACAATCGTTTTCTAGAACGAACGCATCATTAGCCACTTATTGATAGTATTCATTATGCAAATAAGTCAAGTTTAGAGGATGATGTAACCGGCGGCCTGCACAGAGGCTAGCATTGCATTCGCAGCATCACCGAAGGTAGAAGGACCCCCCTCCTACACAGCTACAGATGCAAACGTCGCAGGTGAAGTTGAGAGGAAAGGTGCAGAATTACAGCAAACAATGGCGCATTGACTGGGGGAAGGCACGTGGTCACACTGAACCAAAAGATCTCTATGCATATGATTCTGCACAGAGGTTATCTTCGTGACTGCTTGCCTCAAATTAGAAGCCCGTGAATAGAAACATTCTGCAGGGTTCCGCATAAGCAATTTTGCTTTATCGTAAATCTCACATGAAATCTAATTTGAGACAGATGCACCAATAGTTTCATGCACGAACTAAGCAAACTGGGGGTAATGACTTTTGATTTTTGCGTATCATCCTCGTTTGATTGATTACAAAGTCCTTTGTAATCTAAGAAGGGGCTTCGATGTCAGTCAGTCAGAAAGAAAGAAAGTAAGTAACCCACTTCCGTCACGCTCGTTAAAGCAATTGATTAACGTTTTATCTCTGCTAATTGCGACTGAAATAAAGAAAGCGCGCAGAAAGCGCACACAAGACAGAAGTTTCTTGCGATCCGATAGAAAAATTTGACGTCGGCAAATTTCATCTTAGACAGATTTGACACCATAAGATGGATAAATCACCAAGATGTTTACCCTGACGCAATAACAAATTTAACCAGAATTGGCACGTTCTTGACTTCATTAACAGCTTAATTATGTTAAAACAATCGTTTTCTAGAAAGAACTCATCATTAGCCACTCATTGATAGTATTCACTATGCAAATAAGTCAACTTTAGAGGACGATGTAACCGGCGGCCTGCACAGAGGCTATCACTCGCTGCGTCACCAAAGGTAGAGGGACCCCCCTCTAATACAGCCACAGATGCAAACGTCGCAGGTGAAGTGGAGAGGAAAGGTGCAGAATCCCAGCAAATTGCACAGAGGTTATCTTCGTGACCGCTTGCCCCAAATTAGACGCCTGCGAATAGCAACAATTGAAACGTTGTGTAGGGCTCTGCATAAGCAAGTTTGCGTTATGGTAAATCTCACATGACATCTAATTTGAGAAAGATCCACCAATAGTTAAATGCGCGAACTAAAAAAAACTAGGGGTAATGACTTTTGATTTTTTGCGTATCATCCTCGCTTGACGTAAAGATCAAAATATTGCTTTTCATGCGATTCTTATCCTTATACAAGGGGCTTGACTTTACATTGAAGACGACTTTAGCAGCAACACTCATCTCTCTGACTGTAGCTAAAACAGCATCAACGATCATTTGGAGTTGTGAAGAAATCAATATTCAGATATTCTTATGCTTGCTTAGCTCAGGACAGACTTTGTAATCATCCAAAAGGATCTTATGTTTTATTACAAAGTCCAACTTTGTAATCTAAGAAGGTGCTTCGATGTCAGTCAGAATGAAAGTAAGTAACCCACTTCCGTCACGCTCGTTAAAGCAATTGATTAACGTTTTGTTTCTGCTAATTGGCACTGAAATAAAGAAAGCGCACATAAAGCGCATATAAGACAGAAGTTTCCCGCGATCCTATAGCAAAATTTGACGTCGGCTTATTTCATGTTAGACAGATTTGACACCATAAGATGGATAAATCACCAAAATGTTTACCCTAACGCAATAACAAATTTAACCAGAATTGGCACGTTCTTGACCTCATTAGTAGCTTAAGTATGTTAAAACAATCGTTTTCTAGAACGAACGCATCATTAGCCACTTATTGATAGTACTCATTATGCAAATAAGTCAACTTTAGAGGATGATGTAACCGGTGGCCTGCACAGAGGGTAGCATTCGCAGAATCACCGAGGGTAGAAGGACCCCCCTCTTACACAGCTACAGATGCAAATGTCATTCAAATAGGGGCAAACTAGGGCTAATGAATTTTATTTTTTGCGTATCATTCTGATTTCACATAAAGATAGAAAATTACTTGTCAGGCGATTCGTTTGATTTTCGATTGAAGGGGGCTTTAGCAGCAACGCTCATCTCTCTGACTGTAGCTAAAACAGCCCCAACGATCATTTTGGGTTATGAAGAAATCAATATTCAGATATTCTCATGCTTGCTTAGCTCAGGACAGACTTTTTAATCATCCAAAAGGATCTTATGTTTTGGAAAACCAGCTGGATGCAGTTCTGTGGTGGAAACAATGAAATGTTTATTGTTGTTGTGAGTGGCAACAAGCTCAAATTCATAAAAAGAGACTCTTGCGTCCTCGTGCTTTTGTTATATAGGGTTCACTCATGGTTCACCTTTGATTTCTTAAAGTCCCTGCTGGTTTTGCAAGTGCAATCTAATATCCACATCAAATATTCGGAGGAATGGAAATCGTTGATATATATAACATTGTTTTAAAAAAACCACACAGGTCATACGAATAATACGATGTCGATACCCTGCTGTGGTGGTGGTTTCAGAGTTCATAAACCGTAGCAATTTGTTCGTTTGATTCTCCCTATCATTAAAAATTCGTATTGGATGCTCTGAATACTTTATCAATCCCTTCCCCCATCCCTTCCACACTGAACAAATCAACACATCGGTATTATTGTGTGAAGCGATCAAAGATGGGCCTAGCGGAAATAAAAGTTTATTTTCAACTGTGCATGAGAACAAAAGCTGTATGCTTGAGAACCACTGAGATCAGTGTTGAGAACAGAAGATTTTTCAGCACCAGGTTTCTTTCGACCCAGACCTCCAAATCGCCGCCATTTTTGTTGACGAATTCTGCTGACTCATCATTGGAAAACTAAAATCAAGCTCCTAACAAAATCTTGTGCACGCATAGCCAATTAGAAGCCCTTGCTTCGCGCGCTCCGGCGCGGGCAATTATATGTATAGTTACATTTTTTTTACTTTGCAGTAGGCTTGAATTAGCTTTTACTTAATAGCTACTTAGATGTATGCCTAGCTACTTTAAATAAATTGAATATATATATATATAAATCAGAACGAGGCAACGAAATTCAAACGAGGGCACCAACAATTCGACTTCCTTCAACCACTTACAAATATAGATATTTTGAAAGGATAATGGTTGGGGATCACAAAACTTTTTACATTTTCTTTCTACCCCTATTCTGAAAGAATGTGTGAGCCTTTAGATGCTAGGCTTTCTCACAAACAGGAACAATAAAGTTGCAGTACAGTTGATTATTGAAAATCAAACTGCCTTATCTGTCTCCTGTAGTTCATGCAGTGGATGTTACAGGTCAAACCTTTATATCAGTTTGATTTTTAGCTATTAGCTGACAATATCACTTACCTTAACAGCACAAAAGACTATTTTTTGGGTTTTGCTAATATTTTGATCTGTGTACCATTGGCTGCGCTATTTTAGGCCACTCTTAGCAACACACCGTTCTTGTTCGATACAAAACGTGCAGACAAGAGCAGACAAACCACACTATGCTTGAATTGTACCTAAATACCATGGTAGAAAAGACTTTTTGGCGGAAATTTGCAGTTTACTCCCATGAAACAATGGAAGTAAAAAATAACAAAGGCATCACTTTGGGACTCTATGCCTCTGAAAACTAATTCTAAGACATTGGCCCAATAAATATTTATGTTAAATGGTTTTTAGTGTAAAAAAGAGAAGAAAACTGCAAAGTAAGGGGGCATGGACACAAAACAAGGAGGTATGGTGATCCAGTCAATCACTCCCAATCACCGAAATTCTGATCTATTCGCTAACTAGTTTTGAAGAATACTACAAAATTGCGCAGCATTCCGAGCAGATCTATATGTTTGTCCCCTCGAATTCTTTGACATTGGTTCCTTGTAGTAGCAGTTAATCTTGTGATCATGTAGCAAATCTATGTCAATGTGATATCACGGGCTATAATGCACAGTTGATGTGATCCATATCATGATGAAAATTGTACTCTTACCCATTGTGTTGTTTCTCTCCCATGGGACTGCCAGAGAAGCAAGGCAAGATAAAGTTGATTTTTCTCTGTTTTTCCCTCCTCACAATAAGGATTGAATGCCACCATTATTCAAATAGATATAAACTGTTTTCAAACTAGAGCTCCTACGCAGCGATGCGTCTCATTTTTCAATGGGTAAGAATACAATTTTGATCATAATATAGGCCAGATCAACGGTGCATTATTGGCCGTGGCGAAATCGTAAAATTAAGAATCTTGGGGTACTTCGTTTTGCAGAAAGTGAAACACAAATAATTGATATTGCTTACCATGTCAACCAGCGAAATATACAGAAACATGCCAGCAGCTAAGGCATAAATCCATTTAACAATCTGAGTTGTGCTACCAAGGATAGTGCCTATAATCATTCCTATGTAGCAAGTGCAGGCAGAAAGGAAATTCGCCAAAATTGCTTGTTTGTATGTCAGTCCAGAATTTAACAGAATTGCGAAATCACCTAAAATGTAACCAGACTCTCAGATGAGTAAAAAAAGGCTAGAGACGACAAGAAAATTAGCAAAACATGATATTAGCATTAACCTTTAAAGTGCATATGAAACGAAATTTTTTATTTTCTATTTTAATAGAAATTTTCATCCTCGTTTAAATGGTGCAATCGGTTTTTTCATCGGCCTTATAATTTTGGAGATACAAAGCTCCAAAAGTGGGAAATTTTTGTCAAAAAGTGGTCCAACCAGAACGCGGTCAGACCGTTGCGTACCAGACTCCTGTGACGTTATAGGTTTGTCAATTCTCAAAGGCCTCATTGAAAGAACAAAGGTTGCTCCAGTGATCGCAATGGACGCACTGCAAGGCTCTTCATGAAGCTCGCTTTCTACTCGGGTTTACAGGCACTTGCTTACGTTTTTGCGACTGAAGGTGGAAAGCAGTATTAATCAGTGATCATGAATTTGACTTAGCAAGCTAAACTTGTCGTCTGGAAGTGGTGTAAATGAAGGACAGATTCCAGCCTTGCGTTGCTTATTATACCTGGCCAGGCGCCTATACACAGCACCGAAGCAAAGTGGGAAGCGGAGAACTCTCGAATGAAAGGGAAATTGAAGCAACTTATATCAATGATGATCCCTGCAATTAATCAAAGCATTTGTTAGTGAAGAGCTCCGATCCTTCAGGTAACCATTTTTGCAACCAAATATCCTATTATCACGCTTTTGAAGAACGAGAGTTGGCCTCGGTATCTTTTCTCTTGATACACAACAATTTCACGATGCACAGATCTAAAAACGAAACCGACGTTTCAACTGAGCTTTATCCATGGTTAGATTTAGAGGGCTGTCAGAAAAAACGGTTTCCTTGATCTCGAAATTCCCTTTATCTCTATTTTGAAGGTGAAGTTGAAGTTTGAAAACATGTGCCTAATTGCCGTATGAATATGAACAGCAAATATTGTATGTAACACCCACCATTCCTTTGTGGTTCCATGTCGTTGAAGCTTCGGAATTTATTCTCTGATCAATCGTAATAGCATGCTTTTATCAGTTCTGACATGAAAGAGGATATACACGTAGGAGTAACGGGTTTAGTTTATGAACTTTTGTTTCGTCAAGTTTTTTCTACAAACTCTTGCTAAAGTTGTAAACTGACATCCTTTTCAGTGTTGCATTGAAACATTAATGCCCTCGAAATTCAGTGAAAAGCTAGCCTACGCGTAGACCCATTATCCCAAAGGAGGAAAGGGTCTACGAAACAAAGAGCAAAGGCTTGCTAAGTGAAAAGCAGACTCAAATTGAAACTGAATTTTATTTTTAGGCCAGGAAGACTGACCAGAGAGCAGCTTCAGGACATGCACAGAAACTACCAAAAAGCAAGCGAGACTTTATTCACTGTTACTGTACTGTATATGTTGAGGATCATGGACTCAAAGACAGACTCAAAGACAAACTCAAAGACATTGTGTTTTGAGCAAGGTTTTTAAAACAGTTGAAGCCATTTTTCTCATCTTGAAATTGGTGCAATAAATTTTTAAACCATGGTCATCAATAGTGCTCTATTACACTAACTTTTCTTATAAATTAAGAAACTAAGAATTTGGGCCAGTACTGGAAGTCTCTTAAAATTTTCTGATCTGTGCCCTCTTGAACACTTCAACACAATGTGTTTTTTGAAGCCTTTTCAATGTTTAGACATTACTCAAGTACTTTTCGAACAATATGCTACAGGAAACAAGTGAGAATAAAGAAAAACATGTTTGAGTTTCTTAATTTTTTGGGGAGTTGTTATAAGAAAATACTTGTAACCTTAGTACTGGGAAAACATAACTAAGATTAATTATTTCGATAAAGGAATTTCTTGACAAATATTTACTTTATTTTACTTGTTTTCTGTATCATAGTATTCGGAAGGTACTTGAATAATGTCTAAACATTAGAAAGGCTTCAAAAAACTTTGTTTTGAAATGTTCAGATTGGAAGAGGGCGGAGCAGGGAGTAAATATGAAGATTGTTATGGAACCTTTAGGAAACTAGTAACTCTTCTTAGTTTCTTATGAAAAAATATGTGTATGCAACAGATGACAACAAATAGAATCCAGTCAAAGAGGGAAAAGAAATTTCGTATCTGATTATACTATTACAGAAAAGAAATGTCACTAAGGTTCTTTAGGTGTTGCTCATCCACCAGGAAAGTCCTTGCATTCAGCCTTTGCTGTTTGTGTCATATTTTGATATGCAAACATCTACAATTTCAGTGGCTGGAGTTTTGAGTAGCCTTGATTGAGTGTTCTAGGGGATAGGAATTAAGATAATGATCCCAATCAACGAGTTACATTTATCTTGATATAATTAGTTTCTGTTGCCTAAGGTGTTTATTTACATGTTTTTGAAGACGGTGTTATTTTTGCAAACTGTTTGTTTACCTGCCTCCGCTGTATTATCAAACTTCTACAAACAACCTTTCTCATGGGAAAAATGATGTGATTTCACTGTTCAAAACAAGAAACTAAAGGTGATAATAGTCTGAGTTAGAGCTTTATCCTTCAGTACATTTTGAACAAGGAAACATTCCCAGAAGAATTGGAGTCTTTCAGCGTTGAAATGAGAGGCGTTTACAAATGAAATTGACCTGCAGTCGCAAATAATTTTGTCAGGCCTATCAGCATCGCGCGTTGACAGAAATGACGCCCTCTGACTCTCGCCCCGACTCGCATAACGCGAATAAAATTATTAGGCAATTCTACATAAGTTGGATAACAGTCTTATTCGCTATTCTACGTTTTCAATAAAGTTCTTGCTTCACTAAAATAAACTTACCATTTGCTAATATGCTGTAAGCAAGAGCAAGCAAGTCGCTTCGACATAGCAATCATATTGGCCTGTGTGTGTTGTTATGGCCAGCCACTTCAATCGATGAATCTTCAGCTAATGAAGCCAACAGCTCATGGTAAAATACTCAAAAACCAATCATCAAGAGTCGAAGGTTGTTCTTCCATAAAGTACTGTTGTATTGATGCTTTGGATGTCAAAAAATTGCCTCTGAAAGCCTCAGCAAACTCGTCGAGAACGTCGAAGTGCAACAGGCCACTGACCGGCAGTATTACGAAAAGCCTTTGTTCTCGCGATGTTCTTTGTGAACTGACAAACCTATTACGTCAAAGCACAACATCGGTACCAGACCCCTGAACCACTTGAATCGTAGCTTTGAGAGCTAATAACATAGTAAAGAATTGATTTTCGAAATTTTCAGCCACATGTTCGTGATCAGCGACCTCGAATTTACTATTATCGAAAATAAAAAATTTCGTTTCATATGCACTTTAATCAAGTGAAATTGGCCTAAATTAGCTAGTTAGTTAATTATTCTTAATTGATTTATTGCTGAGCAGTTGTAAATTTGAAATGAATCAATATGTCAAAAACATTTACGGTACAATTTCACTAAAGTATCCATAGTTCCTTGTAAGCCATTTCATGGAAAGATGCAATAAGGGAACGTGGGAACTTCAATGGCCGAGCAATATTGAAAGTGTTATCTCAACATTAGAGAGCGATGCCCTTACAGTTGCAGAATGGTTTCCAAACAATTTTATGAAGTTGAACGAGGACAAATGCCACCTAATGGTTTTTGGAGACAAAAGTAATGATGTTTCATTAAATATCGGAAGGATAACGATAAGAGAGAGTACAGAAGAAAAGTTGCTTGGAGTGATTCTTGACAAAAAATTATGCTTTAAACAGCAAGTAAAGTCTATTTGCAAAAAGGCTGGTCAAAAGCTTCATGCACTCTCAAGAATTTCTTACTTTCTTGATACTGATCAACTCAAACGAATAATGAAGGCATTTATCTTGTCCCAGTTCAACTACTGTCCTCTTGTTTGGATGTTCTGTGATATAACACTGAACAATAAAATTAACCGTATTCACGAACGGGCATTACGGATAACCTACAAAGATATGAGATCAGATTATGATACAATGTTACTCAGAGACAATGCGGTCCCAATCCACAAAATGAATTTACAATTGCTGATGACTGAGATCTATAAAACAAAATGGGAGCTTAATCCTAGTTTCATGAAGGAGATCTTTGTTGAAAAACACAGTCCTTATGGGTTCAGAGGCTGCCATGGTCTACTATTGCCACAAGCGCGCACTGTGTGCAATGGCTTGGAGACGGTATCGTTTCCTGGGTGTAGACTATGGCAGGCACTTCCCAAAGATATAAAGCAGTCAGAAACCCTCTCCAGCTTTAAAAGGAAAATCAAAATCTGGAGAGGAGAACAATGCAGTTGTAGACTATGTAGACCTTTCGTGGCTCAGGTTGGGTTCCTGAACTGATATTATTTTTCTGGAAAAAGAAAGCATTGTAAATAATAAAAACATTGTAAAAATCTGTAAATTAATGTATTTGTAACTAATTATTCTGTATTTTATTTCTTTTGCACAAATTTTACTTAGATAGTAGGCTTGAATTAGCTCTTATTTTATAGCTATTTCTATATGTGATGCCTACTTTAAATAATTGATAATAATAATAACAATAATTATAATAAAGGGTTAGGAATAAAAGTCCCAAACCTCCGCCACTGTGCATGGAACACTCTGGCATATTTCTTGGTGGAACAAAAAAAAACGAAGTTTTGTGAAAAGGGCCAGCAAGATTGCCGCCGATTTCGAATATCGATGGAAGAATTAGCAGCAGTAGTTTACCGATTGTCTATTTTCCCTCGTGATTAAAACGCAAAAATACCAGCCCGTAGTTAAAAATGGATGCGGAACTATTAAACGACGTCATCAACAAGCACATGGTTCACCTCTTTCGCTGTGAATGAACAATCAGCGCACAAAGGGCTTATTGGCCTACTCAATAGATAGTCTCCGAAGAACAAACATCAAAATTCTTTAACAGCCGGAAATTCTAGCGTTTTTTTGCCGAAAATTTAACGTTTTTGTGTGCCGGCAATAACTTTAGACGTAGGAGAATATGCGGGAGAACATCCCATACTACCACGGAAAAATCCGACTTAGTTATCAGCGATTTGAGAAAAAAAATTTCCCCGTAACTGCCAGCAAAAAAGTCTGCCTTCGTCGAGACGATCACTAGCCACTTTCAAGATAGTCTTGAGGATTTCACGAATATACTCTTTGAACCTGTCGGCTTAACCACAATCTATAGAGGAAACAGGTTCAGAGGCCTGACTGTGCTACAGTATAAGCGTCCCCTTTGTATCAGCATAGGAATAAAATGTCATCCATGGCCGAATGGCTCGTGGTCCATGGCTGAAACCTCCACAAAGCCTCATTTTCATGGACCAATCAGACGGCGAACAAGCGAGGAGGACAAAAGAAACCCGCGAAAATTTTTTTAAATGTCATGAAACGCAACCAGGACAAAAAACTGCTTGAATTTTGCCAAATTCTTTTGAAGAAATCTTCAAGCCTTCGTCGATTTTGTTTTTTGGAGAGGATCATAACCCCACTAAACCGGGAGATGTTCTAACCGGCATTCAAGCTTGTATACTCAAACATCTGGAGAGTAGATTTCTTCAAAAAATTCGGGACATTTCAAGCAATTTTTTGTCCTGGTTGCGTTTTATGAAGGTAGGTAAAATTTAGAAAAAATTCACGGGTTTCTTTTGTTTTATTCACTTATTCGCCGTCTGAGTGGTCCGTGAAAATGAGGCTTTGGAGGCTTCGGCCACGAGCAAAAATCGGCGGAAAAATTTTATTCCTATGCTCTCTGTATCTTATCTTTTCCTTTATATATGAACTATTCCTATTGTTACACCAACAAGAGATTTTTCTATAGAAGATTAGCAATGTTGAATTGGACTAAAAAATCAACAAATCCAAAGAATCAAGGGTGCAAAATTAGTGCTCTTCTGCAAAGCATTCCTTGCAGTCTCAATTCAAAGATTTAACTGAAATTTAAGGGAATTTTTCCAATTGAGGCAATTTGTCATTCTTCCTTGTAATAGTTAAAAACGAAAAACAGAAGGTAGACAAAATGATTGACAATATCCTACCCAATTCATGTGGCAATTCTTCGCAAAATATTGCTAAGCTTGTACTGATTCCTTCGACAATATTGTTTGTAAAAGACACACCAATAGCCAAACCATCAATGAAATTATGCAGTCCATCTCCAAGAATGATCATCCATGCAACAGGAGCCACTTTGGTGAAGATACTAACTCCCTTATTTGAGTCACTGTCTTTAAAAAACTCGCTTGTATTTTTCTTATTGATGCAATGATCACCAGCCATGTTTAGACTATCTACTCCATGCTCATGTTGACAGTTTTGGTCTGAAACATGCACGCTGTCCAGTGCATGGTCTTTATGAACATCATCGCCATTCATGACAATATGACAATCACTGTCCACTTCAGTCGCATTGAGATCAAGCCCTTTGCAGTCTACTGAAAAGCTATTTCTTATCCGCTTTTGCTTCTACAAAGATTGAATTACAATATTAAAGGCAAATACAAGCGTTATAAGAGTATCTATGTAAAGGATCTTGGCAATCAAAATTTAGTCTACTGTTATGTATGTTCTCCATAAATGATCACACAACAGGGAAACAATTGGTGGGTGGCCTTCCTTTGTTCTATTGTCTGACTAGATAGCTATACAGTATGTCGATCGTGGAAGTTTCACAGCAGGCAGCTCATCTACAGAAATCAACAAAATACAAGGACTTTCAGAATTACTTATAAGGATACTGACTCTACTTATAGTGCGCTATTAGAGAAGGACTGTGCCGCAACCATTATACAAATAACTTGCAATTACTTATGACTGAGATGTAAAAAACTAGAAATTACATGAATCCTTCATTCATGCAGGGCATCTGAAAATGAAAGTCATTACGATTTGCGTAAAAATAACAAATTGATTTAACTAAGGACGAGGTCGCTCGGCAATGGCACATAAAGTGTTAGTCTGCGTGCAAACGCAATTGCCTTCCTTTCAGAGAGGTTTCGCCTGCAGTTTGCGCATCAGCGACACAAAGTGAGTCTGCTGATATCAGCATGGGCATATTTTGATTCAACTGAGGTGTGCATAAACAAACCTAGTCAAAGAAAGTCTATTGTGAGAGGGTGTTTTGACTACCTTGTCTATGAACCTGGTTATACGTCGTCGCATTGAATCTAATTCAACGAGAATAATTACGAGAATTACTTGAAGATATTTATTAATCATTCGAACCAAAAGAAAACGACCTAGATCCTTCTTCGCATTTAGCGTTTGGTTTCTCAATCCTAAGAACCACACGTGACGTGGGACAGCCTTTGTGTCGCTGATGTGCAGACTCTGTTGGAGGAGAAACCTCTAACAATCCATAGTGACAAATCTGAAGTAATGATGATAACAAGGCAAGATTTCGTTGGTCCTTTGCGCCCAGTAAGGATTGGCGATAATATCATAAAGTACAAAAACAGCGTAACATCTTTGGGAGTTACCATAGACAATCATCTAAAATGAAACAAATAAAGAAAGTTACAAAATCAGAGCAAAAATTTTAGGAGAATGACATACCTCCCAGTCGCCACCCAAGAAGAGATATATTTCAAAACCGTAATTGTGCAGTAACGTATGGAATAGCAGTTTGGGGAACATGTTCCCAAGCACTTTTATCGCAACTTGAAAGAATTCACAGGGCTGCTAAACTCATTCACAAATTACCAAAGAACATTTCAGATGAGGAAGCGTTGTCACATGCGAATTGGGAGACTAGATTACATCTACAAAAGACGAATCCTGAATAATGCACAAAGTATGTAATGATGATTGTCCAGAAGACTTTAAACAGCTCTTTGACAAAAATTGTGGCCGTTATGCGCGAAATAATTCATTTGTTCTACCGCGAGTAGCAACGGAACAAGGAAGGATCGTGGTCCAAATCTGTGGAATCAGTTGCCAGAGACTCTAAGATCAAATCATAACCAAGAAACTTTTAAAAGGAACATTAAGACTGCAAAACAAGTCATAACAACATCAAGTTTTCAAAAAGAAGCATCTGTAATAACTTTTAAACAGCAAGATTTTATCTATTATTAACTCTTTTACGTGATTCTTTTTTAAGACCTTTTTTATATTGCATTCCGTTTTTCATAAATTTTAGAACTGACAATTTTAAATGGACTGTAAAAGTAGCTAGATAGCAGGTCCACATCAGCTAGCGCTGCCGTAGTTTTAACCTGCTTAAACAAATAACTTATGTATGTATGTATGTATGTATGTATGTATGTATGTCTGTTGGAGGAGAAACCTCTCTGAAAAGAAATCAGTTGAATCTGCACGCAGGCTAAGAAAGCATCAGGTTTAAAGGTCCACAACTGTGGCAAACGTTACCAAAAAACAGTACAGAATTCAGAATCCCTTAGTCAGCTTAAAGCAAAATAAAACAGTGGAACGGAGAAAATTGTCCATGCAAGCTGTGTCGCATTATTATCTATTGGTCTATTATCTATTAGTTTTTCATCCTTGCTTTAATCAAACATTTCAATCTTAAAATCGCTTCGACATATACCATCCTAAACTTCTAATTTTATGGTGAATGAAAACTGACTTAGTGAAACAACTACGGCTAGATTGGTTATAGCAAAGTATACTTTTGGTGACTTAAAGGGTCTGCACAGGCAAACCTCTAAAGAAGCACCACTTTCTCCTCCTAATGCAAGCAATTAGCAGCAGATATATTGCAAATGAGATATTTTCTAGATGTTTGAACTCAGTAGAATTTGCCAGTGCAATCGGATTGTTCATACCATCAACGACTTTGGGGATAAAAGTGGATTCTGAGTCATGCGTTTCAGATGTGTTTAGCCTGAACAGACGAAATGTCACTGCAAACTGAAGAAACTATATGCCACACGCTAATAAGAGAGGAATTTCTTATTGAATTTTGTATGGTGACTGGCTGATCTTTAACTTTGTTTGCAAAACTTTTGTACAGGAATTTTGTTTGGTTTAAGCCTAGATCATTGCAAACTTTATTCGAAAATCTTAGTGGCACAGAATTAAGAAAGTAAAAAATTACTTTTATTGTGAAGAGAAACAAACTGAAATGCTTGAATAATAATTACCTTCCATTCAGAGAATCTGATATAAATTTTCATAAGGCTTTCGGTAATGAAGAAGAAATAAATCCCACCAACAATCACGCTACATTTCCACAAGTAGTCATGGCTTCCATCTGTACCAAATCCAAACGTCTAAAGAGACAATAAAATGCCAATTATGATTCATGCTGAGTTTGCCAGATAACCAGCCACATTAAGCAGGCCACGATAAATCGTACACTGCACCAACTTTGAATATTGCTAGCTTAATGTTTGCTCATATTCATATAAAATATTATACTACAAGTTACATTCTACCATACCTTCTAATTACTACCATACCTTCTAATTACTAAACAACTGTACGATACTACAGTGACGAGTGCCTTACTATATTTCCGTATTCAATAGTTCATATGTAGCTCTTTGTAATTGTATATTTAATAGTATAGAGTTGCATGATGTTTTTTTATGGAATGGCCAGGGAGTTGTCATTGTCTTTTGCTCCCCCTGGCATCGTCCTCGTAGTGTTGTACAGTATGTTGTATAGTAGTTCATATGTTGTGTCTTGGGTACCTTCTTTAAAAAAACGTTTTAATTGAATAAAAAATGCGAAGGGAGCCAAAACAATGACCATCCCATAGTTTTTGGTCAAGTTCTCAGATAATACTTTGCAACTTTCTCCGACTTTACAGCAACTCATTCCTCACGTTATAAGCAATGGATCATATTTTTAGCTTTGGAACTGCCTAAACTGATTTAAAACAATCAATAAACTTTTCCAAAGGCTGACCTAGAAGAGAAAATGTCTTAGGTAATTCGTAATTGTCAATTTTTTTTGCATTGAATTTATATTTTTGTGAAGAATAAAGAACTGGATAAATTATGATCAGTTGCAAGATACAAAGGTGGATGCTCAATTTTCCACAATCCTCTAACACTACCTATCAATTCAAAAACCTCTCATCTAAAGATTTTAACAAAGTCTTTGCGTTAACAAGAAGCTGCTGTTCCCTACGTCTTGTGGTGTTCAGTTCTTACAAAATTTGATCAAAGCCTTTTGATCGATTTAAGCTGTTCATAGCTTAGTCTATTTCAAAATGCTGACTGTTTGAGAATTTCTGGTTTCAATCAATATACACTTAAATCACATTAGTGTTGTACCACCTTATTCAAAATGGCGGTCGAAAGTGCAATTCAACCCAATCAACAAAATTTGCACAACGAGAGCATCAGAATTTAGGGGCTTCTCTACCAAGTGTTTTGGTCGGAAAATAATTGCTAATTCGTTTGATTTTTAATTCAAATGCAACACGAAACGTTATCTTGTTGATTTCTTTGATAACATTGAACAAGATGTTTGTAGCATAACTGGAGGAGTAGGCCACACAATAATGGAAATTGATAGATTTCTTAGAGCAAAGACAGCACAATTTTATAGTTTTCAAATCTGCATTCTGCATATTTTATCGCTTTGACAAAAGTTTTCCGCGAGGACTGCAAGAAGGATAAAACACAAGGAGGAAACGGAAAGAAATCATTCCAGGGTAAGAATATCACTAATATACTTTCTATAGCATCAACATTAATTTTGCTTCCTCGAAGACTTTAGGCAAGTGGTTGACAACTAACTATTTTTGGATACATCTAAAAAAATCGTGAAGTTTGAATTTAGTTTAAAGGTAATTTAAAATCTGACGAGTTACTGGAGCTCGTTCTTAGCGTGACTTCTTCTTAGACAAATTTACGTTCAGTTTACCTCAAATGGCGGCATTGTGAATAGTTTTGGAAATTACAGCGTATCTTGCATTTCAACTCATTTGAGGATGTGACGTCATCAAATTTCTAAATCATAAACCAAATGAGTGACAGACTTTTGCTTCATACCATACTGTAGGCATTCATAAACTATGGTTTTCTTTGAAATTATTTCATGTTACGTCCAGCAGTTTAAAAATTACGATGGTTTTAAGTTTTTTTGGAAATTTTTCTTGAATTCTTGAAAAAGAAGAAAAACACTCTAATTCTGAAAATATTGAAAATTTCAGAAAATCCCAACGGTAGAATTATAGAGAATTAGCTAAAGTTTCTTTAAAGTCATTCAGTTCAAAGAAATAGGTCACTCAATTTTACACCAACCTTTTTAAAGATTTGGAACTTATGCTGATTTATTTGAATTTTCTCCTTTTACTACCTTCGAAGAGTAACACTTTGCCTTCGCGATAAAGTTTGCAGAATCCTAAATCTGAAAAATTCAAAGCTTTGTTATATGTGCTCTAAGAAATATATCCATTCTTCATTTGCTATTCATCCAGCTATGCTGCAGAAATCTTGTTCAGTGTTGTCCGAAGGTTCTTCTTGATTTGTCAAAGAAAGAAATAAAAGAACGTTTAATTTTACTTTTGAATAAATAGCAAACAAATTATTTTTTCCGGTCAAAACACCCGGTAGATAAGCCCTGGAATGCTGATGCTTTTTGTGATGCAAATTTTTTTTATTTTCTTGGAAGACACTTTTGACCGCTGTGGCTCACTTGTGTGCAGTAAGTGTACAAAATAGACCGGTTTCTCGTCATCTTTAAGGTCGTTTCCTTTTGATTTCAAATGTTTACATAGTTCAGTCACTGGTGAATTGTATAATCTTGCAAATATTCGCCAAAGACTAAACCCTAATGTATTACAAAAGCGTTTGCAGCCCAATTTTTTTGGCCATAGAACTGTCATTTCACAGCAGAATACTGCAAACTGGGTATCCTTCGAGATAGTTTGATGAAAGGAATTTTTACCCTATTTTGATTACCAAACTCTCTCAAATATCTCCACCGGTACTGTACATATGGAGCTGCAACTCCCTGATTTCAACTAAAACTTAGTTGGCAATCAAATTTAAAAAATGTCATGGTCCATTGTTGTACCACGTGACATCCAGATGCCCTTATTTGGAGACAAGTCACAAGGAATTTTTAAAATCCTCGCTAAAGTTTTCTAAAGCTAACCATTCTCCGAGGTGCGCATGCGCCAGACGATATTTGAATTTTATTTCTTGCAATGGCGGGCTTTTAGGCCGAAGAGAAAATATCGAAGAAAAACAGCAGTAACGACGTAATGAACTTTAATTTCTATCAAGAGAAATATTTGCACCACTTTCGTCCCAAAAACTGATCATTTTTTATGGCAAATTTCCGCTGTTATGTTCCTTCAATTTGGAGGACAAGTTTGACATGATGAATCACTGATGACGATGTTTGTCCCAAAAGCCGGTAGTTTCGACCAACGACTGTTTTTGAAAGCAAGTGGTAAATGTAGTCATGAAAGTACAAGTGTCCCAAAACCAGTTGCCGGACAAAGATAGGACTGCTTTGGTATAAAATTTGAAATCCTGGCCTTTTTTTGGAAATTTGCTGGACAACGGTAGAACCGCATTTGTGAAAAAATGGAATTTCTGGTCTTTTTCCGCAAATTGGGCGGAGAAAGGTAGAGCAAGTTGACAGGTAAACTTCAGGATTTTAATTAGATAGGAAGTCAGAAAACTTGATTTTCGTGACAAACTGATAAAATAGGACGATTGAGAATACAAATTCAACCTTTGTCCAAAAACCTGGCTGCTGAGGGCAGGAAAGTCGTACAATGTTCAAAAGAATAGGGTATTTTTTTCCAATTCCTTTGGACAAACATGTGGTCAAATATTTGACAATACTTGCTCGCCTTGGATTTACACCCACAAAACACAGTCTACATTCTGCACCGTTATTAATCTACTCCACTCCCCGCTGCAGTTTCTATAGCTTGAGTATTCTTCAGTTCATAGTGATTTGAATTCAGGATTTTGCGATAACATCCATTGCACGATGGTGTGTGTAGCTTTTGACATAACTGGAAACCATTTATGATTGTGCACAGTAATGAATTTGGTTTCCAACAATAAATTTCACTTATGAACAGGGCAGACATGGGTTGAATCGAATGGATGCAAGGAAATTTTACTGCTCAACTGTAAAAAAGCATGGGGTTTTAAAGAGAATTAAAATGGTCATTAAAAAATTTTTGAAAGGCATATTTTGGAAAAAAATGGGTGGGGCCATGCCCCTTTCCTGCCCCCTGAGGGCCTGATCCAGTTTGTGGAAGTACATTAGTTTAAAAAACTGTTGACTTAATACAGAGATACGCAAAAAACTCTTACATGTGGCAAAAGATGAAATATGCCACTACCACCAAGCACACCAACTGCTAATGAAACCATGAAAAGTAACAACTTCTTGTAAAATGCTTTGTTCATAAACGGCACGACAAAAGCTCCAAGCATTGATGCCATACTGATGATTGTTACTGATAAAATTCCAAATCCCCAAGCTAAAAAGATAAATGCATACATCATAGAAATTAAAAGGAATATATTCAGGGTGTCAACAAAGTTGTGCCCCATTTATATGGCTGCTGGAGAAGCTAACTTTTTTCATTTTTTCATTTTATCATTCTTTAAAGTTGGTTATTTACAAATAGTTATCAGCATAATATATACATCAACTAATTTAAACCAACTACAACTAAAAATAATTACATAACATAAAGTATAATACAATATACTATTTACAACATAGTTTACAGCTGCAGTTTGCCACCTTCCATGTTTTTATTTTCCTTTTGAAAGCTGCCACATTTTCATATGTTTTAATATCATCACTTAGTGCATTCCAAAGGATGCTGCCTCTGAAGGTTACAGAGTGTAGTCCATAAGTGTGTGTTTTTATTTGAGGCAATTTTACCAATTTTTTATCCTAAGGTTGTATTCCACTTGCTTAGTCCTGAAAAAATCCCAAAGGTATGATGGATTCAACGAATTCAGAGTTTTGAATACATCTAACATTAGTTTTTGGAGATTTTTGACGTGGATTGATGTATCTGCCTCTCTCCTAAGACACATATCAAACGATGCATCATAATCCTAATGGAGCACCCTAAGTGCACGTTTATGTGTTCTATTAACCTCTTTGTTTGCAGCTTTAGAAGAGAACATCCAAATTAAAGGGCAATAATTGAAATTTGCCAACACCGTTGTATTACATAAGAGTTTAGCTTGTGTATCATCAAGATAGTTCCGAAGTCTTGAGAATGCACTCACTTTTTTGTTTATTTCACCGCACAATTCAGCAATATGCTTGTCAAAATTCAGCTTAGAATCAATCGTTACTCCTAAGAGTTTTACTTGTTGGCATTGATTGATAATCTGATCATCAATACTAAGACACACTTGCTGATCACTCTTTAGCCCTAGGAACATGAGCTGGAATTTTTCAGGGTTTGCTACCATCCCGTTTTCGGTAAACCACTGTAAAATCGAGCTCAGATCATTTTCCAAGTTGTTTATCACTTCATCAAGGGTCCTACTCCTTGCGTAGATTGTATTGTCATCTGCAAAGTTGCAGATTTCTGATTCCAAGTCAATTAGGAACAGGTCATTGATAAAAATGTTGAGCAGCATCAGTCCAAGGACTGATCCTTGCGGTATTCCTATCTTGATTTTTCCAAGGGAACTGTAGGAGCCCACTTTAACTCTTTGGCTACGGCCTGTCAAATAGCTATACATCAGAAATACTCCATCAAAAATATCTTTCAAAACAAAATTGAAAATTTACTTGTAGAACAAGGCCAACTAATGTCCTGAACTATTTTGATATCTTGCACGATTTTACATATGAAATGCTAAGTTTTTTATTCCTCAAATTATTCAAATTCAACCAAACTCATTCAATAACCCTTTAAGATAGGGGGGGGGGGCTCCCTCCACGATTAGATTATCTATTGAAGGAGCTCCTCCTTTAAGTAATTCCCTGCATGCAATTCATTTTGTTCCTAGCATTTGTATATCGTATTAATTTCCCATGCAAATGTACAAACTTTTCTGTAACATGTCTCATATCCTTGTAGTCTAGTTCTTTGTATGTATTGCTAATATTTTTAAATTGTATGTAGTGGGATTTAAAAAAATACAAACTGATCTGAACTGAGCGAACAGCTTCAATTTTCCAAGTTCTGCACAGTTGCATAGCACAGGCTTCAACTTAGAGTTAGAGACCTCATTTGAGTCTAAGTCTCTGCTGATTCATGGAGCAGGAAAGGCAAAATGAGCAAGTGGTCAATTCAAAAATAGCACTTCTATTGCCCTTTAGTAAATGCCAAAGTTAAGGACATTTTAAAAGAACGCGTGTTTACATTGTACTGAGACTTTTTCGACATTTTTAAATGGCTTGAAAGTTTTATTTTTCTGTAAGACAACACAAGTTGGGCTCCTGAATAATTTATATTTTCAACGATGTCAATTTTAGCTTCATCAATAGCAAATGGTGGAGTTTCAACTATATTGTTAGCAATCGTATTTAGGTTTGGTTGCAAAACTACAACCATCGCCTGTGTCTTTATGACCTTTAATGATACAGTAAATCCCCGCATATAAGAACCTACTTTTTTGAGAGCTAGGCTGAAATAGGTTCTTATTTTAAAGGTACTAAGCCAAATTTCAAGGTAATAATAATAATAATAATAATAATAATAAAACCATATTTATACAGGTAAACTTGTTCAGCAAAATGGATTTGCTGCTATCAACCAAGGACCTGTCAACCTAAAATACCTAAATATATAATTTACACCAATATAGTTTTAAAAGTTATTTACAATAACAGAGTTTAAAGAAAATGTTAAAAGTCAAAGTTAAAATCCTTGCAGCAAGTCTTGAACTTCAAAACTGATGTTTCGCTCTTTAGTTTGTTTGAAACTTTATCAAATATTTTTGCACCCTGGAATGCAAAAGTTTTCCGTCCTGCTTCAGATTTTACTCTTGGGAGCAATAAATTGCGTTCATTTCCACGAGTTCCTTTGCAGTGTTTTACACGGTGAAAGTATTCCCTAAAGTCAGGTGGTGCAAGACCGTTCAAGCATTTGAAGACCTCAACTGCACACATTCTGTTTCTGATGTGGTTTACTGATGGTAGTTTTACACTATTTCTTCTACCATTTATAATCTTTAACGATCGTATTTGGATGTTCTCAAATCGTTGTTTCTTAGATTCTGACATATCTATAAAAATGTTGTTGCAGTATATTAGGAGTGGCAGTATCATAACTCTGTATATTGTTTCTGCTGCATGAGGCGTCAAGTTCGGTCTTATCCTGGACAATAATTTGACTCTCGAGCTTGCCTTTTTAAGATTTTTTTCGATGTGTTCTGCATACGTCAGGCTTTTATCCATTATGACCCCTAAATATTTATAGGCTGCTGATTCAGCAATTTTCAATCCATTCAGCTTGACTTCAAATGCGGTCGATTTAGATGTTTTTTGATGTGTCCCGTAAAGAGCGCACTCTGTTTTTGATTTCTTCAGATTTATAACTAGGTTATTTTCATTGAACCAGCAATCAATCTGTTCCAATTCACTGCTCAAGACACTTTCAATTTCAGTACTTGTTTTTCCGGCATAGAACAAAACAGTGTCATCAGCATAGAGAATTATATTACATAATTTTAGATTTGTCTCGATGTCATTTATTAGTAATATAAACATCAATGGAACAAGGATAGATCCTTGCGGAACCCCACAAAAAATTGGTTGCATTTCAGAGCTTTGTCCATCGTGTACAACAAATTGCTTTCTGTTAAACAAATAACTATTAAACCATGACATTTCTCTGTCTTTGATGCCATAAATCGATAATTTGGACAGAAGTCGCGCATGATCCAAAGTATTGAATGCCTTGCTTAAATCAATAAAAACTGCACCAGTCATGAGGCTCTTGTCCATATTTTTCTTGATTGAATCTGAAAAAAGCGTAACTGCATGCTGAGTGGACGACCTATTTCTGAAACCAAATTGTCGTCTTGAAAGCAGTTTATTTTCTTCCAAATAGTCATAAAGCTGTTGATGTACTACGCGCTCAATGACTTTTGACAGGACTGGAAGCACTGATATGGGCCTGTAGTTATCCATGGAAGATCTTTCACCAGACTTATAAATTGGAGTTACTTTGGCGATTTTTTCGTCTGAAGGAAGAACTGACGTCTCAAGACAACGGTTTATCAGCTCTGAAAGGGGTGCAGATATTTCATCTGCCCCATCTATGATCATACATGTTGGGATGTCATCGTGACCAGGGGCTTTCTTTCTTTTGATCTTTTTTAGAATCGCCCACACTTCATTTCTGTTTGTTGGTTGGAAGTGAAAGCGGCAGCTTTTTGGATTCACAGTCTGTTTCATATTCGCACAGTCATGATGTTTCCAGACGTTTTCACTCAATGAGGGTATAGCTTTTTGTAGTGCTTTGCCAATATTGGCAAAAAATGTGCAAAACCCATTCGAAATTGTTTTCAAATCTGATGTCTGTTTACCGTTTATTTCAAAGACTTTGCTGTTTTGTTTATTTATGCTCTTTGTTGGAAAAACACCGTTTTATTTTTTCCCAAAACTGTTTTGGACGATCGATATTTTCTTGCAAAATTGTTTTAGTATAAGTAGCCTTACTATGTCTTATTGAGCGTGTGACTGAGTTTCTACGCCGGCGATACGTGGACCAGTCATTCTCTTTTCCAGTTTTTCGCGCCTTCCTCAACAAGAAGTCTCTTTCGTTTATCTTTTTAGATTAATGATTTAATGATTTAATGATTTAGATTAATTAATTTAGGTATAATGGTTCTTATTTGAAGAGTACCTTGCGTAGGCCATTTTAGAACCTTCATCAATGATTTTCAGCCCTATTAATTTGTGTTGGCAAGGTTATAATATACCTAATAACCAATGCTAAGCTTTCAAACATCAGGGGAGGAGATTCAAACATTAAAAGCCCACTGGGACAAAAATGAACTTAACACTGACAATCCAAAATCAACTTTGCTACCCTGCTATAAGAACATATTTTTCATCAAACTGAAACAGGTTCTTAATTAAAAGGTGCATAAGTTAGGAAAGACAGCCTGTAGGTTCTTACTTTTTTAGGTTCTTATATGCGGGGATTTACTGTAGTTGTCCTGCAACCATTCCTTTCGCCGATCAAGATCACTGTTAAGATTGATATTTTTCGCAAAATGTGAAATGATTGTGTCGTCAGCATACATCGTTGCATTGCATTTACGGAGACATTGGGAGATCGTTAAGAAAAGAAGTGGACCAAGAAATGAACCCTGTGGTACACCACAATCAACTTTCTGTAAACTTGATGATGTATAATAACGCAAAAAATGACGTCGCTTTTGTAGATAGAACCACGGAGGACTTGAACCAAGATAGCTCAAGACCATCTATGCCATCTCTCTTCAGTTTTGCAAGTAGAATTTGACGATCAACGGTATCGAAGGTTCTTTATTTCGATACATACCTGTATTTTCCGGTATCTATATTTACATAACAATCATCAGTGCTATCTAACAAGCAAGGAACCATGGAGTGTAAAGACCTAGCGTTTCTTGTAGCACCAGTAAATACAAACCTAGGTAAATTAATCTTTTGTCTCATCCTTCTCTATACTTTTTGCAATTTTCTTATAACATAACAAAATTTATCGTAAATGTATATCGTATATCTACCGTATGTTAATAAAGACTGTTACACCTGTCAATTTTCAATTGTTGATTCAAGCAGTAGCCTCGTCATATCTTCTGATTAAACCGGTTCTCCCTAAGGAGAGACCAACAGAAACTTTGGTACAGCCTTTAATATCTGTATTGTTATTTTTTAAGATAATTTAGGGTAGCCATGCCTATCCTGCTCCCAATGGAATTGTCTCTATAAATACACTTGGAAATGATTGGTTGCTCATTCCTAGCCTGGTCTATGGGGACATTCAACGTTGTTTTTCATCAGAGCATTTGGCTGTGAATATTGAACCCTTATCCATTGTTTTAGAGATTCAGTTAATTCAGGAAGATAATGATAATAATAATAATAATAATGTATTCATTTACAGTTAGTGTACGCAATAACTTCAAAGGAAACTAACAAATACCAACTATCTAAAATACAAAGTAAAAATTTGATGTAGAGAGATTAGACGACAAAAATACTAAGATATATTTTAACACATTGAGGCCTTTCGGATTTATGTCCTCGTCAGAGTATGATTTCGAATGAATCTAAAGTATCAATGAGCTGTATATAAAAGCACTCATGAGGAAATTCTACATATGAGGATTAAGAGGTACCACGTGAATCTTTAATTTAGAGTTTTGAAAGGCGTGTCCCTCTTTGAATAGTTTTTCTTCATCAGTCAATAAGAAAAATCCCTGTTTGAAAAATCACCATTCCCTGAATATCAAGATGATGGTATTGGGAAACGTAACGTTTAACAGCAGACATGTTCAAATGGACTCAATATTTATCGGTCGTCGCTTTAAAGCAACCTAAACATCTATTATCGACACTCACAAGAGCAAAGTTTGAGATCAACAAATTTGACCACAACATCGCCACCCTGGAATTTCACTCTGCTCAAACAAAAGATGCAAGCTTTGCAAACAATATCTTCTGTCTGTCACCTCATTTACAACTGGAAATAACAGCACTTGGGGATCAAATCTAGCATCACTTGCCAGAGTATAAATGTGGTTTATTTCCTGCCATGTAATATGTGCAACAACGAGATGAGTTACATTAGACAGACAAGGACCTTAGCGTAATTGCATGAATAATCACATTTCAGAATCAAGAACGGGCATTTCAACTTGTAACCTTCCCAAACATGTTCATGAATGCGGAAAAAGACACAACAAATTAAGAGAACTGTTTTTCAAGACATTCACTTTCTTTGCACTAAATAACTCGTTTGCTCTTTTATATTACGAAGAAAAACTATTCAAAGATGGAAACGCCTTTCTAAACTCTTAAAGGGCGTATGTTGACCAGCATGCTTTGCGCGAAGCGATTTCTCTCGCTCTTCACAGCTCCAGAATTTTTGACTGTCATTAATTCAGTGGCAGTTTTAATCCACGAAATCTTCAGCCATATTTACAGCTGAGGCCACCTAGTCGTCTTTTTTGGCAAAATTAAGTATCGCTTTGGTATCGTGGCTACTTATTTCATGCAAAAGCACTGTTATTCGCTCTTTTTGGACACCTGGACAGTAGATGCTGCAAGCTTGAAAGCCTCTTGAAAGCAGCCAATTTCCACGATAGAAAACCTTCAAATATCGGCTTTAGATGGACACTAGGAGTTGCTCAACAGTTGTACGAATGATGGACGACCACGACAGGTTAGTTGTTACAGTTTATACTTGCCTTAGTTCGCCCAAGTTGCCAGCCCCAGCCCAGCTGTCTAGGCCGCCTATTTACACTAATGAAATGAGCCGTGAAACCCTCAGCAATTCTCTGGCACTCTGTTTCAGAGTTTTCAGCTGTCGATAACGACAGGAAAATTATTTTATTCACATTATGTTTTTACGCAGCAAAATATTTACTTAATCTAAAAAGGCCTTGCCATTTTGGGTGATTATTATATCCACTCAAAATGACAAGAAATGGATTGAGGTTCATACCATGAAACTGACCGACTTGTTTAGGCCCAAAATCAGACAGTATTGAAAACATACATTAAAACTTAGCCCAGAATGAAGCAGAATGATTGATAGTTTTTGCAAGTATTTTTGAAAATAAATAAAAGCAATAATTAAATAATGATTTGTTGCCATATATTCTCCCATATAGACATAATGGGAGCCAGTGGGGGCATGGTTTTTAGTGTGCCCTATTTTAACCTCAAAGTGCCTCTTTCCTCAACCCTTTTATTTTAAGTTTGAAAGTGCCATTTGAATCCCAAAAGTAACCCACTAAGAGCTGTGCCCCTGCAAACAAGAACTGCTTCCTGTGTCCTCTGCAATAATATTGTAGAGACGAATAATTATTTGTTAGTTAACATAAGAGAACTTATGTGAGACCCTTGTACAGCTCCAGTTTATGATTGATCCTAAACAGCATTTTTATAACATGTTTATTCATTCCTTTTGCAGTTCACAAGCAGTTGGTTGGAATGGGATCTGATATTGCCATGTTACTCTTGGAACTTATGGATGCAACTTGAAGTTGGAACAGTTCAATTGATTATCACAAGCAGTAATAAGACAATATGCCTATTTTGTGTAGCAAACAGCTAAAAACTTTGGACTTTTTCTGTGCAATGACTACATGTATTTTCCATAAGAATCTCTAAGGATTTGAACCAGTAAATTGTTTTAAAAGAATCCGCTGAGAGAAACTTAAGCTAATTTTTCCAAACTCAGTTTAAAATATTAAGAAGCTTTTGTGATTTGCAGCTTTCTTTAATTTTCCCCAGTCATGCAAAATATTTTGACACTGTTCAGTGTTTAACATTTTTTTGAAAGTATTTTGAACATGATTTCTGTCAATGTTTATTTTGAAATTTTGATAGAAGCCCCTCAAACTAACAAAAATGACCTTGCCCTACCAAAAATTAATCAATTCTATCTATGGAAAATTAAATTTTGAGTAAAGAACAGATAATGTTATTGTTACATTAAATTCTTTTAGGAGACTTCTGGGAAGCTATTGGAGGCAAAACAGGCCTAAAATTTAAGAACAGCTGCCAAATCTGGACCTAAATTTCTTCTTATGAAAATCTTGTACTGAAAGTTTCTTGTAATTATTACATTTTGATTAATCAGAGTTTCTTGTGAGTTTCTTCAGAAATTTTACTGCATTCTTCCTGTTTATTTCCTGTTTCCTCGTTACAATATTATGCAGCTATCATTCTATTTCCCTGACCCCCACCCCCTCCCTGGGAAAGACAGGGCTGTTGCAGGGCTGCTCACCTCCCCCTGTTCACAAAAATGTAGAGTAGGGACCCCAGGGTGATTCACTTCTCCCACAGCTTTCAAACAGTACATGTGCAGTAGCATTCTATTTTCTGTTTAAAATCTTAAGAGTGAATCACATTTAAGAATTTTTCAAAGCATGCCACTTCAAAGAAGCTTTTCATATCTTTCTCATATGAGAAGGATATCTATCTCTCATTCACAGAACGATATATTTCTAATGGGTGGGGACATCACTTACTTTTACTGAAGAAAAACTTGGATGACTCCGCATTAGCCCTGCAGGGTGGAAGGTAGGGGCAATAAAATGAAAGCTGCATTATGACCAAGTTTTTTGAACCTGTGCTGCTTTCTGGACATCATTCAAGGACCTACTGAGCAATTCAATACAAGAGACAAGGCAAAATGTAGTGGAAAGAAATGTGCTATGGATTTGCTTGATAAAAGAAATTACTCTGCTACTGGTTTCTCAATTTTTCATTCATCTGAGAGTTGAGTTTCTGACAAAAAATAATATTTTTAAAACAAAAACAGCATGAAAAGCCTTGTCTCCATTATTTTCCAAGATGACTCAGATTACAGTAAAAACCTGCGTATAGGAACCTAGTGGATTCTACAGGCTGAAATTTTGCAATTAAACCCAATTATATAAGAACCCATTCAGCCTGGAATTTGAAATAGGTTCTTATGTTTAGAGAGCATGGGGTCTTATTCACAATAGAAGTTTGTGGAAGAATAAAACAATGTTTATATTACCTGATGAGAAGCTTTTAAAATATTTTCTCTGGATTATACAAATATTTCTGATTCTTCCACAAATTTATGTTGGGGAATATATCTCAAACTCAACTGATGTGAACTGACAGTAAATAATAGGCCTGAAGTTTGAATCTGAAGAAAAGAAATTCATGAAAGCCATGAATAAAATAAGAACCAATTTAAGAACCTGAACAGCCTCATTTCCCACTAAATACCCAAAACATAAGAACCCAGTTAGGCTGACTTGCAAAATTGTAGGTTCTTATGCGTGGGTTTTTACTGTATTGATACTGTCTTTTATATGATATGAATCATATTATTTATTAAAATTAAAGTTCTTCAAACAACTGTATGAACGGGAATATGAAAAACTGTCTTCAGTATCAGAGTTTCTTGCGGTCTTGTAATTCTTCAAATTCATCAGCCTGTCATTTGCTTTGTCGAGGGAACCAGCTTTTGCTTGAGCCTAAAGATCAATCCACAAATTAGACATACCAACAGCAAAAACAACAATGATATGATCATTGGTGTGCAAATCAAATCAAACTTTACTGTATGCTAATTTTTTTAAATTTACCTTTTCCTTCAATTCACTCTGCCTAACCAACTAAACAAGTGCTCAAAGGATGGACCATTAAAGATACCAAACATGATAAACAAAGAATTCCTCCAGGGTTATGTCATAATAGAATAGTTGCTCTAAGAATTGAATTTATGATTCAAATATTACAATATGAATGGTTCCTGAGGGGCCTCCTTGAATAAATATATATATATTTTAGGCCACAGATAATTCGGTAGACCTAAAGACTGAAATAAAACTGATGATTCTTGTTACAAAATCAAATATGAGTGAATCGTCCTTGGCCTCCATGGTCTTCGTTTTGGTATAGGTTGGCCCAGCGCCTTTTATAGGCCTTGCTAGACCCAACAGGCATCATGCCAGGCTATTTGACATGAATAACTATTTGATATGAAAGCACAATGCTGTCAGCAATGAACACTAATGTTATAATTTGGTCTCTTACCTGACGATGTGAACCTAGCTCCATTAAATTTGCTTTAATCGCAGCTGAACCATCTCTTTCACCATCATCGATGACACTTCGTTCTGCTTGCAAAACGCAGGAATCTGTTGAGCCACAGGGTACCGAGGAGTACAAATCAAAACTGATCAAAATCAAAACATAAACAAACGATCGCAAAGCATGCTGGTCAACATACGCCCTTTAAAGTTCGTTGACGGAGCTAAGTAGAGGCATTCTATAAATAGGACAAAGAAACACCTTCGTACTTAATTGCTCCCCTAGTGAAATATGCATGTGTCGAAATCATCAAATACAATTGGCTAATTTTAGACCTGCATATGCAGCTCTTGACTTAGCTATTTATTTCCGTCAACTAACTTTAATCAAAGGTTTACGTGGTACCTCTAAATCTTCACATCTAGAATTTCCTCATAAAAGCTTTTATATACAGCTCGTTGATACTTGATATTCATTCAAAATCACACTCTGATGAGGACATAAGTCCGAAAGGCCTCAGTGTGTTAAAATATACAGTATCTTGGTATTTTCTGTAGTCCAACCTCTCTACATGAAGTTTCTAGTTATACCAAGTTTTCAATACAAAGTAAAGATATAAACGTAACTATATACATAACATGATCTATGATCTATGATCTATGTACACATCCTTCCAGCTCTTAATCATATTTTTGAATTGCTTGGCGTTTTGAGCAATTTTTATCGTGTCTGATACTGTGCTCCACAAAATGCTGTCTCTTAATGATAAAGAATTTTTCCCATAAACTAATTTATTGGTTTTAGGGAGCTGCAGGAGGTTATTTGTTTGTAGAACATATTGAATATTCTTTGGTTTGATGAACTCAAACATGAAGGAGGGTCAAGCGGCATTTATGCATTTATATAAATCAAGTACTAGCCTTTGCAGTGGATTGTTAGCTCATCCGATCTTCTAAAGAGATCTTCAAACGTTGCGTCATAGTCCCTATACAGTGCTCTCAGTGGATATATGTGCAAACGGTTGATTGTGTTGTTTGCCAGCTTTTCTAGGCCTAAACTGCTGCTTAAATTACTTATCTTCAGATGGAACATATCTTATGGATAAAACCATGAATGAAAGGTATTTAAAAGTATCTTTCAAGCAACTGTAACAATCTTAACTTAGGCTTCTTCGCTCTGAACATGCAAGCATCACAGCTTAGCATACCCCTCCCTCCATATCATGGCCAACAAACGATTGCGCTAAAGATGGCGGCAAGGAACTTTTTACCAAGATGCACCGCATTCTTTAAATGAATTCCTTTTGAATCGTTAAATATTTGTTATTCGAACGCAATGCATCTTGGTAAAAAGTTCTTCACCGCCATCTTTAGCGTAATCGTCTATTGCTGTGATGAAAGACAAAGCCTAAATGTTGATGGCTGCCCCTTGGTTTATTTTCATATATTGACACTTCAACATAGCCTCTAGTATCGAATTTTGTTGGCTAAAAGAATGTATCAGATCATAAAAATGAACACCTTACCTTTAGCACTGCTAACTTTTCTTTTCGAAATTCCTTTCATAGCATTTCTAGTTTTTGATTCACATGATTTCAAAATTATCTGTTGCAACAATGATGGACAAACAGATTGAAAATTTGTCCTGTTTAGAAGTTGTGTGTTCTGAAAACCATTCTGCATAAAAACTTCATCTGCTGTCACACACTAGAAAATAAACATAGATCAATTATGATTTGCATAATATTTCAACCATTTCAATCTATATAGATTGCACCCTTCTAGCATGTTAAATATATGAACATCGAAGACAATACTGTAGTTAGATATACCGGGTGTCCCAAAAATGATGTATTATCGTTTGATTGCTTATATGTCCATAATGAATCAACCAATTTCCAGAAACTTTATTTCATCCGATTGCCAAAAAGCTAAATTGTACAGGGTGTTCCAAAAAAATTTTCAACGTCTGATTAATGTGAAAAATAACGAAATTGCATGGTAAGACAATCATTTTGATAAGATTTTTAATCAATTTTAGACATAGGAGCTAGCAAAACAGCTAAATATTCATGGAGTAACGAGATTTGAAGTTCAAGTTTGTGCGAAAGCTGAAACCCCTAAATTGCGTATTTTGGGATAGTAGCATTTCGTTTATTCAAACCAAATCAAATGGAATTTAAAAAGCACTTGCGATAAATTGGCTTTCTCTAACATTTAATCAAAGTTATGGATGCTAGGAGGAATCCTGCTGAGCACAATTTGGAATGGTCCCGTCTCTCATCGATTAAGTTTTCATTCCATGTTTTTAGATCCTTGCATTCTTAAATAAATTTTGGCAACAATTACAAGAATCAAATTACTTTAGAAGTCCCATTTGGTTTGCTCTGACATCAGAAAGAGGTTAAACATTAGATAGTCCTCTTTTACCTCGATTTTGAAACGTCTTTTTGAAAAACGGTTCAGTTAGGGGCATCTGGTTTCAGCTTTCGCACAAACTTGAACTTCAAAAGCTTGTAACTCCATGAATTCTTAGCGGATTCGCAAGATTCTTGCATCAAAAATCAATTTAAAATCTCAGGAACAGGGTTGTCTAACCAGAAACCTGTACTTTTTATCACTAATTTTTAATATCTAATCAAACGTCGAACAATTTTTCTGGGACACCCTGTATTCAACAATGTTTCTTTGGTTTTGCGCAGATGTTTTCATGTGGTAAAGAAGATCGATAAACATGCTCAAATTCAAGCTTTACATGGCATGAAAAAGAAATGACCTACTTTCCCTGCCAAAATTCTAGATGTGATACAACAGACTCAACTTACATGTCGTTCAGAGAGTACGAATTCAATTAATGCTGAATTCAGATGTGTGGTTGATTTAGAGAATACGAATGTGAGTTCAGCCTTTGGTATCACATTTAAAATGTTGACTGGAAAAATAGGCCGTTTCTTTCGCAAGCCATCTACTGTAAGGCTTGACTTTGAGCAGGTTTGTCAATCTTCTTTTTGACATGAAAACATCGTCGTAAAGCCAGAACCATCATCTTCGGATGCAATTTAATCTTTAGGCAATCAAATAAAAAAGTGTTTGAAAATCGGTTAATTGGTTATGGACATGCAAGCAATCAAACAATAATACATCATTTTGGGACACCGGTATATAAGTGATCTACTTTAGCTGAAGAAATTAAAGTATTCATTGCGATCTGTAAAGCGCATCAATCAGTCTTCTGTCACGCTTAGTTTGAGAGCAATTACAGGAAGTTTGGGAGGGGGGGGGGCTTTTTTGCTCCCATAATATACATGTTTATATGGGGTAAATACCTTATCAATACCAGAAAGTATTGTTATCAACAAGGGCCCATGTAGAATAGGATTAAAGTTGGCCGAATTTAACCATTTTGAGCGTGCATCCATTTTGATAGAGCTATTGTTCTCATGTCGGATCAAAATTTTCTTAGTTGCTACTTCTTTTCAGAACTTCTGCAGGTGCACATTTGGATGATATGAATAGCTATCTACAGTGTTGCAAGATCTTTGCAAGATGTTGTCTGAAAATATGGAAAAATATCTCGGCTTTTACGCAGAAATTGAAAGACTTTGCAACCCACTAGATGAAGGAAATTTAGTAAAAAGCATTTGGTTGTTTGAAATATAGCATAATAATAACAATAATAATAATTAAGAATATTTAAACTGGATACACACTTCAACTTACTAAAGCTGTTATCAATGTGTGTCAAGTAAAAATTTAAAAAAGTAACCATACATAACCTAACCTACAGTAAGCAATATATAAAAATGTACTTATAATTTTTAAAATAAAAGTGTCAACGCATTTCAACTAAAGTGTTTCTTTAAAAAGGAAGTAAAATCAGTTGTTGGCATTTCACGGGCTTTCAATGGGAGCATGTTGTACTCTTTTGCACCAGTGAATGAAAATTTTTTTCTGGCATACTCTGTTTTTATCTTTGGCAGATGTATCATTTTTGAACCGGGGGACACATCATCATTTTTGAACGTATCATTAGGGCACAGTGGGCTAAAATCAGAGTTCAGAAAACATTACGGTCGCACGGTCATTGACCGGAGGAAGGCTTGTAAAACAATGAAATTTGGAGGAAGGTTTGGAAAAATGGAGATTTGGAGGAAGCTGAAAACAATTGTTTTATCGCAATGAAAATTGAGATAATTTATTGTAAGAAACTGTCATACAGAATGTAGTCAGAGTCAAACTCACTATGCTTAGCTATAGGCAAAATGATTTGCCTTGCAATAGCTTTTGAGCATTGATAACTGGTATATCCATTCATTTTCTATATCTGCTTTAAAAATCTTGACATATTTCCCATTGCAACTTGCTTCATGTGTGGCACAATTTTATGTCTCAAATAAAATGAGAGTGTTTTCAATAATATGTACTAACTCTGCAAAGTCTTCAAATCTTATCAGGAAAGTTTCATAAGAAACTCCTTGACACAGGGGAATATCAACCACCATAGTCACAGATGATGTCAGAAATAGTTGCTGCATAGAATGTTCCAGTTGGGTTGATGGGCAAATCAAGGTTGAAAAATGTTCCTTCCTGGATTTCAGTTATTACCTCCCTTCATTCCCTGACCCTTTGTTTTGTGGAGATGTCTTCATAATGTTTTTGGAATTTGTTGCAGTTAGCAATTCCAGCTACAAGTTACCAATCCTCAATCAAAACTTCGAGCACAGTTTCATGTTATAACGAACTTCAAACTCTGTAGTTGGACTCTCTTTTCGTTTTCAAAAGTTTGGACTTCCAATAATAAATTCCAACAGTAAATCTTAATTCTTATGATGCAAAAAAGATGCAAGACATACATCGATCACTGTCCACCTCATGTGCACCTATTACCACAGATCTTTGTTTATTTGGCTTTATTTCTCACATTACAAATTAAGTGGATCACTTGCCAAATATTTGCAGAGTCAGAGATGCAATCGCCACCACTCGAACTCCAGAAAGAGTCAATCTGTTCCTTCCTTCTCAATTGTGAGTCCTTAGTGATGCAGGACCCTTAGTCCTTAGTGATGCAGGACCCTAATGATAACAATATTGCAAATATTGATAGGTTATCCTGTTGAAATATTCGTAAATTATTATTATTATCATTATTATTAGTGTACTTAGTATGCGTTTCATCATAACAGATGAAATAATGATGCTATGATAGTTGTTGACACATCGTTGACACCATAATACACAGGTTATCCCAAAAACATGTGTGCAGTTTGAAAAGCTACTGTGAGGGAGCCATGAATCCATTTTTCCTGTTTCTCAAATTTGTGACAAGAGACTTCCATTTAGAGTTAGTTTGAGTAAATCGGACAAGTGGTTGCTGATTTACAGAGCAAGAAAGTCAAAATTATTGGTTACCTCAAAACCAGAGGATTTTATCTGTACTTAGCCCTATAACTTGAATTGTAGCATGAAATGGGCATCAACTTTGCCTTTTTACCAGGAAACACATTTGAAAGTAATGAATGACCAAATAGCTCCAGAATATTAACCAGGAAGCCTTTGCAAAGCAATATTGTTAGTTAAATGAACGTAATGACTTCAGAGAAGCAAATAACTGATGAAGGCAATGGCTTGCAGTACTTAACCTAATCTAGCCATCATATGCATGTTTCTTAACCTAATCTAGCCATCATATGCATGTTTTTCCTTCTTGGTTATCACAAAATCCAATTTATGATTACATGTTTAACCCGTAGAAATATGAAAAACCACGCTACCGGGTGTCCAAAAAAACTGTATACAAGTGTAAAAAAACTCTGACGCTGACAGTTTAAACCTAATTACCCAAAGCACACAAACACAACTGTTAATTGTTAAAACGTTTCAATAAAAATATTCATCAGTCTACCCAAAGCATATTTTTTTGCTACCCTTCATTGGTTAAATAAAATTTTATATATCTTTCTGACAACTGAGCTAAACTTGGTTGCAGTGCTGTAAATTGGCAAACGCAAACCACTTGCCACTCTAGTCGATCAATATGATCTACGTCCGTTGTCAGTCCCAGGGGGTACTCTGGTATATTCAGGATAGGGGTGCTCAGGTTAAATTTTTGGGTCTAAAATTTGGGGCAAGGATTATTTTTTGGGTCAATCATTTGTTCAGTTATTTTTTTTTTGGTTCCTGAGATTCTGGCTTACTTTTTTGGGTCTCAAATATGAGAAAAAGTAGAAAAATATTATTTACAAGCTATTTACATTACTAAAATAAAAAACTTAGATATTCAAATACATCATGAGAAATCTAATCAGTTAGGCCATGGTTAGGCCACTTTTCTGCACTTTTCTGCATAACTTTCTTCGTAACTTTTCTCGGTATGCAGTAAGGTTGGAAAAGTTATTTTTGTGGGTCTAATTTCATGGTAGAAATTATTTTTTTGGGTTGATACATTGTACCTCAGCCTGAGCACGCCTATCCTAAATATAACTAAGTACCCCCCCCCCCCCCCTCCCCCTCCTGGTTGTCAGCCAAGTCATTGATTGAATTGCAACTTTCATCTGTGTAACTATTGAACTCGATTTTTCACACAAGTGAACTGTGACGAGTTTCGGGGCAGGTTTACGGGGCAAAAGTGAAGTATGATATGAAATAAGACGCTGATATTATCAGTGATATATGTGTGCGCATTGACGGTTGTCCATGAATCTATCCGATTTGATTGAGCAATGTGATTGTGAGATTGCGAGTCGAAATTTACTTTATTACCTTGTTACAGTTGTTGCTGGGGCCTTTTGCTATCGAACTCCCAATGCTTAATTGCTTCATTAGTGTTCTCATTTGCATTCTGTTCATTCCGTTATTGTCTGCAAATCTTTCAAAAACGAATTCCACTCCACATTGCGTTGGAATACTTCGAATTGTCCGTGAAATCCTCTCTTCAGAGTTGAACAGGCCTAAGCTTGGAGCGTCGACGTGTGCACAGAAAACTTTAGCACAGACCAGCGAAATGACCAGTAATGTCGACGGAATGGCATTCATCTTGTAAATTCATCAATCTTCAAAGTTTGGTGTTTCTGTTGTAAAATGTATGTTTAAGCCACGTAAAACACCACACGTTTTTGTTTCAGCATTTGTGTTTTGCGTTGATGATGCACGCGACACTTTTGTTGGGGATACGAACAGGCTAAGTTGAAAGCCTCGAGGAATCCCCCAAAAAGGGCTCCAGATCGCATGCGCAGTAGCGATTTACGTCACTTACATAATATGCAAATTAGCTTGACCGTTGAGAACAAGGGAAGAAATAAAAGCAGCGGTGCGCATGACAACGTGAGCCCCAACGTCGGTTCGCTCTCAACAAAGCTGAAGCACAATGTATCAAAACAATAGGGTCAGCACTTCATCTCCCCAACAAACTTATACACAAATGTCATTGAGCTTCAAAACAACAATCACAACAATTGTTTCCAGGCCTCTTCCGGTTTGGAAATCTCGTACGTGTGCCAAGTCATTTTGGTGTAGCTAGACCACAGGGAGCCCCAATAAAAAGTAGGGTATGGTGGGGGTAATCTGGGTCTACGGGGTAAAGTGCGAGGGGTGATTCACTCCTGAAAAGGGTGTACGAGATTTTGAGATTTTGAAAAATCCCATGATAAAATGAGAGATTTTGAGATTTTTCGGGATTTTTCATGAGATTTTAAGATTTTTAAAAATCTTTATGAGGTTTGACTTTTCATTCCGATAAAGGTAGGAACCTAAGGATTTTGGGATTTTTGGAACATTTAGCAGCTACGGCAGCAGCATACAGAGTTTGTTCGAGTTTGTTCTTGAAATAAAGGCGCAAACTAGTATAGTATCGTATTTGTGATAAATTATATTGCTATGGTCAAGATGAGGCCTAACATAAAGTCTATAGAGTTGGATTAGAACATCTCCAGAGACATATCTAGACAAATGCTTCATCCGTCTCCCTCAAATCTCGGGAGAGATAGAAACACCATTGGGGCAATGTGAGGGCATGAGCGATAGGACACCAAGTGTATGAAAGTTTTATTGGTAGCGAGCCACCTTAACGTTTTACTGGTAGCGAGCCACCTTAACCAATTGTTTTTTGTGTGTTTTTACCTATTTTTACTTGGTAGTGAGCCACCTTATCGCTGTTTCGTCATTTTGAAATTTTTGGCAGTGAGCCACCTTAAGTGCAGCAGATCCACCTTAAGTAAAAATGGGTAACAACACAAAAAAGGTGGCTCCATGGAGGTTTTACGGTTAAGGTGGACCTGCACTATATCTCCCTGCACAAGTCTATATCTCCCTGGTAAAAACACACAAAAACAATTGGTTAGGGTGGCTCGCTACCAATAAAACGCTAAGGTGGCTCGCTACTACTAAATCTTTCACACACTTGGTGTCCTATTGCTCATGGTGATGGATTCCTTTTTGAAAACAAGACATCTACGTAGAGTCAATCTACCTCATTTCCAGTGCTCATAAAAGCAAGAAAAAAATGCAAGAATATTTCGATTGGCAATTGATTGAAATTTGATTCCTCCAAGGCTTTGAATTTTCTGAAATTGCGCAAATTCTTTCGGTTATTGCGAAAGATTTTGAGATTTCACGGATTTTTCTTCAAGATTCCAAGATTTTTTGAAAGATTTCGAGATTTTGGTAAAGTGGGTCTACTGGGCTTTTTGCTAGAAATATCCTTCCTCGTTAAAGGGAAGAAAGGGTGGCTATTTTTCTTTTAATGGCTGCATAATAACCTCCTTTTTTACATAAAACATTCATCTTAGATGTATCTCCACTCGTTCAAGTCTGTTTTGTCAACTGTAATAAGTCTACCGGAAAGTATATTTCGCTTTTCATTTTTCCCTTCAATTTTTTTGAAGAAATTTTTTTTTTGACGAAATAGACTTGGTGCAAGTCTACTGAACGGCCTATTGTGCAAGAATTTCAAAGTCCAGGAAACCTTTCTCCTGCCACTGTTGTTTTGCTTTTCTGGTCAATTTAATGACTATGAGGTGAGAATTTGGTCTTTTACAAATGATAATAATAATAATAAGTAATGTTTATACAGGTTTACTTGTTCAGAATAGAAATTCTGTTATCAGTCAAGGACCTGTTGAACGAAAAAGATAAAATGAGAAATAAAAAATTACATGGAAGTTAAAACTGTGTTCAAAACTGTCTCATTAAAATGTTTTATAAAAGGCTAAGTTTGTGCTTAAAACGCACGAGATATTCTTCGTCCTGAATGTCCTTGGGAAGTTTATTGAAGATATGAGCTCCTTGGAAAGCGAAAGTTCGTTTGCCACATAGATTCTATGGTTTGCCAGTTTCTGTTCTTATAGATGGTAAAATGAGACTGAGAAATAACGTTTATTTCGAAGTCATTGACGCGATCGTTCTTTTTATTTTTATTTTTTTACCAGGTGGGGTAATGTCGGCCTACTGAGAATTCAGCCATATTTCAAATTCAATGAAGCCTTGAATTGCTTAAAATTTTCGCACTTATATTCATCTTGCCACGTTGTTTTCTGTCTAAAATGCGAAAACAGGTTTCCCATTACCGCAGTTGCTGTCTTGTAACCACTAAATTGGGCCACCGTGTATAAAGAATTAAAAATGAAAATGAAATGAATCTTAAGAGTTCGATAACAATCTCGACATTAGCAAAATCATCTCCTGTTAACTCGTCAACATCTTCAAGATCGAATTCTAGGTCGTGAAAACCAGAATAGTTGAAAGGAAATAGACAGCGTCGACATCTGGCATCTCTATTTCACTAGTTTTCCAAAATTTTAAATAGCTATACTATCGTCATTTGCATCACGAAAACTTGTTTCACAGGTTCGATCGATAGAAACTTTGAAAGTTTCAAGATACCTGTCAAAGGAACTGGCCGGGCTACTCGTTTACTTCGAGGGTGCTTTCAATAAAAACGATTTAAATTTTGCATCCATGTATCTAACGAAGCTCCAACTTCAAATTATTAGTGGAATGCAAGTGCAAGAACTTATGTCGTGATCAATCATAATAGTGGTCAAAAAGCATCATAACAACATATAAACTTAGCCCCCACCGTACTGCACAGACTCCACTGTACTGATGTAAGCCCCCCACTGTACTGAATAGCCTCCACTGTACTCAATGTTGTACCCCCACACTAATCATGCTAGCCCTCCACTGTACTCATGTTAGCCCTCCACCGTACTCAACAGCCTCCACTGTACTGATGCTAGCCCCCCACACTCATCATGCTAGCCCTCCACTGTACTGTACTGATGTGAGCCCTCCACCGTACTGCAGAGCCTCCACTGTACTGATGTAAGCCCCCCCACTGTACTGAATAGCCTCCACTGTTCTCAATGTTGTACCCCCACACTAATCATGCTAGCCCTCCACTGTACTCATGTTAGCCCTCCACTGTACTCAACAGCCTCCACTGTACTGATGCTAGCCCCCCACACTCATCTTGCTAGCCCTCCACTGTACTCATGTTAGCCCTCCAACTTACTGAACACACTCCACTAATCATAATCATAATCATAAACTTATTTACAGTTGGTTTTGATCTAGTTAACAACAACTAATTAACACCAACTATCTATAATATACAATATACAATATAACAAAAAGATAAAAAACCCTAATGAATTATCCTAAATTAAGTGCAAATGTAGCACGTACAGTTATTGCCATCCCAGCAACGTATTTCTTTCTTGAATTTCATGAGAGAAGTTGTCAATTTTAGGTCATCACTAAGATTGTTCCACAATAGACTCCCTCTAAAGGATAAGGAATTTATTCCGTAGCGCTGAGAACTCACTGAGGGGAGCTTGCATAGTTCCTTTGTCCGCAGGTTGTAGGGAACATCTTTTTTAACAAAGAAATTCCACATGTACTCTGGATTGAGATGGTTCATTGATTTGTAAATTTCAACCATGAGGTTTTGTAAGTTCTTTTTATGTATTGTCTTTGTCTCAACCCTATCTAGAAGTTCCTCAATGCTAGCCCTCCACTGTACTGATGTAAGCCCTCCACTGTACTTAACAACCTCTACTGTACTGATGCTAGCCCGCCACAGTACTGATGTTAGCCCAGTGGAGGCTGTTGAGTACAGTGGAGGGCCGGCCCGGCCCTCCACTATACTCAACAGCCTCCACTGTACTGAACAGCCCCCACTGTACTGCACAGACATTACCCGGGGTGGTAATTTTGCGTTATCGTAAATGTCACATGACATCGAATTTGAGACAGATGCACCAATAGTTTCATGCACGAACTAAGCAAACTAGGAGTAGCAACTTTTGATTTTTTGCGTATCATCCTCGTTTGACAAGATTTTCAAAAAATTCCTTCACAGACGTGTTCCCAATACTTGAATACATGCCTGTTCACGGGGGCTAAGAATTATCTCAAAATCTGGAGAAATGCCGAAGTTTTGAATTTGACCTCACTGACCTCACTGATCTCACTGTAGCGTGTCGTAGTAAAAACCTCAGTAAACACAGAAACGTATTCTTCACATGCATCTGGAGACTAAATACTTTGCTTCGAAGTTCTTATTCTGTGTGTTTAAAAGATGCCAAACTTAGAGCACTACAGCATCTGAATCTTTTTTAGTTTGAAGCTAACATGAATACCACCGGCGATTTTCAATATTTAATGCTGAGGGGAAGGTGAAAAATGGGAAGATTTGCACTGCACTGGCCTAATAAAACATCACACTGTCGTTATAAATAAGGACGAATTAACAGATACTTACATTTCTATCTTGCAAAATGAGGACCACAAACTGAAAATATGAAGCAGCACAAATGCCAAAGCATTTCAACTGGTTTTAATGGCAAAAATCCACTTTTTTGACCGTAATCTGCAGCCAGTTTCTCCAATAAATCGTTCAGACTTTCCTCTTGCAACATCATTGTCAACAGAAAGGGCGCGGAAATTCCAGTGATCAGCTGCATGCTGCTAGTCATCATCAAATAACATACAATTCCAATGAACTTTGAAATAAATAACAATTATTTCAGGAATGGCAAGAGCTGTAACATCCAACGTGTGGCTAGAATGGAAGATTTTGTGATGTCTTCTTCGATACCCATTGCTCCCATTCCTTTATCCTATTCTGCTCTCATCTTTGTGAGATCATAAGAGTGGGAATCAGCAATTACATGAACCAGAACATCATATAAATTCATGAATTGCGTCCCTTGCTTTTTAGCACAAGAAATGGCTATCATCTCGTCTAGCAGGTACATGAAATGAATAAGAAATACTAAGTCTAATTTTGCGAAAGATCACAATAACAACGAACGGAAGAAATGTACATCTTGTTTTTAATGTGAAAAATAGATTGGCCATTTCTGCAAAATAACATTTGAAATACTATTTTTAAAGCTCCTTCATATCAATTTCACAGTTTGTGCGGATATCATAGAAAAATATCTATCTTTGGACTACCAGAGGTCATCCATTAGAAAATCACCCCTATGCGGTCAAACGAGAATAAGAATTCTAAGAAACTTCAGTCTATGGGGGGTCGAAGTTTTATCATCTCACAGAAATGTTGTGCTCTATGCTGCTGTGTTGTTTGACAGTAAAGGAGTGATTTTCTAATGAATGGCCTTTCCTTTGGTACACGTATTTTTTTATAAGAAACTGCCTATAAGAAACTCAACTCTCAGATCGCCAAAAAATTAAGAAACTCCAGTACTGGGAGAATATGAGTTAAGAAACTATTTAGTTTGATAGAGGAAATCTTTGGCATATTTTTCTTTACTTTCGCTTGCTTCCTGTATCATATTACTCGTAAGGTGCTTGAGTAATGTCTAAGCATTGAAAAGGCTTAAAAAACGTTGTTTTGAAATGTTAAGGAGGGCAAAGGTGAAGATTGCCATGGAACCTCTAAGAAACTCATAAGAAACTCTGAGTACTCAAAATCTGATAATTGTAAGAAGCTTTCAGTACTGGCCCAATTTCTTAGTTTCTTATAAACAAAATACGTGTAGTCCAAAGATAGATATTTTTCTATGATATCCGCACAAACTGTGAAATTGATATGAAGTAGTTGTAAAAGTAGTATTTCAAATGTTATTTTGCAGAAATGGCCAATCTATTTTTCACATTAAAAACAAGATGTACATTTCTTCCGCTAGTTGTTATTGTGATCTTTCGCAAAATTAAATTTAGTATTTCATATTCATTTCATGTACCTGCTAGACGAGATGATTTGCCATTTCTTGTGCTAAAAAGCAAGGGACACAATTCATGAATCTATATGATGTTCTGGTTCATGTAATTGCTGATTCCCTCTCTTATGATCTCACAAAGATGAGAGCAGAATTGGATAAAGGAATGGGAGCAATGGTTATCGAAGAGGACATCATAAAATCTTTCGTTCTGGCCACGTTCAATTTTACAGCTCTTGCCATTCCTGAAACAATTGTTATTTATTCAAAGTTCATTGGAATTGCATGTTATTTGATGATGACTAGCAAGCATGCAGCTGATCACTGAAATTTCCGCGCCCTTTCTATTGACAATGATGTTGCAAGAGGAAAGTCTGAACGATTTGTTGGAGAAACTGGCTGCAGATTACGGTTAAAAAAGTGGATTTTTGCCATTAAAACCAGTTGAAATACTTTTGGCATTTGTTCTGCTTCATATTTTCAGTTTGTAGTTCTCATTTTGCAAGATAGAAATGTAAGTATCTGTTAATTCGTCCTTATTTATAACGACAGTGTGATGTTTTATTAGGCCAGTGCAGTGCAAATCTTCCCATTTTTCACCTTCCCCTCAGCATTAAATATTGAAAATCGCCGGTGGTATTCATGTTAGCTTCAAACTAAAAAAGATTCAGATGCTGCAGTGCTCTAAGTTTGGCATCTTTTAAACACACAGAATAAGAACTTCGAAGCAAAGTATTTAGTCTCCAGATGCATGTGAAGAATACGTTTCTGTGTTTACTGAGGTTTTTACTATGACACTCTACAGTGAGGTCAGTGAGGTCAAATTCAAAACTTCGGCATTTCTCCAGATTTTGAGATAATTCTTAGCCCCCGTGAACAGGCATGTATTCAAGTATTGGGAACACGTCTGTGAAGGAATTTTTTGAAAATCTTAATTTGCCTTCCGTACAATCTTTTTTTGGTGAAGGGTGGTAAAATCGTCCAAAAACGGCCTAAATTTGACTTTTCAAATTTCCCGGTCGGTTTTCCGTTCCATTGATTGGTTTCAGAGCGTGTCACGTGCCAAGCTCGTTAGCCAGTTAGGATTTAGTGCCTATCTTTCGTTTGACATAAATATTATGTTTATTTTCGTGAAGGTACTCGAAAACTTCTCTCGAAAGCCTTATTTTCAGTCATGTGGTCGGAATACGGCGATATCATTGGCTTAGAAGCGTGAAATTGGAAGATTTTGGGGTTTCCCTGTGCCCTATTGAAATATTTGACTCGTATGCTCATTGGCGGTCATTGGTCAACTTCTAGTCTGCAGTTGTCATTGTCAACCTCATTCACTTTTCAAAGTGTGCAAATGCGAGAGAGCTGTGCAAGATGTTTTGGGAAATCATTGGAAGATTATTTGGTGTCTACCTTATTGGCAAGGCATTTTGTGTGGCGTGGAGCTTTCTGAGGTCTTTCGTCTTCCCGATGCTTGGATGGAGACTAAATTTAAAGTCATACGGAGAGTGGGCAGGTAAATTGTTATGAAAGCAGAAAAAGGCGTTTTTGGTTTTATTTGGGCCTAATGTAGTCTAGATGAAGTGTATGTCCACCAGAGTGGCGGGGCCTGCCAAAAATAGGGGAGGGGTAAAAGCCCAAAGTTTTCAAACTGGGGCACACAGCTGTTACGCTGTCATATGAAGTCCTACATTTTTATAGGCGGTCAGGAGCCAATAGCAAAAAGCCAATATTTTCTAAAGTAATGTACCAATTTTAATTCTGAAAAAGGTATTCAGTAGGGTAAAAAATTCTGTACACAAATTTTAACCATAAATGGGGTAAATTCAATTCAACCTCAAACTATCAATTGGGGTGTGCAAATATTTCTATATTCAGCAACAATTCTGCAAAAGTCATTGAACTAGCTCAACAAATTTTGCTGAATTTTTGCTGAACATAGACTTATTTGCATACCCCAATAGATAGTTGGAGATTGAATTTACCCCATCTATGGTTAAGATTTGTGTGAATAATTTTTACCCTACTAAATACCTTTTCAGAATTAATAGGTGACCAAGTTCCCTCGGAATACAGTCTTTTAAATTTCTTCAACTTTCAAATAATAAATTTGTTTTTGAAATGTTTTCAATATTTGGGGCAGGTTAAATTGGATGGTAAAGGAGGGTGTAAGATAGTTTCCTGGATCATTGACTTATTTGTGAAAATTATTCTTATTGGATATATTTTTATGCAGAAATTATAAAGCTCCTTTTCAAAGATACCTGGCCATCTAAAAACATTTCAGAAACAATCCAAATTGGAACAGTTCATACAGCAATCTAACAATAATCACGAAGATTTGAAGAAATTAGGTTCACATATGGGACAGTGCTTCTTTTTGTCCTTGCCTGTTTTCAAAAAGCTGCGCTTTTTACTATTGTGCATTGATGGACATAGCCTTGATTCCCGTTTCAGCATTTTTTTATCTGCCAGTGATCGCAGTTCTTGTCTTTCAAAAACGAGCCGTATTTGTTGTGATTTGTCTTTCAGGGAAACCAGCTGTCGGACTTCCATGTTTACAGCAGCATGCAAACTTTCCCCTGACTGTTCACTGAGCAACCCGATAGTTTTATGCTTTTTTACAAACCTTGGAACAGAGAAGATTAACTCGTGAACTTTCCTTTGTATGCTTGCATTGGGAAAGTAAATTGGGTATAACTGGCCAAATTTTGTACACTTTAAACACAGAATGGAAATCTCATCATCTGAAAGAAACCTGTTAGCCATCATTAATGCATGGATTTCTGCAAAAAGTTCAAATATCTCTGCAACTTTTTCTTTGATATGACTTCCTTCAATTATTTTGCAAAGGTCTGCTGAGGTTTTGAGAATCTTGCTGCAGTGGTTCCCCACAAAAACATTACCATGGTAGGCTTGTCGTATCACCCCAATCTTATCTAAGTGAGCTGAAAGCTCTCTTTCTCTTGGACCCATAGCTGACTCCATTTCCTGTTTTAATCCATCACATTTTTCTTGCAGCTTGGTAATGTCAACTTGGACCTGCTCTTCAGCATCCAAACATGTTGCTGCTTTGTGTGAAATTTCATCCATAACATCTTCTGCAGAAGATATCCCTTTCTCACATGCCAAACAGGAGTATTTATCATTTTCCCTTATAGCCAGTTCTTCAGCTGCAGTGAATCCTTCACAAAGGGTGTGAAACCACCTATTACAGTTGTCACAGCATACCCATAATGGGTGATAGTCATGTGAAGTTGCTACACAGGTTACTGCTTTACAGCTTCCCTCAAAATCCTTTTTCTTTGGCACCTTGTTTGTTTCTCTCGCAATCTTCTTATTTTCTTCCAAGTCACCACTTGCAACTGCTTGAAAACGGTTTACTAAGTTTTCAAAGTCTACAAGGCTTTCACTAACTGTTTTCAACTCATTTTGTTTTTCTGACAACTGCAGTGATACCTCTTGCCAGTTGTTGTTGACTTTTTTTCTGTGCATAACTTCATCTTCGTTCGACTTGGAAGTTTCTTCGTCAAGATTTCTACATTCTTTATTTACCAAGTTGAACAACTTCAATGTGATTCCTAGGGTTATGTGCAAGCCTGGTGGTACGACATATATTAGGTCAGCAACTGGAAAAAGCATCTTCTGGATAACAGAGTAGTGAAACTTGGCATTCTTCCTGTTGTTGTTGTTATTTCTGTCATCACAAGTATTCTCTATGAACATGTCATTGTAATGTTTCACATCTCTTAAGGCAGCTTCGCAGTTGTCAGGTGTATGGGGAAATCCACCATGGTTTTGTAAATGTTTCAGCTCTACCAAATCTAATGATGATGGGTAAGATGAAGATGATCCTCCATGTCCAAGCATGTCATCTTGAAAATGGTAGTCTCCACCAAGGAAAATACATACTCTTTTCCCATTTATGGTTGATTGATGCAAATCTTTGATTTGGTTTATGAATGGATGAAACACTTTCCACATGTTGGTGAGAGAATCAGAGGCTTCAAACATGCAAAAAATATGGTTATTGTCCACAGACCCTATCTTATTGTCGTTGACAACTGAAAAAGTGTATTTCATATGTGATCCTCCTTTGTCTCCACTGAATAACAGCCATAATTTATCATCAAAACATTGATGGTCCCAGAAGTCAGTTCTATTGCATGTGCTTGCTATGAATTCTTTCAAATCAATTACTCTAACATATGGGCATGGTGAAACGAGTTCATCACTTGCAACTTTATGTAAGCAAATGTTCCCACTGTCAACTTTCAGGCTGCTAACATGAGCTGTGTTCTCCTTCCTGACTTTCCTCATTTGCCTTGCAGATGGAATGATATTAACGTTTTCATTGCTAAAGCATGTTCTCATATCACGCATTTTATTGTCAGAAATTCGTAGTAATGATTGCAGGTTGACTGCAGCTTTTGGTGACAGCATTCTGTTGTTGACAATACCAGCATTCTCTGCTGCTGCATAGCTCACAGCTGGGTATAAGCGCATTATCTCTGTCAGGAGAGCACCAACATTTTCCTCACTTTGATCATCTTCTTTGGCAGCAATGAGCTTCATCACTTCCATTGTATACTTAGCTCTGTTCTGGACTTCCTTTGTGGTTGCATCTGTGCTCATCTTTGATCTTATTGGTAATTGAGCAAAATAGCTCTGCTTGCCACTACTCACTTGAGATTTACCATCCAACTTCCCTGGATATTTAGTTCCTTTGAATATGCTGGGAATGGATGTTGGAGCATGATATTTAACAATCGAATGGGATACACCTGAGATTACTGTGTTTTGCTTCTTGTTTTTCGTCTCTGATACAGGACTGCTCTGTCTGTTTGCTAATAAGTGCTTTCTTGTGGCAGCAAAGCGTTTTTTTAAGATGAATGCCTCATTGGTAGCTTCTTCTAAGGAATTCTCCAAACTTTCCTTTTCTTCATTCAAGCTATCAATTTCTTCTGAAAATGACACTGTTGTTGACCGCAATGTGTCAGTGAGCGTCTCAATGGCTATTTCAGTTTGAAGGTCTAATCTTTCTGTTTCATCTTGTAAATAATCAGCTTCATATTTTGCTCTTTTATAAGAAAGGTCTTTTTCTTTCAGTTCCTTTTGCAACTGGCATTGTTTTCTTTTTAGAGCAACTTTCCTTGGAGTATCTGGGGCTACAGGTGCTACTTTGTTGGTACTAAATTTGAAAGGCTGATCCAGAAATGCTTTACGCTTGTCGCTTTTTAATGGCCGGCATTTTGTTTCCATAGCTTTAATCCGTTGTCTTACTGTATTCATTCTGTCTTCCCCAAGCAAATGTAGATCAGTAATTGGTGCTAGTAAGCGCAGCCAGGACCAAAACCTCTCAAATTGAAAGCCACTGCTTCGCTGAAGTATTGTAAGATCTCTAATGACCCCATTTGTTATAAAACTGAGATCCTTAAGCCTATCACATTCTGGAGGGTCCTTTATCAGGTCTTCATGTTTCAGATTTATTGTTATCAGGTAGTTAAAATGAGGCCTAGCCATCATTACAAAATGTTTAGGAAAACTTACAGTATCTGTTTCTCACATTTGCAATCTCATCTTTTCTATCTAAAAATTCATATCAAATTCTTGCAAACCTGCAACAACATTATGCACAATCTGCCATTTTGATTCATAGTTATTTGAAAGTCCCGGGCTGTACATTAACCAATGAGTATCCTCACATTGTGTAATGGGCCAATCGAGAAGCTTCCTTGCTGGTGACGTCCGCCCTATTGTTGCGGTCCGAAAAATACAGTGCGGCCTAACGTCTGACTTGCGGATGCTAATCGAGTACGGCGTGGCATAAAACGCCAAAAAACATCTGTTCTTGGTACATTAATTGAAAGAACAAAGATTTTTCAGTCTAAAAACTAGAAACCCCGTGAAAATCGGGCTAAATTTAGTAATCTTTTCCCTTCCTAAAGTTTTGATTGCAAAAATTTTCCAAGAAAACTTCGCTTCATTGTCTTCGTTTGGGTATCAATCAAATCCTCATGGTTCAGCCTCCTTCGTGTGCAAATTTCGTGCAATTATACACAGAGTAAGTGGCCCGCCCAGCGCGAGAAACAAACTCGGGTTGAGAATTTTCAAAAAATAATATCGCAATTTTTCATGAAACCAGCAACGCAACAAAATATGAAAAAAATACAAGACAATAAAATATCGGAAAAATTTTCCTTCCAATCAATCTAGATGAGTTAGAGGTAAGTTCTCATTAAATATTTTATCAATTTGAGACTTAGAATATGATTAATAGAACTTTTAAAACGGACGATTTCAGTGTAAATTGTGCAGAACGGCCATTTTTGCAGCGACTTCGAACGACACTTTCTTCATCGCGTAACAGCTGTGGCAGAGCCAGTTCAGTTGGGGGGGGGGGGGGGTACATAACATGGTCAGGGTACGGGTATGTGCCGCCCATACATAATATGGGTGGCATTTTGGGCCCAAAATTTTTTAAACAAAGAAAGGTCCTTTTTCGGCAGATTTTCCGTAATAAACGTGGGTCGGGTTTTGCTGAAATTCACCAAAGTTGTTGAAAATCGGCAACATTGGCAGACACTTGGGGCGAGAGTGCGATCCCCTCCCCAATGTTGGCTAGAACAAAAATCTTTTGTTCAAAAACAAAAGAAAAAACAATACTTTTTAATTGAAACAGTAGCTTTGCCCCCAATATTTGGCAAAGTGTCAGTTTCAGTTTCATTGATTTATCAATTAACCTTAAATACAATTCTACATTACTAGATTACAACTAATTACATAACAAACAGTGATTACAGTGATTACATCAAGAAAACTTTACAAGATTGTATTTAAGATTAATTGACCAAGGAGGAACTCTCTACATGGATAAACTAATCCATAGAGAGTAGAGTCCCCCCAATAAAAACAAAGAAACCAAAAGCATTTATAAAAAACAGCAAACAACCAGATGTACCTAATCATACAGTAGAGGACTTCTTGTTAATTTTCAAGAATTCCTTAACATAAATACGAGTCTATCAAATAGGTTTTCAATTTAGACCGAAATACTGAAACGGAGCTAGAAACACGAATGAACAGAGGAAGAGTGTTCCAGAGTTTTGAGCCAAAGTACTTGATTGTTTGAAGACCATACGAGGGATGTGTAGTTGTGAAAGCAGCTAGGAGATAATTTATTTCGAGCTTTGTACACAAACGTCAGAATATTTGAATGTATTATGTCTTCCAGTTTAAGTATTTTTAATGAATGAAAAATTGGTGCAGATGGAGCAGAGAATTGTTGGAAACTTATACACCTCAAAATTTTCTTCTGGAGCAGGAAAAGTGGGTTTAGATATGTAGTAGATGTTAAACCCCAGGCAGTTATACCATAACAAAGGAATGAGGAAAAGAGGGAGTTATAGAGGCTGATCAGAGATGGCAAGGGAATGTAGTGTCTTATTTTGAAAAATATTCCGGAAGTTCTGGATAGTTTCTTACGAAGTTCATTGATATGGTATGTCCAAGTGAGATGTTCATCCAACAGAATTCCTAAAAACTTCACATATTTAGCCCTTGAAACGGTTTCCTTGCCAAATTTAATGTTGATAAGGTCAGGTAATTTCTTTCTAGAAGAATGAAATATGACAAAGCTAGTCTTGTCAATATTAAGTGCCAATTTATTACAATCAAGCCATAATTTCACCTTAATGAGTTCTTTATTAATAGTTTTGATAAGACCTTTGAGATCATCAGCTTCATAATAAATAGGTGTCATCAGCAAATAGGAAGAATCAGCGGCGTGGCCAGGGTAAATAAAGTGGGGGGGGCAACAGAATGAGGGGGTCTGGGGGCGAAGCCTCCAGGAAAATGTTTGGGGCCACGCCCTTTACTTTGGCTTAGAATGCATCTCCCAATATCATGCTTGCCATTAATCACATGGAAACCTTGATGATTTTGTGACAGTTATTCTATAATGTAGAGCGCGAGGAAAACTTTTTTGAAGAAACATCCTTTACCGTAGCTTAGAGGACATCTTGTGGTTCCATATTTGTCAGTACTAGAATAGAAGATTTGAAAATTTGATAAGAGTTATCTAATTTACGATCTAAAATGAGCCTCTGCCATTTTTTCCAATTCGTTTCCAATGCAGAGAATGATTATAAAGGCATTCAGAGAGCAGTAAATTTACAATGCCGTGTCGTATATCTCCTGATGACTAGTATTTTAAACAAACTACATATTAGCATACCTTAATTATGATCGTGCATAATCTAAATGAGTCGGAAAAGACTTGTAACTTTGTATTCCAAATACCTTAGAAGCAGGTTGGGTCCTGTTTTGAAAACCTGGTGTATTTTAAAACTAAGCTTGTTGCATTAACGTGTCCTTTTAATGATTTTTAGACCTAAATTGATCCTTGTTAAAAGTAAATTGAAAAATCAACACAGTAAGCTAGCTTGTAAAATCTCCTAAAAATGGAAGCATTTTATGTCTCTGTCTCAGTCAACCAGTCAACCCAAACAGTAACAATTAACAATCAAGTTACAAGCGAAGTTTTCTTGGCTTTACGGCAAACTGATTAACAAGTTCAACCAACTTAATGTTTTTGGACAAGTCTCTTTCGCTGCTGATGAGCAGCAAACTCTCAAGACGGTCCTCGTCCATCTTGGCACACATGTAATTGTTTATTATTTTCACCTTGCTGTGGCATCGCTCGCAGCTAGCAATGGTCACGGGTATGGTTGCAGCAATCTGGATGACTCGAAAGAGGTTTGGATACAGTGTAGCAAGATCACCCTCTGAAAACTTTTTAAGGATCAGGGGCAGGTATGGATTTTTAAATTGCTTTGCTTTCCTCTCCTCCATCTCTTGCAGCAAACTTTCAAAAAATCCTGAATCTCGGAACATGGAGTATTCGCGACCGGCTTCTTCCTGTGGAACATCATATCTGCTGGCAAATTTCTTTATTTTGGCAACGTTCGCTTCGTTCCATTTGGAAGGATAAAGTGCCGAAAGTTGGACCATTACTTCGCAGGCCTCGGAAGAGAATCTTTTTTGCAACTCGTTCAGCAAAAGATCCAAAAGAGTGTAGAAGAAACTGCGGCGGAAAGTATCTTCTTGTGATTCTGCCTGAATATACTCAGTTTCGGCACCAATTCTATGACTGAAGGTGGCATCTAGCAAGGTTTGACCATCAGCTAAGCGACTTGGCAATGTGCGGCGTCTTTTATCTGGTGGACTGAAAACATCAAGGATTCCTAACTCCGCTGCCTTTTCTTTAGCCATCTGCACAAAATCAGAAAGCTTTTCTTCAGTACAGAGTGAAGAAATCTGTCGAATAAGGGTGGTGACTGAGTCTACTGCGGTAACCATGTCCATCTCTTCTCTTTGCAGATACTCTGATGCATATCTGGAACGATCAAAGCATTCTTTGAGAATCAGCACCTTTAATATGAATTCGTAGGTTCCGATTCTGATCAAGAGTCCTTCACAAGATGCGTCGCTGGATTTCAGCTCTTCGAGTGTGGCAATGAGGGCTGGTAGGGTGTTGACTGTGGCGGCAAGATTGTCTGCCCTTGCGGTCCAACGGGTGTCCGAAAATGCACGAAGAGCAGTTCTCCCTTCTTGGATTGAAAATCTTTTGAGATTTTCCTCATAAACAGCCATGCGTTGTGGAGACCCTCCCATTACCGTGAAGATCGACCCAATTGTTGAAAAGACGTCTTTTACCATTGGAAGTGTCTCGGCACACTTTCCAAGAACCAAATTGAGACGATGTGCAAAGCAATGGAAGTATAGTGACATGGTCGCACCAGCTTCTGTAAGCTTCTGCTGCATTCCATTTTCTTTTCCAGACATGTTGCTAGCACCATCGAAGCCTTTTCCAATCATGTCCTTCAATGGAATTTGATGCTTGCCAAGCTCTTCAACGAGGACGTCTGACAACGACTTTCCTCTCAGGCTTTGGACGTGTTTGAGTCCAACAACGCGCTCGTAGATAATGTGATCATGAACATATCTGAGGACGATTGACATGTAGGAATGCTTATGGCTTGTGACTTCATCACATTCCACAGAATATAATCTGCTTTTCTTTACCTGTTCCTTGATGGTCTCCAGCACATTATTAGAAATTATACCTATCATCTCGTTCTGAATGTCATTGCTTAGCCAAGAAACGTTTTCAGGATGGCTGTCTAACCACTTTTGGAGTGGTGCATGATACTTGACGAGAAATCTGATCTCTTCTAGAAACTTCCCTTGGTTTAAGGACGTCGACTTCTCATCGTGTCCACGAAAGGCCTCGTTTTGCAAAGCGATGTGTCGCACTACATCAAAGATAACAGCTGCAATTTCTCTGTTCTCTTTTTTCTCCTGCTCTCTTCTCGATGCATTTACAGCTTCTGCCTCCGAAAGCTGAACATTTACTGGTGTAACTGTTCTTCTACATATTGCCCTCTCTCTGCTCAGTTGATGCATTCTTGATTTGATATGCTTCTCTATTTTGCCTTCTTTGCCCATGGCGTTCTTCAAATTCCGAAGACCCTCCTTTATGAAAGGTGTTTCAGCACAGCCAACTGAAAACAAGGAGATAATTAATTGTAATATGGATCGAAAATACTTTGACTTTGTAATGAGTTTTGCATTTATAATAATCTTTCAATTGCATCCAAAAGTTTTACCTATCGAAAGTTACTCCATGGTGGGAAAGAACCTACCCAAATTTAACCAACAAATTATATAAAATTAGTTGCTCTAAATTGGTAAAGCTGGACGAAAAGAAAAGGGTAAATTAAAGGAAATGAATCAGCATAAGACGGCAAGGTATACCCTATCTGTCAGAATTTGCTGACTCATGGTTCTGTATGGCGCATCTGATTGGCTAATGTTCATGTGAAATGAAACTGATCACATGAAACGCATTGTGTAATAGCAGGTCCTTTTAGTTTATTGGGAATGATAATTGATCTTTCTCACGTGGGTCACATGATACACGGCAAAGTAGGTATATTTATCGTCACTCAATGCCTTTAAGTATACAAAAACTGTTACTTACCAAGAGTTCCAAAAATCCTGCAGTAGAAGCAGTACATTGCATCTCTTTCTACGGAATACTCCAACCATTCATATGTACTATACCATTTTTTCTGAAATCTATAGTCCCTACTTCCATACTTTTTAGCTGGGAAATCGATAACGGGCTGTATGGGTCCAAGCATGAGTACTTGGTCGATGTTAACAACATTTTCCGTCGCAGAATCACGAAGTGTACTCGAAGCCATTGTAAAAAGTTTGAAAAACCATGTCTTTGCCCGCTGTTTTATTTGCAAATTTTCTTCTCTAAAAATGGAAGCAGTGTAATATGTCACGTGATACTGCATAAAATTGAATGGAGCAGACCATATTAAGGTATTGCAGTTTCTTCCCACACACAAAGGGTCTAGTTTTCATGCTTGGCGTCATCAATAAAGCACTTCATTATATGGAGTAAGATTTGAATACCTGCCATATCTTCCAATCCAATCTCTTTGTGATGACAGCCATCCAATACCGATGTTTGACCTCGTAGATCACATTACAACTATTTGAATCAAAGGAGCAAATGCAATTACGTAATCTCCTTTTCGCATTTCTGAGAAAAATTTTTACCCAACCTATACCCCGCTATTTTCTCATCGATTTTGAAGGAATCTCGAGGACCATCTTTTCAAAAAGTGGGGGGGGCAATTGCCACTGGGAAGAATGACAACACATTAGAGGCATTTGGTAAGTCGTTGATGTGGATGAGAAAGAGAAGTGGTCCAAGAACTGATCCCTGTGGAACACCACATGTTATGTCACACAATGAGGAAGAATGACCATTAATAGAGACCATTTGTTTACGATTGCTTAGGTAAGATTCAAACCACATGAGTGCAGTATTTCTAATGCCATAGTGTTCCAGTTTTTTAACTCAAAATTTCATGATTAACTGTATCAAAGGCCTTTTGAAGATCAATGAAGATTCCACAACCAAGTCTGTTATTATCAAGTGTGGATTTAATGCTTTCACTTAGAGTAACTAGTGCATGATCTGTGGAATGCCCACTACGGAACCCAAATTGCATGCAGAATAAGACCTCGCATGTTTCAAGAAACTTTTGAAGACGCTCCTGCAGGAGTTTTTCAAATATTTTAAAAAAGATGGAAAGCAACACAATTGGTCTGTAATTACATCTTTTAGTCCTAAGTCCTTTCTTTAAAATTGGAATTACCAGGCCTTTTCGTTTCATGCGGGCTTTGGTCATCACTCGGTGTTCATATTATTCTACTGAATATAGCTCTTCGACTTCTTTGCGAAAAAACCCGTTTTTAAGGTGACCACTAGGGAAGCAAATAAGCTGTGGAAAGCCCCACACAAAGCTCTAAATGTTAAATGTTTTCTATGTGTCTTAAGATATATGATTTTAACAAGGAATTTCAAGGACTGTAAAATGCAGAGGAAATAGTGGTCCTTAAGAATTTCTTTGCAGTATTTTGCAATATAAGTACTGACCCACACCGACCATGTTCTTCATTGTGAGGTTCCCAGTTTAACTAAATGTTTTTAAGATCAGGGTGTGAGAATAAAATGAATAGTACTCACAGTTATCTTAACTTTGTTACGAAATCGTTCTCCAGTTTAACATTCTGCAGCCCCTGTCTGCTCCGTGGAGCAGACCTGCTACGAGTTTGAGAGACTTGGTTGTTTTGTTCCAGAGGCTTACATCCACTACTCTAATCGCCTTCTTTAATCTGTTAATGACTTTAACAGAATCTTTATTTAACTTGACTGGAGAGTGGAGCTTCACACTCAATGAAACGGGACAATCAGGAAAGTGGTCGGCTTAACTGCTCTGACCTTTTGCTGACTTAGGAAAAATAATGGAGCAACAAGGAGGAACATTACAAACACATGGAATAAAATCTTCTCGTAGCTTTGTATCGAAAAGGTTCATAGCCTGTTCGAGTGGAATCTCTTCTCTCTAGTGAGGGTACAGGAAGCAGTCCAAGTTGCAAGAACAAAACCTTGAAAGCTTTCATTGCCTATCAGTAAAAACAACTAAAACATGAGACTATTTTTAGGGGGCGATCGCCCTCCCAAGCTTAACTACGAGGGCGATAGGACGCCCTTGCGGAACTTTCTCTTCGAAAAGGCCTGAATTACCTTGACAATTTTTAATTTATCAGGAAAAACACCAGCAATAAAAGCATCATTTATCAGAACTGAAAGATCAAGGGAAATAGGATGATCAAGTATTTTCAGAAGTTTGATTGGGATGCTATTTGGTCCAGAAGATTTATCATTTTTTAATAATTGTATTACAGTAGATACTTCATTTGGGGTACATACCAGGTGTCCCAAAAAATGGTAACATATTTGATTGGGACTAGCGATGAGAGTATAAGTCGAATCGATCCCAAATAAGTTTTGGAGTACTCTTCGATAGTTAACTTGAAGATTAATACCTCGTTTGTTGATATTGGCGCATCAAGAGTTGAAATATTAATCTCGAAAGCCAAAATTTGCGTCCATCTAGAAACCTTAGCTTTTTGGTTTTGGCCTAAACTGCTAACGCGCTGGTTAGGGGAATCTCCTCAGTCAAAGACATTTTTGGACAAGGATCGGTCCTTTGGGTACCCGTTTGAAAAGAACGTAAAAAACTGAAAACTAACAAACAAATTGATGAATATAGTCACCAAGGAATATTTTTCTCCAGTCAAAATGCGTTTACAAAAGTACACCAAGCCAAGCACGAATGAGCATTTTTATGTTCCCTTGGGCATATACGATTGCTTGTTTCGTAATAATTTCGTGAGAGATGATGCAAAAACATGTCATTCAAGCAATGAAGATTGCAAGGTAGTTTATGTGTTAAAGCCTACGGGACTTATTTCACTGATGAATAATTTTTCTCAGGCAGGTGTAATTCAAAGTTTTTGAAGAATCAAGAAAGGGGTCCCTTCGGGGCTAAATTCCTGAGTCTGATTGTGAAGGTCAAAGTCAGATCTCCACTAAATGTGTTCCTAAGCACGAGGTTTCTTGTTTGTACTTGGCTATGATTGAGGAGATTCCACAGCACAGCGAGTTAACAGCTTAGGCCAAACCCCAAAAGCTCTGGTTTGGAGTAGGAGGCAAATTTGGACTTTCAAGATTAATATTCCAACTCTTGATGCACCAATATCAACAAATATGGTATCAATCTTCAATATAACAATCTAAGAATACTTCAAAACTTGTCAGGGGTCGATTGGACTTAAATTCTTATCTCTAGCCCCAATCAAATCTGGTACCTTTTTTTTGGGACACCCGGTAGAGAGATGAAAAATGAAGATGGGTTTAGATTTGATAAATAAGATGATGGGGATTTTTGGGTTCTTGGGATTTTTTTGGTGATTTCATCAGCTACCTTTGTGAAGTATTCATTGAATTCATTTGCAACAGTGACAGGCTCAGAAATTTTAAAGCCATCATCATTGTCTAAATGTGAAAATGTATCAGAGTCATGTGGTTTTAAGCTAATTATATCTTTCCATAACATTTTCATGTTGCTTTTGTTTTCATTAAAGTACTGGTGGTAATATTTTCTTTTTACTCTCTCTGATTTCATTGACAACACAATTGCGAAACTGTTTGTAACCCTTTTGATCAGTTGATGACCTGGAAATTTTGAATTGTTTAAAGAGCTTATCTCTAATTTTCATCATTTTCTGAATCTGAGAATTAATCCAAGGTTCGTTCCTTAGTTTCAGTACTTTCTTGTTTAACTTTTTCTTGGGGCAGTGCTTGTCAGTAAGAATATGGAGTTTAAGTAGAAATTCATCAAATTTTGTATTCAAGTCAGTAGTTTCATCAATAAAGTAGGATTTTTCAATATCTGAATAATCTGACAGGAATTTTGTCTTATCAAACCTCCTGTAGTCATAAGCAAAATATGATGCATTTTTGTACTCAGGTGCTTCATCATTTAAAACTGCAAACTGGGGAAGGTGGTCAGAGATCATGGATGATAAGTTACCACTAAGGATACTACTACCAGTGATGTTGCTCGAGAAAATGTTGTCAATAAGTGTGGAGCTAGTGTCTGTGATTCGGGTTGGGTGTAGGATTGAAGGCATCAAATGAGATGAAAACATCATGTTAATAAAATCATTTGTGGGAGTATGGTTTCCATAATTTAGTTAGTCAATATTGAAGTCACCCATGACATAGACAAGTTTATTTTCATCAGCTACAGTAGAGAGGGTTTTCTGTAGATGGTCAGTGAACTTGGCAATATCTGAACTGGGATGACGATATGCACAGCAACAGAGGACATTTTTGGCTTTAGGGTTGTCAGTCTCAATCCATATGGTCTCGAAATCAACAGTCAGTGGTGTAGAGCTAGATTAATAACTAGGGGGGCTCAGGTAGAGAAAGAGATGCGGTACCAGGAAATTTGTTAGGGCCACGCCTTTTACTTTGGCGTAGAATGCATCTCCCAATATCATGCATGCAATTAGCAGTGAGGAAACCTTGATAGTTTTGTGACAGTTATCCTGCAAATCAGAGCACAAGGAAAATTTTAGAAGAAACATCCTTTATTTTGGCTTAGAATGCATCTCCCAATATCATGCTTGCCATTAGCAACAAGAAAACCTTGATAGTTTTGTGACAACTGACATTTATCCTAAAAATCAGAGCACGAAGAAAATTTTTGAACAAACATCCTTTTCTTTGGCTCAGAAGGCATCCTCTGACTCCATATTTACCAGTGCTATTGCCGAAGCGTTGCCGAAGCTTTGACAACACAGTTCAATTATGTAATCTCCTTCTAGCATTTGGCATTTTACGGAAAAATTCTCACCGAACCTATACCCAGCCATTTCCCTTCCATGTTAAAGGAATATCGAGAACCATTTTTGAAACAAGTGGGGGAGGGGCACCCCATGCCCCCATCGCCTTGCCACTTATGATGTCTGTTTGCACTTCCTTGTTCTATTGTCATTTGCAATTTTGTGTTTCTGAAGCCATTTTGATGTAATATTAGTGGCATCCCATAGATGTACAGGAGACCCACTTGTGCTTATAAACATCAAGGAAGATAAGAGCTTGACAATCATTGAAGATCTCATCTTGGTGCAAACCAGAAACCAGATCTCTTCTTTAAACGAATATAACATTACCTTGTTCTGTCATTTTGGTCATAAGAAACAAATTAAGAACATAAGATCCTTTTGGATGATTACAAAGTCTGTCCTGAGCTAAGCAAGCATAAGAATATCTGAATATTGATTTCTTCACAACTCCAAATGATTGTTGATGCTGTTTTTAGCTACAGTTAGAGAGATGAGTGTTGCTGCTAAAGTCGTCTTCAATGGAAAGTCAAGCCTCTTGTCTAAGGACAAGAATCGCCTGAAAAGCAATATTTTGATCTTTATGTCAAGCAAGGATGATACGCAAAATATTGAAAGTCATTACTCCTAGTTTGTTTAGTTCGCGCATGTAACTATTGGTGCATCTGTCTCAAATTAGATGTCATGTGAGATTTACCATAACGCAAAATTACTTATGCAGAACCCTAGAACGTTTCAATTGTTGCTTTTCGCGGGCATTTAATTTGAGAATTTGAGACAAGCAGTCACGAAGGTAACCTCTGCGCAGAATCATATGCATGAAAATGTTTTGGTTCAGTGCGATCACGTGCCTTCCCCTTGTCAATGGCGCCATGTTTTGCTGGGATTCTACACCTTTCCTCTCAACTTCACCTGCAATGTTTGCATCTGTGGCTGTATTAGAGTGGGGTCCCTCTACCTTCGGTGATACTGCGAGCGCTAACCTCTGTGCAGGCTGCCGGTTACATCATCCTCTAAAGTTGACATATTTGCATAATGAATACTATCAATAAGTGGCTAATGATGAGTTCGTTGTAGAAAACGATTGTTTTAACATAATTAAGCTGCTAATGAAGTCAAGAACGTGCCAATTCTGGTTAAATTTGCTTTTGTGTCAAGGTAAACATCTTAGTGATTTATCCATCTTATGGTGTCGAATCTGTCTAACATGAAATGAGCCGACGTCAAATTTTTCTATCGGATCGCGAGAAACATCTGTCTTGTGTGCGCTTTCTGTGCGCTTTCTTTATTTCAGTCCCAATTAGCAGAGATAAAGCGTTAATCAATTGCTTTAACGAGCGTGACGGAAGTGGGTTTCTTTCTTTCTGACTGACTGACATCGAAGCCCCTTCTTAGATTACAAAGGACTTTGTAATCAAAAATCACAATTTCTTCAGAATAACTAGGGGGGCTAAAGCCCCCCCAAAATTACGGAAAAATAGCTAGGGGGCTGAACCCCCCTGAGCCCCCCAGCTCTACACCACTGTCAACAGTGTTCACAGACAGATCATCTCTTTTGTTGGCTGTGAGCACGGGGGGGGGGGGTTCTTGGCCAAATTTTGGGTAGGGGTCTGCCGTGAGCATCTTCAAAAGGGTACTGTTGGCTAGACTAATTTTTACGAAAATGGTACCCTTAGCTAGACCAATTTTGACCATTGTGTCGACCAATATTGTCAAATTTGTGCCAAATATGATGTCATGACCGTTCGCTAGACCAATATTGTCAAAATGATACCCTTGGCTAGACCGTTGCTGGCCAAAATTGCAAAAAAGGATACCCTTGGCTAGACTAGAAGTCCGAAAAAGTATACCCTTGCTCGCGGCACATCCCCAGGTACCTTTACTATGGAAGAACCCCCCCCCCCCCCCGTGGCTGTGAGATTTGCTTTGACATAGATGCCAACACCACCTGCAGCACTACACATTTTTTTTTATAAGAAACTGGTTTATAAGAAACTAGTACTACGATGACCAAAAAATTAAGAAACTCTAGTACTACGCTCAAGAACAGTTAAGAAACTCTTAAACTTTATTTCTGTATGTCTCTCTTATTCTATGTTTCTCTAACAAAGGTACCTTCGTCTTTTCTTGACTTTTAACTGCAAAATTGGTAAATTTTTGCCTTGATGTGCATGGCTTCTTCTTGATGACAATGTCAATGCAAAATGGAAGCCCTTCGTCGAGAAGAAGGCTCAACTTCGAACAATACCGCAATTTTAGGCCCAAACAAATAAGAAACTAATTAAGAAACTTTTACTACTAAAACACCGAAATTTTCATGCGAAATTAAGAAACTTTTAGTGCTAAGTGCTGATCCAAGTTTCTTTTATAAAAAAACGTGTATGGGAGGGGGTGTGATGAAATTTATAGCCTGGTAGTTGGACATTAGATTTGACAGGGACATCAATAGAAGCCTTGATTTCAGAAAGGCCAATAACTTGAAAGTCAATGTTGAGGCAAGACAATAGGGCACGAAATTCCTCAAAATGGAGTGACAGGCTTCGGATATTCATTTGAAAAAGGGCAAAGTCCTTATTGGAAACTTCTAACGCAGCTATCTCTTGCATGGAATAGTATTGAGAGCTCAAGTTGATATTCATATTTCCATCAATATTATAATTAGACAGATCAGGCAAGTTTGTTAATTTGGATGCAATTTCGAAAGATGGCGGAGTAGGGCGATATCTGGACAAAGTATCAAGATCATTTGTTCCTAGAAGGTCACTGTCAACAATCAGGGTAAAAGGAAATACACAAGAGTTATTTAGTACAGAACAGTACAGGCAAATCCATTCTTTGCCATTGGGCTCTTTTTGGAGACTTTTGTACTCAGTCATTGAAATGTCATTACACTTTATATGAATCCAGCTTTTGCATTGGTCACAGAAAATTGATTTATCATTGTGTTTACGCTATTATTGCAAATGCCACAGGGAAATTTTAAATTGGTTGTATCAAATTCTGTCTCAGAAGCTATTCTTGCTTCTACTTCATCAGCCTTTTTGGATAAGGTCATCATCTGGTTGTTTGATTACCGAAAAGAAAAAATATTAACGTAAAAAGAGTAGATAAGAAATTTTAAAATAGTTACCAATTTCTTATAACTCAACTGCCACCACTACTGATGGGCAGTTTTCCATCAAAAATTTAGTTTAAAAGTGAGTACCAATGCAAGTTTCTGTAAGTGTAATTAGAAGAGGGTCCCTTTCTGAAAACCTGGTGTATTTGCCTCTCATATCCTCCCTTTGGCCCTGCAACTGCTGAGGACTACCAAAATCAGATTTTTAGATTTAATAACCTAATGAATACCTCTACCCCAGGATCCTCTTTTTGGTTTGCACCACATTTAAAAGTGAGACAACCAGCAGTAGTCCACGATTGCAGTATTGCTGAAGTTTAGATCAAATTAAAGATCATTGGTTTAGCATTATTTAAAGGGAAAACCTGGGTTCCAAAGGTTGAAATGATTCGATTGGTCAATTGACTGGGAATCCTTATAGCTAAATCATTATTAGTATCAATTTAGTTAAAGTAGGCCTACATATATGTACCAAAAAGCAGGGCCGTCGAGAGCCAGCTCGGGACCTGGACCGATTCTTAGGATCGGGCCTTGAGGGGGTTTGGGGGCCAAACCCCCAAGAAAATTTTCCGGGACCATGCCCTTCAGACTCTTGGAGAATGAGGGAAACGCCCTTTTTAAGAAAGCTAGTTTAGGAAAAATTTTTTCCATTAACCATGAAAATGTTATTAAGGAAGCGGTATTTACGGTAAGCAATGGAGACATTCGCTCTTACGAGGTGACTTTGAAAGCACGGACACAAAAACTTTTAAACATAGCCACATAAGAAATCTATTTTCTTATGGCTATGTTTTAAGGCAGGTAGATGGCCATAAAAGTTGCTGTAAAGAGATTTTACAGCAATAACTAATTTTTGTCGAACAATATTTATACGGGCCCCTTCGAGGCCCTGGCCCCGGACCTTTTACCCCCTCCAACCCCCCTCTCGACGGTCCTGTCAAGAAGTAAAAGCACTCACTTTGCTCACACTTCAACATTTCTAGCTAACTACATGCTGTGGTCATCATATCTGCATAGCAAGGACAAAAAATGCTTTGGCTTTTGCGTGTTTGTTTACATTTTTTGCGTGTTTGTTTACATTTTTCAGAGGAACCAATCACAAGGCTCTATTTTGCACGTGACTTTGTTTTGGGTTTGTGATAATGGTGTCGTGTAAACACAGCAGCTGCGGAGCGTTTAGAGTGAAACCATTTTCCCTATTCAGGGCCGGAAGCACATTAATTTTCTTGAATTTTCAAAAACTTTAAATTATAAATGAAAGAATAGGACTTTTTCAAAATTTTTGCCGAGGCCAAAAATGATAATATTTGAAAACTTGAAAATATCGTATTTCGCTTTTTATCGATTTTCGCAACCCTCCATTCTGCTCTGCCTAACATACTGTAAGGAGGCCTTCTTGACGGATGATGCCGTGTTTGCTTGATAAAGATTTATTTCTACTGAACAATTTTCAACACAAGGAAGACTAGTACTTTGAAAATGTTTTCAATCAATTGTTTCTTGATTCAACTGTACTGCACAATTGTACTGGGAGGATGAAAGTTATCTCAACTGTTAGATTCTAGATCATATCATAGACTGTTGTTGAAATAATTGAGATTCATTTTGATTCTTCGTCGTTTTGAGATTTATATGTTTACAGTTTGGTTGATAATATATGATGCAATGCGATGAAATAGCAATAAAACAGCTTAAAAATGTGAAAGATTATTGCAGAATAAAGACCTGTCCTCGACTTGAAAGTATCTCTGAAAAATCAAATGTATTCAGGAATTACTGACTTGGCGCTGAGCAACCAGCCTGACCTGGGTGACCTCATCGTCTCATGAGACTGATCTTGGTCAGAAAATCCCAAAGCTAAAGTAATTTTGAAGAGGTAAATAAGTAAGAACTTACCCAACCTTCATCCATTGAAACTAAGCGATACTGAATAAGCAAAATTCCACTTGTTCAATCCTGAACAAAACGAATTTGCAACGATAATATGAAACTGTTTGCACAACACACGTTTTAACCAACACAGCCTAGACTGCGTTCTCGAAGTAAAAGTTGACGAAGATGAAATGTACTGTACATCCATTCCAAAATCTAAGAAGAAATGGCGCGAAAATAGTCTTGTCTTCAGTCTCCAAAAATAAAAAAAGTTTCCATAACAAACTTCATTCTTGTTTCTTTGTGGCAATCATTTTCAGTTTCTAGCTCGGAAATTGATGAGAAATTGTATCTTAACCCTATTTTAACCGGGGGGGGGCTTTTTCGCCCCCCTACCGGATTTTGTTTAATAACTCCCGAGCGATGCTAGGTATAACGCTGAAACCTCCTGAATTTTACTAAAATTTAATTGGCCATCAGAAAATGAAAATGTCAATACCTATTGTTTGACCACGTGACCACCACGTGCCCATATTTGGAGAGTGGTCACAAAGAAATTCGTCAAAACGGCTCTAATTTCTTTCTTTGTTAATGAATCGCAATGATATATATACCATTCGATTCGTCTCGATGAGTGCTTTCATTTGATATATAGTTTATTTATATTTGCTGACATTAACAATTTATTAAATCTATGACATCATCAGTTTTTATGACGTCATATTTCTAATTAATCACTAATTTTGTCATGCAAAACTGATGCAATGACTTCAAATATTGATGACGGTACTTGATTTCACCAAATATATGCCAAATTAATGGTTTTTAATCATCATTATTGAGCATACAACTTTGCATTGAATCAAATTGTCATTAATTAATTAGTTGATTAATTAGAAACCAAAAATATCCGCATGAAACTATAAAATATTACAAATTTATGCTATCAAGCAGCTATTTGGATGGTTTTTTGCCCATTTTATCCAGTTATTTGGTAAAATTAGGCCCTTTTTTGTAGATAGCTCAATTTTGTCAAAATTTGCTTTGTTTCTGGTTGCCTAGCAACCAATCACGTGACGATAGATTGATTGATGCCATTTTTGGATTCTCCTTTGTTCAATTATGACACAGTGCAAGTTTCATTGTCATAGCTGTTATACTTGCGGAGAAAACTAGGGGGGGGGCGAAAGATTCCTCCCCCCCCCCCCGGTAGAACATCCCTTTTTTTTGTACCCGGTTAAAATAGGGTTAATCATCGAATCAGACGAAGTACACTCACTCTTTTTAAATATGAAAAGAAACCACCCATTAGGAACTGTAAGACTGTAAGCTCAGTTTTTTGAAAATTAAGAAACTTTCGTAATCCGCAAGTGGATTTTTCTAGGTCATTCAAGATATTTTTGGCACCGCATATGTAGACGTATTTTTTACAAGAAACCGCTTATAAGAAACTTTCAGCTGAATTTTTCGAAAGTTAAGAAGCAACCCTACCTGAATTTAAAAAGCTATGAAACTTTTGTAATTTACAATTTTAATTTTCCAAGTGCACTTCCAAATGTTTTGACACTGCACAGTTATAGCAACTGTTTGGAGCTGTTTGAGCATTATTTTGAGTGCGAATTATATTGTTTACTTAGCCCTCTTGTCGAAGCAAAATTAGTTAGCAAGATAGCCCAACAATTTAAGAAACAGCCTACCAGCCCCGGACCTTAGTTTCTTATAAAACAATGCGCCTATAGATGAATGTTTTGAGTATCTTACTAAGTATTTTGGAATAGCTCTTCTATGAAAAATAGATTAGCTCTTGTAGTCAAGAGGGTGAAGGGGGAGTATTACCACCCGAGCGGGGACTTTACGGGACAACGTTTTCCCAGATCACTTTTTTGCGTAGATTACGAATCTGGGGCATACTATCGGGACATAATGAAAATATGTGTAATTACGGTTGAAGTCTATTTCTTGGTCATCTTTCCAACAATAAACTCAAAAAGCAAGAATGAAGTTTGTTATGGAAACATTTTCTAGTTTTTGGAGACTGGCGACAAGATTATTTTCGCGCCATTTCCTGTTAGATTTTGGAATGGATGTACATTTCATATTCGTCAACTTATTGTGAGAATGCGATGCGGTCAAGGCTGTGTTTAGTCGAAACGTGCGTTGTGCAAAGAGTTTCATTTTATCGTTGCGAATTCGTTTTGTTCAGGATTGAACAAGTGGAATTTTGCTTGTTCAGTACTGCTTAGTCTCAATGAATGAAAGTTGGGTAAGTTCTTACTTATTTACCTCTTCAAAATTACTTTGCCTTCCGATTTTCTGACCAAGACCAGTCTGATGAGACGACGATGTCAACCAGGTCAGGCTGAATTCTCAATGCCGAGCCAGTAATTCCTGAATACATTTGATTTTTAGAGATACTTTCAAGTCGAGGATAGGTCTATGTTCTACCATGATATTTCGTTCTTTGAAGCTGTTTTATTTCTCTATCGGATTATTTACGAATAAACTGCATAAAAAGAAAACTCAAAACGACGAAGATCATAACGAATCTCAATTTTTTCAACAACGGTCTATGATATGACCTAGAATCTAACATTTGAGATAACTTTCATCCTGCCAGTACAATTGTGCAGTGCTGTTGAGTCAAGAAAAAATTTATTTAAAAGCATTTTCAAAGTACTAGTCTCCCTTTTGTTGAAAACTGTGCAATAGAAATAAATCTTTATCAAGCAAAGCAGAATGGAGGGTTGTGAAAATCAATGAAAAGCGAAATGCGATATTTTCAAGTTGTCAAATGTTATCATTTTTGGCCTCGGCAAAAATTTAGAAAAAGTCCTATTCTTTCATTTATAATACAAAGTTTTTGAAAATTCTATAAAATTAGTGTGCTTCTGGCCCTAGATAGGGAGAGTGGTATTGCTGTAAATGCCCCGCATCTTCTGTGTTTACACGCCGCCATTATCACAATCCCAAAACAAAGTCACGTGCAATATAGGGCCTTGTGATTGGTTCCTCTGAAAATATAACCAAACACGCAAAAATGTAAACAAACACACTAAAACAGTTTTCCTCCTTGCTTATCTGCACATACTCTTCAAATGTAATTTGCTCCCTAGGAGAAGTACACAACCTAATAGATGAATTTGTTTGTGAATGCTAGAGGATATCAAAACATGTTGTATGCATTGATAAAAAAAGCAATATTGGCCCACGGGCCGAGAAATGTCCCTAAATGAAAGCTGAAAACAAAGAAAAAAAGACAAAAATTGTTTTTCTGGCTCTGTAAAGGCCCTATATCCCTTGGCAACTACCCTTGTTGGTTTTTTCTATCAAGATTAAAAAACTACAATATTTATACTTACATTACACTGTACCATCCATAGTGAAGAAAGACATAAAGTCACCGGGTCTTCACTATGGATGGTACTTACAATTCAAATTAATTTTCAATACACAAAACAAAGAACAAAAACGACAAAATTAAAGATACATTACACAAAACAGACAACAAAACAACAAAGCTAAGGCAGATTACTGGTTAAAAAGGAAGATTTGAACTTTTAAACTCGTAGGTGTAAAACGAGAAAAAACAAATTTCAGTGTTTGTTCCGGTAATCTACCTCACTCAGCAATGTGGAACGACAAAGAAAGAAAAGGAGAACACAACATAAAACTAATAGGGAACTGCTGTTGCTAATATGGCATCGCTGGATCAATCAAATCGGCCAGAATTTTTGAGAAATGAGATCGTCGCATCCAGTATTACTCTATTTTCAATAGTACCTAAGGATGGATTTCCAAACAAAAGTCGATCACAAAGAGTATCATCATCTATATTATTGATACTGGCGATATCTAGTCCTGGGACACCAGAGAGCTGGTCAAAGAGATCTCTACGAAGTACATCGTATAGGGGGCAATGCAGGAGAAAGTGCTTGTTATTTTCATTGTCTTTACCACAAAAACAAACTGGGCTGAGGCAGTCAAAAGCATGTTTGAAGCGATGACACCCGAAATGTCGCAAATTTTGTATGTAGAGTTTCTAATTGGTCTAACAATTGCAAGCAATTTATTTTTAAAGCGAAGCAGGGATTTAGAATTTCTTGTCTCATCGTCGAGTAAATTCCATTCGAATAATGTATTATGAAAATACGCGCTAGCGAAACGGGCCGTTCTGCTGACTGGTTGTTCAAAACAAAAGGGATTTCTCAGACTGTACTGCAATTGTCGCTCTTGGGGTAGTTCGCTATACAAGTATTCAGTGATTTGGATTTGATAAGGGAGAAGAATGACACAATCTACGATACCACCTTCTATCATACAATGTTTCCCAACCTAGCTCATTAAACAGTCTCTGCCTGTTTGTACCTCTCCATGTTCCAGTCACTGCTAGTGCAGCAAGATACTGCGTTCGTTCAAGCTTTTGTGTAAAGGCCAAGCGCATGTCAGGGTCAAATTTTGGTAGATTATATCGCCGTAGTCGAGATGTATATTTGAATATTTCAGAGATGAATATTTCATACTGTACATTGATATTCAGCCAGAACGGGGAGTGATGCATCATGACTGCCTTTCAGCACATTGAACATATCAACAAATATACAGCACAGGCCTGCCACATATTAACATAAATTCTTTATGGCTACCAATCCGGTTTTCATCCTTACCACTCAACCAACACTTGTTTATCATATCGAAGTGACAAAATCATACAGGGATTTGAAAATAGTATGTTTACTGGCATGATATTAATATATCTACAAAAAGCGTTTGACACAATCGAGCATGAAATTTTCCTTGACAAAATGAAGCACCTTGGCTTTATGACTCAGTCATAGTTTGGTTTCAATCATACCTAACAAACCGAACTTTCTTTGTAAACATAGGAAAAGATTTCTTATCACCTGGTGAATTATCGTGTGGTGTTCCACAAGGCTCTATCCTTGGCCCCCGCATTTTTCTCTTATATGTAAGTGACATGCCACAGGCAGTAGACTGTAACTTACTTCTGTATGCAGATGACTCCTGTCTTGTACTTTAGCGCCAATGCCGAGCATCGCTAACGCATTTTGCTCAAATAGATGAAAGAAATGAATTGGCTACTACAAAATGTGATGATAGGAGGAATATCAGCAAGAAAAAGCAAGTAAACTCTCCACCTGCCCTGACAGTCACAAAATTTCATCACAGCAAGCTACTTGCTATGTCGGAACTCGAGTTTCGACATAGCAAGTAGCTTGCCCCACCCGCCAAGGCAAGATAAATTTCAAACTTCTCCGAATCCACGTAATTCACATTTTGCAGTAAACCAAGCCAAATATTTTAAATACATTGTTTTAGTCTTTTTACATAAAAGGAAACATTATCTAGTGATTTTTTTTAAAAAAAACGTTATTTTAATCTTTTACATAAAAACTAAGTGTATAAATCCCAGTATGTGAGAACTTGGTAACTGCGGCTTTGAATCGTTCCATGTCTTCTATCAGAATAATGTTATCTGGCAGACTGTTCCAATTAACAATTGTTCTCGGAAAGAAGCTGTATTTATAACTATCACATGCTGTGCTCATCTGTATTTGGTCTCCAAGCCCCTGAAGAGAGAGATCTAGTTGTTCGCATTGTTGGCATCATGATGTAGGATGGTAATGAGATTCTAATATCATTATTTTTTATTTTGAACATTATTACGAGCCATGCGTATAGTCGTCGTGGATGAAGAGGTGGCCATTCAAGTTGTCGTTGGAGGTCTGAGACACTAACCGCCCAGCTGTAATGATTCATTGCCCAGCTGGCAGCTTTTCTTTGAACTTTGTCCAACTGTTCAATTTTGTTTTTATGATGGGGGTCCCATACTGATGATGCATATTCAAGCTTCAGTCTTACCAACGTTTTGTATGCTGTGGCCTTGACTTGAGTGGAGCATGCAGAGAGGTTTCTACGTAGAAAACATAAGGTGCTACTCGCTTTTTTAGCAATGCCTGCTATCTGTTGAGACCATGACATATTTTGTTCCAGTTCGACTCCTTGGTAAGGATGACAGTCAACGTGTGACACATCAACGTTAGTCATTGTGTATTGGAATTGAATAGAATTCTTCTATTTACAAACTTTTAAGGTGTGGCATTTTGTAACATTAAATGCCATTTGCCACGTTTTCAACCACTTTACCAGGGACTGCAAATCGTTCTCAAGTTGCTCAGCATCAGGCAGTGAATCTATTTCACGATATGATAGACAATCATCGGCAAAAAGTTTCATATAAGTTCCCTCGGACACATTATCTCCGATATCATTGATATGTAGTAGGAACATTAAAGGACCTAAGACTGTCCCTTGCGGTACTCCTGATGTAACACTTATCTCTTCTGACTTATCTTCATCCACTACCACTCTCTGCTTTCTGCTTGTCAGCCACGTACGGATCCAGCTGAGTGACTTGCCTCTTATTCCGTAGTGCTCAAGTTTGATTAGAAGTCGTTTATGGGCAACTGTTTCAAAAGGTTTGCTGAAATCCAGGACAAGGACGTCTGCTTGTTTATTTCCATTCAAACATCTCTGGATTGACTCAACTGTCATTATTAGCTGTGATTCACATGAATGCTTCTCTCGGAAACCATGTTGAAACTTCACTAGTATGCTGTTGCGATTTACATGTATCATTATCTGTTTATGCATCACATGGTCCACCAATTTACATGTCACTGCTGTGAGTGACACCGGTCTGTAGTTCTCTGTAGTACAGCTCCCCTCTCTGGTGAACGACTTGTAAATTGTATTGTTCGATTACATGAGAAATTTTCAGCCCTGGGTTAAAACTCACCATAGGGCTAAAACTTCAGCCCTCTTTGCTCAAGGAGGTTTGAAATTTAACCTTGATTGTCTCACCTAATTATCAGCTAATCCCTATTGTTTTACATCAGATGCACAGACGTCATGAAAATGTTGAACTGTTTTCACAATAGACCTTTTCAAAGGTCTGGGATGGCGCGCTACTTTTCTGGAAGATGGCGGATACGAGGGAATCTTCTCCGCGATGCTGAACTGGAGTTACAGTGGAAGAATTTGTAGACAAAATATGGCATTTAACTCCAGTTACATGGTTCATAAAAGACTAGAAAGGCGTCAGTAAGAAAACAAATACTTGCCTATCACATTAACGCAATGCTTAGCACTTTTTACGCTTGAGTTGTTTCAGCGAAGTTTTGACTTCATGATCATTGAAGATGAAGGCCTCGGATTTGGTTAGATAGAGTTTGGATTCCTGTTCATGAATGAGTGGAGCTAATTGCAGGAATACTAACAATCGTGTATGCCAATGTATGTCAAAAACTGCTAAGAAACGAACAGTGCTGAAACTACCGGGGCAAGCCTTTCTAAATCAAGTTAACTAAAGAATAAACAATTTCCTCGATCTTTTAATTGCTGTTGGAAAATGGCCCCTTCATCACAGGAGCTGCATTTCTGGAACAGGGGTGGAAAATTATTTTAATTTCTGGGACCGAAAAAGTAATTGAAACAACTTTCTGTGACTGCAGGGTGCTCCAAACAAGAATCCACTTTTTGGCAAGTCATGATAGGTACGTGGGACACATCTTAAGATTGGTCAATAATTCTCAATCATAGTCGTAAAGGATGTTAGCGAATTTTGGTGACTTTGTGACTTATTACTTACCTAGTTATAAACAGTATTGTTGTAGTCTGGAGACAGTCCAAATTAACCAAACGTCAGTCCAATTTCTAAAGACTTAGTTTGAGATGCAAAGAGAAAGCATCAATTTCCCCTACTTCTTCCATTTCTTTCTTTCTCGAGACCTGAAAAAATTATGGGACCATTGGTGCCGTGGTCTGCTATTTTTTCCATTCATGTTCTGGAAAGATCTCAAAGAGTGCTTCAAAATGAGCCCTCGCTGGCCTCCATGAGATAAACATGAAGCAACAATCCTTGCCAAAACAACTTGGAAAAAACGTTTTGTTTCTCTGCTTTCTCGTCTAACCAAGCATCCAAAATACATTGTAGGAAACTTATCGTTACTCTTTTTTCCTCCTCCCCCTGCCCCCCTGAACAATGTTGGTCCGAAGCACTGATCACCAGATATGAAGAAAATCGCTATATCTGCGTTGTTGTGCCCGTGAGAAATGCGTAATCGCACAAGGATCCAACATTGGAAGGAGAAAGGGGTAGAGCTCAGCAAAAGTATGTGATTTTTTCAAGGGTTTTGGCAAGGATTGAAGTTATGCCCAGGTAGGCTTTTGGGGGGCCGCGGTAGCAGGCGGAATGTTAAAATTTTCAAAAGCCCATATCTTGGGAAGTATAATCCCAATTAACAAAAACAATTTATCTTTGGAACCTCCTTATCAAACTCAAAGTCCACCCTAAATTGGCGCAAAATCTATGGTGTAAAGGGATTTTCACTTGTTGGGTTCATATGGAATGACCCACAACTCTTATTGTATGGTGATAAAGATTTTCCCAATTCACTAAATTGACATATTCTTGAGCTTACGCTACATTTTATCCATGAAAGTGATCGATTCAAGTGAATTTATGTAGTTATTTGCCCCATCCTGTCATAACCCACCCAATTTTGTTACTTGTTTTGTAGACAACCTGGTTCCTAGGGCCAGCTTCCTACGTCAGTACTGACCCTGGTACCGGGCAGGTCAAATTCGCAATCTGATTGGCTATTCGGTAACAAAGGGCTCATTAATTATTCGAAAGACTTGCTTCGCGGAAAATCGGTCAACTTTGGGTCGCTGTCACGGGAAAACGGGACAAAGAATTGAAAAACGGATTGTTGGCATACCTTAAAAATCAAACTTTGCCCCAGTTGATGGGGGTTTGAACCCTATCCGTCTGCGCCTGTAGGAGAAATTAGCCATATTTGGTCATTTTGGGACCATTCCTATTGATTCCCATTCAAAAATGGCCTCCATTTGATCGCTATTTAAAAAAAATTAGTAGCAATCATGGGGCAAAGAAGAGGCTTACAAGGGGTAAAAGACAACGGCGCATCTGAATTTTGAGGTTTCAAGAAATTTGGGGGTCGTTATGACGTCATAAAAGGGGGTTGAAAAAAAATGTTCCGATTTTTTTACCCGAGGCTACGTTTGGAGTCGATGCTCCATGGTTACTTGACCAATTTCAAAACGGAAAAAAGTTTACAAGAGCCAACTCATTTGCAAATCTTATAACGAAATTTGGGATTGGATACCGCCCCCAGGGGCTCCACGCGGGCGCCTTGAAAATGGGGGTCAATTTTGGCCTACCCCATTTTGCGCGGTAACTCCGATTTGCGCCGGGAAAAGGGCCTCGGAAGGTCAAAATTCGACGGGAAACCACATTCTTTACCTATTTCAACTTTAATGTGCTATTTATCTCTGAAATTGGAAGAAGAACGAGCCATTTCATTTTCGAAGCTGCGGTGAAATTTTCGAAAAATTTCGACTTAGGCCCATTTTCCGCCAAAACAAATCGTGCTTATTTTCCTATTAAATGCACTTGCTAACCCCGGATTAATGTTCAAATACCTTTAAAAAGGTCGAAAAGAGGTCCTCAAAGTGTTTGTTTTTAGTTTTTCGAATCATCCACTGCATTATTAGCGTCAGAGCAACGGCCATTTTTCGTCACATTTTCATACTTTTTCCTCGATGTTTCCGACTTATTACACGGTATGTTATGGATCAAAATCAGCTGACATTCAGTCAAATCTGTCAGACTCAGTTTCCATATGGAGACAAGAGAGTGTTTGTAATAAACTGTAACTGATAATTTATGCAAAACAAAATGGCGCCCAAATGGCCACTTTTGCGGCAACCGGTACCAGGGCCAACATCGATGACCTGAGGAAGACAATGGTGGGCCTGGGAACGAGGTTGGGTTATGCAGACAAGTTTCTACATGCGGCGTGAAAAAGCCCTCCATCTGCCCTGAATAGGGTCAAATGCAACCATTATCAACTGATTTTGTCCTTTCGCCAAGTCACTATTTCTAGTTTTTCAATGTGGTCACTCTTTGTAGAGTTTCATTGTATGGCCAGTATTTTAATGTTTTTACTTCGAACACTGTTGCATTTTTCTATTGTCAAAATTTTGTTTTCAGTTGTGACTGGAGCAACAGATGGCATTGGCAAAGGATATGCAATTGAGGTAATATTTTATCTTGAGGTATTGAAAATCACCAGGTTTTAGTCCTTTTATCAAGCTGGGTTGACTGTTTACTGCACGACATAGCCCATTGAGCTTTGATTACTTGTAAGCAGTGTGGCACCACCAGATGAGAATAAGACCTGTTAATGTGTTAGTGGATGATAGGGACAACAATAGACCATTTTGCAATTTGAAGAAATGGTTTGAGGAGAGCGTAGTCCATTCTGACTGCCCTGGCAACAGGGAAATCTAGGGAATCCCCTTTCCTGCAGTGAGAAGTGTATACAGCTTGCGCCTCGCTGAGTTATGCGATGCTTGTTTAGTATGGTAAGTGTTTTTTCTGGATCATTTAGCCGTCCTGTCATCGCTCTAGTGTATGATCTGAGCCACCTTATTTCAGGTATTTTCCCTTGAATTTGAAGCTGCTCAGTTTAGGCCCAGCCTATCTCCGATGAAGTTTGACTTATTTACTAGATAGCTGAACACATTTACGACTATGCAAGCAAATGAAAAGCATTGCTTGGAATCACCGAAAGATTCATCATGAAATCATGTACTGTTTTGATAAATTTAACAATCAATAAAAAGTCAAACCAAGCCAAATGAAGTCAAGGAAGATGATGCAAGGAAGCCAAGCCGCGGACTTGAGCCCTTCGTTGCCAACAGAGTAGGAGAGATACAGAGCTCGACAAATCCGGAGCAATGGCGACATGTCATGACGAAAAAGAATCCAGCGGATTTGCCAACAAGGGGATTGTCAGTAGCAAATTTAAAGGATAATTCATTGTGGTGGAGTGCCCCCGAGTTTCTGAAAGCGGATGAGGAGGATTGGCCAGAAGTAATAAACCAGGCTGTACATGATTTTTGGATAGCTCTATACATTGGTATAACGAAAATCGATGGTAAACGGGAAGTTTGTAATGATCTTGCGCGAAATGCGTCAATTACCGTTGGGTACTTCGGCCCAACGCGCGGTTTTTAAATTTTCAATCCTTTCTTAAAAAGCAAATGTATGTGACGCCGTGTTTGCACTTACTTTACTGTAGAGGCGTCTATCGCATAAGATTAATGTTATTAACCGAGAAAATATCGCAATTTACCGAATCTATATGGTAATTTGACCATATGACGTCATTTTTATATGATGTCATCATTGCACAACCAAAATTTCGTAACTTATGTTCAGCATGCTCACTCTCTGAAGAGTTTGTGCGAACCTTGTAAATTGATTATAAAAAACGGATGAAGTTGAATTCCCTGTACCTGCAGAGACCTGGAAATGCCGCACGATTGGAAACAACAGACAATGGAAAAGATTGATACGGAAGATCAACCTAGGAGACTAGACCTTCCGTGATAAATTTTAGCACAATACTATCATTATTAGTTCCTTGGAGCTCCTTGTTTCTTGAATTAAACATGTTTCTATATCATAGCTTTCTCGGATTCCTTGTCAGTCTTTGCGCTGGATGAATAGTTCTAAATATTCTATTTCTATGGGATGAAATTTCTCTCTCGAGTTTGAGGACGCAAAAGTGTTTCACAAAAATCTTGCAAAGATGTTATACTATGGTATGACGCTATATATTGAGTTCATTATCACATGAGTTTAGAACACGGAAGCTCAGTTGTTCCCTTTAAATATACAACATGGCTAAAATTGTTCGGCTATTTACATATGCAGGTTGAATTTGGATAAATATCATTCTTAAAATTTATTGTCCCTGCTCTTGTTAATCACATCAGCTGCTTTTTCCGTCTCAAAAAAGTGGATATAGAAGAACACTGTTCAAATCTCTCGTTCATCCAATGAGTTCCAAGTTTTTCACTTAAAAAAAGAGTGAATTCGGGTACTTTCAGCATTAGTTTGTGCAACAAACTCAAAATTCTAGCGACAGCATTTGTGCTCTTTCAATGCAATTATAATATTGAATAGCAATGTGATATATTGATCTTCTTTTATTAATGTGTTTGCGTTCAAAAATTTGGTATTACTGCCGTACAGAAACCAATCAAATTCCTCAAGAATATCAGCTAATTCTTCCAGTTAAGTCCCAAGATAAACCAAGTGATCTAAATATATATGTTAGTTTGCTAAAACTTTGGATTTCATGCGATATGCAGATGTTATTTGGGGTAGCCTCTCAAATTCAAAAAAGGAATCCCTTCAACGTCTTCAAGACAGAGCCGTCTCCATGATCCAATCGTCAAGGATTAAAGACGAATGGTCAAATAATTTCCTTCACGCTGAACAACTTGTCATGTTTGATCGTGCCGTTATGGCCTATAAGATCATGAACAGACTCTGCCCGGAAAATCTCTGGAACAAATTCCAACGAAGATCCCAATACTCAACCTATAACACTCGATTCTGTAGAGATCTTCAGATTCCGAGGTACAATGGTTTATGTCAGGCTTCGTTTTTGGTTTTTCTTTTTACTTTTCTTTTGATAAATTTGGGAACATTTCTATTTGTATCTATTATCTATTTATATTATATTAATTGTAAATTAGGCTTAACTGTAAATACGATTTTAAATTTGTTTTAATAGTATTTTGCACGGCCCCCTGTGAAGCAGTCTCTTCAGACTGACGGGGCTACCGTGGTTATAAAAGTAAAAATGAAATGAAAAAAAAAGTGATCAATCTGGAGTATGTCAAAAAGGATTTTCCTATTCAGCTCTTAAGGTCTGGAATGACATCTCTATAAGTATTAGGGAGCTTCCTACCTTGTGCAATTAAAAAAACAGCTAAAAACACATTTGATGAGCTGAAAGCCAATAAAAACACAACTCCCTGGAAGATCAGCAATGCCATTTTAAAGGACAGGTCCGGGGTGGGTGTGGTTGCTGGCGGGATGCGGGATGGTGCTGCTGTGGGTGATGTGTGGTGCTTTTTTCCGCTGTTTTTCGCCTTCTCCTTGTCGGGTTGCGTGTTCGGATGGGCGTTGCTTATTTTGGTGCGTGATTTCGCAGGGAGAGGGCGAGCACTGGGGGGATGTGTCGTGCGTCATTCGTGGCGGTTTTGTCTTGTGTTTTGTCGTCGGTCTTACCGGCTCCGGACTTGTCCTTCTAAGTCTTTTTCATATGTATATGATATAAATTTTGTAAAACTTTTCTTTATGTACCGGGTGCGCCAAAATAAACTATGCACGTTTGGCAGGCCACAATAGATCGTACACTTAACTGATTTTAAAGATTTATGACTTAATCGTTAGCAGAAAGCCTGAATTAGATTCTAGGAATTTTAGCAAATTTTTCCGTTGTCAGTTTTGAAAGCCAGAAGCGAGTTTCTTAAAATGTTCGTTTTCGAAAACATTGAAAACGATAAAAAAACGTCGATCAAATTTTGAAAGATTCAACATGAATGAACAAAGAGAAAACGTTTTCAGAGGGATTTGGGGGTTTAGTACGAATTTTCGTACAGCAGATTACAATTTGCAAAATGAAAAAAATGAAAAAATTTGCAAAAATCCCAGTATCTAATTCAGGCTTTCTGCTAACGATTAAGTCATAAATTTCCAAAATCGGACCTGTGCACGATTTATTGTGGCCTGCCAAACGTGGATAGTTTATTTTGGCGCACCCTGTAATATTAGAGCTGAAGGGATTTCGTGTATAAATAATTTAAAATGAAAAATGAAAAAAATGAATGGATTATTTGCAGCAATTTTCTAACAAGGTGCTTTTCCTGTTCTGAAAAATGACCATATATAGTCATTACCTGTGAAAGTGTTCAAAGCTAACATCGATATTAACAAGCTAAAGTAATTTGTGGTGCATTCTATTTCTTAGTCAAGATAAACTCGATCTTGCTGATCAAGCAACTTATGTAGCTTGATGACAAGGATATCTGTATTGTTATTTGTAATACCATCTTATAAGAACGTTCTTGAGAGGATGGACGCTCAACACGTGGTAGCAGTGCAGTAGAAGCTTTGGATCAGCCTGTTCCTTTTTGCTAGCTAGCTCCGCTTTAATTTCGCACAAGGCAAGTGTCAAGTGTCAAGCAGTCGTTACCTTTGAGAAGCAGATCTTCTAGCAGTGTAGCAAATTAAATACCTTTGCCCTGGTTGCAACGATGGTATCTCTCATACGAAGCATCAATTGCCGTTCGTTGTCATTACAAGTTGACAAGTCACGGAAATTCCACGGAAACCTTTGAATTGTTTAATGAAATAACCATTTTGCTAGGAATTCAACTTGAGTTTCTTTCAGCTGACTTTAGGGAGACTTGTTGGTACGTAGCTGCGACAATGTCAGCTCGACTATATCCAGACAGCAGCTGCTTCAAAAACTTTTACATGGAATCTTTGTATGTTTGTGCTTCTTGTGTTATGCAAACAAAACTTGCCAAAATGCAGACAAGGGACACAGACGCGATTTGCTTTTACGACTGACTTCCCTTTGGTGTATTGCAGGGCTCTTCATTTTCTTGAGAATGACTTGGATCAACTTGCTTTTGAGATAACTCTTCTTGAATCGTGCAGGTTTGCTAAGTGAACGGAAGTGAGCATAAAGTGTATTCAAGTTCTTTCTCAAAGGCGATAGCTTGCCCTCTCTTTGCCAAAGGGAGGTAATGCTCCAAGGATATTTTGATCGGATTGCGAAACTTGACTTGACTGTACTCAAGGGATTCTTGACGGAAATTTTGGCTCTCATCCTCGCCAAGACATCTCCTTAAAAGTAGTCCGGCAGCAATATGGTATCCAAGAGCAATGCCACCAGAACTCAAAACGACCGTCTCGTCTTTCTCAAGATTTACATGAAAAACGTTTGTTAAGATGCTCCTGTTTCAATACCTCTACCGTATGATAATACGCTTGACGAATTTTTCTGTCTGCTAGATATGTGATAGTCACAGATGTTTGTAAGTGCTGGCAGCCCTGTTCACCTCTGCAAGTGTTTTTGTATTCTCCACTTGCTCTGAACGATTCAACGTCCACTTCAAAATAACTCAACTATCGCCAGGAAAACACTTTCTCACTCCTGATGTCATGCCATCTCTACTGAGCATTTGTTCTCCTTTCTGATCGATAGGAGCTATCCCGAAATGACTATAGGACTTGCACTTACACACGATTTTGGTTGAGCAGGTTTTCAGTCCCGCATAGAAATTAAACCATGATCAGCCTAGTTCATTTTCTGGTGCAAAGATACAATGGCAAATAGAACTTCTGACAATGAAGTCGCATCTCAAAATAGTTATATTGAATCGCCAAATGAATGAAACGCTGAGGTTTGCATCTGATCCAAGTAAAAAGTGGCCAGAAACGTGATGTTCCACCTAACTTTTCTCTTGCAAATACTTTAATGAAGATCCTGATACTGTGCTACAATAGACTGAAGCTGTTAGCACGAATAAAGGAAATAGCTTTTCCATTGTTTGCAACCGTCCGGGATTTTCTGGTGTCCACAGGAATGAAGTATTCAATTTCAGGCGTCTTTATATTCAATAAAAGACGTCCCTATCAAAAGTTGTCCAGAACAGACGTCATGATCGTCAGTTGCGAAATATTTCGTTTGCAGTGATAACGTCACATGAAAATGACATCATATGGTCAAATTACCATATAGAATCGGTAAATTTGGATATTTTCTCGGTTAATAACATTAATGTTATGCGATAGACGCCTCTGCAGTAAAGTAAGTGCATACACGGCGTCGTCATTCGCTTATTAAGAAAGGATTGACAATTTTAAAAACCGTGCGTTGGGCCTAAGTACCCAACGGTAATTGACGAATTTCGCGCAAGATCATTACAAACTTCCCGTTTACCATCGATTTTCGTTATCCCATGTATAGAGCTATCCAAAAATCATAGTCCCGATTTCTCCGCCGAAAAGTGGTACCTAGCGCCAGTACAGCCTGGTCTATAAAGATTGAGGTGAATCAAGAAATGTTGATAGAAGTACGCAAACAGGGAAAAACACAGATAGGGACAGAAAGTGACAAAAACCAAACTTTGCTTGTAACGACACCCGAAAAATCTTGGCGTTTGCAGCCAGAAAGATAATCAAGCTGGAACAGATTAGTTAGAGTGAGGGCATGGGTACAAAGGTTCATCGAGAACTGCCTACGCAAAGTTGAAGATCGATGTAGGGGAGATATTACGTATCAAGAGATAGTGGATGCAGAGACCGCCATAATAAAGGGAGCACAGCGACGAGCCTTTAGCGAGGAATACAGAGCGTTAGCAAACCAACGACCAATATCACGAAACAGCAAGCTTTTGACATGCCTGTAGTAGTTGAGGAAGGTCTACTGCGATCAGACGGAAGACTAACTTATGCAGAATACCTGCCCTTTGACGTGAGATATCCCATAATTTTGCCAAGAAAACATTGGGTAACGAAGCTGATCGTCAAAAACTTCCACGAGCAAAGCAACCATTCAGCAGGTACGAATCACACATGCGCGTTTCTGGATTATGCAAGGCAGAGAGGAGATTCGAGAATGGGACACTGAATGCTTTGAATGCCGTAGACGAAAAACAAAGGCTGCAAGACAAATCATGGCTCCATTTCCAAAGATACGGCTAAAGTTGCCACTACGGGCATTTGCTCTGACAGCAGTAGACTATGCAGGACCATTTGTAACAATACAAGGTAGAGGAAAGAAGAGGATGAAGCGTTATCTTTGTTTATTCACTTGCTTGACTTCGAGAGCTGTACATCTGGAGATGGCTTACGACCTGGATACAGATTCTTTTCTTAATGCATTTTATCGTATGGCAAGCCGAAGAGGCCTTCCAGATGAAGTGATTTCAGATAACGGTAGTAATTTCATCGGTGCAGAACGCGAACTAAAAGAGTTGGTTGAGAAACTGGATCAAGAAAAGATTAAGAAGTCAGCTGCGAACAAGGGGATTAAGTGGTACTTTAACCCACCATTAGCACCAAATTTTGGAGGAGAGCACGAGACCATGATAAAAGCCGCAAAGAGAGCAGCATACGCTATATTGAAAGGAGCGGATGTTACCGATGAAGAATTAACAACCGCGTTCACGGGTGCTGAAGGACTTCTGAACTCAAGGCCCATAACATATCAGTCTGCGAATCCAATGGATGACGTACCTCTCACGCCAAATCTATTTCTTATTCGGCCAAGTAGGAGGTCAATTCGCCCCTGAATCGGTGGATACAAGCCCATATGACGCGAGAAAACGTTGGCGACGGATTCAGGAGTTAGTGCGTCATTTCTGGCATCGATGGCTTCGTGAGTGGCTGCCATCACTTACTCGGTGAATGAAATGGAAGACAGAACAGGATGATATTAAAGTTGGCGGTGTCGTTTTGGTCATGGCGCCCGACACACCGCGCGGACAGTGGCCTTTAGGAAGAATTCGAGAAATATATCCAGGTCTGGACAACCATGTACGGGCAGTTAAAGTACAAATCGGACGCAACACCCTTGTCAGACCAATCAGCAAGATATGTCCCTTGGGATGTTTCGTAGAAACAGAGAAAACGAATGGAGAAAAGCGACAAGACGTATTACTGTCGATGGGTCACTAACCCATCGAGGAGGGGGAGTATGGCCGGAAGAGAGACATTATTTACCTCAGGGACGATCATTTAGGCCATATCGACTCGAACAGCAACCAGGGTTATTGACATTTATTGTAGTTGAGGACTTTTCCTTTCCAGAACCGTCGATAGTAGATTTCGTTAGCCATACTTCGTGATTGTAATTATAGGAATTTCACACGCTGATGCAACATTTATCGCTGCGTAATGATTGGTAGTAGCTTTGGAACTTTCCAGATCCACATTCTGGAACATCACAAGGTCACGTAGGCCATTTAGCCTCGTTTTCGTGTAATTCGTTTCAACATATGACGTAATAGTTTTCGAGAGCGTTCTCACGTATAGCTGAGTAATTTAGAAATCTTAAGTAGTAATAGTGACGCAGTAGTTCTAGAAACTTCGAAACAGAAACGTATATAAGCGGACACATCAAATATTCATTTAACGATTTAACAATTTAGCGAGTTGGAGATTTAGCGAGTTAAGAGTTAAGAGAAAACACTTAGAAACTTGCGAACTAGAACTAGAGAGAGCCATATTCGGGCTCATCGACGAGATCGTAGTAAATTGTAGAGTTTTGGATAAAGACGAGAAATTGCAGAAAGAGTAACTTCGCGTTATTTTGTTAAACGTGGTTATCTTCGAACCAGCTTGTCTGAATTGTTTCGGAAAGTAGTCGTGGCTCCATCAAACAGTTTTACTCTACATTGTTTTTGGTCGTACTTTATGTTCCCAGGCTCCGATACATTTCCACCACTGGCAGGAACTAAAAGACAATATGAGCAGTAATCAGTGTTGTGCCTCACACTGAATAGAGAGCACCTTTTATTGCAAATCCACACTAAAATTTGTATTGCAGAAACGATAACACAATGCGTATGGATTTCTTCCTGTTTTTTTGGTGTATAAATCTTTGAATGAACTTGCACCCGACTGCATGCGTAATCTATTCACAAGATGTTCAGAAGCAACGGTTGTGTACTACGTACAACTGATACCGATCTAAAATTGCCACTTTTAAAAACTAGCGCTGGTCAAAAGTCGTTCTCATATCCATGGGCCAGACTTTGGAACAGCTTAAGTAGGGAAACTAAAGTGGCACCCTCCCTCAGTGCCTTCAAACGGCTATCAAAAGACGAAATCAATGCACTGAGCCAGAGCTAATGTTTACTTTCGTTTCACTAAAAGATTGTATTAGGACTACTTTGTATATCATATGATATCTATTAATTTATTTTTAACACGTCAGTTTGGAAAACAGTATTTGTAGCTTATACTGAAACTTTTTACGTGTCTAAATACCGGGTGTCCCAAAAAAAGTATACATATTTAGTTGACTCCTGTGATGTGAATTTAGCCTTAATCAATGGCTAATCACACTCACAATGTTCTTCGATAGTTAGCTTGAATATAGATACCTCGTTTGTTGGTATTAGTGATTTGAGAGCAGAAATATCAATCTTGAAAGCTCAAAATTGCGTCCAATAGCTTAAAATACACCAGCTAATTCAAACCAACTATCTACAAAGGAAAAATTTACAATAATATAAAGAAAATAAATATATTTACTGATTACTGTTTTCGGAGAGATTTCCATAGATATTGTTGCTACAAGCAATTTTTGCATGTGCAACCCTTCCATTCTTTTATCGATTTTTTGAAGCATACAACAGATGGCAGCTTTTTATAGAGTCAGGTAGGCTGTTCCAGAGGATGCTACCTCTAAAGTTCAATGAACTGATAGGTTGTCGTTTTCGCTTGTGGTAGCATTAATATTGAACCTGATCTTAGATTGTATGTAAGGTCCTTTCGCTGGAAAATATTCTGGATTTTCGCACGATAGGCACTTATATACCTCTATCATCAAGTTACGTAGATGTTTACATGGACCCTGGTGTCATCTATCTTTTGGAGAAGCTCATCGAAGCTCGATGCATAGTCTTCAAGAAGTATTCGCAAAGCTCTTTTGTGAACTCTGTCTATTTCTTTGTTTTGCGTTTTAAGATAAGTGGACAATAATTGAAATTTGACTTTATAAATGTGTGGTAAAGGATCATCGGCCTGAGCAAGTCAAAATTAAAAACTGAAATTAATGAAAAATTAGGAAACTGCCCAATGGGTGACTGGGAGGTGACTTCTGGAAAACTGAATAGCACAAGATCTAACACTTTTCAAATGTTACGAAAGGATATGCTGATTTATACGCTGTGCCTTAACAATTTGCTTAGGTTAAAGGCTAAAGCTCTGGTTTGCAGGAGGAGGCAAATTTGAGCTTTTGAGATTAACATGTCTGCTCTCAAATCACCAATACCAACAAATGAGGTACCTATGTCCAAGTTAGCTATCGAGGAACATTTTTAGAGTGATTAGACAATGATATCTAAATTCACATCGCTGGAGTCAACCAAACAAATCCGTATACATTTTTTTGGGATACCCGGTATTATAAAATGAAAAAGATGAAAACATGGTTGCAAATTGGTATGCTTTTGTAGCTGGATGAAAATTATTACAGATAGCCATACTACTTTCAATTCCGGGAGCTAGGTCTTGTGTGAACGGAAGGCTATCCAATCCGATACCATGCAAACATGGGCTACGTGTTGGGTAAATGACTACATGTGCATATCTTCAACATCTCCAAAGGAAAGCGGAATCCATACACAACAACAAAGCAAAGTTGGTGAGGTGAAGTTGCAATTGTGTTTTTATTGTGAAGCGCTGAGATCACAGAAGTAACCAAGTGCTAATTGAGTCGGCGACCCCTTGTCATCGTAGGGCTTTGCCTAGGATTGAATCCATAGTTCGTTTCAAGTGATTTATTCTGAAATTTTGTGAAAAGAAATTTTATTTTCGAAGATTTTCAATTTTGCAAGATTTTTGCAAATCTTTTCAAGATATTTGAGGATTTAAACAAATTTTGAAGTTAAGGCATCATCAAAGGATCTTTTGGAGAATCTGTATCATTTGTTGGTGGATATTTCTGGAATTTTTTATATTTTCGAGGACCTTTTTTAGAAATTCTAAGATTTTGTGAAGATGTTTGAGATGTTTGAGATTTTTGAACATTTTCGAAGAGTGTTTTATTTCATTTCATTTTTTTTTCATTTTATCATTCTTTAAAGTTGGTTATTTACAATAGTTATCAGCATAATATATACATCAACTAATTTAAACCAACTACAACTAAAAATAATCACATAATATGAAGTATAATACAATATCCTATTTACAACATAGTTTACAGCTGCAGTTTGCCCCCTTCCATGTTTTTATTTTCCTTTTGAAAGCTGCCACTTTTTCACATGTTTTAATATCGTCACTTAGTGCATTCCAAAGGATGCTGCCTCTGAAGGTTACAGAGTGTAGTCCAAAAGTGTGTGTTTTTATTTGAGGCAATTTTACCAAATTTTTGATCCTAAGGTTGTATTCCACTTGCTTAGTACTGAAAAAATCCCAAAGGTATGATGGATTCAACGAATTCAGAGTTTTGAATACTTCTAACATCAGTTTTTGGAGATTTTTGACATGGATTGTTGTATCTGCCTCTCTCCTTAGACACATATCAAACGATGCATCATAATCCTTATGGAGCACCCTTAGTGCACGTTTATGTGTTCTATTAATCTCTTTGTTTGCAGCTTTAGAAGAGAACATCCAAATCAAAGGGCAATAATTGAAATTTGCCAACACCGTTGTATTACATAAGAGTTTAGCTTGTGTATCATCAAGATAGGTTTACGGAGGTGTACACAATTTTTGGAGTAATTTGCCCCCTTTGCAGCATATTGTAAGTTTCACAAGAACCCACATCCAGCAGACCTTTCTCCTAATACATAGAAGTTTTACTTTCACAAACGGCAACTATTGATTTCATTCTACTTAATTTTTCATTATTTTTACACGGTAGCCCCATCAATCTAGAGGACTTCTTTACAGGATGCCGTGTCAAACTTCACAATATTATTAATTAACTAAAAAGAAATTGACTAAAAATTACCTCTATGTTTACAATATAAAAATGAAAATTAATAGAGTGAGGCTGAGAGAGGGAGTTACTCATCAGCCTACTTTTAAAAATGCCAAAGGAAGGTGCTTGTTTGACATCCAAAGGCAATTCATTCCAAGTCTTTGCACCCCGGAAAGATATAGCTTTCTGCCCACTGCAAATTTTCATTCTTGGAACAAGGACATGGGCAATGGCATTGCGCAAATTCGTACTGATATCACGCGGATAATGTTTCTTGAAAAGGTTTGTAAGATAGCCGGGTGCAAGACCTGATAATGCTTTGTATGTAATAGTAGCTGTATCGCTATTTATCATATATGAAACTGTTGGCCAATTTATTCCCTAATCAAATTTGAGTTGGATACATTATAGCTGCTATTTGTTAAAGTAAAGTAACAGCCAGTGTATTATCCTCAATTTCAGCTTGCAAGGAAGGGGTATAAAGTTGTTCTAGTCAGCAGATCACAAGAAAAGTTGGATGCAGTTGCTGAAGAGATAAGTAAGTGCAACTAAAGTTTAGGATAGATGGGCCAGTAAAAATTATTGTTTCTAATGTATGTACTTTCGATGGTCAAACTCGAATTAAGTTTGATTTCCATAAATCAGCACCAGTTCTGTTTGCTATCAATGACCCGTATATGTAACACCCGTATATGTAACATAAAGTTACAGAACCCTCTCTAAATCAGACAAAAATATCAGTCCCATCCCTAGCCTCACTACACAAGGACTCTCTAGTTACGCTCATCTTATTGAGTTGAATTGTTGTTGTTGTTGTTGTTGTTGTTGTCGCTCCACTGAGGGCCTTATAACCATAGAGCTGTAAAACCGGACAAAAATGTCAATCTGCGACAAGTGCTGATTAGAGTATGGCTTAGAGGAAGGCGCTTTTTGCATTGATAGCTAGAATGAACATTTATCGAAGTTCTGATAGCAAATTTTATGGTACAGGAGTTCTGGAAAACCTTTTTTGTGGCGTTTTAAGATAAGTGGTTTTGAGAAAAAAGTAGCAGATTGATTTAGGCCCAATAGATCTTTTAGCTAAGATTCGAAAAAAGAATCCGTATCGAACGATAGCTTGATACATTTGTAGAATATTGGAATGTATACAATAGTGATAGAAGCTCCAACGCCACATAATGGAACCTTGTGTAGAAAAGCGAAAAGTTATATTAGTAGAATCAGTAAGGAGATATTTTGTTTCTACAAGTGTTGGGAAATGAGTCTCTCTGTTGACCGAGCGCCACCATCAAGTCAAAGAGTCGAGAGAAACGAGAGACTCATCGTCATAAGTCTATCCCAGCCCCACTTGTATAAATCCTTTCAAATTTCCTTGTCCACGTCGGATTTTATAAATTGAATACACACTAGAGATTTTCGCTAGAGAAATCCGTGGTCTAATGTGCGCATGCACTAGCATCAATTCAAAAGATTTTTCTCACTTTTAGCTTGAGATGTGTTAAGTAAAGACTCACTAAATAATTCTAACTCAAAATCAATACGATGATATGAATACTTTGGAATATCATCATTAATTGCAAAGTCTACTGGTATAGATGGTCTACTGTTATTATCAATCTTAACTATAATTATTCAAAACAATCTGTAGTTAATTCTTGATATATAAATAAGGAAACTTTGTGTGATAAGGTGAGCTAAGGAGTCCCAATGGGTTGGTATGGCACGTGCAAGGCATGCTATGCTGGTTGAAGTACAGCCTTTGAAACAAATCGTATCGATAGCATCTACTATCATCCTCAGCCAAGAAACAACTTGTATGAATTTGTTTTTATTTCCTTAATTATTCAAAGCAACCTCCATAGGTGATTTTGATCATCAAATCTACAGAGAAGGAAACTTCATATGGAAAAGATATTTAGCGAGTCCCAAATTAGTCAAAGCAAAGCGTTTCCACTGGATCTCCTATCCTCCAGGATATATAAAGCAAATGATCATGTGTAGTTTCTTCGCTGAGCTTTCCTTATATGTAGATTTGATGATTGAGAACTCACTATGCAGGTAGTCTAGAACAGGAGATGCTATCAAAACGTTTTGTTTTGAATCATTTGGGACTCTCACTTTTTCACCTGAACTTTTCTTCTTTGTAGATTTATATTGTAGACAATTGTAACTTGTTTGAATTCTGGATCATTTATCATCGCTCAGGCCAAATCATTTGTGAGCAAAATTAATGCAACAAATACTCCCACAGATCCGTGCTAATATCTTTTGAAAGACCTTTTTTGTGCATGCAAATGTTATGATATGGTTTTGCCTTTACTCTTTAGAGTCTCTTCATAACACAGAAATCAAGACAATTGCTTTTGATTTCGGTAACACCAGTGGCTATGACAAGATTGAAAATGTACTATCTGGGTTGAACATTGGTGTTCTAGGTAATGTAGCTATACTAATACACATTACTTTGAAACGTTATAAATTTCAACTTTTGGAGACACTTCCCGTGAATATTCTTCTGTAGAACTTTAGCCTTTTAAAGTTAAATTACTCAAGTAGTGCATAAGCAAGGACATTCTTGGCTTTTGTATTGTTTGTTCGGTTGCACGAAGATAATGATTATGAATATAATATATAGCCTTTAATATCATGTTTAGACGTTTCAGGCATATCAGGCATTATGATTAGGCATTTATGACCGAAACGTCTAAGCATAATATTCAAGGCTATACATTATATTCATAATCATTATCTTTGTGTACACTCAAACATTTATAGCCACATGTACAAACAACTGATGTATTCGTTTGTTTGCCATGGTGCAACATTAAGTTTTGCCCCAAAAAAGACTGCACGAGGTAGCATGCCTCAATCTGTGTTGCTCTAACTTCTGCAAGTTATCAATTTCTTTTATATCGTTCCTAAGATGGAGCAACTCACAGTATTTTGCTCGTATTTTACCTTTTTATCCTTGGATTTGTATCCTAAATTTCATATTATTTTCATTATTAATTTTGTAAAGCTAGTGTTACATGGTGCAATTGTCTCGCAATGGCTATTGAGGAAATTGCAGGGATTTTTTTATTAGTGTGTTTCACAGTGCAATTATTTCTGCAACTGGCAATCATTCAGGCTGCACAACGGTCATGGAGCTGATGGCACACTAACTTTGTTCATTTTGTGTGCGTGAAATTCAGAATTGTAATGCAAGTTGCGGAAACAGATCTTACACAGTGCAATAGCCCCTAAAATACTTAAATTCTTTGCGGAAAGAAGAACTGAGTCCCTGGTGGTGGTGGTGGTGGTGGTGGTGCACATCACTCAATTTATAGCCCAAGATTAAACCTGAGCTTTTAACTTGTAGTAGGACTACACGTATCTATAAGTACGTCATTAACAGCCTCTCTATCACGTTAATTCTAATATATGGACTTTCTCTTTCTTCTTCCTTCCATTGTATTGTAGGTAATCGCTTCCGGTAATAACTCTATATTTAAGTTGTTGATAATGTAAATTCTTTAGTCAGTATCATGATCATCGTCACATAACAACATCTTGTAGAAGAGAGACGGGAGTTTAATTGCATGAAACTCGCATACAAAGCTATTCATTATGAAAACTGGCCAACAATCAACCAAATAGAAATCAAAACTACGGGTCGCATGCTTCGCAATTTGTTTGTAAATTTATTTTGATTCGATTAACTACTATAGCTAACAATATATACACATATATACATATATACAAAGTTAACTAATCAAAATCGAATATAACTACAGGAAGTAAATTAAATTTGTTTTTGTTTTATAAATCATAAAATTAAATTGCACTAACAGGCACTAATTTGTAACACTAGGCAGGCAATGACAAGCACTGCATTTACAGGAGGGTCCGTCCCATCGTTTTATCAGATTTTTAAAAGTTTTCAAGTTTTCTGCTGCTTTCAGCTCGATTGGTAGACCATTCCAAATCTGTGGCCCAATAGACATCAGACTGTTGGACCCGAATGTTGTTTGATTAGGCCTAACATGGGCTAAGTTATTTGGATTTCTTAATGAATAATTTGATGACCGTAATTTAAAAACGTTTTGCATGAACTGTGGGTTCAACTGTTTCACTGTTTTGAATATTTCTATGCACAGGACTCTTTGGCGAGCAATGAGCATTGTGCATTTATCTGACTTCGAAAGCAAATCGTTATACGAACTGGTATGATCATTATAGAGAAATCTTAGAGCGCGTTCTTGTAACTTTTCAATTTTCTGTAATGATTTGGAAGATGAAAAATACCAGACCAAGGGACAGTAATCAAAATTAGAATATACAAAGCTCTGAACAAGAATCGTTTTTTCTTTACAGCCAATGAACGACTTTAATCTTTTAAGAACATTTAATTGTGCTGCAGCTTTTTTGCAAAGATTCGAAATATGTGGGTCGAAATCAAGTTTATAATCCAGCGTAACGCCTAAAAGTTTCACAGTCTCCTCAGATTTGATTATTTTGCCGTTAATGTTAATTTGTTCTCCACTAGTAATTGTCCGGTTTTTTCTGAGCAATATAGCATGGAATTTTTCAGGGTTAGCAATCATTTCATTTTGTTCCAACCAGGACAAGGCAACTCCTGTTTCTTTTTCTAAAATATTTACAAGATCGGGCATGCTTTTAGAAAAATAAGTGAGTGTATTATCATCAGCGTAATTATAAAGCGTTGCCTGTTTTATAAAGTAAAATAAGTCATTGATGTAAAAGTTGAAAAGGATTGGTCCCAGCACAGAGCCTTGGGGTACACCAGATATAACCTCTTGAAAAGAACTATACGTATTATTTATCCTAACACATTGTTTTCGTCTTTTGAGGTAAGAATAGGTAAGGACTAGTGCATCTTCGTCAAATCCATATGCATGTAATTTGGCAATAAGTAAGTCATGCGGAATACAGTCGAAGGCTTTTGAAAGATCCATTAGGATTGCTCCTACGAGATAGTCGTTGTCGAGGTTAGCCCTCCAATCTTCTATGAGACGTATCAAGACGTGTTGAGCTCCATATGTTCGTCTGTATGCCGCAATAAAGATAGAAAGCGTGCTATCTAAATGTCCAATCAGTTGATGTTTTAGAACTTTTTCATATATCTTTGAAAAGGTATTGAGAACACTAACTGGGCGAAAATTCCTTTCTACTGTGCGATTTGGTTCCCCCTTATCCAAAGGGCAGACCGCTGCCTTTTTTGCATCGTTTGGGAAACTAGAATTTCGAATGCTACTGTTTATTGCCGTGGTTAAAGTGTTTGTAAGCTCGTTAGCTGCGAGAGATACTAACTTCGGGGGTATTTGGTCTTCACCAGTAGATTTTCTGCCATCCAATGATTTCAATAGTTTTGCAACTACTTGATTGTCTATCTCATGAAAGGTGAAAGTGTCTAACACTTTCTCTGGGTTTTGAATAACAGCTAGGACACTAGGGTGGTTTTTATACTTATCAAGAATCAAGCGAACAACTTGGCGGTCGTCAGAAATTCCAGTATCTTTAGCAAGGCTGATGGGCTTCTTACCGCTGGATTTTTCTACTATATTTACATAGTGATCATTGAAAATCTCTGTCAATTCCTGGTCATCAGTTATAACGGTATCATTTTTCACAAGAGAAATATCGCTACTTGTAAGTCCTCCTTTATTTGAAAGAAATGGTTTAACAAGATCCCAGAATTCTTTATTAGACATAGTTCCATGTTTAGTTGCTTCTTTAAAGTGGTTTTTCATTGCCTTCTTTCTTATGGAGACACATTTATTTCGTTGCTTTTTGAAATTAGTTCTATTTTCTGTGGTAGGATTTTTATTTAGTCTTTTTTTGAGCCTCGATCTTGTATAAATTGCTTTCTGTAATTGCTGATTCATAAAAGGAGCAGTATTTCCCCTCTGAATTTTAGTTTTTAAAGGAGCATGTTTATCTACCAATTTTCGGAAAGCAGATGAAAGATTCCTATAAGACAAATCTGCATCATTTGAATCTACTTTAAAGTCAGTATTCTTTACATCTTGAAGAAACTTTACAGGGTCAAATTTTTTATAGGTACGATATTTAATCATCTTAGGTCTGAGACGGGGTATGTGCGTTTTCATTAAAGTTGAGACAAGACCATGAAAGTCGCTTAGACCAGTTTCAAAAACAGTAGTATTTTGAAAACATCTGGGTTTATTCGAGCATGACGTCAATCGACGAACTATGACCTTTTGTGAAACATGTCTTAGCCTTTACTAAATTTGATAGTCCAAACACGTCAATGAAGGAATTTAACTTATTATATCCGGGATGCTGAATATCATGAGTGTCAATATTTATATCGCCCATAATCATAACATTATCGTATTTGTCCAAGGCCAAGTTTAATGAAGAAGACAGTTCTCTGAAAAATAGATCTAAGTTGGCAGCATCTGGAGGTCGGTAAATGCTAAAAATAGCCCATCTCTTTTTGCAAACCATCAAATCAGAACAGATGATCTCGATCAAAGGACTCTCAAATTTAGAAACTCTATTGCAGACAACCCCTTTCCTAATAAATTGCATCAAACCCCCACCAAATTCATTCCTATCACGACGAATCGGTCTTTGATAGTTATTTATAAGAAAGGTCTCAGTTTTGAAATCTGAATTTAGTTTAGTTTCTTCTATTACCAAAATATCAGGCAAGCATCTTTCCATCACCAGTCTCAAATCAGTTATTTTGTTTCGAATACTATTTATATTTAAGAATCCAATTAAAGGATTGTTCGGATGTTTTGTTCTTAGATTAAAAAACTCCTCAATGTCACTCGAATTATTCGGTTGCGTGGATCTGATTGAAGATACGGAAGAAGAAAGTTCAGATTCACTAGGCGTATTTGAGGAACATATGGTAAGATTAGAGGGAGAAGAAGGCGAATAGAGTTGTTCAGGTGACCCTATGCTGGGAACTTCATCATGTTTGCTCTTTTCTAAGGAGTCTGGTGAACTACCAAGGTCTGGTGGGCATGTTAATGTATGGCTTTCTCTAAATGAAATAAATAGCAATGGCAATGACCTAAAGCTCATGTCTTCGTTGATAAAAGGAACATTTCAAGATCAAGCTAGCAAACAATTCAACAAACTTCCATCTGCTATTCGACACGAAACAACTCTATACTCTTTCTGTAACAATCTACGGGAACAGCTTTTTATGCGAGCAAATGAACGACTAACTACTTAACTATTTTTTCGAGTTTCTTGATGACAATTCATCTTAACTTTACATTACTTTCAATTTCAATCACTATTCCTTTAATATTATTGTAAACATAGGGAAAAAAAACTTTTTAGCTAGAGTTGAAGAGCCACACTTTAGTTGTGGATATGCTCTTAAAAACCATGTATGTATGTATGTATGTATGTTATTGTCTCCGTGTCTGCGCACGTAAAATCGCAACCTGAATATGTAACCTTGTTCCCGTTACAATTGCTGGAGGACCTCCACCAGCTATAACAGGGCTTGAAGTTGGGAGACAATGTTCCCTGTTACTTTGAGTAGATCTATCAGAGCGAAGACGATTGACGTGACGTGTGACTCGGATTGAGGTGCAAAAACTGACTAATTAATATTCCAAAATCAACAAGTTATATTACAGTGCAAACGGAACTACGTAATCTACCAATCTACATATGCTAATTATGCTAATCATGTGCAAACAAAGGGAGGTATAACGCATTGTGTAGTCCTGTTACAAACTAAGGGGGGAGAATTGCCTTGTGACATCTTTTCTCGTGAAGGCGTCGTGCAACTAAACTCCTAACCTTACCTACTGTTCTAATAAAAGACGGAGAATGTGTCAATTTTCAACCTGTTTGACAAATCTGCCTTACAACTATCACATTGATTTTAAGTTTTGAAATTAATTCAAAAGAAGAGATGCCAATTCAGTTCTTTGAATTGAATCATGTGTTTCCATTGATGATTGATGATTTTGCAATTACAAAGATTGTTTCAGAAATGCTTGATCAAAGCCTCTTTATGAAGTACTGCTTTAAAATTGTTAGACAGTAATTGTTCTCGAGGCGAACGAGAATGTCAAAGTTGCATACTTTGACAATCTAAAACTGCTTGTATTGTTTGACTTCTGAGTAAGAACACTTGTTTTCTTTACTCCCAAGCTGAATCATGCCCAAATTTATTTTTTGTTTATTGTTGATTTTCTTTCACAATTACACATTTTCTTGTTGTGTAGCTATTTATTTTAGCATTTGTTTTCCAATTTATTTAGTGAACAATGTTGGAATGGGTTACGAGTACCCAGATTGCTTGGATACTTTTTCAGTTGAATTCTGTGAAAAAATGGTCCACGTTAACATGCTGTCAGCTGTGAAGGTATGAATGCAATCACATGCATGAAAATCATCCAAACTCATTATCTTTATTATGTTGAAATTGGAACAATGACATATTCTTATAATTCTGTTGTAGCTATGTTTTCGATTGGTATGTTCTCATTTTATGCAATAAAACGCTTTATGGGTTGGACAAAAAATGAAATGTTCGCAAATTCAATATGCGGAGAGAGACAACTTAAAGGACAAGTCCGGGGTTGGTATGATTCATGATAAAATATAAGATAATACTGCTATGAATGATGTATGGTACTTTTTTCCACTATTTTTTGCCTTCTCCTTGTGAAAATACGTATTCAAATAAGCAATTTGATTGAAGTGACGTCATATCGCACAAACGAAAACGAGGAGGTGTGATTGTTTTTTTGCCTCTTTATCGTTGCAAGCCTCTTTATCGTGTACTCATGCATTGAAAATTGCTCAAGAACACGATAAAGAGGCTTGCAACGATAAAGAGGCGAAAAACAATCACACAGCCTCCTTTTCGTTTGTGCGATATGACGTCATTTTGCTCGAATTGCTTATTTGAATACGTAATGTAACAAGGAGAAGGCGAAAAATAGTGGAAAAAAGTATCATACATCATTCATAGCAGTATTATATTGTATCTTATCATCAATCATACCAAGTTTGGTTGATAGCTGCAATGCTGAAGTTTGTTTGAGATTGTCGTTCTATTTTTCCGAGCATATGAATATTGGTGAAATAGGATTTATGGAAATTATTTTATTTTGAAATGCGTGAACGAGGAATCTCTTCACTTAGAAAGTGATTTTACAAAGTATCAGATTATAGATCATATACTTTATTGTCATTGTTACGATTTGATTCTTAACTGCTGCGAGGAACGAAAAGTGTTTTTTGAATGGGAAGATTGTTTTATTCTTGATAGAGGGGTTTATGCCTTTTACATCGATTTTGAAGTTACATATTTTTCATAAAGAAAGCTTTACCTGTTTTTTTATGCCCAGAATAATAGAACAAAAATCACACAATACTTCAGCCTTTTGGTTATCAACCAATCTTTGATTCATTCTTATACCTCAAATATTCTCCACATGAAGAATTTTCAAGCACACAAAGTCCATTCGGTATAGCATTCCTAATATCGGCTGCCTTTTTTAATGCTTCTATTTGTTGTTATCTTCAAAATGAATCCTGAAAAGTCAGCAACTGCTCTGAAGAATTTTTTTATCGTGTTCCATAAAAAATTTTGCAACCCACGTTACTAATTACAACGTTAACAATGCTGCTTTGTGGAGGAAAAACTCTTAGATTTGGATTGCTGGTGACAACACTTTCAAATGCTTTAACTGTTTATGTATAAGGAGCAACACAATTAGAAACGATGCCTGACTCGACCTCGTTCCATAATCGCTGCACTGTGACACTTATATGCATCGTATTCGGTCATGAGGAGAGTGGTGTTTAACCTAGGCTTTAGGGATTTTGGAGTGTGTCATAAAATCTAGATAACCGGTGCTATGCATTGGTCCACGCAAAACTTCACTTTATTTTTTGTTCAAACACAAAACCAAACTAGCCTGATCTTCTGATTTAGAGAAACTAATGTGTATGCATGGTGTCCCAAGGAATTTGAGCTCCATTTATGCGGCAGTTTTGGAGGAGCTATAACTTTCTCTGGCTTCTTTTTGATATAGTTGCATATGATAGGTTTCGACATGGCATTCAGAGCTTATTTGAGTCAATTTGACATGTTGCTGATTTAAGACAGAAGAAATCAAGTAGGTAGTTGGTTCAAAAGCACTACCTTGTTCGTTTGTTCTTGAAAAATTTCGAATTCAGGTAGATATTGCAAGAAAGGGGCTTTTGTAATTTTCGTTTTTTCTTTTAAGTTTAATGCTTGATTTTGTCTACACTTGAAAAGGTTTAATGTGCTCCAAAGAAGATTTTTCAGATTCATCGGGAAAGTTCTCTTAAGTGTGATCGTCTGTGTAAGGATGCTCAATTCAATGGATGTTCTAGCTATGAAAAAATGAAATTCTAACTTGGACGCCCGTTAATTCGACCAAATGTATATCTCTGTGGAGAGTTGGATTTATCGGAGCTGAGGAGTACAGTCTGTTCACTCAACTCATAGAAGTTCAAGCTCTCCATAATTTAGCTTGTGTATATGTGCTCTTTTTTATTCAAACATGGATGAAAGAAATTTTTGACAAAAATCCATGACATGCAATGCTATTTTGTATCTGAAAGACAGCTCAAAGAGGGACTGCAAGAGGAGTTGATATGAAATGTGGAGAAATGATTAGCACCGTGGTTAATGAACCCATTTCCAGATTGTTCCATGACTGAAAGCGAACCGACTGCACCTTTAAGCCTGCAAAGCCTTCTGGTTTCTTGGAATGCTCATATGCTAGCAATCACGTTACTAGGTTATCCGATGAGACGTGAGTCAAATACATCCTTTGCTTTTAGTCAGTGCTCAGCTGTAGCTTCAAATCTAAAATGTATAACATTCAAATGTACTTCCTTGCAGATGTCACATATTGTTCTGAAAGGAATGCTTGCAAGGTATGACGAAACCTGGTGCTTACTTTTTAAACTCTTCCTACCGATTGTTTTTAACGTATCCTATTGTATAAAGATAGGAAAGAAAGAAAGAAAGAAAGAAAAGAATTAGGAGGTTCGATATTCAAATTCTTTGGAAAGGGGCATTCCATATGGAAACCATCCCTGAAAGATCTAACAAATGCGTAATTGCACATGCATCTATGAATACGGCTTTTCCTGAAAACTGTCATCAAACTTATGATAGACAAAGCATTGAATCTTTCATTGTAACTTGATACATGGTAATTTGAAAATGTTGTGTACTTTATGTTTTCAAAAATTGTCTCAGAAAATGATGAACATTGGTAGAATTGCAACAGAGAAATATCCGAGAATTAGGTGCCTTGGTATTTTTACCCCCAAATATTGGTCAAACGCTGCATGCTTCGTAACGCTGTAAATTTTAGAGTAACATTCAGTTTACTGTGAGCTATCAAGCATGCAAAGAACTTCTCAGCACACACCATGCAGCTCTTGTGTTCCATTTCAATAAATTGAAACTTTCCACTCGGGATCAAAGATTCGTAAAAGTCAAGAAAAGCAAAGAGAGCGCAAATGCAATTCCCTTGACCACCCTGGATAGCCTCATTATGAAATACAATCAAATCAGTAGGTCTAGATCTCTGTATATGGTTGGACTGACTACAGCTGGACTGACAATCTTTATACAGGGTGTCTCGGAAAAATTGTTCGACGTTTGATTAAATGTTAAAAAACAACGATACAATATACAGGCTTCTGGTTAGATAACCCTCTTTCTAAGATTTTAAATCAATTTTAGACGCCAGAATCGTGCGAATCTGAAAGCGAAAGCTGAAACCAGACGCCCCTAACTGACTTGTTTTCCAAAAAAACGTCCCAAAATCGAGGTAAAAGAAGACTGTCCAATGTTTTACCTCTCGTTGATATCAGAGCAAACCAAATAGGACTTGCAAAGTTATTTAATTCTTGTAACCGTTGCCAAAATTTATTAAGAATGCAAGTATCTAAAAACATGGAATGAAAACTTATCAATGAGAGACGGGGCAATTCCAAATTGTGCTGAACAGGATTCCTCCAAGCATCCATAACCTTGATTCAATGTTATAGAAAGCTAGTTTATCGAAAGTGCTTTTATATTTGGTGTTTTTGCACGGTTTTGCCCTTTTTTGGTACTCTTTGTTACTGCCTTATTTAATGGCGATTACGCCCACTTGTAACACGCTGATGATGGATCTTGGAAATTGATCTGAACCGTTTCGGCCTGTGCTTAATGCACAGTGGTCTTCTAGTCCCCTAGCGCTGTTCTAATTTAGTTGTTTACTCGCTTTTATATTCCATTTGATTTGCTTTGAATTAACGAGATTCCACTTTCACCATATATGCAATTTAGGGGCATCTGGTTTCAGCTTTAGCACTAACTTAAACTTCGACAGCTCGTAGCTCCGTGAATATTTTGCCGATTTGCTAAATTCTGGTGTCTAAAATTAATTTAAAATCTCATCGATATGGTTATCTTACCATGGAGCCCGTTCATTATTTCGTTATCTTTTTATTTTTAATCAAACGTCGAACAATTTTTTGGGACACCCTGTACAATGTAGTTGGACTGACACTCTTCATACATAGACTTGTCCATTGGATTGTCTTATCAAATCCTAAATTCACATACGTGTGTTCATTCCATTGTGTGGTTGGTAGTCAATGTTATTCTTTATTAGTTACTGACAGTTTTATCACAAATGTTTTTACTTTCTGTCACATCAACAGGAAGAAAGGCATTCTTATTCACATCGCATCCGCTGCTGCAAATTTCCCAATTGCCATGCTGACTCTCTATTCTGCAACCAAGGTACAAATCTTTCCTGGGGCCTGTTGACATGAGCCCGGCTAATGGGCTGGCTCGGTAAACGAGCTGGCTCGGTAGATGAGCTGATAATAATCCTGTGTTCTGTGATTAAATGGAGAAACCCAAGACCGCTTACCGAGACAGAAACTGGCCACGTGGCTAAAACTTACACGCTTCCATCGTCTAGATAAGAAGCGCATGAACAGTGAAGACGTTTTCGTCTCCGTAGCTGCGATGCAATGTTTAGATGGGGAAAATGTCATCCCTTCTGCCGAGATCTCACCAATGTTCAATGAGATCTAGCTTACCAGGCTGGCTTGTTTCTCCTTATAATTGAAATCCAATTTTCCTATTGATTCCTTAAGATAATGAAATCTCGCTTCCCTCGCTTCTCATACAAAAAGGCCCCTAATTCTAGTGCAAAGGCTGCGAAAGAGCCTTTCCAGATGATTAAATGTTGTCTTTGGCCTCAAAAATGTCATTCGGTGGCCAAATTGTCATCCGGTGCCCAAATTCATCCAGAGTTCAAATCTGAAGTCATCTTTCTTGCAAAGGATCGGACTGGACATCAACATAGGTTTTAGATAAAAATTCCCGTTAATGAGAAGTTTTTTTGTGTCAGTAATTTTGCATTATCGCCAATCTCCCCTGACATCTAATTTGAGACAAATTTTTTTGTCAATGAAAGTCATGTAGATCCCCTAGTTAAATAAATTGCCACTTGGGTTTGGTAGATTGAATGGCATATTGTTGATAAACAGGATGTTATATGGCCAATAAACCAAAGCGTCAGACGACATTGCGTTTTTTTTCCAAAAGGTCTTTAACCCTATCAAGCCTAGGGTATTTGATGCTCTAGGAAGACTAGGGGGCTGATTTGGCCCCCCTGTTTTATTTCTGTTCTGGACAACGTAGAGCCTTGAAACTTGGCATGTGTATAGAACATCATGAGCTGGACCCAAAAATAAAATCTATTTTAGCTATGTCATGTGACCTGCTCATGGTTTCACAATGTATGATTTTCAAAATCAATTGGGTTCAGTACTAAAAATCTTTAATCGTTGATTGTGAGAAAACTGAAAGCAGTAAGGACATGAGTCCAATTTTAGTGTATTCTGTGATTGAAAGCATAGGAATCATTCGTCGTACATAGCCGATTGCTTGTCGCCCATGGTCGAAACCGCCAAAGCCTCATTTTCACAGACCAATCAGACGGCTAAAAAGCGAAGGAGACAAAAGAAATCCGTGAAGATTTTCCTAAATTTTACCTACCTTCATAAAACGCAACCAGGACAAAAAACTGCTAGAGATTTCCCGAATTTTTTTAAAGAAATCTACTCTCCAGATGTTTGGGAGTACAAGTTTGGATGCCGGTTTAAATATCTTCAGGATTGGCGGAGTTATTGCCTCTCCAATAGACAAAATCGGCGAAGGCTTGTCGAGACCTGTTTACGCCACTTCAAGTCAGGTGATAAAGCCTCTTGATAAAACCTCTTTTGAATTTTATAAGTTATTTCGCAACGAGCAAACTTTTGCTATGAATGTAAAAAGTAACTAGTACAATACAGACACTTCCCTAGAGTATTGCCACATGACTTGAAATGCGCGAACAAGCCTTTGTAGACTTTTTCAATTCACATAGAAACCGTAGGGGCATTGAATCTCCAATAAAAGAAAATTTAGCGAAAGACAATAGCAAGAACAATTGAAAACACAGATTGTGGCGTTTTCGGGTCGTTCTTACAACAATCACTATTGTTATTACTATTGTCTCCCGGCCAGAATATCTTATTGTTCAAGGTTCAGTGCCTTGTCAGTTTGTTTGTGGCCATAACTCCACCAGTCCTGGAGATATTTTAACCGGCATCCAAACTTTTACTCCCAAACATCTGGAGAGTAGATTGCTTCAAAAAAATTCGGGAAATCTCAAGCAGTTTTTTGTCCTGGTTGCGTTTTATGAAGGTAGGTAAAGTTTACGAAAATCTTCACGGGTTTCTTTTGTCTCCCTCGCTTTTTAGCCGTCTGATTGGTCCGTGAAAATGAGGCTTTGGCGGTTTCGACCATGGGCCACGAGCAATCGGCTATGTACGACGAATGATTCCTATGCTGTGATTGAATAGCTTTTGCTTTGAAAAGAACAATTAGTAGAAATGATGATGTAATCACACAGGAATTCAAAGAATTTGCGCATGCGTGCAGCTGAAATACGCATGATAATAATTTTAAAGAAGAAAAAAATTATGTAGTTGGATGGAGGATCCAAAGTAGCATAAATTCCTCGAGTCTCATCGTTTTTCTACATTTCCTGTAGATATTAGAATTTATTTGACATTTTGCAAGATTGATCATGCTTATCATGTTGATCATGTTGATTGATCATTTTGCAAGAAATTGATCATGTTGACCCCCTGGAATAAATTTGATTTTTTTAAGGAGTTGAATTTTAATGATAAGAAGGATTAAAACTAAAAGTCAGAAAGTTTCAATGTTGTAAGTGCACTTAGTAAAAATCTACAGCTAAAACACCGCTAGGTGGGGGGGCTGATTCAGATAAATACTTTGCCAGAATTCCCCAGTAAGCCATTCCTTTTTTGTTGAGCTTGAAATTTAAAACTTTGTACCAACAAGTTCTACCTTCGAGAGTCTGTGACTAAAACCCTCACGAAGATCGATTCTTCGCCTAAAGTTGGAAATCATAATTGTGATGAGACCTCCGAGACAAGGCTTTTGAGACAAGGCAGTGACAAGACCCGGTCTTGCAAAATGACTTGTTGGCGTTTGCTGCAACGTACAATCACGCATTATTCAACAGTTTAACTTAGTTGCAAAAATTTATTTCCCTAATTGGATCAAATCGATCTACCGGATGACCAAAATAAGTGAACCGAGTAATCTGTTGGACGAAGTAAAGTAACTGACTGTAATCAGTAATTCAAACGTTGTTAAGTAGCTAAATGTCTAGGCTACGTCGCTTTTTTCTGCTCTTTCAATCGAGATTGCAGACAGGCAAAATTAAGGATTTAGTGAATACAGAACAGCAGTTCTAACACCGGTCGAAATTTATCAAAAACGGGGTATCGAGTTTGATTATCGCTGCAAAGCAACAGAGAGCAATAACACAATGAATATATTATCCTAGGAATATGCAGATCAGATTGGAATGCATTGAAACAACACCCTTGTGGTAAGCAAGGCGCCGGAATGATTTGACCGCTCTACATAGAGCACTTTGCGCCTGCGGGTTGCTTTGGAAATCGGAGAGGCCAGAATTCGGGTTCATGACTTGTGGATGGACTGGGAGGGGGGGGGGGGCTGGGGTCTGTCAACGGGTTTTCGGAAAGCTATCCACTTCTAATTATATAAATTTGCCTGTATACTTATTTCTATGATGAATTTTTACGGAAAATTAAACCCACCCATATGGGTGGCACATACCTGTACCCTCTAAGGAGTAGATAAGCTTATTAGAAATTTGAAACATCAGTGCTCAAATAGAAATGTGAGAATTATCTGGTTTTGGATTCACATTTAATCATCTCAAGTCATGGAGTTATTTCTTCAAATAGTTAGCTATCTTGTTTACTCGAATCATACTTTTTTAAATCCGCATTCCCTCTCATTCGTCTTCATGGAAAAGATTTTATTTCCTTTCCACACACTGCACAAACTGTATCACAAGGAGATTAGGACTATCTATCGGGTGTCCCAAAAAAAGTACTCCCGTTTGACAAATCACCAAACTTTCATTATATGACCGATCTTCTGTTTTCTTTTTTTGCCAAGTAGATCAAAGACCACATTATTTTTCCAGACAGCTGATCTTGTAATTGGTTTAAAATTAGCAAATTTAGCTCTTCTTAGGGCTACCTGGTTTTGACTCATACTGCAAAAAGCATTTATGCTTGCCAGATCAATTTTTTGTGCATAGTAAGCTTCTAGGTTGGTCATAAATGACGGAAAGAAATGCACACTTTCATTGGAGACTTCGATGACGATGAAAAATCTGAAAATTTTGACTGTTAGGCAAGGTTGAGCGTTCTGCTTAAACAGTAGGGCTCAAAATATGGTTTTTCAACCTGTAATTTTTCTATCTCGTTGCATCAAAAGCAAAGATTTTAGCATCTATAAATATTTTTAGGTCTTTGACAAACAAGTCAAAAAGAAAATTTTATCAAAGGTTCGATAATAAATATTTGGTGATTTTTAAACGGGAGTACTCTTTTTGGGACACCCAGTAGGATGCAAAGCAATTATCAAAGAATAACAAAAATGCTGCATGATAATAGTTCGTTGTTCTTGATCATTCATTTACAAAGTAAAGCAATCGTATGGTTTAAATTTCCTCTTGTCATGAAACATCAACGATTCTGCTGTATTTTTCAGTTTTCCCACCTTACCAGCAGCACTATCACGTGAAAAAGTAGCCTCGTATCCAGTCAATGGTTGCGCAATGATGCGCGCGCATAAAAACATTTCGGCCCCTTGCTCTCGTGGTATCAGAATATTCCTTACGTCAGGAACAGGAAATTTGTATTTGTTTTTGATAATCTTTTTTATGCACTGGGAATTTCTATCTGACATGACTATTCCGAAGCCAATGCAAAACATATTCATTATTTTCTCGTAATGATCAAATCGATCCAATGATTTTGATGAATTTGATGGGTTTTTAGGTCTCTGTGGAGCAAGAGATGTGGCTCTCCTCAAATGGCCAGGCCTGAATATCTGTTTGCAAGATTTCAATGGCTGTTGAATAATAATAATAATAATAATAATAATAAAGAATTTATTTAAAGTTGGATACAAAGTTTAGTTTACTCTATAAATAGCGCAACTAATTGAAACCAACTATTTACAAAAATACAATATTTACAATTTCAGCTACTTATAGATATTACAATTGCAACTGTCTCCATTCCATTGTTTGACATGTATTTTGAACGAGGCTATAGATTGGCTTGACTTTATCTCATCAGGTAAAGCGTTCCAAAGAATACTGCCTCTGAAGGCAATTGAATTTAAGCCGTTTAAAACAGTTCTAGCTTTTGGTAGCTGTAATAGATCTTTTGCTCTAAGGTCGTAAGTCACTTCCTTTCTTATGAACAGATCCCACATGAATGTTGGATTTTGGCAATTTAAAGACTTATAGACCTCGCTCATTGTTTCTTTGTAGAAGCTCTTCGAATGAGGCTTCATAATCATTGAAAAGTGTACGTAGAGCACGTTTGTGGATTTTGTTTATCTCCCTGTTGGCTGTTTTTCCACAAAATATCCAAATTAACGGACAATAGCTAAGGCTTGACAGTATAAAAGCAGCCTTGCTTTACAGCCTTGCTTTTGAAGAGCAACCTTTTATGCGTGATCGGAAAGAAGTTGTTGTTGGCCTCGTGCCTTCCTTTAGGGGGCCTTCTTGCATGGAAACATTACGTTTAAGTAGGCAAGTTTTATTGAAGAACTATATTGCTCTTTGAAGAGTATTCCAAATAACTTCTCATTAAGAATGAAGTTCAGAACTGTATCCCTAATTTTAATGAAGTGAATTTCCGAATCAAAGATACTCCTCTTGCTTTTGAATGACAAATCATGATACTACGCTTCTAAAATAAAAACACTTCGTTGCGCCGCCATCGTGATTTCTTAAGGACCCTACTTTTTGCCTGACAGCTAATTGTTGGAGCCATATGACGTCTTACAAACCTAAAGTTTTAATTTTGTTTTTATTTCTCAGGCATTCCTGGACTTCTTTGCGCAAGGGCTGCAAGGAGAATACCGGGAGCAAGGTATCATCAGTCAGGTATGAAGACATTACCTCCTTTATAATAGGTGGTCAACCATATACAGGAATGACCAGAATAAGCACGAGTTGCTGGTTTCTATCTGGATCAGTTACTTTTTTAATTTGATGGTTCTCACTGGGAATATTTTATATTTTGATAGATTTCCTAATTTGATCGCAAGTTTGATAGTTATTTGTGCCAAACCAGCAACTGTCAGATCGGTAATCAAGTCCGATACTACTAAATCATCCTATGAAAAACTCGGTTCGCAAAATTCCTGAAATGTAATTTCAAACATTTACCGTACATCTGCAGAAATCTGAACCATGACAAACACGATTGTATTATCCCCAGGGATTTACTCGTTTACTTGTTTTTGCAATATAGCAGAAAGTTCATTACAGATGCTACCTTTGTCAGCATTTTAAACATATTTGGGGAGGATTCCTCCTGTAGCTCAGCTGAGAGGCAGTTCTATAACTTTGTTCCGTTAGAAGAATTATTGTTGTCCATTTCCTCACTTTTTCTTTTGCAACCTCAATTCTGTACAAAGGGTACACGGAGAATATTACAAGTTTATAGTTAAAACGTGATACAAATACTGTTCATTTCGCGATTGGAAGACCATTACAGCTCTTTAGTCTCGATGTCGTTAAGTTGATCAATGGTCTTTCAATAGCTGTTCTGCTGGAGGTGCCAAAGCAACTCTTGGTTATAATTCTAGCAATATATTTTGAAGTTTTTATTTAGAGAGCTTAAGAGCTAAGGAAACTACTGAGACTATATCAACTTTTCCTAGGAAATAAAAATGACCTTTACGAAAAGGTGTGGGAAAGCGCGCTCCTTTTGTGGAAGATGGCAGATACGAGGGAATCTTCTCCGCTTTGCTAAACTGGAGCTGCTGTAGGAGAAGCTGTGGATAAAATATGGAATTTAGCTCCAGTTAAGTGGTTCATAAAAGACCAGAAAGGCTTCAGCATGAAAACAAATGCTTGCCTGCCACATTAACACAATGTTTAGCACTTTTTACGAGGAGGAAATGTTTATTTATTGAGTTATTTAAGCGAAGTTTGGACTCCGTGATCATTAATGATGAAGGCCTCGTATTCGTTAAGATAAATGCTCGATTTCTGTTTACGAGTGGAGCTTATTTCCCATAAATTGCAGGAATACTAACAGTTTTGCATGTCAAAAAACTGCCAAGAAACAAAAAAAGATGTGTTCTCATTCCAATTAAGCCAGAAAGGTGTACGATGCATGTTTCCCGTCTGAGAGTTCTCTGCATTGAGATTTTTGAGACTTTATAAATCTAAATCCATCTTTCATGCATGATATTTTCAAAATTAGATTCTCTACACACTCATCACGAAACCTAAATGATTTACAACATTATATAGACCAAATCAAGTCACCTTTGGTTCTAACAGCCTACAATCATTGGGACCTCAAGTCTGGAATGGACTGCCGAATGAAATAAAATCCGCCGAAAATTTTAATAGTTTCAAACGTATGATAAAAATGTGGAATGGCCCAAACTGTGAATGCAATGCTTGCCAGTATGTCTGCGAAAGTTATTTTTCGTGTATTCTTATTAATTAGTATGACATTGTAAAAATATTCGTTCATGTACATTTATCTAATAATACAATTAATTTATCTATTTATTTTTTTCATCGATTTGGATTAGTTTGCGTGTATATATAAAATTGTGTATAGTAAGCTAGATGTAAATAAGCGAAATAGAGTAAGTGAACAAACAAACAAACAAACAAGCTGAAGCTTCCAGGGCAAGCCTTTCTAAAATATAGTCAACTAAATGAAGGATAGGCGGTTTCTTTGATCTTTCAATTTCCGTGAGTGCGTTTATTGACGAATTTTGGCTTCAATGATGTTTCAAACGAAAGCACATCTCTGTACATATTCATAAAACAAGGCCACTTACCTACTCCAAGCAACTTAACTTGCACCTTTTTACGGGGTGCTCATTTATTTGTAAAACTTTTGATCCGACTGAAAAAATCAAACATAAAGTGCATCTAAATTGCGCCTCTCAACCAATATGTCACCAAAACTATATGTGCCTCCCAGCAAGACAATATACTTTAGCAAATCTTTGACTTGGCATTTCTTCCTCGTTGTACAATTAAAAATCAACAACAGTTCTAACATTTATTAATGATCTGTCGCAAACCAGTTTTCTGTTTCTTTGATCCCGAGAAGCAGAGAGAACAACGAAATGACGAATAGATATTTGATCACGAATATTTTCCCACCAAAGTCTCTCCATTGTTACGAGGCTCAAAGAGCAAAGGAGACCTTTGCCGCCTTCATATAAAACGTTTGTACCAAAAGTGCCTCCATATTCCTTTGGTTAAAAGGGCAACAAATAAGCTCCATTTATTCATAAACAAAAATCTAACATTGGCAAGTAACGATCATACAATCCGAATTGGCCGAACTCAAACAAGTAACTCTTTATTTTCAAATTGCAAGCGTTTGTAAGCCCTTCTGGTCCACTAAGCTCACAGAGACAGGAGTTAAATTCGCCTTTCCTTTTATTACTTTGCCCATTTCAACTGCATTTCAACGTTTTAAGGTAAGGTATGGTAATTAAAGGTATGGACATTATCGATAACAACAATATTATGTGTAGTAATCTGTGGAAAACGGTCTCCACTTAAATGATGGAGGTGTCCGTAAATACTCCGCCAACCTTAGTAAATTTGTTCAATATTGCTAGGGGGTAATGAGCTCGGTCAAAACTAATAACAACAGTAGTTCAAATCATCCAAGGAAGAGATATGGTCTAAAAGTCGCCTTCTTAAATATAATTGCCCTTCGAAAACACAAATCAGAACTGGAGCTAGTCCTTCGCAATAATGATATCGATGTTATAGGCCTAAGCGAGACACGCCTTGCCAAAACTGTCCCTGACTCTGTAGTCTCTATTGAAGGATATAGGATTTACCGCAAGGATAGAGATGTGAATGGAGGAGGTGTTGCGATGTACGTGAAGGAAAATCTCCCTGAACCCACGATTAAGGTAGCAAGTGATAAGCTTGAGCTCATAGCTCTTAAGGTATCACCCAGTGATCATGCAAGGCCTTTTCACATTGTCTGCTGGTATCGCCCCCCCCCCCCCAACTGCCGGGTGTCGATTACACTGCATTTGAAAACCTTAGGGAAATTTTAAAAATCTAGATAAAGAAGAGAAGGAAGTAATTTTGATTGGAGACACCAACTGTGACTTCAAAAGCGCAAAAAATGCAAATGCTAAGAAGCTCAATTTGATTTACTCTGAGTACCAACTTGAACAATTGATTAAGAATTTTACGCGGGTTGCCATGACCACTGCTGAATCTGGTGAGCAAAAAGTAAGTAAGACGCTTACCAATCCAAAATATATCATGGAAGCAGATGCAATAAGAACTGGGATGGTGATCTGGTGTATGGTATTCGGAAAAAGGAATGCTTGGCGACGTAAAGGAAATACGCAAAAAATTGTTGAGTCTCGCAACATGAAAAGATATGATAAAATGCTCTTCCGTCAAGACTTACAACAGATTGACTGGGAAACCATCCTTAGTCCATTCAATAATGATCCTGTAAGTATGGCAGCCACATTTCAGGAGATCTTAGATCAATGACAAGTGAGGTAACGTGTGGCATACCTCAAGGTTCCTGCTTAGGTCCTCTCCTTTTTATCATATATCTGAATGACTTTGAGAAGTGTTTGAAATTTTCCCAAGCAAGTACCCACGATTCTCGTAAAGCCATTCTCGCAAGGCCATTCTCGTAAAGTAAATGCGTTGAATATCTCGAATGCACTCACGTTAAATGGCTCAGATATCAAGCGTGTTACGAAGGCGAACTCGCTAGGTCTGTCGACGAGAACCTAAAGTGGGACGAGAATTAAAAATTGTGAAGGGTAAAGTCTGTGGAGGACTTGCGTCACTAAAGAAATTAAAAAATATAATTCCCCAAACAAAGCTGTGTAGTGTCTATTAAGGCTAATTTCCAGTCAGTAGAATTTTCCGAGCGGGCGGAATTTTAGACAATAAAAGGTCGCTCAGCCGTATCTTTCTATTCAATGCCAGAGCGACATTTTCTCTCGAATACAATAGAAATTCCGCCCGCTCGGGAAATTCCACTGACTGGAAATCAGCCTTTACACTATTGTCGAGGGCTATCTACGTTATGCCAATGAAATATGAGGCAGCCTTCCAAAAGCAAAACTTGATACCCTCCAACGTCTGCAGGACAGGGCCCGGTCAATAATCAAAAGCGCCAGATTCAAGGATAACTGGTCATGTGACTGGCTGAGCGTTGAAAATATTATTCGATTTGATAGATCGGTCATGGCATATAAGATTATGAACAAATTAAGCCCTGAAAGCCTCTGGGATAAATTCCAGCAAAGATCCTCGCAGTCATACTATGTAACAAGGTACTGTAGAGATCTTCAAATTCCAAGACTAAATGCAGAACATGCGAAAAAGAGTTATCACTATTCTGCTATGAAAGGTTGGAACGATATTCCAGTTGATATTAGAGAAGTCCCGACTATTAGTCGCTTTAAAAAAGAACTAAAGGAGTATTTGAAGAGCTGACTGAAAATATCTGTTTAAAAACACGACCCCCTGGAAGAACAGCATCTTTTTTTATTTCGATCTTTTGTTAATTAACCAATGTGTTTATTGTATTTAAGCTGAAGGGAAGTTTCGTGTATAAATAATCATATCATATCATATCACCCTTGGCAGGTTATCCGCCATCCTCCAGATAAGTAGCGCGCCGTCCAAGACCTCTTTAAAAAGGTCTATTACTTTATTTACGTTACTTAGAAATTTCCCTCTTCTTTTCTCAGAGTATCTGCCCATTCCTGGTCTCTACCAAAATGGCTCGCGTCAAACCCGGATTATTCTCCCCTGAACCACTTGCATACGCAAAGCAGGCATTGGGGACAGTTGGAGTTGCCGACAGAAGCCACGGTTATTCAACGCATTTCATCCAGAATTTGATGTTCTCGTGTATACCGGCGTTTTTGAAGGAATCAGGCCAACTTAAAATTATGAAGCAAATGCGAGCCAAAGCCCTTAAAAAGAAGAATAAGAAAGAATGAAGTGACATGATCAAATACCTTGCAAGACGAACAGTGATTATATGTAGTTGTTAAGTGTCCCAACAAACTTCCCACGTTTGATTGACTCTCGTGACGTATCAATGAGAGATATCAATAGACGATTGCGCTAAAGATGGCGGCAAGGAACTTTTTACCAAGATGCAGTGCGATCTTCAATTGAATTCTCATAGAATCGCTAACAATTCGTAATTCGAACGCAATGCATCTTGACGGAAAGTTCCTCGCCGCCATATTTAGCGCAATCGTCTATTGAACTCCCAGGTTTCTCAAAAAAGTACATGGGATTTGGTTGGCTCCAGCAACGTAAATTTAGCTTTAATGAACGGCTAATCACTCTCAAAATGTTCCTCGATGGCTAACTTGAACAGACGTACCTCGTTTGCTTGTAGTTGTTCTTTTAGAGCAGAAATATTAAATGGAATCGACATAGTTAGAAGTTGGCCCAAGCCAAGTTAGAAATATAATCTATTGTATTTGGCAACTTTAATGCATGTGGTTTCATTGCGTAGCTAAGGAAACAACGATCATATAGGCGTGTTTAGCCTATTTATAGCGGCTACGAGATCTACTTACTTCAATCTTAAAAGCACACTTGCGTCCGCCTCCAAACCAGAACATTGGCGTTTTAAATAGGAAAGGTGCTTGCTTGTTTTATTTCTTGCGGTAAAACTACCACAATTAATTTCCAAGGTAAGTAATGGACTCAACTCCTGGCTTCGAGGCGGATGCAAGATTGATCTTTCAAGATTAATATTTCTGCTCTCAGAGCACCAAAAAATGAGGCATCCATATTCAAGTTAACTACCCAGGAATATTTTGAGAGTGATTAAAAATTTAGCCGTTGATTAAAGATAAATTCACATTGCTGAACCTCTTTTATTTTTTCTGAAGCCACCCGTCGAAAGATTTAAATTTCTCTCCAACGAAATGTATGATATAAATTAAATACAGTTTTTGCAAATTTGGTCTCCAGAGAATAGACCTTTTAGCTATTCTATAAAAGAGCCTGGATCGAGCGTTATTTTTATACACGAGGTTCGATAGAGTGGCGTTAGAGCTTCTATCAATATTGTGCATATTCGAAAATTCTACAAAGTGCACTTTGTAGAATTTTCGAATTTGCACAATAGTGATAGAAGCTCTTAACATCACTCTATCGAGCCTCGCGTATAAAAATAAAGCTCGATCCAGGCTCTTTTGTAGAATAGCTAAAAGGTCTATTCGTAAGGAGTAACACACATTCAACGTAGGTCAATATGAGTGTCTTTTCGGAAAAACTAGCATACCAAGCTTTAAATCTCTCTGATTCTGTAATGAGTACAAAAAGCATAAACATTCATAAATGAATTATTTTGATCAAGAGCAATGTTGTTGTTGACCAAATTTTGTAGATAACGAAAATCTTCCAAAAACTTAAGCTGCACCATGATTTTTCAAAAGGGATTGGCAAAACAAAATGTTTCTGTGAGACAGTTTTGATCAAGAGCTGTTTGACTCACATCTATGTTACTGCTTGCTTTCTAACTCCCTCATGACTTCAACAACGCAACAGATTTGCGTGATGAAAGGAGAAGGTCTGTTATCAAATGATACTATTAGAGCAGTGCCGGAAAGACGCGCTACCTAATTCTTGATCACAAAATGGCTGTCGTAGCTTGAAAGGACATGATTTCACCTAGTTCCGACTACGACAGCCATTTTCATCAATGAAAAAATATACAGTACATTTAAGAAAAGAGCAATTCGACCGGGTGTCTCAGAAAGAAGAACCCCCTGCACCTTTCAGCAGATTATTGACAATAGCGAAATATTCACAAATAGATGAATATGTAATTCACAAATACATTAACATCGAAAACGTTCAGGCGGAAAAGTTTCGGAAAAACGACTGCGGACGAACAACTTTCTGGCAAATTGTTTTTGCATAAAGCCAAAATGTATTTTAAAACTAGTTGTGAGTTTCATATTATTTAATCGTGTGCATCAGAAGCATTCAAAACCAGTTTTCAAGATTGCAGACGAAAACAAGAGGTACCTGCAGCGACTCAAGGACATTGCTACTGACAACTGCAATATGGAAACTCCCTTGGATCCCCGATGACAGTATATCTTTTTATAACAATTTGTTGATTAACAAACTGGGAAACAAATTGTTTTCTATTTTCAAAGAATTTAAAACTTTCTGACCTGACCATCAAACGTTTGAACAAAAAAATTGTCCGAAAATTTGATCGTCCGAAAGTTTTTGATTTTAATGTGGATGAATTGAGCAAACAGATTTCAAAATTACTTTACCGAGAATGGTCTCTCCGTTCTAAATTAAACAACATCATAAAGGACAGATACGGCAGATGATGCAAAATAAAACTGAAGGTTTGTCTCTAATTTGATGGCATATATAAGTAAAGACATTTCAACGGTGCAACGTGCCAAATAGAGAACTATGGTGATGGTGATGATGATGAGGATGATGATAATGATGATGATGTATGATCATGATTATGATCATGATGATGTGATGATTATATTCTGAAATTTTGAGGGATCTTCTCGAGAATGCTCCTCAAAGAAACCTTAAAAATCGCATAGAAGTGCCATGAAATTTCAGGTGATTTCGTCCACCAAACAGGATAGCACTTACCAAATGGAAAGAGCTTCAGACGGAACAAGATTTAATCAAACGTGTGGAAATTTCTATCTTATAATCAAAGAATAAAGTAGCATTTATATTGCCAACAAAACTGATTCAGCTTGTTAAATCTTTGTTATGAGCAAATACTATTCAATGCATGTTCCAATTTTCTGACGTATTTTTTTCGTGAATTAGTTTTGAAGAAACTTCCTCCACAGATGTTGGCTTATGCCAGGCCAGGGCATTGAAACCCGCCCGACCATGCTACCGGGTGATCGCAGGAAATATTCCATGCATAATGTCCTGCAGGAAATTTTTCAAAATACATCTTGTACATTCATGCTCTGATGCTCATTGGTTGGTAAAAAATGAAAAGGGTAATGTATGAATTCAAGCAAAATTAGCTGACCTGGATTGCTTCTCGTTTTCTAGTTATATTTGCAGTGTTTAACAACAAATATGGGATCAGTAAAGAAATCAACTGAAAGATTTTCTGAAAATTTTCCAGCAACCTTCAGAGGAGTTGTAAAATTTAGCCCAATTGGTGCAGCCGCTCTTGTTCCAATCCAAATTGACGAAACCTGATGGGTCTATCAAGGTGTGGCGAGATGAGATTTGATTCCTTCAAATCTTCGTTCTGCTCCTTTTAATTTCACTTCATTTCAACACGCTATGTTTAGAACTATTATTCGTATTCAACAGCAATGTTCAATTTCAATAATCGGAAAATTTTGCGATGAGAATGTGTTTAAAGGCTTGCTGAACACATGCAAGAGTCACAAATTCTTAACTGGTTTTACAACCGGATTTTTTAAGGGTGATGTGCGGCCAAAAAGGGGCCTTTTTTCTTCTGTTGATCACAGATTATCGAACGGATTGGCTTTTCATGTTTGAAGGTCTATAGGATATGTCAGTCCGTTAGCTAATCATTGCAGTGGTTTTGATCAGCGACAAGAATTACTGCAATGGTTCCCTCTCTTACAAGTCGTCTTCGCTCGCACGAACCACAATATAGTTTGCTTGCCTTGTATCGGAAGAGAAAAACAAGAAGGGAAATAATCCAAACTATTTTCTAATCATTTCGTTGCAAAAGCAGCTGATGAAATGAAAATTCCTTCAATGAATTTCCTTTTCAATTGCATTCGTTTCTCCTCGCCGTGAGACTTACAGACATATCCCATTGCTCGAGCAGCGAAAATGCTGCCATCCAACAACTACACTGAAATCTTCATTGTGAAGGGAATTCTAAACCATCTCAAACATGCCTAAAAAGCATTTGAATTTTCCAACTCAAAAGCACTTGCAATCTATATATCACTTTCTTTAATTTCCTTTTTCGCAGCAGTCTTCATTTCTTCACGCCATGTCGTCGACATTAGCATGCTTTCTTGTTGGTATGCTCTCTCTTTTCTTAGCCTAGAATTTCAAGTTGACCCTAATTCACCTGTAAGACAGGTGTTACACAAAAATGTTATTCAATTAATTCAGATGGTATGACCCACATTATAGTTATTTTTGTAATCTAACCAATGGAAACACTTTGAAAAACGACTTATACCCCTCCCAGACTGGCAAGGTTGTCGTAAAAGAGCAAGGCCGGCAAGGTAAGGTCGATCTTCAATTTTCAGCCCGGACTCGACGAAGTAAGGTCGATCTTGAATTCTCAAAAGTAAAGCCATGAAAAGGCTAGCAAGAAGTTTCCTTGTTTTCATCACGACTTTACAGGCGTTAGCATCTGCTCAACTGGCAACAACTGGAACATGGTTTCAAGAAATGACCTCCATCAGTGAAAACGACCATGACATTTTCAATGAGTATTTCCATCGATGCAGTTTGAAAGAGCAATGTAATTTTGTTGTTAACGATTTGAATAAAAATATTTTCAACGAAGTATCTGACGAAAAGGACTTACCAACAGATAAGAATGTTTACGCCATTTGGAAAAAGATGAAGAAAGGTAAGCATCTTCTTATGTCGCAATGAACTTCAATAACTTTTGTTCGCAACTTTCTATCCATTTTCTTCTTCTGCTGTACGTAATTTATTTCTCTCGTTGTGCTGTAAAAGTTGTGAAAGTATTGCCTGATGAATACTATCAAGCCTAGGGGGCAGTGGCACCCCCCCCCCCCCCCTAGCAGTTTTCCTTCTGTATATTTCTACCAAGTGGACTTACCCCTTTGAGACCTTCTGAATTTTTGCTGTTATCCTTCTTACAATTAAAAAAGTAGTTTTTGAAAGATTGAAATTCATTCCGTGAGGAAGGTAAACACTATCAATTTCCGAAAGATGTCTGTGTAAAATTTCGAATAAATCCTGATAAAATCTACAGTTAATTAGAAATGACATGTCATTGCATGCAGTTTTGATGTATCTAATAGCAATCGCACAATCTACTTGCAGCTTTCCATTATTGCAAAGGAACACAGCAAAATGGCATGAACGTATGGCAACGTGCTTTTAATATATCATGGGGCAATGGAACTTCTACATTCCGTGCTTCTTGTGACATGACAACTGACGGCGGTGGTTGGACAGTCGTACAAAGACGTGTAGACGCAAATGTAAGTTTCGACAGAAACTGGGATGAATATGTCAAAGGATTTGGAGATCCACTTGGTAATCATTGGCTGGGTCTGGAGGCAATGCATCAACTGACGATGAAAGGGAATTTCACGTTACGATTTGATCTCCAGAATAATAATGGGAGTCATGGATTTGCTGAATATCAAAATTTCAAGATCGCAGATGCTCAAGAAAACTACAAAATCTCACTTGGTAAATACAGAGGGAATGTTGGAGATGCATTGCAAGATATTAAGGGTTCTGCCTTCTCAACAAAAGATAAGGATAATGATATGTGGAATGAAGGGAGTTGTGTCCTGGAGATTACAATGGGTCCCTGGTGGTTGAATGGTTGCTTTCCAAGCGCTATTCTAAACAATCCGTATCCGCAGTTTCCTCGTAATAAGAATCCTTATGATGGACATCATATCGAAAATGGTCAAGAGATGACTTGGAAAGGTTGGAATGACATCACCTATTCAGAAATGAAGATCAGAAGAAATAATTAAGGGTTGATCTTTTACTCATCTTTAGTACTTCATGCCGTTGCAACAAATATACAGTCTGATATTGCACAATTAGGTATCTTGAAAAGCATGAATACACAGTTATGGTTGAATTGGGTACATTAACACTCTCCTTTGCAGAAGCTTTGGCACCGCTGGTCTCATATTAAGATGTATAGAGGTATTGTTGAGCCCCACCTCCGCTACTGTTGCTCTGTGTGGGGTAGAATAATTAACTCTATTCACGAAAGAGCATTGCGAATAGCGTATCATGATCGGACCTCCAGTTTTGAAGAACTGTTAATTACAGACCATTCAGTCTCCATTCATCAACGAAATCTACAGTTGCTTGTCACTGAAATTTACCGAACAAGAATGTATTTAAATCCTTGTTTTATGAGAGAAATTTTCGCGGAAGAGAAATACATTACAACTTAAGAGTTACGAGCAACATCTATGCACGCAAACCTAGGACTACAGCCTATGGGCTAGAAACTGTGAGCTTCCTGGGGCAAAATCTCTGGGGAGATTTGCCATTGCATATAAAAAAGTCCCGATCCGTAGGGAATTTTAAAAGGGAAATTAAGTTTTGGAATTTTTCATGCAACTGTAGATTATGTAAGGATTTTATTGTAAATTTAGGTTATATTTAGGTTGATTATCATTATTACACATCTTTTGTATCGATAATGGTTGGCATTAATTAGCCTAGTGCTATATACCACGCCAACCTTAAAGAGATTAATTATATTATTATTATTATATTATTATTATTATTATATTATTATTATTATTATTATAATTATTATTATTATTATTATTATTTATTATTATTATATTATTATTATTATTATTATTATTATTATTATTATAGCTGTGGAGACTCTCGCCTGTTAATGCTACAAAAGTTACAAAATCGTGCTGCGAGAATAGTTATCAACAGTAGCTATGATGCTCCAGCGGCAAACTTGATAAGAGAGCTCGAATAGCCGACAGTCCAAGAAATGATCAAACAAGAGACGGCTACCATTGTTTTCAAATCAATAAATGGTCTCGCGCCCTCTTACCTCTCACGTCTATTTACGAGAAACTCGACTCGGGAGATTCTAAATTTGAGAAATTGTGAGACTGGCTTACTTGCTCCACGAATGATTAAAGGCCCCCATTAGCCATGTTTGAAGAATGAGATCATGCACATAGCTTGCCTCAAAGTAATAGAATATCTATTTGCAATTGCAATGCATGATTCAGTTCATATCAAAATGGATGTAGCCTAATAATGAGCCCACTTGATGAAGCAGATCAGATTTCGTTATATGCATCAGATTTAGTACATTAGATGTAGCGAGAGTCCAGAGACGTAGAAACTAGTGGGACACAGGGGGCACGTGCTCCCCAAGATTTTGCAACAAACCAGAAGGTGTAATTTTTGTCTCAGGATGTGCCCCTTTTAAAGACTAATGCGGACAGAAAGTAGTTTAATTATGTTATTATTTACTTCTTGATTTGGTTATGTTTACTGCTCATTTTGTTTCATTGCGAAGGAAATCGTATATCTATCAGCATTCATACTATTTTCTCCTAGATATAACATTTTTCCCGTCGAAAATCTGATGCATATCACAGCAAGAAATAACGTTATTTCTCCATGATTTTAAGTTGGAAATTCAAGGTAAAAGAACAGTTTCCCCATGGTTTCAAAGTGGATAAAACGAAATGTGCATTTACCCTTAGTTTTCCATGGTTTCCTAGGATAAATGTCAAATTTCCAAATAATTTCTCATTAAAAACTACCGGAAAATTTTGCCATTTTTTGCAGTGTATTACAATGCCCTTCTTATGAAAAAAGTGCCCTTAAATTGCCATGCCCCTCCAAGTTTAAGATGCTTCCTACTGCTCTGATAAAAACTGAAGGATGACCGACAATATTGTATTGGCAAATTGTTTACTTTATCCTGACAAGAGCTGCCACTTTAACAGTGCCACAGTTGTTTCTTGATAGTATTATATGGGTTTGTTGGTTCCCTTGGCAACAGCTATCTATATCGAAGATTTCAAACAGTAAGGGCAGTGTGCCAGGTCAAAGAGGTCAAATTTTGAAGATTGCATTGTAATGAGTTGGCAGCTCGATTAATGTTAGGAGCAAGAAGTAATTAGCCTTAACGAGGAAATGTCAGTTGGCAACTACGCCAAATTTGATTGTTAGCCCAAAAGATCTCTAAATTGTTTTCTTTGTACACATTAACAATGCCAATAAATATCTCAAATGCTTCGCTGATTGTTTCGATTATCTTCATAAATAATGCCTATTGTTACAACATTCCTGATTCCTGGTACTATACCTATATGTCTATATGTCTATATGTCTATATATCTATATAGGTGTATTCCTTCTGGTTGGAGAAAAGCCCCTCCATAATGTTTTCATTCTTCAAACATAATTAAAGGCCCCCATTAGCCATGTTTGAAGAATGAGATCATGCACATAGCTTGCCTCAAAGTAATAGAATATCTAATTGCAATTGCAATGCACGATTTAGTTCATATCGAAATGGCTGTAGCCTAATAACGAGCCCACTTGATGAAGCCGACCAGATTTCTTGATATGCATCAAAACTATTACATTAGATGTAGTGAGAGTCCAAAGACGTAGGGAACCGGAGGCACTGGTGGCACGTGCCCCAAGATTTTGCAACAAACCAAAAGGTGCCCTTCTTGTCTCAGGATGTGCCCCTTTTAAAGACCAATGCGGACAGAAAGTTGTTTAATTTTGTTATTATTTACTTCGTGATTTGGTTATGTTTACTTCTCAATTTGTTTCATTGTGAAGGAAATCGGATATCTATAAGCACTCGTACTATTTTCTTCTATATATCACATTTTTCCCGTCAAAAATCTGTTGTATATTAAAGTGCCATTCTTACGAAAAAAGTGCCTTAAAATTGGCGTGCCCCTCCAAGTTTACAATGCTTCCTACTGCTCTGAGTAAAACTGAAGGATGGCTGACAATATAGACAATTTTTTTTACTCCCTATCCTGACAAGAGGTGCCACTATAACAGTACCACATTTGTTTCTTGATAGTACTATATGGGTTTGTTGGTTCCCTTGGCAACACTTATCCATATCGAAGATTTCAAACAGCAAGGGCAGTGTGCCAGGTCAAAGAGGTCAAATTTTGAAAATTGCCTTGTAATGAGTTGGCAGCTGGATTAATGTTAGGAGCAAGTAGTGATTAGCCTTAATGAGGAAATGTGAATTGGCAACTTCACCAAAGTTCATTGTTGGCCCAAATATATCAGAATTGTTTTGATTGTATACATTAACAAAGCCTATAAATATCTCAGATGCTTCGCTGATTGTTTCGATTGTGTGCATAAATAATACCCATTGTTACAACATTCCTGATTCCTATGTACCTATATGTCTATATGTCTATATGTCTAGGTCTATTCCTTCCGGTTGGAGAAAAAGCCCCTCCATAATGTTTTCATTCTTCAAACATAATTAAAGGCCCCCATTAGCCATGTTTGAAGAATGAGATCATGCACGTAGCTTGCCTCAAAATGATAGACTATTTATTTGCAATTGCAACTGTTTAACGCACGATTTAGTTATGTTTACTTCTCACTTTGTTTCATTGTGAAGGAAATCGGATATCTATCGGCACTCACACTATTTTCTTCTATATATCACATTTTACCGTCAAAAATTAGATGTATATTAAAGTTCCCTTCTTACGAAAAAAGTACCTTTAAATTGCCGTGCCCCTCCAAGTTTAAGATGCTTCCTACTGCTCTGAGTTCAACTGAAGGATGGCCGACAATATTGACAAACTATTTACTTTATCCTAACAAGAGTTGCCACTATAACAGTGCCCACACTTGTTTATTGACAGTATTATATGGGTTTGTTGGTTCCTTGGCAACAGTTATCCATCGTGTAAAGAGAAGATAACATGTTTTTCGACGCAACAAAGTTAATTTTATTTCATGAATCCCGTAATCTGACAAACAACAAGCTACGTTTTCGCCTAAAAACCTTAATTAAAAACTTTTGCAATCACAACTGATTATACTTTCTAATGTCCTCGAATGAGTTATATTTTACAACCCCTTTTGTTGCCAATCCCTCTAGAGAGTGGGAAATGTTTGAAAAATCTCTCTATTTATCCCAATTGGTATCGCAATCATGTGTTTTTTGTTCATGTCTTTTTTGTAGAGTAGTTTGTTTGTGTAACTTAAAGTTGTTATTTATTTTTCACGTATTATTATGTTCCTTAGAATGGGTTAATTGTGGTTGCATTGTGGCTGATCGTCCCTTAGGTCCAGCGGGAAGATATCTTCACGACGATGCCGGTTGAAATCAATCAATGGCGAGCAACAATAGGGTGTTTCCGTGCATCGTTTCAAAGAAAATTTTCCCTGAGTAACTCTGTTACGTCATTTTCAATTCTTTTTCAAATCCTGAAACTTTATTGGTTTTGCATTTGTTTTCTTGCTGTATCAATTGTTGTTCTACCCTTGGCACTAATAATACAATTTCTTGCAGTGCATTCTTTGGCAACGCAATTATGTTTCCTGCCTTTGTTCGCCAGTGTGCATCATTTTGCGAAGATAGTAATTTACACGACTTTTGAGCTTTTCAAACGAATTCCGCTGGGTGTCATACGCCTTGTTCGATATAAGCACATGGCTGTCAAGCGCTATCTTTTCCTGTATACCTATTTTTGTATTGGGTGCACAACATGCAACACGCTTCATATGCAATGGCTTGTTTTCAGGACAATTCTGCTTAGTGGAGATGTTGAGACAAATCCTGGCCCCGAGACACTGAATTTTTGCACTTGGAACTTAAATAGTCTTACTGCCTATGACTTTTTAAGAGTCTCACTTATCGAGGCATACAACTCGGTATATAACTATGACTTGATTGGGATTGTAGAACTCACCTTGATAGCACCATTGACGAAAATAAACTGACACTAAATGGCTATACCTTTATGAAAGACAACCATCCGCAAAATGTGAAAAGAGGTGGTGTTGGTTTATACATCAAAGATTCTCTTCCCTCAAAAGGGCGTTCTGACCTAGTGACCCTCCCCGAGTGTATTGTGTATGAGATCCAAATAAACAGGAAAAAGTACTTTTTCGCCGTAATCTATAGAAGTCCAAGTCAGGACCAGAATGAATTTGATAATTTCACAATAGATTTTGAGCTGATGCTATCCAAAATGCATGCTGAAAATCCATTTTGCGTGATCATTACTGGCGATTTCAACTGTAGATCAACTCAGTGGTGGGAAAATGATATCGAAAATAACGAAGGAAAACTGTTTGAGCCAATAACGGCTGACATTGGTCTTCATCAGCTAATTTCTGAGCCAACTCATATAATGGGTGATTCTAAATCTTGCATTGATCTCATTTTTACTGACCAACCAAACCTCTTTATCGAGTCTGGTGTTCATACGTCATTACATGAACAGTGTCATCATCAAATTATCTATGGGAAACTTTCTGTTTCAAACATATCATTACCTCCTTATACCCGCAGGATTTGGCACTATGATAAAGCAGATTGTATTGCCATTATGAAAAGTATCGAAATGTTTAGCTGGCACGAGCATCTTGATAAAATTACACACCCAAATGAACAGGTGAAATTTCTAAACGAAGTCCTTTTGAACATATATTCTAACTTCATTCCCAACCAAGTCAAAACGGTTAAACCTCGCCAAGCACCCTGGATAACACCAGCTGTCAAAAATTTTCTGAGGAAAAAGAATCATGCTTACAAAACCTTCGTGAAGAACGGCCAGCCAGATGACAAGCTTGAGGGAATAAAAAGTATGATATCGGAAGGTGCAAAAATGATTGAGAATGCCAAACAAAATTACCTACGCAAGACAGGGCAAACCTTAGCGAATGCTGGAACCTCTAGCAAAACCTACTGGTCTTTGATCAATACCGTTCTTAATAAGGCGAAGATTCCTATCATACCACCCCTGTTGGAGAATGGGTTATTTATAACTGACTTTGCTGAAAAAGCTCAGTTGTTTAATGACTACTTCATACTCCAATGTACGACAATAGATACAGGTAGTGAAATTCCACTTGAAACCCTAAGAAATCCTATTTCGATAAGCGATTTCGTCATCTCTGATGAAAAGATACTGAAAATCATAAGATCGCTTAATCCTAACAAAGCACATGGCTGGGATGAAATTTCTATAAGAATGATAAAACTAAGCGATGTTTCATTGGTTACTCCTCTTAAAATTATATTTACAAACTGTCTGAGACGTGGTGTATTTCCCGAGACATGGAAGTGTGCAAATGTAGTCCCGGTTCATAAGAAAAACGAAAAAAATGTAAAGAGTAACTACCGTCCTATTTCTCTTCTACCGATTTTTGGGAAGGTGCTTGAAAAACTAATATATGATTCCTTATACTCACATCTTGTTTCATGTGACTTACTTAACCCCAATCAGTCAGGTTTTCGTCCAGGTGATTCAACGGTCAACCAATTAATTTCCATTACGCATACAATCTTCCAAGCATTCGATTGCAATCCTCCGCTTGATGCTCGCTCCGTGTATCTTGATATATCTAAAGCATTTGACAGGGTATGGCATGATGGCCTTATTTATAAATTAAAGCGATGTGGCGTTGCGGGACAACTTCTTTCTCTCATCCAAAGCTTTCTTAAGGATCGAAAGCAGCGAACTGTTTTGAACGGTCAGTGTTCTAATTGGGGAGATATTTTGGCGGGAGTGCCCCAGGGATCTATATTAGGACCATTGTTTTTTCTTGTGTATATCAACGATCTCACCGCTGACTTGAAATTTAATGTTAAGCTCTTTGCCGATGATACATCTTTGTTTACGGTTGTTCATGAACCAAATGCAGCTGCCGAGGACATGAACCATGACCTGGAGTTGATAAGCCAATGGGCCCGTGATTGGAGGATGTCATTTAATCCCGATCCGCAAAAACAAGCTGTCGAATTACTTCTTTCAAAGAAAAGACATGAAATGGATCACCCCGTTATTCTCTTTAACAACGTACCAGTGAAAAAAGTAACTGACCATAAACATCTGGGTATTATTCTGGACTCGAAGCTATCTTTCTCAGCTCATATTAAATCTGCTATCTCTAAAACGAGGAGGGGCATTGGTCTGCTAAAATATCTCTCCAAGTATCTGCCAAGGCATACTCGGAACGAATTATATAAGCTTTACGTGCGACCCCACCTGGACTACGGGGATGTTATCTATCATATTCCAGCTAAAGTTTGTGAATTCAGTCATAACATCGTTTTACCAAATCTAATGGAAAAAATAGAGTCTGTTCAGTATTCAGCTGCTCTTGCAGTGACAGGAACATGGAGGGGAACATCGCGCGAAAAACTGTATGCAGAGCTTGGCTGGGAGTCACTAAGTTCCCGTAGGTGGAGTAGACGACTCACTTTGTTCTATAAGATTATAAATATTCTCACCCCCTTGTACACAAAGAAGCCAATCCCACCACTTCATCAGTCGAGCTACTCTCTTCGCAATCAGGATGCTATTGGACGAATAAGGGCAAGAACAGAAAAATTTCAGTCCAGCTTCTATCCTAACTGCACCTCTGAATGGAATAAACTTGATCCTGAAATCAGGCTAGCACCATCTGTTGCTGTCTTTAAGACAAAGCTTCTATCAATAATTCGCCCCCCTGCAAAACCTGTCTTTGGTATTCATGACCCAATAGGCCTTTCATATCTTTCCCAAATAAGGGTTGGTCTCAGCAGACTAAATTTTCACAAATTCAAGCACAATTTTAGGGACACTGTTAACCCTATGTGTCCAACGAATGACGGTATTGAGGACACGGAGCACTTTTTGTTGCTTTGCCCTTCATTTGATGTTCAACGACGAGATCTTCTCGCTGGAGTTTCGGTATTATTACGACCATTTGTAGAAATAAACAGCCTCTCTAACGACGTTCTTGTTCAGATTCTATTGTATGGGGATAAAGATCTGTCTAACGAAATCAACAAATATATACTCGAACTGACACTAGATTTCATCCGCAAAACAGGTCGGTTTGATTAAAATGGATCTGAAAAGTTTGTTTCACGCCACTCAGTCACTAAGTCCTTTTCTCTTTTTTTTTTCATTTTTTGTTCACTTGTTTACGCCTGTTTCACATTGGATGTTGGGTAATTCAGTGTTATGATAGTGCAGACGACAGTTTTTAACTCACACTTAATTCCTGAGTTCAGTAAAATTTTAGCGTCTGTCCAAGGTGACACTAAACTGATACATCCAAAACACAGAAGTTGCCCTACATCCAATGTGAACCCGACTCTAGTATTTATAGTAGAAATTGTATATGCGTAGCCCTATGTATTAGTACTTGTTTGTATATTTAGATTTAGTTTTTAGTTACCTGTTTTCTATGTTATAGCCATGGGGTAGTCATGGTCTTCTGCTCCTCATGGCATCGTCCTTGTAGTGTAGTAAAGTAGTTTGTAAGTGTTGTTTTAGGTAATCTCGTCTTTGTAAAATTTTATATTGGATAAAAAAAAAAAAAAAAAAAAAAAGTTATCCTTATCGAGGATTTCAAACAGTAAGGGCAGTGTGCCAGGTCAAAGAGGTCAAATTTTGAAAATTGCCTTGTAATGAGTTGGCCTCTGGATTAATGTTAGGAGCAAGTAGTGATTAGCCTTAATGAGGAAATGTGTATTGGCAACTTCGCCAAAGTTCATTGTTGGCCAAAATATATCAGAATTGTTTTGATTGTATACATTAAGAATGCCTATAAATATCTCAGATGCTTCGCTGATTGTTTCGATTGTGTGCACAAATAATTCCCATTGTTACAACATTCCTGATTCCTATGTACCTATATGTCTATATGTATATATAGGTCTATTCCTTCCGGTTGGAGCAAAAGCCCCTGCATAATGTTTTCATTCTTCAAACATAACCAGATTTCTTGATATGCATGAAAACTATTACATTAGATGTAGTGAGAGTCCAAAGACGTAGGGAACCGGAGGCACTGGTGGCACGTGCCCCCAAGATTTTGCAACAAACCAAAAGGTGCCCTTTTTGTCTCAGGATGTGCCCCTTTTGAAGACCAATGCGGACAGAAAGTTGTTTAATTTTGTTATTATTTACTTCGTGATTTGGTTATGTTTACTTCTCACTTTGTTTCATTGTGAAGGAAATCGGATATCTATCAGCACTCGTACTATTTGCTTCTATATATCACATTTTCCCCGTCAAAAATCTGTTGTATATTACAGTGCCATTCTTACGAAAAAAGTGCCTTTAAATTGGCGTGCCCCTCCAAGTTTACAATGCTTCCTACTGCTCTGAGTAAAACTGAAGGATGGCCGACAATATTGACAATTTGTTTTACCCTATCCTGTCAAGAGGTGCCACTATAACAGTGCCACACTTGTTTCTTGATAGTATTATATGGGTTTGTTGGTCCCCTTGGCAACAGTTATCCATATCGAAGATTTTTCAAACAGTAAGGGCAGTGAGCCAGGTCAAAGAGGTCAAATTTTGAAGATTGCCTTGTAATGAGTTGGCAGCTCCATTATTGTTAGGAGCAAGTAGTTAATTAGCTTTAATGAGGAAATGTCAATTGGCAACAACGCCAAATTTGATTGTTTGCCCAAATATCTCTGAATTGTTTTGATTGTATACATCAACACTGTCTGTGAATATCTCAAATGCTTGGCTGATTGTTTCGATTGTGTGCATAAATAATGCCCATTGTTACAACATTCCTGATTCCTTGGTACCTAGGTAGGTAGGTAGGTGTATTCCTTCCGGTTGGAGCAAAAGCCCCTGCATAATGTTTTCATTCTTCAAACATAATTAAAGGCCCCCATTAGCCATGTTTGAAGAATGAGATCATGCACATAGCTTGCCTCAAAGTAATAGAATATCCATTTGCAATTGCAATGCATGATTCAGTTCATATCAAAATGGATGTAGCCTAATAACGAGCCCACTTGACGAAGCAGATCAGATTTCGTTATATGCATCAGATTTATTACATTAGATGTAGCGAGAGTCCAGAGACGTAGAAACTAGTGGAACACAGGGGGCACGTGCTCCCTAAGATTTTGCAACAAACCAAAAGGTGTAATTTTTGTCTCAGGATGTGCCCCTTTTAAAGACTAATGCGGACAGAAAATAGTTTAATTATGTTACTATTTACTTCTTTATTTGGTTATGTTTACTTCTCATTCTGTTTAACTTCTTCATGAACGATTTCACATATGCCATTACTAAGTCAGAGTTCTGTAATTTTGCAGATGACAATACAATATATGCATGCAGTCAAAACCTAGAACATGTTATATCCTGTCTTAAGAATGATACCCATAATGCGCTGTGTTGGTTTCGGGACAATGGAATGGTTGCAAATCCTTCCAAATTTCAAGTCATGTTTCTTGGGCTGAAACCAGGCCAGGAATACATGTTTGAAATTGATAAGAAACCGATTCCTGCAACTAGCACAGTGAAACTCTTGGGTATTACTATTGACCCCCGGCTAAAATTTTCCGAACATGTAAAAACACTTTGCACAAAAGCCAACAACAAGACCAGTGCGTTTTCACGAGTAGCAGAATATTTAGATCAGGACAAGAGGCGTATTCTTTATAATACATTTATCATGTCAAATTTTAATTATTGTCCTTTAATCTGGATGTTCTGTGGGAAAGATGCCAATGCAGCAATAAACAGAGTCCATAAAAGGGCATTGAGAATAATGTGGGAGGATTTCGCAGCCCCCTTTGCTGAACTCTTAGCTAGGGGTAGCGAATGTGCTATTCACACTCGAAATTTGCAAAAATTAATGCTGGAAATATATAAATGCCTCAATTCGGAAAATCCATCTTTTATGTGGAATATCTTCCAGGCAAAAGATGTAGCCTATAACCTAAGGACTAAAAATCTTCTACGGTTACCAAGCACCAACACCTTGTCATATGGAAATGATTCATTATCTTTCAGGGGGGCCATCCTTTGGAACACTTTGTCTGATTCAATAAAAAGCCTGGCAACCAGTGCTAGCTTTAAGAGATCAATTAAAGAGTGGAAGGGTGACAGTTGCTCATGCAAAATATGTAGATAAAGAGTCCGTGGGAATTTCACCAGAAATATTTCTGTATTATAATCATGTATTTATCTATTCATTGTAATTAGTATTCCTTTTTGTGTAAATAGTTGGTCTTAATTAGTTCAATTTTGAACTATCAGTTTTTTTTAACCAACTGTAAATAATGTTATAATAATAATAATAATAATAATAATTTTGCTTCATTGCGAAGGAAATCGTATATCTATCAGCATTCATACTATTTTCTCCTAGATATAACATTTTTCCCGTCGAAAATCTGATGCATATTAAAATGCTCTTCTTATGAAAAAAGTGCCCTTAAATTGCCATGCCCCTCCAAGTTTAAGATGCTTCCTACTGCTCTGATAAAAACTGAAGGATGGCCGACAATATTGTATTGGCAAATTGTTTACTTTATCCTGACAAGAGCTGCCACTATAACAGTGCCACACTTGTTTCTTGATAGTATTATATGGGTTTGTTGGTTCCCTTGGCAACAGCTATCTATATCGAAGATTTCAAACAGTAATGGCAGTGTGCCAGGTCAAAGAGGTCAAATTTCGAAAATTGCCTTGTAAAGAGTTTGCAGCTCGATTAATGTTAGGAGCAAGAAGTAATTAGCCTTAACGAGGAAATGTCAGTTGGCAACTACGCCAAATTTGATTGTCAGCCCAAAAGATCTCTGAATTGTTTTCTTTGTACACATTAACAATGCCAATAAATATCTCAAATGCTTCGCTGATTGTTTCGATTATCTTCATAAATAATGCCTATTGTTACAACATTCCTGATTCCTATGTACCTATATGTCTATATGTCTATATGTCTAGGTCTATTCCTTCCGGTTGGAGCAAAAGCCCCTGCATAATGTTTTCATTCTTCAAACATAATTAAAGGCCCCCATTAGCCATGTTTGAAGAATGAGATCATGCACATAGCTTGCCTCAACGTAATAAAATATCTATTTGCAATTGCAATGCACGATTTAGTTTATATCGAAATGGCTGTAGCCTAATAACAAGGCCACTTGATGAAGCAGATCAGACTTCTTGACGCGCATCAGAACTATTATATTAGATGTAGTGAGAGTCCAGAGACGTAGGGAACCGGGGGGCACTGAGGGCACGTGCCCCAAGATTTGGCAACAAACCAAAAGGTCCCCTTTTTGTCTCAAGATATGCCCCTTTTAAAGACCTATGCAGACACAAAGCACTTTCATTATGTTATTGTTTATTTCGTGATGTAGTTATATTTACTTTTCATTGTTTCATTGTGAAGGAAATCGGATAGCTATCAGCAGTCATACTATTTTCTTCTATGTATCACATTTTTACCACCAAAAATCTGATGTATATTAAAGTGCCCTTCTTACGAAAAAAGGGCCATTGAAATGCCGTGCGCCCCTCCAAATTCAAGATGCTTCCTAGTGTCCTGATTGAAACTAAAGGAAAGCCGACAATATAGACAAATTTGCTACTTTATCCTGACAAAAGTTGCCAATATAACAGTGCCACACTTGTTCCTTGATAGTATTATATGGGTTGCTAGGTTCCCTTGTTAACAGTTAGCGATATTGAAGATTTTTCGAACAGTAAGGGCAGTGTGCCAGGTCAAAGAGGTCAAATTCTGAAAATTGCCTTGTAATGAGTTGGCAGCTCCATTAATGTCAGGAGCAAGTAGTTCCTATTAGCCTTAATGAGGAAATGTCAATTGGCAACTACGCCAAATTTGATTGTTAGCCCAAATATATCAGAATTGTTTTGATTGTATACATTAACAATGCCTATAAATATTTCCAATGCTTCGTTGATTGTTTCAATTGTGTGCATAAATAATGCCCATTGTTACAAAATTCCTGATTCCATGTACCTATATGTCTATATGTCTAGGTGTATTCCTTCCGGTTGGAGCAAAAGCCCCTCCATAATGTTTTCATTCTTCAAACATAATGAAGAAGACCAGATTTCTGTATATGCATTGAACGTGCCCAAATCGTCTTGTAAGGAAGAAAGAAAGGGTCTCTTTCTTCCTTACAAGACGATTTGGGCAAGTCGATGCATGCATCAGAACCATTACATTAGATGTAGTGAAACCAGAGACGTAGAAACCGAGGGGCACTGGGGGGCTCGTCCCCCCCACAAGATTTTGCAACAAATCAAAAAGTGCCCTTTTCGTCTCAGCATGTGCCCCTTTTGAAGACCGATGCGATAGCTATCTTTACTTCGGACTTGTGCCCTAGAAGTGCCGTGCCCCTTCAAGGTTAAGATGCTTCCCATTGCCCTGAGTGAAAGTAAAGGATAGCCGACACTATTGACAAATTGTTTACTTTATCCTGACAAGAGTTGCCTCTATAACAGTGCCACACTTGTTTCTTAATAGTATTTTATGGGTTGGTAGGTTCCCTTGCTAACAGTTATTGATATCGAAGATTTCAAACAGTAAGGGCAGTGTGCCAGGTCAAAGAGGTCAAATTTTGAAGATTGCCTCGTAATGAGTTGGCAGCTCCATTAATTTTAGGAGCAAGTAGCTAATTAGCCTTAATGAGGAAATATCAATTGGCAACTACGCCAAATTTGATTGTTAGCCCAAATATCTCTGAATTGTTTTGATTGTATACATTAACACTGCCTGTGAATATCTTAGATGCTTCGTTGATTGTTACCATTGTGTGCACAAATAATGCCTATTGTTACAACATTCCTGATTCCTATGTACCTATGTAGGTAGGTAGGTAGGTAGGTGTATTCCTTCCGGTTGGAGCAAAAGCCCCTGCATAATGTTTTCATTCTTCAAACATAATTAAAGGCCCCCATTAGCCATGTTTGAAGAATGAGATCATGCACGTAGCTTGCCTCAAAATGATAGACTATTCATTTGCAATTGCAACTGTTTAACGCACGATTTAGTTATGTTTACTTCTCACTTTGTTTCATTGTGAAGGAAATCGGATATCTATCAGCACTCGTACTGTTTTCTTCTATATATCACATTTTACCGTCAAAAATTAGATGTATATCAAAGTTCCCTTCTTACGAAAAAAGTGCCTTTAAATTGCCGTGCCCCTCCAAGTTTAAGATGCTTCCTACTGCTCTGAGTTCAACTGAAGGATGGCCGACAATATTGACAAACTATTTACTTTATCCTAACAAGAGTTGCCACTATAACAGTGCCCACACTTGTTTATTGACAGTATTATATGGGTTTGTTGGTTTCTTGGCAACAGTTATCCATATCAAGGATTTCAAACAGTAAGGGCAGTGTGCCAGGTCAAAGAGGTCAAATTTTGAAAATTGCCTTGTAATGAGTTGGCCGCTGGATTAATGTTAGGAGCAAGTAGTGATTAGCCTTAATGGGGGAATGTGAATTGGCAACTTCGCCAAAGTTCATTGTTGGCCCAAATATATCAGAATTGTTTTGATTGTATACATTAAGAATGCCTATGAATATCTCAGATGCTTCGCTGATTGTTTCTATTGTGTGCACAAATAATTCCCATTGTTACAACATTCCTGATTCCTGGTACTATACCTATCTATATGTCTATATGTCTATATGTCTATATGTCTATATATATAGGTGTATTCCTTCCGGTTGGAGAAAAGCCCCTCCATAATGTTTTCATTCTTCAAACATAAAAACGAGCAATGGCCAAAAAGCATTTTCGTTCCGTGGATCAAAGGTTTGGAATGCATTAGAACATGAGGTCAAGCTAGCCCCCTCTCTGTCTCCTTTTAAATGTACAGGGTGTCCCAAAAACATATGCGCTGTTTGAGTGGCTTCTGCGGGGCAGCCATAAATTGAATTTTTCTATCTTTAACCCTATCCAGACTAGGGGGGGGGCACACAGTGCCCCCCTAGTAAACTTTTCCAAACAGCTCGTCGAGTATCTCTAGGATAGTCTAGCTTTTTTGTGACTTTTAGTTTCTATCTATGAGACATCTTTTCATGTCAATTTCAAAAATTTTGACACTGATTCCGGGGGTCAACACATGACTTTAAATTGAGTGCTCCGCAAAATAAATACCTTTTAAGTCATAGCTTTGGGACCACTGGCTCTATGACAATGAGACAAACATTGTTGAACTCGTCTTGAAACAAGCTTTCATTTGATATATAGTTTATAGATTTTTGATGACGTCAACAAAAATTGGTTGCTGCGCATGCGTACTGACGAAAAACTATTTTATGCTTCATTTTCAGAAAAATGAGTGACATAATATGATGCAGCAGGTCTTTTTATGTACATTTAGCATTTTTTGCTATTTTTAAAAGTAATTTATAATCAATTTTAGACAAAAATCGCTCTTTTTTTCGTACAAAATAAATAAATGCTGACATCAGCAAAACTATTAGTGTTACAAAGCATAAATTTCAAAATAAGAATTACAAGGATATAATGCTTCTATGTTTCAAATATCACATCGGTTTATTTTATCAACTTGGAGATACAATGCGACAAAGTACATGTGGTTTTACACCCAAATTAGCATCATTTGCTGACGTCAGCACTTAATCACGTGACATAAACAAAAACAAATCACATCATCTTGTTTGCCTCATCATGTTTGTTACTTGTGCCAAGTTTCAAGTCTCTAGAACTTATGATTCTGAGAAAAACTAGGGGGGCACTTTGTGCCCCCCCCCTAGTCTCCCCAGAGTTTCAAAAAGCCTAGTCTGGATAGGGTTAAGATTCTTGACAGAGGAGACTTCAAATTAAAGGTTGACACCGAGTTTGGATAAATCTTATCACTAGTTGCTGATTTATGGAGCAAGAAAGCCAAAATTATTGGCTGCCTCAAAACCAGAGGATTCATTGTTCTCCATTGCGTTAAAATCAACGAAATTGATTGAAAAACATACCTAGCCCCGTTTTCTGATGTCCATAAGTGAGACAAGTAGTCATACGTTTAATTTTGTGACAACTAAGAATATTGGACACATCTAGGGTTGCTAGGAATGGTAATGTGCAACACAAGTGCTGCAGGCCATGGCATGCGTCCATCAGATATCTTGCTTCTCAAAAGTGATGGAGTTGTTTTAAACCAACAATATTGCGTTCAGCAGGCTGCTTGGTCAATATTCTTGAGTTATATGGTCTTTAATGACTTCCAAATGCATTTCCTGCCATAACTGTAAATTTTAAGTTCATTTAATGTTAAAATTCAAGTTATATGGTTAAGTACGGAGATAAAATCCTCTGGTTTTGAAGCAACGAGTGATTGTGACTTTCTTTCTCAATAATTCAGCAACCACTTGTCAGATTTACACAAAATCGGTGCCAAAATCTAAGTTGAAATCTCTTCTATTCATAAATCTGAAAAAGAGGAGAGTTAGATTTATGGCTCCTCCACAGTAGCCTGCGTGCAGACTCGACTGGTTTAATACAAAATCGAATACAAAATCGAATTGAGCTGAATGGAAAATTGAAAATTCTCTCCTAGTCTACTGGGAGAGAATTTTCAATTTTTCATTCAGCTCAATTCGATTTTGTATTCGATTTTGTATTAAACCAGTCGAGTCTGCACGCAGGCTACTCCACAGTAGCCATTGACATGTTTTTTGGAACACCCTGTAGATTAAGTACAAAATAGCTTTCAATTCTTTTTTACATTCATTCTAATTCAACATTGTAAATATTCCTTTTTATTCTAATAAAAAAGAAATTGTAATTAGGCTTTTTGCCACGCCCCCTTGAAAAGCAGCCAGTCTTGGCTGATGGGGCTACCGTGTATAAAAAATTTAAAATGAACAATGAATGTAATCTTGCGGAAGGCGCAGAGAGCTTGAAGTGCAAGGAAAGGCCATCCTCTGTTTCTCCATATAATACACCTTCTGCGAAGGACAGTTGCACACTGATATGAAATCTACACAGGGCGTCCCAAAAAAGTGTTCCACGTTTGATTAAATATTGAAAAATGACGAAATACTGAACGGGCGCTATTGTAAGGTAACTATATTGATGAGAGTTTGAATTAATTTTAGACTCCAGAAGCAAACTGGCTAAATATTTATGGAGTTACGAGCTTTTGAAGTTCAAGTTCGTGCGAAATCTGAAACCGGACGCCCCCTAAATTGCATATTTTGTGAACGTAGAATTGCGTTTATTCAAAGCAAATCAAATGGATTTTTTGTTTATTCAATGAAAACAATTAAAAGAAACAAACAACAAGATTTATAAACTACGTGCCATCCATAGCGGGAAAGGACATATTGTCAGCGAGTTGCCACTATGAATGACACTTAAAATTTCAAATATATAAAATTTATTTGACTAATACACACGTACACATAGGGACTTACATACAAACATACACAGAGATACATTCACACATAGTACACATAAACAGATACAGTCACTAACATATCAAGCACGAATTCTCTGTTTCCAGAGGATGCTAAGGTTCGTAATCTACAAGATCAAAAACGCTTGGTTGATTTAATGTACTTTATTGTAGCTTCAAGAACCATTCTGTTGATGATATACGGAAATTCAGCACTTCCATACAATAGCAGTGAACAAACGAAATTATCATCAAGGTTGGAAATATCTACCGGGTGTCCCAAAAAAAGTATAGGTGTTTGAACAGTTCCTGTGATGAAACCTTGCATTCAAAACAATTTATTTTCAGCTTATGGTATAGATGAGTACTCAACTTAGATTTTGCAACCTCGCATAGTCAAATCGGATTTGCATTCCCAGAGTATTCACCTAAACAGGAAACTTTCTGAGGTAGCCTGAGACAGATGGTTATTGAATTATGCTACTACAATCAATTGACGAAAATTTTGAGTCAGCTCAACCATTGAAATTTGTATTCTTAAAAATCTCCTGATCAATATCAAAACTATCATACACATTAGAGAAAATATTAAAAGAAAAACACTTTAACAGTTCACAGCGCAAGGTTGAAGGAACTTGAACGGTGTGGAGTAGTGTCTTTAAAGAACTAAAGGATCTTTCCCACCCAAGTTTAGTTGTAGTTGTGATTGATCAGTCATATTCGGCTTTTGAATAGTAAACAGTAAATTGCACTTTCATAGCTCAACAAACTTCCAAAAATAATGTATTGTTTAGCTGCCCCAAAGCTTTTTATACGTTGCACATAGATAGTAACTGCATAGTAAATAACCATCTGTCTTAGGCTGCCAAGAAGATTTTGCCTGTTCAAGTGAATTACTCTGCAAATACAAACCAGATTTGGACATGCAAGGACATGCAATCTAAGTTGAGTCCTCGTCTAAAATTAAATTTTTTTGATACAAGGCTCCTTCACAGGAACTGTTCAAACGCCTATACTTTTTTTGGGAAACCCGGTATGCTCAGAAATTCTGAGAGTTCGCCATGGAGAGTTCACACGACAGTTGTTAAACAAAGGGCAGTGCAGGAGGAAATACTCGTTATCCTAATTTGCTGTACCGCAATTGCAATGGAATTTAAAACAGAGTTTAAAAAGCAATTTCGATAAACGAGCTTTCTCTCACATTAAATCAAAGTTATGGATGCCCTTGGAGCAATCCTTTTGAGCACAATTTTGGATGGCCCCGTCTCTCATCGATTTAAGTGTTCATTCCATGTTTTTAGATACTTGCATTCTTAAGTAAATTTTGGCAACGGTTACAAGAATTAAATTACTTTCGAATTCCTATTTGGATTGCTCTGATATCAACGAGACGTAAAACATTGGACAGTCTTCTCTTACATCGATTTTAGGACATCTCTTTGAAAAACAAGCCAGTTAGAGCCGTCTGGTTTCAGCTTTCGCATAAACTTTAACTTTGAAAGCTTGTAACTCCGTTAATTCCTATCGGATTCACATGATTCTGGCGTCAAAAATTAAATTAAAATCTAAACTGCTATCTAAGGAGCCTGTACATTTTATCGTTACTTTTTAATATCTAATCAAACGTCGAACAATATTCTGGGGCACCCTGTACAAACTAGGAAGTCAAATAGACGATGACGGAAAATATTGAATCGGGGGCATTTAGCCATGAAGCATTGTGCTGTACAGTGGAGCATTTAATCAAGATCAATTGCAATCAATGGTGCGGTGATTAAATTAAGATTCGATCGTTAAACGCAGGTCATCTTGGTCAAATGCCCCTCAACGCCATCTTTTCCGTAACTCTTAATTGATCGCTTCGACATTCCTAGCTTTTGTGGGGAGTTTCCCTAACGAAGCCAATGTTGATAATCTTTAGCTATATCTCAGGCACGACAATGGAAGCGCATCAAGTAAGCTTATTCAAAGATCGTTGCTTTGACGTTAAATTGGAGATTAAAGTTATCAATGTGTAAGGTTCTATCGGCATTGGTACGCACACTCATTTCATTGGAAACAGCAAGTCGTGCATAGACGTTATATTCACTGACCAGCCGAACTTGTTTGTGGAAACAGAGGTCCATCCTTCACTTGATCCGGTTTGTCATCACAGCATAATTAGTGGCGAAATCAATATCAGATGTCCATCCATCCCTTCTTTGAACAGGAAAATTTGGGAATATTATAAGGCGAAAACTGATGCTATACGCGAAAGCATCCTAAAATTTCCCAGGGAAGTTCACCTTTCTAATCTGTCTCCTAACGAGCAACCTATTTTTTCACGGAAACTCTTCTAAATGGCTGGTAGGGTCATCTAGGCTAGGTAGGGTCATCAAACAATGTTATCCTAATATTCAACTCAAGGTTATTTTTCGGTCCCCTAAAAGTATTGGATCACATTTTTCGTTCAAGGATCGCTTTCCTACTCTCATGCGCTCATCTGTTATTTACGAGTTTCAGTGTCCTGGCTGCCATGCTTTGTACTATAGAAAAACACCACGTAATTCAATTACGCGATGCAGAGAGCACTTGGGAGTTAACAAAGCTGGTCGAAAGATAAAAGCGAGTCCATCCGCCATCGGGGATGACATTAGCCAATCAGGGCTCGCTGCGTCGTTTAAAGATTTCTCTATTTTGGACAGAGCCAGTAATGAGTTTGACCTTCTTATTCATGAGAGCCTCCTTGTTTTACGGGATCGACCTGAACGTAATTCCCAACAGTCGTCTATTCCCTTAGTCCTCAATTGATCAGTTCCCACTTTATCCACTGGAGACTTAGATATCGGGTCCCTTTACGCATAGGAAATGTAACTCGCGCTTGTTTACCGCGTTTTATCTTGTTTGTTCCTTGGTATAAATTGCCATGTTTCATTTATTTAGATTCGCTGAAGATAAACCAAGCTTGGCTCGAAACGTACAAAAACATGTTTAGGTCAAATTGATATATTTTTTAACCCTTTATGTGAACTATCTATACCGTTTAAATCGCCTGGTATAGTCCACTGTTTAAGATAACAACATGGACTGAATGTCGATAAAATGAAATTTAGAATGATTCTCAAATTTTATCCCCAATCAAAATATCAAAGTCAAACCACGTGAACTCCCTTGGTTAAATCATGATATTAAGAATCTTCTGATGCGTAGTAAAACAGCATACAGGAAGTTTATCCGAGGAGGTTGTAAGGAGGAAGAAAGAGAGCAAGTCACATTTCTGAGGGAAGATCCAAGCCGTTCAATCGAAAATGCCAAGCAAACTCCTCTCGAAAAACTAGTGGTAGCCTGCTACACCTCCTCGCTAGTTTCTTATCCGAGCGTCCACAAAGGACTGTTATAAATGGCAAATGCTCAAGGTGAGAAGATGTATCAGCCGGTGGCCACAAGGATTGATCTTAGGATATGTATGTATGTATGTATCGATTTGCCATAATGAATATTTACAAGTTTTCCAATAAAAAATAGATACAGTACAATATAAAATGTTAAGAACGTAAAGATAAGCACCCCTAATTACAGTGGCGGGGATAGCACTAAAAGGTCAAGCTGACCTTATTTCCATAATGGTCCCCTTAGAGGTGCTGTATAACGGAAATGCATAGCAAAAAGGAAATACAGAGCTGTATGTGTGTTTTCAATATGGTCCTTAGTAGAAGACATCTATGTTATCTTCCTCTTTCTGTACATTTTGGAAAAGTTTTCTTTGATCTTATGTTTGAATGCATTAATATTGTTTGTTGATTTGATCTCAGACGAAAGACTATTCCATGTTTTGGGCCCTAGAAAAGATAGGCATTTTTGTGCAGCATTATTTTTTCGAAATGGAATATCCAATTTGAACTTGGACCTTCGTGTTGTTTGGCCCTGATTGGACAGAATATCTCAGCACTGTACGCTGGGGCAGTTCCTTTGAAAAATTTCATAATGTTGACACAGACACATTGATCTATCCTGTTCTTTGTAGGGAGCCAATTTATAGCCTTTAATTCTGTGACACCAATGCGTGCTGTGTTATTCAAATTCAGGTAAAAACGAATGCATTTGTTTTGTGCCGTCTGGATTGTTTTGGACAGCCTTATATTCAACCCTGTATACGAAGAAGTACATGCATAATCAAAATGAGGTTGAATAAGAGCATTGAGAAGCAACCCGCGAAGGTATTTATCAGGGAGCGCCGTAGGCGCGGGAGGCGAAACGGCCAGTAAGCTTTATTTTATTTTTTTTTTCTTTAAATTCATTTAAAAATTACAATATAAGTTTACAAGCTACACTACTTTACAAAATTACTATACCGGGTGACCCAGAAAAAAGTGACCCAACGCAATCTGCTACAGAAAATTAAGTAAGTGGCCGATTGAAATATTTCAAACGTTGTTGTGTCGCTAAAAGACTAGCCTATGCTCTAAGTATTTTTCGCAATTTTTTTCGATACAGTAAACTTCCAAAATTAAGGATTTTGAGGAAAAGGGCATGCCTGAAATCTTCAAAAAGTCGTCAAAAACAAGGGATTGATTTACAGCCATTTCAGATCTTCAAAACGACGAGGAGCGTGTTTCGTTTCAACCTGGGAATAGGCAACCCTTTCGGAAGTCTTCGGAGCAAATTTATAGTCCCTAGGTACTTAAAGATATTCTCAGGCAAAATGAAACACGCTCCTCGTTGCTTTGAAGACCTGAAATGGCTTCAAAATCGATCCCCTGTTTTTGACGACTTTTTGAGGATTTGAAGCCTGCCCTTTTCCTCTAAATCCTTAATTTGGGAACTTTACCGTGCCCAAAAAAATTGCAAAAAATACTCATAATGTAGGCTAGTCTTTTAGCGACAGAACAACGCTTGAAATATTTCAATCGGCTACTTACTTTTTTTTGTATAACAGATTGCGTTGGGTCACTTTTTTCTGGGTCACCCGGTACAACTATACAATACTACTGGAGCGATACCCCGAGGAGCAAAAGGCTATGACTACCCCGAAGCCATTTTGACATAGATATTAAAACTAAAGTCTGAAACTAAAGTCTAAAGCTATAGTCTGTCTCAAATTTCATGCCACGGGAAATGTCTGCGATCGAAACAAAATTTAAGTGTTTGGATAGGTAATTAGACATTGTTGCAGATATTGCGTGGCATCTAATTCGAGACAGACGTTCAACATACAGCGAAAAAAAAAAGAACAAAATAGAAGCAAAGAAAAGAAGAACACATTTACTTAAATGAGACATGGTGGTTGTGATTGTGTGGCTTATAACGGAGTGTGAAGTTTTCTAATCAAATCGACCGGATTTGTGGATAAATTTTAAAGTTAGTAGGAGTATATTTTTATTGAGTTCGTTGGGAAAATTTTTATCACCATACAATAAAATTTGCAATAGAACGTTATTTTGGAGATTAGTATATCCAAATGGTCGTAATAAAGCAAAAACTCCAGTAAGCTTTATGTAAGCATGTGACCTCGTTTGCTAGCTAAGCATGTGACCTCGTTCACAAGTTAGCGCAACCTCGTTTGCATGTGCATTACCATTTGCATGATGCCATCATTCGTCGTACATAGCCGATTGCTCGTGGCCCATGGTCGAAACCGCCAAAGCCTCATTTTCACGGACCAATCAGACGGCTAAAAAGCGAAGGAGACAAAAGAAACCCGTGAAGATTTTCCTAAATTTTACCTACCTTCATAAAGCGCAACCAGGACAAAAAACTGCTAGAGATTTCCCGAATTTTTTTAAAGCTATCTACTCTCCAGATGTTTGGGAGTAAAAGTTTGGATGCCGGTTAAAGTATCTTCAGGATTGGCGGAGTTATTGCCTCTCCAATATACCAAATCAGCGAAGGCTTGTCGAGACCTATTTACGCCACTTCAAGTCAGGTGATAAAAACACTTGATAAAACCTCTTTTGAATTTTATAAGTTATTTCTCAACGAGCAAACTGGTGCCATGAATGTAAAAAGTATTACAATACAGAAACTTCCCTAGAGTATTGCCACATGACTTGAAACGCACGAACAAGCCTTTGTAGACTTTTTCAATTCACATAGAAACCGTAGGGGCATTGAATCTTCAATAAAAGAACTTTTGCGGAAAGACAATAGCAAGAACAATTGAAATCGCAGATTTTGGCGTTTTTGGGTCGTTCTTATAACAATCACTATTGTTATTACCATTGTGTCCCGGCCAGAATTTCTATTGTTCAAGGTTCAGTGCCTTGTCAGTTTGCTTGTGGCCATAACTCCACCAATCCTGGAGATATTTTAACCGGCATCCAAACTTTTACTCCCAAACATCTGGAGAGTAGATTGCTTTAAAAAAATTCGGGAAATCTCAAGCAGTTTTTTGTCCTGGTTGCGTTTTATGAAGGTAGGTAAAATTTAGGAAAATCTTCACGGGTTTCTTTTGTGTCCCTCGCTTTTTAGCCGTCTGATTGGTCCGTGAAAATGAGGCTTTGGCGGTTTCGACCATGGGCCACGAGCAATCGGCTATGTACGACGAATGATTCCTATGCTGTTTCTGCCTGTGCTCTCGTTGCCCTCTCTTATCAAATATCCAGCCTGCTGTTCTTTTTCTTATTATCCACAGTGGAGATCTGGTTTCCGTGCCTGCCATGAAAGCTGTCATTCTGCTTCTTTCGCTGTCTGTTCTTTTTGCCGTCATTTTTATCAATTCAGTTGTCCCTTCCTTGCAGTTGTCTAGTGGTTCCTCGATAATATTTTGTTAATTGAATAGTCTTTATCCGCCCTTGCTTTAAGCTTTCGAACTTATATCTTAATTGAAGGTGTTGTGGGGCAGTGGTGTAATCCTCTGACTTTGCAGCCAGAACAGTCAGGCGGAGTGGGTTCGATACCCTAGGACCCCATCACTTGAGCGTCATGACAGGGGTCGTGGACTCGATTAGGTCTGCTCTATTTCTGCGATCCCAGTGCTTGGCGCTGAAAAACGCAACTTCACCTTCACATCTTACTCGGCCTTTCATTCAATTCTGCTGGAGTTCGTGTGTACCCGTACTGTAATTCTTATAAGTAGACTTGATAATAGAGAGAGAAGGATTCGATCTTGTTCTTGCAGTCAATAATCTCGAATACCTACCAAACACATGTGGCGGGAAAATCCAATTGTCTGATTGTACTAATTATTATAATTATGTACATGAATTAAATGGGGATAACACTATCCCCCCTCGTCTGTTTCCTGAAATGTTTATTAAGTGATCGAACTTGATCTAGTTCTTTGCGCTAGAATGTTTAGCGTATTTACGTTGCACCAATTGTCATTTATTTGTGGATTTAATTCCTCTTTTTGTACATCTACCTTCTGTTCGATATTTGGAACAATTCTGTCCTCATTCTGTTCTTGATGTTGTCTTATTTGCTTCATGCTCGAGTCAATGTCTACAAATACATCACAATTACCACTTTTGCAATTTGTTTTGGTTGCAACTGTAGGAGGCTTGGCTAGTGGTGGCTCAAGATGTTTCGATCTTGGAAGGATATATTTTAGTTGATTGACATGAACATTTAAGTTCTTTTTTCTCGTCTTAGCTGACAATTTCAGAGTTTAAGTCACCAATGAGTCTCTTTATAGTCCAAGGACCACTCCGTTTGGGTTGCCAACAATGAGACACACCCCTTTTTTGGCTTGGGTGCCACAGCATGACAGTATCACATGGTTTGTAATGGTGTTTCTTTGTTTGTTTGTCATATTGTTTCTTCGTCGTTTCACGAGGATCTGAGTGTCTTCTTGACTGTGGTGAAGGACCTTTGGAGTTTGTTTCCAAGGTCGCAGGCAAACTGTTGGGCTTGTTTTACATGATGTGCCGTTGCCGGTTGTTGCAAGGTCACAGGTGATGGAGCAGCAAGAAGTTGGGTTGGGAGAGAGAATTTTGCACCAAAAATGAGTTCGGCTGGGGTTACTTTGGTGCTGTTGTTTGGGTTGGAACGAATTGCATATACTGCAGACTGCAAATGCAAGTCCCAGTCGCGACCATGAGAGTCAACCTGTTTTTGAATGCAAGACTTGACTTGTTTGACCATTGCTTCAGCAAGCCCGTCACCTTATGGATGTAGACGAGATGATTTAGATTGTCCGATACCTAATAATTTGCAAACTTCTTGCATGACGCAGCCATGGACATTAGAGGCACCATAATAATAATAATAATAATAATAATAATAATAATAATAATAATAATAATAATAATAATAATAATATTAATATTCTTAATGATTTGATTCAAGTCGAACGTACGAAATCCGAAAAGTTATTGACTGAAAATCTTACGTTAAAAACGCGAATTATAGAATTAGAGTCACTGGTCGAAAACATCCTTGGATCACAATCATCGGCCAACAAAAAGACCGTCATTGAGGCACCATTGTCAAAGACACAAAGAACCTTGAACATAAGAACAAACCTGATCAGTCAGTCGGATCAATACAACAAAACCGTCTCCAACATGCAAAACTCTGGTTCTCAAGCATTGGGGAATAAAATGCACAATACGGACAATGGGGAAACGTCACAGAATTCAAAAAAGGCACGAAAAGCGAACAACAAGGGCAAAGCACACCAAAACAACCTGAAGCTGCCAGTGTAATTGATTTAACAACAACAAATAAAACCACCGACATAGGAGACAAAGGCCAGAAAGCAAGTAAAAGTATAAAAGTGACTGTTGTTGGAGACTCACAGCTATTAAGATTGGACGAAAATAAACTTTGCAACCAACATCGGGAAGTCAAAATCCAGGGTAAATCTGGTATGAGGCTCAACCAAGTCGTAAAGAGCACTGGTAAAACGGATAGCGATGTAATTATTGTTCATGTAGGGACAAACAATCTTAAAACATCGAGCCCGGAAGAGTTATCAACGGGTATACTCGCATCATTGAAAAAAATACAAGAAAACAACCCAGATGCAAAAATCGCCTACTCTTCCATCTTCCGCAGAAAAGACGAGCTGAATAGAATGGCAGTCACTGCCAACAAACATGTATCTGATGAGCTCATGCTGAATGGTTTTGACTTCATAGATAACGATAACATCCTCTACAGCAACCTTGCTCGTGATGGACTTCATATAAACACGGGAGGGGCAAGAAAGTTTGCAAGCAACCTGAGTCGATTCATAAAATATTGTTAGTGGTGTCGAAGTGTAAATAATGCAAAGAGCGAAGCAAAGCCCAAAGCCAAAGCAACTAAAAAAGGGAATGGTCTGAAGATCGCAGCTCTTAACATAGTCTCACTCAGAAAGCATAGACACGAATTGAATGTATTACTCCATGAAAATGATATTGATATCATAGCTTTGAGTGAGACTAGGTTAAGCAGTAAGATTGAGGACCCAGCTCTTTCAATTGAGGGTTACAAACTTTTTAGGCATGACAGGGATGAAATGGGAGGTGGTGTAGCAATCTACCTAAAAGAACAAATTCCTGATCCCCTCCAAATTATAAAAAGTGACACCCTTGAGTTGCTCTGCCTTGAGGTTAAACCAAACAAAGGGAAATCCTTTTACCTGATTAGCTGGTATCGACCACCCACTGGGGAAACAGATACTGCAACATTCGAAAATCTACGTGAATTTCTCAAAAAACTTGACAGAGATGAAAAAGAAATTATTCTAGTTGGTGATACGAATTGTGATTTCAGGGGTTCCCCCTTAAATGCAAATTCAAAAAAGCTACAATCAGTGTACGCTGAATACCAAATAGAGCAACTGATCAAAGCTTATACGAGGGTAGCAATAAGTAAGGGGGCAAATGGACAGTCTCAAATAAGTCATTCGTTGATTGACCATTTCTCTACCAACAAACGTAAGTACATTCTAGAATCGGGCGTGCTTGAAACAGCTATGGTAGACCACTACATGGTCTTATGCGATTAGAAAGGTAAATGCATGGAGACTCAATACCAAAAATGAAAACAAAATTGTTGAAAGTAGAAATATGAAAAATTATGATAAAACTGCTTTCCAACAAGACCTTGATGCCATTGACTGGAAAAGCCTTTTGGAACCTTTTTCTCAGGACCCTAGTAAGATGGCATCTGTATTCCAAGAATTGTTTGATGCAATTCTCAGCCTACATGCTCCAATTCGAAAACAAAAAAGGAAAAGTGAATATGCTCCATGGCTCAATGCACGCATAAGGTCTCTGATGATGAGAAGGGATAAAGCAAAAAAGGACGCAAGGCGCAATCCCGAAATCTGGCCTTCGTATAAGAAACTAAGAAACGAAGTTACAGAGGCCATCCGGATCGCAATGCAGGACCATTATTCAGGTCTAATTGAACAAAACAAAACCGACCCAAAGAAAATGTGGCGAACCATTAACAAAGTGTTAGACAGAGATTCCTCTAAGGTACCAGTCACTAGCTTAAACTGCGAAGGCAAACTTTTAACTAATGACAGTAAAATTGCCAATGCGTTTAACAAGCACTTTGTCTCAGTTGGTCCAAAACTAGCAAAAGAAATCAGAACCGAACCGAATGATGACCCGCTTGCCACAATAAGTGGCAAAAATTCTACGATTTTGAATTTCAAGACAGTAGATACTCAATACATCTTAAGAGCACTAACAGAGCTGAAAAACGGCAAAGCCAGTGGGCCAGATAGAATTCCTGTCGGACTAGTCAAAGATGCATCCGAATTCATCGCTCTCCCCCTTACTCTAATCTATAACTCATCGCTGGTCGCGGGAGTTTTTCCAGATATCTGGAAGGTTGCAAGGGTAACCCCAATTTTTAAGTCAGGTGCAAGGGATGACATGAATAATTACAGGCCTATATCCGTTCTATCCATATTTGCAAGGATTCTGGAAAAAATTGCTCATGATCAGCTGATCGACTATTTCAAAGAGAAACAGTTGCTAAAAAAGAATCAGCATGCGTTTCGTAAGCTACACTCAACAATCACATCTCTAGTAAAGAGTACTGATGAATGGCATAATAACATTGATTCTCAAAAGGTCAATATGGCGATGTTTTTGGATTTAAAAAAGGCCTTCGATACGGTGGATCACAAAATACTGCTCGAAAAACTTTCTAGGTATGGCGTGCAGGGTAAGGTGATTAGCTGGTTTCGATCCTACCTCACTGAACGAAAACAGTTTTGCAGAATCAATGGTAAATGTTCTATGTCTTTGGGGGTAACATGTGGCATTCCCCAGGGTTCCTGCCTAGGCCCCCTTCTCTTCATCATATACCTTAACGACTTTGAAGAATGTTTACAGTTTTCTTCGGCGAGCATGTATGCTGATGATACGCACACAACGATAGCCTCTGAAGATATTAACGAACTTGCCGAGATGATGCAGGAGGAGCTACAGAACATTTCTGAGTGGATGAGGGTCAATAAATTAAGTGCCAATCCAAAAAAGACTGAGTTTATGCTTATCGGCCATCCACGTAGAATTAACAAAATTGAACCTCTGGCTCCATTGAAACTTAATGGCACAGAAATAAAACGAGTGACAAAAACTAAATCACTAGGGGTTATTGTGGACGAGAATCTAAGTTGGAAGGAACACTTCAAATCCTTGAAAGGTAAAGTAGCAAGTGGTTTGTCTGCACTGAAAAAACTTAAAAACGTTCTTCCGCAATCTAAGCTATGTGAGGTTTACCATGCGCTGGTTGAAAGTCACCTCCGATATGGGAATGTTATCTGGGGTAGCCTGCCCAACACGAAGCTGCAAACGCTTCAGCGTCTACAGAACAGGGCCTTCTCAATTATTCAAAATGCTAGAATAAAGGACCCCTGGATCAATAATGGGCTGAACGTTGATCAAATCATCTATTTTGACAGATCTATCATGACACACAAAATAGTCCACAAGCAGTGCCCTGAGAGCCTCTGGAACAAGTATAGTCAGAGGAATGAAATTTCTAGGTATAACACAAGAAACAATAGAAATCTCGACATCCCAAAGTTTAAACTTGAGTGTACAAAAAAAAGTTTCCACCTTTCCGGGCTTAAAGCTTGGAATGAAATACCAATCGAAATAAGGGAAATCCCCTCGCTCTATCAGTTTAAAAGAAAATTGAAAACGCATTTAAAGAGCTCAGTAAACCCTAACTAAAACACGACTCCCAGGAAGATCAGATCTCAGCCTGGATCCAATCCTAGCTAATACCAAATTTTAAATTTTGTTTTTCATTTTTCATTTAAAACAAACTTGTAACTTTTGTAGTTTAATTTTGTACTGATGGGATATCGTGTAAAAATATGAATTAATAAAAAAAAAAAATAGAAAGACTGCCTTTCCCGTATCAAGAGCACCAGTATTGCGTTTCTGCATGTACGTCCGAAAATATGATTTGTAGACATTAAATCTTTGACGAAATTTAGTTTTTGTGCTGCCAGCAAACTTTTTGTTACAACATGTACATTGCAACATATAAACTACGTTTATCGAATTGCAATCGTACGCCCCCGAAAAATTCTTAAAAGATCGCGAATCATTCGCATTAGAAAAACTGGAGCCCTCTTTGATGATAGGGCAGATTAGACATCTCCTACCATTGCATTTAAAAGTTCCCTTTGGCATCAGCTCCTGATCTTGAGTTTGCAATTTAGCGCGAACCAAAGTATCTTTAAGGTTTTTTGCCCTTCTGAATGAAACGAAAATTTTTCCGGCAAATAGTTTGCGATGTTCGTCATCGATAAGAAGAATATTTGCGCAATTTTGCAAAATATTGCTGACCCCCTGAAGTGCCGGATGGTAAGTTAGAACCAACGGTATCCTCGTGTCATCCTTCTGCTTGGAATTTCTATTTAACAGGTTTTCTCTATCCAAGCTTCTAACTTTGTCTAGTTGACTGTCGATTTCCCCTTCTTGATACCCCCGCCCAATAAGCCATGACTTTAAATTTCCCATCCGTTCGTTAAAAAATGAGTCCTCAGAACAAATGCGCCTAATGCGAAGGGCCTGACCATATGGAATGCCCTTTTTGGTGTGGTAAGGATGACAAGAGGAACGATGCAGGAGCTGATGCGTATCAGTCGGTTTCGTGTAGAGATCTGTAACCAACTTACTACCTTCTCTGATGACCTTAGTGTCAAGAAAGTTGATGCTCTCCTTAGACCATTCAGCTGTAAATTTAATGGAATGGTGTGCAGTGGTGAGGTATTCTACAAATTCCGAACGTTTCTCTTCCCCATGGGTCCAAATTAAGAAAACGTCGTCAATGTACCGCCACCACAGCCAAGGTTTGCAGCTGGAGCCACTCAGAAGTTTTTCCTCCAGGTCTGCTAAGAACAAAATCGTATATGATGGCGCACATTTGGTGCCTATTGCTGTACCCCTCAGCTGATGATAAAACGCCCCATTAAACTCAAAAAAGTTATTCTTAAGTACTACCTCTGCAAGCTCTACAAGGGATTCCGTAGAAACAGACTGATTATTTCTAGAGTTTAAAATATCACGTAGAGCCCTCAATCCCTCGTCATGCGGTATACTTGGGTAAAGCCCAACAACATCAATGGTACAAAGAATAGCGTCCTCTGGAAGCCCGTCTAATGACGCAATTTTTTGCAAAAAGTGGTTCGTGTCTTTAATGTATGAACGGACACTTTTTGCAAGGGGTTGTAAATGGTAATCCAAAAATTCCGAAACGTTCTCTGTGTAAAAACCAGAGTTAGAAATGACAGGCCTTCCGGGAACACTATTTAGCCTTTTGTGAATCTTTGGCAGCAAGTAAAATCTTCCAAGCTTGGGATTATTGACCATCAAATATTCCAATGTTTTGTCGTCAATTTCCCCTCGCTCTCTAACCCTACCAACTGCCTGATTGACAATAGCGTGAAGATGGTCCGAAGGATCCTTATCAAGTTTGCAATACACTGCAGGGTCCCCCAGTTGGCCATCTGCCTCTTTGACGTAGTCCTCCCGATCCCACACGACCACCCCAGAACCCTTGTCCGCCTCCTTGATAACGATCGATCGGTCCGATTTAAGACTATTTAAAGCTGATAGTTCCTCCTTCGTAAGGTTACTAAAATTTCTACCATCTACCGATATTTTCATGAGCTCGTCTTCTAATTTAGACAGGTAGACCTCTATAGCTACAGCTTTATGTCTAGGATTGAATTTACTACGAGGCCTAAAAGCAGGAATCTCTGAAAAATCTTCACTATCCCTGAAGAACCACTTAAGTCTTAATATTCTAACAAAATTTTCCAGATCTATTTTGATTTGTGAAAAGTCTACCTCTTTTGGGTACTAACAAACTTAAGACCTTTGGATAAAACTGATATTTCCGCCTCGCTTAGTGCACGTTTGGAAAGATTAACGACTTTGTCATTTACAAAACGACCTACCATACGACCATTATTATCTACATTAGCTAAAAACACATCAGTAATTTCACCACTCTCTTCCACTTAGTTGCTTGCTGCACCTCGCGTTCTTGATCTCTCTAATAAGTTCGGGGGTGGATTCTCAAAATTATCTTCCAGTAATTGCATTCTAACTGCATCAAGATTAAGACTGTCGTTACGAATGACAACACCTTGATCTGCACCCTCCGAATCTTCTTCACCCCTGTCCAAAAATGATGCAACGTCCTTGAAAAATGAAATGGTCTCCCATAGATTACTCTCTTTACCTTTGTAGTTTCTATTGCCAATTAACCTTGATAGTTTTTTGTCTCTTCGATCCCTGAGGTCTTGATTAATTCTTTCTAAGTATCCGACAAGTTCACGAAAGTTGCGCTGTACATTGGAATAATCCGTTTCACTAGCTAACCATACAGAATAATAATAATAATAATGATAATAATAATAATACATTTATTTAAAGTTGGCTAAAGGAATAGTTTATAAACTAATAAAGGCCAACTGGTGTTACCTGTTTACAGTGTTCTCTTTTATCTACATATCATACAATTGCAATTGGATCCCGTCCAATCTTTAATGCTGTTTTTAAATTGACTGTTGCTTTTTGCAGATTTTATTGTGTCAGCGAGTGTGTTCCAAAGTATGCTTCCTCTAAATGACAAAGAATCATTCCCGTATCTCAGAGTCCTCGTATTTGGAAGTTGGACGAGATCCTTTACTCTAAGATTATAATTTATGGGTTTACGTTTGAAGAGGTCCCATAAGAAGGAGGGATTGCCAGAGGTTAAGCATTTGTAGACCTCAAGCATTAGCTTTTGCAAGTTTCTTGTATGTATTGTGTGTTCGCCTCTCTTATGAAGGAGCTCTTCAAACGTAGACCCATAGTCATCTAGCAGCACTCTCAGGGCACGTTTATGAAGTCTATTGATATCATCGTTCGATGTTTTCCCACAGAACATCCAGATCAATGGACAGTAATTGAAATTAGACAGTATAAAGGAATTGTATAATATGATGCTTTTCTCATAGTCAAGATTTGGAGCAATCCTAGAAAAGGCTCCAATTTTGTTTGACGTCTTTGACGCAATTTTGTTTGACCATCGCTGTGAAGTCGTGTCATTATGCCGTAGCGGCAGATCCACTGATCATGAATTGTACATGCTATAACGGGAGCAGTGGTATCTTTGAGAGAAATCACTGCAGGCCATATGGTAAGATGGTCAACGAGAATCAGGGCGTATCGGGAACCGCTGGATGCAGCAGGTGTGAATGAGCCAGCAAGGTCGTAGCAGACGAGCTCAAATTTCTGTGAAGATTAAATTGGCTGTAAGGGGGCTTTTGAGTAGCCTGTTGGAGGTGGCTTGTAACGAGAACAAATTTCACAATTCTGAATCCACTAACTGACATCTGTACGTGCATTGGGCCAAAAGTAATGCTCAGCCAGACATTTTCACGTGCGATCAGTTGCAAAATGCCCTGAGGATGGGTGATCATGGCAGAGCTGTAAAGCTCTGGTGTGGAGTTGGTGAGGAATAACCAAGCAGTTTTTCCACATCAAGGTACCAGTATCAGATAAAGATAGAAATTTTCGGTATTTCTTAAGAGAAACAAGACGGTCCACACCAAAGTTTCTATTTCTAGTTAAAATGTATTCTTTGGCTGCAATCATTCAGGGTCCGTATCTTGTAATGTATTAATTCAATTGGTGCTAAGTTCAGGACAAACCTCTGTGAGGCAATTGAGACTGTAAATCCTGCTTAAACAGTCACTGATAGCATTGTTCTTTGATGGGATATGGAAAATGTCATAATCAAATTCTGAGAGTTGCAGTGCCCAGTTGAGGAGCTTATGACTTTTAGGAACGCGTTTGGAATTTAGAAAGGAGACAATACGGTTATCTGTCCTCAGTATGAAATGTTTGCCAAAAAGGTAGTGACGGAATTTCTTTGTTCCGAAGATGATGGCATGAGCTTCCTTTTCTACAATGTTCCAGCGAGTTTCTGTGTCAGTGAACTCTCGACTTGCAAAGGCAACAATATTTTTAGAACTTTGGTCATAACTTTTAACTTTGAGGCATACTCCTTCACCCTTGTCACAAGCATCTGTCTCAAGAATGAAGAGATCGCGGCTGCCAGGGGCTCGTAGGACTGGTGCTGTTTATTTCATCAGTCTTGGCGTCATGAATTCGTCTTCACTTTCCTCTTGCTTTTAAATGCGACGTTCAAACTCAGTCATCTTGGCTTCACGGTCGGTGGCTGACTGAGTCAAACACAGCACTCAGTTGTTTCTTTAGTTCCGAATACTTTTGGGCACTTTTCTTTTCTTCCTCAAATTGATCGAGAGTAGCTTTGGCTCTACCATCTACACATAACATCAACAGTTGACCTTGAACTAAATCATCAGTCTTCTCAGCAATAAGACAACAGCGATCAAAACTTCTCAGCCACTGGCGTAGATCCACATCTCCGTCGCCGGTAAATTTGGCCAGCTTTCCAAAAACAACATTGAGTTGTGAATTATTTGTCGTAATAAGTTGACGACAAATACGTCAGTGTAATTTTCATAAGTAGACTTGATAATAGAGAGAGAAGGATGTGATCTTGTTCTTGCCATCAATAATCTCGAATGCCTACCAAACACATGTGGCGGGAAAATCCCATTGTCTGATTGCACTAATTATTTTGATTTGAAAATCTCTATCATAAGCAACTGCAGATTGCGTTTGTGCGTGGTTACAGAACTATTTACATTATTTACAAAATCATTTCCACTATCTTTGCATACAATTCGTGAAAGAGCATTGCGAATTGTATGCAAAGATAGTGGAAATGATTTTGTAAATAATGTAAATAGTTCTGTAACCACGCACAAACGCAATCTGCAGTTGCTTATGATAGAGATTTTCAAAACAAAGAACGATCTCAACCCAACTTTTATGAAAGATATCTTTGCAGAAAGAGACAGCTATTATAGTCTGCGTAATGTAAATCATTTGCAACTGCCGAAAGTAAGGACGACAATATATGGTACAGAAAATATTCAGTATAGAGGCTGCCTTTTATGGTCCTCACTTCCAAGTTTTTTGAAAGACTGTAGCACAATTCAAGAATTTAAAAGAAAAATAAAACAGTGGAATTGCGATTCATGCACCTGCAGATTGTGTAAAGTTTTTATCAAAGATTTAGGGTTTTTAGATTAATTAATTTTGTCATTTCTGGGTATTGTTTTTCTTTGTGAATTATAATGTATTTCTTTTAGTTCTAGTTGGCCTTAATATTATTATTTACATGAATTAAATGGGGATAACAGTACATGTATTACAAAATATGCCCTTATTGCTTGGAAACTGACGAGAAAATGTATTTTGATCGTCGAATCATACGAAGCACACTCATTCTTTTTTAACCCTATTTGGACCGGGGGGGGCGTTTTTCGCCCCCCCCCTACCAAACTTTCTCAAATATCTCCACCGCTGTTGTAGATATGGTGCTGCAACTCCTTGACTTTTCCTAAAATTTAATTGGCCATCAAATTTTAAAAATTTCACGGCCCATTGTTATACCACGTGACCTCCAGATGCCCTTATTTGGAGACTGGTCACAAAGAAAATCTTAAAATCCTCGCTAAATTTCTTGCAAATAGCGCTAATGATAAAGTTATATACACCATTCGATTGGTCTTGAAGAGTACTTTTATTTGATATATAGTTGGTTTATATTTGCTGACATCAGCAACTTTTTGTATCCATGACGTCATTTATCTCTATGACGTCATAGAATGAATGAATTAGGGCAATATATCTCAAAACGTGCAGAAAACAGTGTCAGGTTCCTTATTACTAACTATTTTCACTAGTTAGAGGTCTAAAAATATAAAATAATTCACAATAGAAATCTCAATTAGTCTATTCAATGGCTAATTGCTCTTAATTAGCAAAAGTTGAAAGTTAAATTAAATCTTTTTCGCGTAAATATCTTCCTCTACTCTTATTTGCTACTTCTGGCTACAATTCTGCCTGTTATCACATGTTAATCTGGATGAAACTTGCTTTTTAATAAGTCAGTAGCTCGATTTTGACCATTTTCCCATTGTTTTTGGTTGCCTAGCAACGAACCACGTGACCAATTAGGCCTCTATTGTTGTTTTTGTAAAGCTAATTGTCCAAAGAACAATTGGTATAAGTTTCATTGTTATATCTCTTGTAGTTTTGAAGAAAAAACGCCCCCCCCCCCGGTCAAAAATATCAAAATTTCAACCCGGTCCAAATAGGGTTAATAAGAAATTACGCATAAAGAAACTGTAAGCTCAGTTTTTCGAACATTAAAAAAATTTTGTAATCCGCAGCTTGATTTTCCTTGGTCACTCAAGAGATTTTATAAACTGAAAATGACTGCCCCAAAAACAAGAATGAAGATTGTTATGGAAACGTTTTCTATTTTTGGAGACTGGAGACAAGATTATTTTCGTGCCATTTCTTCTTAGATTTCAGAATAGATTTACATTTCATCTTCGTCAACTTATTGTGAGAACGCGGTCTCGAAAACAGTTTCATTTTATTGTATCGTTGTGAATTAATTTTGTTCTGGATTGAGCAAATGAACTTTTGCTCATTCAGTATTATTTGGTTTCAATGAATGAAAGTTGGGTAAGTTAATCTAGGTACATCTTCAAAATTTCTTTCGCTTTCCGCATTTTCTGCCCATCAAGGCCAGTCTGATGAGGTCAACTAGGCCAGGCTGAATTCTCAACGCCAAGCCAGTAATTGACGAATACATTTGATTTTCTAGAAATGTCGAAGGAAGTTCTATGTTCTGCAATAAATCTTTCGTCCTTTCGAGCTCTTTTATGATCAAGCAACTGTAAAATATAGCTCAAAATGATAAAGAATCATAAATAAGGAATCTCAATTATTTCAACAACGGTCTATGATCTAGAATCTAAGGGTTGAGATAACTCTCAGCTTCCCAATACAATCGTGCAGTGTTGTTGAATCAAACAAGAGTTATTGAAAAGCATTTTCAGAGAGTATTCGTCCCTCTTGCCTTGAAAATTGTGCTGTAGAAACAAATATTTATCAAGCAGACACGTCATCATCTGTCAAGTAGGCCTTGTTAGGCAGAATGGAGGGTTGGAAACATCGATAAAAAGCAAAATGCGATATTTTCAAGTTTTTAAAACGTTATAATCTTCAGCTTTGACAAAAATTTAGAAATATTCCAGAAAATCAATGTGCTTCCAGCCGTAAATAGGTAAAGTGGTTTTGCTGTCCAAAATTCAGTTGTTTCTATGTATGCTGATGATAAAAGTCTGTGCTACCAGTCTTCGGATATGAGTGTGCTGAATGACGCCATCAATGATGATCTCAAACAACTGGACAATTGGCTTCAAGGCTTCAAATTGGCTTCAAATTGTGATCTCACAGAGAAGATAGCTGACCAGCCCATAGACAATGATTCCAGGCATATGTGTAATCTCTATGAGCTGTTCAGCCTCAAACAGCTCATTGAGGAGCCAACAAGGGTTACTTTGAACACTTCCACCATCATTGACCATATTGCTACAACATGTGCCAGAAACATTACAAAATCAGGCGTGCATGAAGTTTCTTTGAGTGATCACTTTGTGGTTTACTGTGTTAGAAAATTTAATGGTGCAGTAGAAAAAGGCCACAAAGTGATAAAAACTCGCAAAATGAAAAATTTCAATGAAGAAGCATTCCTGGGTGATGTTTCTGGCATATGTTGGGAGCAAATGCTCAATGAAACAGATGATATAAATGTTCTTGTCAACAATTGGTCCAACTTGCTCTCTCTGATTATAGACAAACATGCCCCAATAGCTGAAATGCGTGTCTCAGAGAAATTTTGCCCATGGATTGATAAGGACCTTAGAAACCTTATGGTGACTAGAGACAGGCTTAAAAAGGCTGCAACCAAGAGAAAGTCCCCAGTCCTTATGGACTCATACAGGCAGGTAGGTAATAGGGTTAATACCCTGAACGTTCAGCTTAAGAAGGAATACTACACTAATAAGTTATCTGCTTGTGAAGGAAACATGAAAGAATCATGGAAGACAATAAATGAACTTCTCAACAAGAGGTCTAAGTCAAGTAACATTGACTGCCTTAAAGAGTCTGATTCAGAGACTGTTTGCAAAAAAGAAATTTCTAATAAAATGAACACCTTTTTTTGCTCGGTAGGCAAGGATCTTGCTGACAAAATTGACCCGGTTTCAAATCCCCTCCTTTCAGGTGATTACGAAGTCAACTCAGATAAGGCTGAATTTCACTTCAGGACTATTGAGGTTCAGGAAATCAGGGATGCATTTGCCAAGGTCAAAACAGCACAGAGTTTTGGGACTGACAACATCTCTAGCTACTTTTTGAAACTTGCATTGCCTTTCATTGAAAACTCGCTTGCTTTCCTGTTCAATACATCCATTGAAACAAGTCAGTTTCCTGACTCATGGAAGGTAGCTAGAGTCACTCCAATTTTCAAAAATGGAGCAAAGACTGATCAGTCTAACTATCGACCAATATCAGTCTTACCAGTCATCTCAAGGCTCTTTGAAAAACTTGTGACCAACCAGTTGTACCAACATATGGACAAAAACGGTCAATTTTCCAATGACCAGTCAGGTTTTTTGCGCCTTCGGTCCACAGTAACTTGTTTACTTAAAAATACTGATGATTGGTACAATGGGTTAGATCTCGGCAAGCTTGTGGGACTAGTATTCATTGACCTTAAAAAGGCATTTGATACTGTTGATCATGATATTCTCTGCAAAAAGCTTGCCCACTATAGTGTCCAACACCGAGAACTTTCTTGGTTTAAATCCTACCTTACCAACCGTAAACAGTTCTGTAGGGTTAATGGTGTTGACTCAGACTTTGGGGATATAGAAGTTGGTGTGCCACAAGGCTCATGTCTTGGTCCCTTACTTTTCCTGATCTATATCAATGATCTCCCACAAGCTGTCCAAGATTCCACAGTGTCCATGTTTGCTGATGATACCAGTGTATGCCACCAGTGCAATGATTTGACTCAGCTGACTGAGGCTATTAACAACGATCTTATGCAACTAGACACTTGGCTCCAAGGCAACAAACTTTCTTTGAATGTTGCAAAAACTCATGCCATGCTTGTTTGCACCAAACAGAAACATGCCACTCTCAAAAGTCGGAATGAAGACTTGAAATTGAAAATTCGTGAAAATGAACTGCAAGTTGTTGAAAAAACGAAATACCTTGGTGTGCAAATTGACTGCTCTTTGGACTGGAAAGAACAAATCAAGGCGGTCTCTGCCAAGGTTTCCAGGGCAGTAGGCTTTTTGAAGCATGCCAAATCATTCCTACCAAGAGAATCGCTGAAAACTCTCTACACGGGTATTGTGGAGCCCCACTTTCGATACTGTTGCTCTGTTTGGGGATGTGCAGGTTCAACTGAAATTAATCAGTTGCAAAAACTTCAGAATCGCGCTGCAAGAATTGTAACAAACAGCAGCTACGACACCCCAGGCAGACCACTTATTGAAGGGCTGGGTTGGAAGACCATTCAGGAACTCATTAAAAATGAATCTGGAACAATGGTCTTCAAATCCCTCAATGGGTTGGCTCCGCAGTACTTGAGTAGCCTTTTCACAAGAAACTCAGCATGCTCCTCCCGTATCCTCCGCAATACAAACACGGACCTGAGGCTACCTTTGAAAAAAACAGCAAACGGTCAAAAATGTTTTTCTTTCAGAGGAGCGCAGTTATGGAATAGCCTCTCAGCTGAGTCAAAGCAAGCACCCACCGTTAGCTTATTTAAGCAGACGATATAGGGTTTCTTCTTTTCTTTTTCTTTTAATAAACATTAGATATTGTAAATAGATTTTTAGATTGTGAAATAGGCTTTGATTTTTAGATTCTGATGTTTTTATATTAATCATTTTTGTAATTTAGTTTAGTTTTAATTTATGGGAGGGCCCCTTGAAAATCAGCACTTCTGCTGAAGGGCTACCCTCCCCGTTAGATAAACAAATGAAATGAAAAAAAAAATGAAATGAAGGCAACAAACTCTCTTTGAATGTTGCGAAAACAAATTCCATGTTAGTTTCCACTAAGCAAAAGCATAACATCCTCCAAAATCGAAATAAGGATTTGGATTTGAAAATTCGTGACAACGAGCTCAAAGTAATCCAAAAAACTAAATACCTTGGTGTGCAGATTGATAACTCTCTTAACTGGAAAGAACACATCAAGACTGTTTCTACTAAAGTTTCTAGAGCTATTGGCTTTTTAAAGCATGCCAAAACTTTCCTACCGCAGGAAACTCTGAAGACTCTTTACACAGGTATTGTCGAGCCACACTTTCGATATTGTTGCTCTGTTTGGGGTTGTGCCAGATCGACTGAGCTGAATCAGTTGCAAAAACTTCAAAACCGAGCTGCTAGAATTATAACCAATAGCAGTTTTGACATCCCAAGTAGACCACTTATTGACAGGCTGGGTTGGAAGACCATTGAAGAACTTATAGTTGGTGAATCTAAAACAATGGTCTTCAAGTCCCTGCATGAACTGGCTCCGCAATACCTCTGTGACCTCTTCACCCGAAACTCAAAGAGCTCTTTGTATGTCCTGCGTAATACAGAGACAGATTTAAGACTACCCAAGAAAAAGTCAAGTAATGGGCAAAAATGTTTTTCTTATCGAGGAGCAAAAATATGGAATGACCTTCCTGCTGAAACCAAACAGGCATCTTCCCTAAATAGTTTTAAACAGTCTATTTAGAAGTTAGTGTTTCTTTTCTTTTATCTTAAACTTTGTAAAATGTTATTAGGTTTTTATAGTTATGGTTTTTATTGTATTTAATGATAGTGTATTTAATCTATTCCTTTGTAATTTTATATTGTAAGTAGTGTTTTTAAGTGGAGGGCCCCTTGTAAAACAGCTCCGGCTGAAGGGCAACCCTCCTTAAAAGAATCAAATATCAAAAATATATCAAATATGCTCTAAAAGCAACACAGCTTCTGTGTTCATGCGTCGCCATTATTACAAACATATACCAAAGTCACGTGAAAATAGAGCTTTGCGCTTGGTTGCTCTCAGAAATTTCTGAAAGAAACGCGCTAAAACATTTGTCTTCCTTGCTTGTGTACATTGTTCTTCTAACCTTAAAGATTCTAGAATTTCATTGATATCATCTCCTCTGCTTCGTTGTTCTAGTTGAAGGTGTGCTGTTGGTGCCGCACGACAAGGGTGTGCACCCTTTGTCCGTCTAAGCCTACTATTTGCTCTCTTCTCCCTGATATGATCACTTTCAAAATTCCATAGATAACATTTTCGAGATACAACAGTTCCTAAATTCCCCCGACTTCGATTCCTTGAATCTCCGACCAGCGTTTTTATCGGATCCACTTGGTGTTGTCTCTTTCGGACTTTCCTTCTGTATTCTTTCTCAACTATTTCGTTCATTTAACTCCGCTTGACATTCGTAATAAATTCATTGTGCTTTTGCTTTAGTCCCGCGATGAACGTTATATCGAAGGGTCATTTCAGAAAAAAAGACACATCAGTGTAAAATCGACATTGCAAAAAACTAAAGATGCATCTGATTTAAGAAATTTCCACCTGATAAATATCAATAACCCAGCTATTAAATTTAGATTGATTTGAGAAGGCCATGCTTATAGGACGTTTCTAGACGATTTTGTCTCACCATCAACCAAATAAAAATGACACGTGCGAGATATTAGATTAAAAATTATTCGAAAGTCATCCATAACTAGGCCTGTCCACCGAAGGTCGAATAATCGCTATTCGGTTATCTGATCACTATTCGACTAGCAGTGAAGCGCAACGGTTATTCGCTGCCAACCGAATAGTACGAATAGTGCGACTATTCGGATTGAATGACCAGTCGAATAGATCGATTATTCGGATAGTATGACCAGTCGACTGGTTGGAATGCAAAATGATCAGTCAAAGAAACCGAATAGGTTGACATAGCGAATAATCCGAATAGAATGACAAGCGAATATTGCGAATATTGCGAATAGTATGACTGATTGAATTGATCAAACTGTCTTGTCTAGACAGTAGGCGGATAGCGAGACAAGGGGCAGTGGCAAGGATATTGTTGTGTAAAACAATGAGGTATTGTTGGCTTGTTGTATTCCTCTGCTTTACTCCATTGTATTGCTATTTTATGGGTGAATAACTGAAGCACAATAATGTGATGTAGCAAGCTTTATTTAGCCTGCGTGCATGCAGGCAAGCTTCATTTGGCTATCCCCCAGCAGGCTAGCACTGTAGCTGGACCAAAGGTGATAAGACAATTTCCAATACAATGATTGATCTGTGCCATACTACTAAAATTTTTTATTTATTTGAACCACGCCCTAGCCACGCCCCTATTCGCCGAATAACCGAATATTCGGTAAAATTAGCACCGAATATTCGAATACTTATAATCTTTAATTTGGACAGCCCTATCCATAACTAAATTATCGATGATACGATTTTGATCTCGGGACTCCCCTTCCAATTCTCCTAATCATTCTCTTCTCAATTAGTTTATTCTGGGGATTCCCCTTCCCACTCATTATGACTCATTCATATTCGCAGCATTTTGGTCCTGTAACCCCCCTTCACATTTATTATCACTTCCTCCCTCGGTATTTTGGACTGAGGATTCAGTCTGACATTTATTATGAATCTCCTTTGAAGAAGCTTGTTCTGGAGATTCCCCCTCGTCTTTATCACGACTCTCATTTGCAGCGTTTTGGTCTGGTAATTCCCCTTCACATGTACTATCAATTCCTCCATCGGCAATTTCCAGTGAGGATCCAGTCTGACATTTATTATGCCCCTCGTCTTTATCAAGACTCTCATTTGCAGCATTTTGGTCCTGTAACTCCCCGTCACATTTCTTATCACTTCCTCCCTCGGCACTATGGACTGAGGATTCAGTCTGACATTTATCAGGAATCTCCTTTAAAGAAGCTTGCTCTGGAGATTCCCCATCGTCTTTATCAAGACTCTCATTTGCAGCATTTTGGTCCTGTAACCCCCCTTCACATTCACTATCAATTCCTTCCTCGGCACTTTGGACTGAGGATTCAGTCTGACATTTATCAGGAATCTCCTTGGAAGAAGCTTGTTCTGTAGATTCCCGTTCACATTTGTCCGAAGTAGCATGTTGAGGCTCTTTCTGATGAAATTCATGTGACAGCTTGCATCCTCCTTCCTGACTTGGCAGCGTTCCCATTCGAGTTAATAGCAATATATAGCTGAAATAGAATGAATTAACTTTAAATTATGCACCAGCTGTCATCTAAAAGGGTATCGTAACCGATGGTTTTTATTGGTACTTGATTTCTACTGACACAGACATCTACCTCTACATATGGCATAATTAACAACCTCAATGCTGCGGGCTCCGCCATTGCAATACAATTGGTCACTGCATGTACAACCGTTAGATAACTTTTGGTTTGACTGGTACTTCATTGATATAGCAAGGCTGAGGCCCCGTTTTCATTTCATACCGGATTGGTTTTATATCGGATTGGCCTTCTGCTTGCACGAGAACGCACCGACCCGATATGCTTCATACCGCTTTCGCGTTTTAAAATGAAAACGCTCAGAAAGTGGCACGAAACGATTCCGATATCGTGTAAACGGTCGAATCCGGTATCAACTCAAAAAAACTTCTTTATCAATTCTACAGGCCCCTTTTCATCTCGCGCACTACGCAGTGGGTGTCAAAAAAGGTGAATCCTCCGCAACACAGGACAAAGCGTTTCCGTGTAAACAGAATCCCAATCCGATATGAAATGAAAACGGGGCCTGAATTTCGCAAAACAAAGGATTCAACTCTCCGACAAAACAAAGCAATTTTCTTTTGTGGAGAATAGATTTCACACCTTTGCAAGCACTCGATCAAATCAAAATAAACAGAGACAGCAAAATATCATGGTCCGTTGAGCAGGTTCATCAATCTTCTTTTTGGCATGAAAACGTCGTCGTAAAACTATAACGAACATCTTCGAATACAATGTTACTTGTCGGCAATCAAATAAAGCAAAGCTTTTTAAAATCGGTTCATTGGTTATGGACACGTACACAATCAAACGATGATACATCATTTTGGGACACCCGGCATTTATTTATTTAATGTATGTGTGTGTTAGCTAGGTGTATAATATCGAATTGAAATGGGGTGAACAAACAAATCAACACACGGTACTATACCATTGTCAGGATTAATGTTCATATACAATATTCCTTTATTGAAAATTACAATATTGAAAAAGAATCATTTCGATTATTTTTTTTTTATATCAGTGAAAAATTTACAAAACTACAGATAATCTAACAACAACTAAGTAAAGCTAATACAATTTTTTCATAATTCAAAAGAAACTTCTAATAGATACAGCACAAATTGAATTAACAATACGATTACAACATAATACGAAATACGAAAACGATTACAACATAATACGAGACGATTCACGATTTACACAACTATACCACAAGAGGTGTGATCAAGCACATCTCTCCTGCAGCCAACAAGCAACGATGAACAAACAAACACCGACAATCTAACCTAACACAGAAGCCGTTTCTATTCCAATTGGAACCCTTAGTGCTTACTTATGAAATAAATCCCTTTGGTAAGGGATATTCAGATGCCGCCAAGGGCGCTTTAAAAGTTTTGGCGCTGTATAGAACAAGGTGCGCTGATATATATCGTGTGATCCCTATTGGAATAACTCCGGCACACAAAGATCACATGTTACACGAAGGACACAAACAAAGAAGACGGAGAAAAAGGGGTGCAGCTTAATTAAATCTGTTTGTAGCATTAATGTAAGTGATTGTTGCCAAGAGAATGTTCTTATTCGAAGATTCACTAAAGCGATCATTGCCATAGAGTAGGAGTGTGAGCAGTTCTACATCGTTCAACATATTACAGTTCACTCCATGGGATGCACAAATGGAGGTTACTCTGTCAAAGAGCACAGTTCTGTGGATAGCGTATTCTTGGCAGAGCAGCATAAAATGGGTGGTAGTTTCAATACCGTCGTTTGTTAGACACATTGGATCGGTGGTATCAAGGAAGTTGTGTCTGAACCTGTGTTCTCGCAGAGGACTTAAACCTACTCTCAGTTGAGTTAATCTACGCACACCTGAGGGGTCATGGATACCAAAGATTTGATTTTTCACTGGTCTTACTAAACTAATCAATCTGGTTTTAAAAAGTGAAAGTGACCTTAATTCACGAAACTCTAGGCTTAGATTATTCCATTCGTTGATACAATGCGGAAAAAAACTGTTTTTGAAAGCGTCAGTTCGTCGTTTTGGTACTGCGATGCTGTTGGTGTTTCTAAGGGCATAGCTTTGTTCTCTCATCTCTGGAAGTAACGAGGAAAGGTAAGCAGGGGCGAGGCCCTTGACGATTTCGAAGAAAAGAACCAATCTTCTGTACCACCTCCTATTACTGAGCGACTCCCATTCTAATTCTTTATAGAGTTTTTCCCGAGAAGTACCTCTCCATGCACCAGTGACAGCAAGGGCGGCATTGTATTGCATCGATTCGAGTCGATTCATAAGGAGACTTTGTGTGCATTCATGTGAGTATGGATTATCCACTGGTGGAACATGGTAAATTATGTCACAGTAGTCAAAATGTGATCTGACATGCAACTTATATATTTGATCAAGTGAAGGGCGTGGCAGGTAGCGGGAAAGAAGTTTAATCATACCTATTCCTTTGTTAGCTTTACCAAGAAGATCTTTTATGTAGGAGGAGAAAGTTAGCTTTTTATCAAGAATAAGGCCAAGGTGTTTATGCTCATTAACCGAAGAGACTTGTATGTCATTAAAGTGGATTTGGGGGCGGTTCAGAGGTGCTCTCTTCCGAGAAAAAATCAATTGTACAGCTTGCTTCGATGGGTCAGGATTAAAGGACATCTTCCACTGGTGCGCCCATGATTTAATCAGGTTAAGGTCAAAATTAAGAACATCAGAAGAAGAAAGAGGATCTAGAACAACTGAGAATAAGGACGTATCATCTGCAAATATGCGACCACTCGATTTCAATCCATCTGGTAGATCATTGATATAAACGAGAAATAAAAGGGGACCTAAGATCGATCCTTGTGGCACACCAGCTGATACATCCTCCCAACTTGAGCATTTACCATTTATAACAGTCCTTTGTTGACGCTCGGATAAGAAACTAGCGAGGAGTTGTAACAGTTTACCACTAATTCCACATCTTTGGATCTTGAAAATGAGGCCATCATGCCACACTCTATCAAAAGCTTTGGAAATGTCCAGATAAACAGATCTTACATCTAAGGGAGGATTACAGTCAAAGGCAGTAAAGATTTCATGGGTAATTGCTAGTAGCTGGTTTATTGTCGAGTCACCTAGTCTAAAACCAGATTGCTTAGCTGAAAGAAGACCGTTTTTTCAAGGTATTCATGAATGCTCGAGTAAATAACTTTCTCGAACATTTTTCCAAAGACTGGCAGAAGAGAGATAGGCCTATAATTTTTTATCAATTGTTTGGAAGATTTCTTATGAATCGGAACGATATTGCCCTTTTCCCATATTTTTGGGAATACTCCGTTTTCAAGGCAGTTTTGAACAATGATTTTAAGTGGGGTCACGATTGAGAAGTCACAGATACGAATCATTCTTACAGATATTCCATCCCAACCATGCGCTTTATTAGGATCAAGCGAGCGAATTAACTTCAAAATATTCTCTTCTGTGATATTGCAAGAATCCAACCTTTGGTCAGTCAAGGAATGAAATTGTGGAAGTGTGCTTCCAGTTTCAATTAGGGAACACTGTTGAACGAAGTGTGCGTTAAAGAGTTGTGCTTTCTTGGTACAATTAGTCACAAACACGTCGTTAACCATAAGTGGTGGAATGACAGGGAATTTGTTCTTGTTGAAAAAGCTATTGATAATGGACCAATACTTCTTTATTCCGGTGTCCTTGTTTGCAAGATCATTACCTAGTTTTTCGAGATGAGTTTGCTTAGAATTTTCGATTGAACGGCTTACATCTTCCCTCAGTAAAGTGACTTGCTCTCTTTCTTCCTCCCTACAACCCCTCCGGATAAACTTCTTGTAGGCTCTTTTACTACGCATCAGAAGCTTCTTAATATCACGATTTAACCAAGGTGGGTCACGTGGTTTGACTTTGATATATTGATTGGGGATGAAATTTGAGAAAACATTGAGAAGAGTTTCCGTGAAAAAACTAGCTTGCTCCTTAGGAGAAAGATTAGAAAGGTGAACTTCCCAGGGAAATTCTAGGATGCTTTCGCGTATTGCATTAGTATTCGCCTTATCATAATCCAAAATTTTCCTGTTAAAAGAAGGGACGGGTGGACATCTGATATTAATTTTGCCACTAATTATGCTGTGATGACAAACCGGATCAAGTGAAGGATGGACCTCTGTTTCCACAAACAAGTTCGGCTGGTCAGTGAATATAAGGTCTATACACAACTTGCTGTTTCCAATAAAATGAGTAGGCTCTGAGATTAACTGATGCAGGTCCAGGCTTGACGTAAGAGGCTCGAAAAGTTCTCCTTCGACATTACTGATATCATCGGGCCACCATAAGGGTGACCTGCAGTTGAAGTCTCCAGTAACTATAACTGAGTATGGGTTTTCCTGGTTGATATTGGTTATTAAATGCTCGAATTGATCAAGAAAGTGGTCGAATTCTTCCCTATTTTGACTTGGACTTCGATATATCACGACAAAGAAAATTTTCTTATTGTCAAAGCAAAGTTCACATACTAGGCACTCTTGTAGAATTTCTAAATCTCTCCTCTGTTTAAGTGGTAGCGTATCTTTATAGTACAGACCAACACCTCCACGCTTAACATCATCAGGGTGGTTATCCTTAATAAATTGGTAATTACTGAGTGCGAGTCTATCAGCATCCACTGCATTGACTGGGAGATCGATCGTGCTGTCGAGATGAGTCTCACAAATTGCAATAACATCAAATTTATGAATATTATTAAATGCCTCAAGTAAAGAAACCCGAGAGAAGTCATGCGCAGAGATACTGTTTAGGTTCCATGTGCAAAAGTTGAAGCAACTGCCCATTCTAGGGACTGGACCTGGATTTTTGTCTATGTCATTGCAATGCAGAATCAGCTGCGACTGAACCTATTGTAAAAACAGCAAATTTGCAAACTCGCAAAGAATAAATCCAAAAAGTAAGCCAACAAGAAAGCATGGTAAGAGCGGTAGAATTTTCCTGTACGGAAAAGAAGTGAAGAGTAGTTTATTTTTGAAAGCAGTGAAAGTGGAAAACAGAAGACTACCTTCACATGAAAGTAGACATCGACGAAAATGTTCAGAGGCTCAGTTTGTTATGCAGACAGCTGCGAAGGTATCATTAATAATATAGTAATAGGAATAGCAACCATATAGATCAGTACAAAGAAAGCGCATAAAAACAGACTTCCGAAAACTGCCTGAGTTAAAGTTGCCAATAGCTGCTCGCCAGTGGACGATATCACACAGGGTCATTCACATGTCCAATGACCCTTGACAGAGTTCCTCCCACACAGGTGCTTCATAAATATGTGTCGCTGCAAGAAAGAAACCGAAACAAAGGGGAATGAAAACACACAATGACAACATGACACACACAAACAAAATGAAAAGCTTTGCAACAATTTTTTTTGCGTTCGTAATAGCGTGGGGCAACTCATGAATAATTGGCTAAACAAGTTTTCGCGAGAAAAATCATCTTTGCCTCAGTGGAATACTTGAAAAAGCTCGCAAACAAACAAAAACATACAAAGAAGCAAAATAGAGATGTTGATCTCTGGAGACCTGCCTGAGCAAGAAGCCGCTTTTGGTAACAGAGGCATCTTGAGATCCTGAAACTACTTATTCCCCATCGGGAATATAAGGTTGTAAGAGAAGTGTCGACTTATTCAAGATTATTTACAGCTATCTTTAGAAACAAAGAAAAGGTGATTTCACAGTGGCTATGATCAACTGAACTGAAATTAACGAGGGAATTGAAAGAGAAATCTACCACAATGAAAGTCATACGCTACAAGATAAACAACAACTACTACAGGGCATCGAGCATTGCATAGCCTCTCCAACTGAAAAAAACCTATGCTAAGCAAAACCTTCGAAACGAAATGAAAAAACCCAAAATGTTCGGCCAGTAGTTTGAAATCATTATCCCATTCACTTTTGCGAGACAAACCAGCTTAAACCAAAACCAGGCTATCGAAAGTTTCATTCAAAAAAATTTCTTTATCAAAACGAAGAATCGAAAAATCGGGATTTATGGGTTACCAACTAGCCTGGTTTGGGTAAAAGCTGATTTAAAGGCAATCTGTCCCCTTCGATGAATGAAAATAAAACCGATAAAGATCTCTATTGTATATTTCAGAAGTTGGTGTTAATTCGCTTTATCCAAAGAAATCAGGGTCATAGAGACTCAGTGATGCATGAATTTAGCTGCAGCGTAAACAAGGTAAATAAAGCAGTAACCAAGGTCAGAACAATAGGGGACAGATTGCTTTTAATTGCACAGTTCAAATAGGGTCGTTGGGCACTCCTTTAAATAAAATCACATAAGGGTTTCTAGTTTAGTTTTCAGTCAGAGGAGACTCTCCAAGCGGCCAGAATGCTGCTGGTCATCAATTTCTTTAATGTCACAATAAAAATTAGAATTGGAATAGAGAAAGGAACTTCATATCAAAAACGATTTGTGATTGTTTGAGACTGCATCCGCTTATAAGATTCCACTGACTGAAAAATTCCAGATCGTGCAAGCGAGTGAACTAGTAACCCAAAATATAGTGGAAATTTAAAAAGAAAAAGAATGATACCGACGAAAGTTCTAAGCAAATATACTGATACTCAATGTCAGATGACATAGGTTCAAATTATTCCAATAGTTTTTCCAGTTCCGCTTCGGTATTGAAGTAATGCAGGCTTTCATCAGTCATTTTCAAACCAAGACGACAGTTTATGTCGGCGAAAGCATAATCAACTGCATCAATTGATTCCACTTGAGCAACAGCACTGGACAGGAGCTTTGCTCTGCGGGAAGTGAGGTCGAGAAATATCTTTGGGCCATTTAATGTCTTACGTGCGCGATAGGAAGCCGTTCTTGTTGACCAATTTGTAAATTTGATTATGATTGATTGATGAAATGTGGGGGAACCTTGATCATCCTTGATTTCCTTTACTTGCCCAATACGATGAGCTCGATCGATGCTCTTGTCAGGAATTCGTACCTGCAATTTTCCAAGGATTTCCTTGACTTTCTTGAAGCATTCCGAAGCTGTTTCTTTCGTGTCTTGTGGAAGAGGTATACCTATTAACCTGAGGCATGCACGGCGACTGTATTGCTCAGAATCGTCAAGATTAATTTTCATTTTGGATAGATGGTCTTGATACTTTTCAAGCTCCTTCTCCAATGACTCAACTCTGCTTTCAAGAGGATCTATTTTTGAATCGAGCTCCACAAAATGAGCTTCGTATAACTCCACTTTCGCTTCCAGTGCTGTGACTTGATTAACAAGCGGTTTCGTAACTTTTTCAATTTCTGATTTCGATTATCCGCACTGATATAGGCAGGAGAACAATCTATCTGGAATAAGGTTAAAAGGGATTCAAGAACAGAGACTTTATAAATAATTCAAAGTAAATCGTACCTTTCAATTTTCTTATCCAGCCAGTCTTTATCTCTAAGCTCGTTCAGCCAATTCTTGGGCAATCCATTGGTTCCAAACTTGCAGCCAAGTAGAGCACCAGCAACTGCCCCATTCGTATCTGCATCCCCAGCCTAAGACAACAATAAGATATCAAAATCATTGCAACGAGAAATTCGACAAAACGTAAAGCACTGCATTGCCTTGAAGATGTACCTGTAACCGCACATTAATTATGTTAATGGTCTCGGAAGTTCTTTTTGCTGCATAGCTTAGACTGCGTAAGATGCGAATTTTTCACACCATTCACACCAGGGGAAGACTTGTTCATCCTCCCCTCCCGAGAGGATAGCACGTGCTAAAACGTGCGAAAGTCATTGCTGTAAGGCCCGTGTAACGAAGAAATGTTACGGAAATATGTTCGTAATTTTGGGTACGTTTTGAAAGTTTCTTGAAGAGGCTTTCTCGAGAAAATCCCTCGTAATTTTAGAACGGAGCGGCCGATTTAAATCAGGTAAATTTGTTAATGGATTTGAATATGCCTGCCATTAAACTATATGTTTCCCGAAACCATCGTTTCAATATCCAGGGAGCCGTGACCTTTCAAACAGGGATTCTTTTTATTGATTCGAGCCGTAGAAGAACACTTCATTGACTCCTCTAATCAAAAGATTTCAAACAAACTTCACAGAGACACATGCTAAATATGAAGGCAAAACCTTGGCTACTTTTTCCGCAATAAATTCTAAATTTGGTAGCCTATTCGAAAGCAAAGGCAAGAAAAACTGGCACGTCGATTATGCTATGAAACACTTGAAGACCTGCTTAGTCAATCAATCTCGAAAGTCGAAAGAATGCTGAACTGCCTCACACATGCCTGCAAGGCATTACTAATTTGTTTGCGTCTGCCTTTTGATAATCGACTGGCAACTTTCCCCAATGCCTGTTGTCGATAGGCTACCAAATGTAAGAAGCATTAGAGTCAAAAAGAGACTTTACGGCGAAAAACTAATAGAGAAACAAACCTCCATAACGATAGTTGTTAATGCTTGCTTAAAATTATCCTGTCGTAGGGCCCAAAAACCTGCCCCAAGACATTTCAGAGTGTATCCGATTTTCCTAAATTCAGTCAAGTTAAGTTCTGAGATGTCCTTTGTGAACATTGCGGCTCTCAGCTCTGCTTTCTGCAAAGAAACGAGTAAGAAATACGTCAGAGAACATGACCCGCGCGATGGCTTCAAGTTTGGATTGGTCAGAGTTCAATAATTAGCTACATTATTCACACCATACAGACCACTGAATAGCACGGCCCTCAAATCGTTGCATTGTTGTTGGAGAAATAGCAAAACGATAAAATGCCAAATTCTCGGTGCATTTTAATCATCCTTCAGAGCATTCAACACGGAAGTTTAGTTAATACAAATATCAGAACATTTATTTCAGTCCACAGGAGATAACAGAAACGATAAAGCAACCTGCTATCATAGCAATTTCTTCTACCGTCAAACAAAGAACATCCAAAATGTCTTTGAGGCAATTTAAGGCCATCATTTTGCCGTAGCTCTCGCTCTAGGCCCAATCCTGATAAAAAAAGAGCTGGAAAAAAACTTGAAAGTTAGACCACGTTTACACTGTACAGTACAGTGTTGATACTCCACAAAGCCGTCAAGGTTCAAAAATGTTTGCACTGCTTCAAAACAAATTATTCTGTGGATAGAAGGAATCAGACGATTTATGGATTAGCAGGAGCAGTATCAACGGGAGGCTGATTCGTTTCATTTTTGTTACGGATCCAAAGCTGTAACGGTATATTGTAAACAGGGTCTTAGACTCCCCGTAAAACTGTGGATATGCAACAGAAGTGTAACGGACCAGCCTCTCGTTTACATTTTTCTTGCTGATCAGTGACAATCTCTTCCTCCCATCTATAGGATAACGTTGTTGAACGGTAGCAACTTTGAAGCGGATTAAACTATGCCAGCACAGCGTAAACGTGGCGTCAGTCATATGACCCCTTTTTTGTGCGCCTTTAACACATTATTGGTTATTCACAAAGTCAGAGAAAAGTCTTTTCGACATACCTGGCTTTCATCCTCGATGTAGGCAACTGCAGTATCAAATGCAAATTGTGTGATAGCATCTACATCAAAAGCTCCTTTTGAAAGAATGAACCTTTCCTCACGACGAAGCATAACAGAGATTGCAGTGGTAACGGCAACGCATGAAGCGATGCATCTAAAAGCAAAAATGACATGGGACTTAACTCTAATCCATATGGGATTTTTGAGCTAACATTTATGGGAGGAGGATGATTTCAACCCGCCCTCTGAAAACTGCTTTAGACTTACCAGAATTCAATACCACTTGGCACAATTAAAAAACAAGTAATCCACCTTTTCAAGGTAAAAGGCGTGAAAGCGGAAGTTTTTTGTTATTTGAGATATTGCATTTTGAGGCCAAAATCTTGTTCTGCGTACAAAGTTTAGCAAAAGTAGCAAATTTCACATTCACATATGTCTTCATTTCTAAAATCATAAGTGCTATGAACATGAAATCAAAGTTTGGACACATTTTTGTCCAAACTCCGATTTCACCGTTAAAGCCCTTATGAATTCAAATTCTTTACGTCATCATAACTTCTAAATAAAGACAGATATGAATGTGAAAATTTGTTTCAACACCAAACTTTGTACACACAATAAGATTTTAGTCTCAAAATGCAAAATCTCAAACAACAAAATACTTCCGCTTCCGCACCTCTTACCTTGAAAAGGTAGCGTAATTTAGGTGTGGCTGTGATGGCTTGTGACGTCACAGTTACGTCTCTAAGGTGAAAATCTGTGAAAATCAGGCTTCCAAGTTAAACAAGACATATTGCTATCTGAAGATTTGCGCTCTCATCTGCTAACTTCGATTCTTTCATCATAGCTTCCCGTCCGATACTTATCCTTGATCCATAGTCAACTTTAATTTATGACCACATTTATCACATTTATGACCAAGGTATAGACAGAACAAATCGCTTCTCGACTTCATACTTTCAAAATATGCTCAGTGAATGGAACTTACTAAATGATAATATTAAAAACTCATCAACTATTAGCCAGTTTAAAAACAGACAGTCAAAGATCATAAGACCTGTGAAAAATTCTGTTTACAATATCTTCGATATATCAGGTATTAGACGCTTGAAAAAGCTTCGTCTTCAATTCAGCGAGCTAAATGCACATAGATTCCGGCATAATTTTGATTGTTTAAGTCCCTTCTGTTCTTGTGGAATGGCAAATGAAGACAATGAACATTTTCTCCTGCACTGCTAAAGGTTTGACTTGATGCGCACTGATCTCTTACGGAAACTCTCGGACATACCAGGATTAGATATAACAACGCTTAATGCCAAAACACTATGTGAGCTGCTTCTTACTGGAAACCCACACCTTAATGTAATTGAGAATAGAATTATCCTTGAAGCAACCATTTCATTCATTGAATCGACCAAGAGGCTAAATTGATACATGTATTGAAACTGTAGCAAACCAACACCCCTTTGTCTTAGTCGATTTGCGATTGTTTTCTTTTGTGTAGTGCTCGTATATATTTAAATATTATCGTTGAATTGTAAGTACCACTCGCAATGGGAGCTAGATAGCCATGTGTTATTGTACACAAAACTGTAAATAAGTAATTATGTTAGTTATTTCATTGTGATAAAAAAATAGTCCACTTTTTACGCTTGGCCTGCTGACCGAATTTATTGCATTGATGATAACCCGGGGGGAGGGGGTAACTTAAGTTCTCCATGGTACGGGGTTGTGCCATATTTTAGGGTACCTTTTTTATGATAGAGTCCGGATTTATGGGTATGGTTTTCAACGATTCTTTATATTTTCCGGATTTATGGCTATAAATTTTTGTAAAATTTCATTAATGAGTGAACTTTTTAGGCTTTTACGGATTTATGAGTATACTTTTCAGAAATTGTCCGGATTTATGGGTATACTTTTCAGAAGTTTTCCGGAGTTATGGGTATACTTTTCAGAGATTTTTCCGGATTTATGGGTGGTAGTTTTACGCTTTGAATGGCATAGCCCCACATCATGGAAACTTAAGTTACCCCCCCCCCCCCCCGGGGATCATAATCGAACAACAGGCTCACTGTACCTGGAATGTATGTTGTTGACGATTTGCGATTAGGTTTTGAGATGGAATAATAAAGGCCTACAAAGATCAAAAGAAAATAAACGGGAAATAAACCTTTACCTTCTACGTTTTTGAGAAAAATATCGATCTTGGGTTCGACTTTTCATCTGCTATACTTTACTCCAAAAAATGGGAATGGGTGACAAAATAAACGATAAACTGCAAGTAAGGAAATGACTGTAGGTCCTTCCATGCATGGTCCTTCGTCTAGGCTGAAGTAAAACCCTCTCAACATTGCTGTCACTGCTTTGACACTGTAAAACTTACATAATCAGCATCCTCCTTGTCCAGTTCTGTCATAGTCTCATGAATCCAGCGTTAATTCAAGACTTTAAAATCAAGACAATTGGGAAATATTTAAGATAAATCATAAACTTTGTTTCAAAATATGACCTGAATACAGTTTTTAAAAAACTGTAATTTTGAAAATATTTCATTGGCAGTAGTATCGTTGTTGCAATGCCTGAATATTACTTTCTCTCTGGCATACACATTTTTCATAAGGAAGTGCTTATAACTGAAATCTCAGATGGCTAAGAATAAAACAACTCTGGTAGTGGGAAACCTACCGGGTTAGTGAAGAAAAAGAATCCCCGCTTGAAAGGCCACTGCTCCCGGAATATCAAAGCAATGATATTGAAAATTGTCTTGTTTTATTGCCAATAGGTTCCATTAGGTTCAGAAATTTAACCAGGCTTTAATCGGGCATTCCTTCCCAGGGGTATGGGAGATTTTCTGCAGAAGGCCCTTTTCAAAAGCATGCAAAAACAATTGAAAACGACGAGCGAAATGTCCTTGCGTTTCCTTCCTAATAATGAATACATTTTATCCTCTTGGAGGAATGGAACCGCCTGAATAGGATATTCATACCAGGGGGAAGACTTGTTCATCCTCCCAAGAGGAAAGCAATTGCTAACGCGTGCAGAAGTCATTGGTGCAGGGCCCATGTAAAGCAGACATTTTAGGGAAATGTGGTCGTGATTGTGGGGACGTTTTTGAGGTTTTTTGAAGAGGCTTTCTCGATAAAATTCTTCATCATTTCATAACACAGTGACCGATTTCAGTCAGGTAAACTTTAAAGTAGATTTGAACATGCTTTTCGTTAAATTATATATTTTCAGATATCATCGTCTTGATATCCAGGAAGCCCTGGCCTTTCAAATGGGCATTGTTTCTATTTACTCACCCAGCCACTACCTATGGTAGTCAAGGAAAGCCTAAGCATATTTTACATTATTTTCACTTGTTTCCTATATCAAATTACTTGGAAGGTACTTGAGCAATATCTAAACATTGGAAAGGCTTCAAAACATCGCTTTGAAATGTTCACGAAAGCAAGGGAAGTAAGCAAAGCGACTCCAATGAAATTTTACAAATTCGTAAGAAATCCGAGTACTCAAAATCTGATGATTTTCAAAACTTCAGTAGTATTTTGTAGCTTTTTACAAAACTTGTGCAAAAACCTGGTGTAGAAACTAGAAACCTGTATCAACAGTTTAAATACATTGATAATATAACAATAAAAAACATCTACTAACAATTATTGCAGAACCAAGTTTTGCTTTTTTTCGATCGTCTCAAAAGTACAATTTGAACAAACCTCGGGTCAGCATGTGTACATTTACAAACATTGATGGCATTTTCGATAACTTTCTCGGGAGTATTGAAATCATGAATGCCAAGAACTGATGTGCGCATTACACCTCCATTAGGTGCAAGATATCTTCCAGAATTATCCCAAATTTCAAACGCAACCTTGATGGAAAATGACAATTCTTAATGGTAGAGTGAAATCTTGATAGTCTGATTTTAAATAGTTCTAGCTAAGAGGCTTCACTTTAAACTTTAGTAAATAAACATAAATTTCCGTAATTACACTAAAGGCAGCAGGCATAATCTCTCATCAATCCAAAATGATGTATTATCGTTTGATTGCTGACATGTCCATAACCAATCAACCGATTTTCAAAAACTTTGTTTTGTTTGATTTCCTGAAGGCTAAATTTTATTTGAAGATGTTGGTTGTGGTTTTACAACGGCGTTTTCATGCTGAAAAGATAAATGATAAACCTGCTCAAATTCAAGCCTTAGATGGCATGAGAAAGAAACGGCCTACTTTACTGAACTCGTCCTCATATTCTCTTAATTCAGTATTAACCCTATTCGTACTGGGGGGGGGGCGTACGCTAAAACGACAAGAGATATAACTACCAGTTTTGGTGACTTCTACTCAAATTTCATAGGCAATTAAATTCTTAACATTTCATTGTTCTACTTCTGATCATGTGACCACAGTTATACCATATTTGGAGAGTAGTCAACAAAAAAAGCTTAAAATGTCCGTAGTTTTCGTGTCGATTGCATTTGACGAGTACTTTCATTTGATATATAATTTTTCATATTTGCTGATGTCAGCAAAATTTAATATCTATGACGTCATTCACATTTATGACGTCATTTACCTGATAAAGAAGTGTCAAATATAACTTTTTTTAGTCTAAGTTGCTTCATCTTATTAATTTTATTCATTTTGAGTCTATATTTACCAGATAAAAGGGCAGGACTTACAAAAACCTGCGATGAAAGTAAATGCATGGAACAAAAGGCTAATTTAAGGCTAATTGTGCTAAGAATAGAGACTAAAAATTTTTGCGAAGTATGTATTTTTGAACTATGACATGTTTCCTACTATTTAAAAGAAATTTGGAGAAAATCGGTTGAGTGGTTGATTAAATAGAATTTTTCTGGTTAAGAAGGTATAAATTTGCCAATTTTCGTCAGTTTTTCGGTTGCCTAGCAACGAATCACGTGACTTATTAATTGTCATTGTTATATTTGAATAGCCAATTGTCTAAAGAACAATAGGGGTAAGTCTTATTGTTATATCTTTTGTAGTTTTGGAGAAAAAGAGGGGGGACGAAAAACGCCCCCCCCCCAGTACAAAATACCTAAAAAATCACCCAGTACAGTTTGGGTTAACTGAATTCGTATTTTCTGAACGACATATAAGTTCCGCCTTTTGTATCACATCTAAAATGTTGACTGGAAAAGTAAGCCGTGCAATGGCTTCAAGTTTGGAAAAGTTTCTGTTTTATCCCGTTTCTTTTATTACATGCCACATCTAAGGTTTGAATTTGAGCAGGTTTATCAATCTTCTCTCGTTGTAAAAGCGCAACCAACATCTTTGAATACAACGTAGCCCTTAGGCAATCCAATAAAAGAAAGTTTTTCAAAATCAGTTCCTTGGTTATCAAACGATAATACATCATTTTGGGACACCCGGTAAAACAAGTACTAGAATGTGAAGCAGTCGATAAAAGATAAGTTGCAACATAGCTACGAAGGAGGACAAGATGTTGCTGCAGTAAATGCCCACAGAAAAGAAAACTGTTTGTTGAGTACAATGGGAGAAGCGAGTACCAAGCTAATATAAGCATAAAAATCATTCCTCGTACATAGCCGAGTGCTCGTAGCCCATGGCGGAAACCGCCAAAGCCTCATTTTCACGGACCAATCAGACGGCTAAAAAGCGAAGGAGACAAAAGAAACCCGTGAAGATTTTTCTAAATCTTATCTACCTTCATAAAACGCAACCAGTACAAAAAACTGCTTGAGATTTCCTGAATTTTTTTAAAGCAATCTACTCTCCAGATTTTTGCTGTACGAGTTTGGATGCCGGTTAAAATATCTCCAGGATTGGCGGAGTTATTGCCTCTCCAATATACCAAATCAGCGAAGGCTTGTCGAGACCTATTTACGCCACTTCAAGTCAGGTGATAAAAACACTTGATAAAACCTCTTTTAAATTTTATAAGTTATTTCTCAACGAGCAAACTTGTGCCATGAATGCAAATAGTAGTACAATACAGAAACTTCCCTAGAGTATTGCCACATGACGTGAAATGCGCGAACAAACCTTTGTAGACATTTTCAATTCACATAGAAACCGTAGGGGCATTGAATCTTCAATAAAAGAACTTTTGCGGAAAGACAATAGCAAGAACAATTGAAATCGCAGATTTTGGCGTTTTCGGGTCGTTCTTATAACAATCACTATTGTTATTACTATTGTGTCTCGGCCAGAATTTCTATTGTTCAAGGTTCAGTGCCTTATCGGTTTGTTTGTGGCCATAACTCTGCCATGCCAATCCTGGAGATATCTTAACCGGCATCCAAACTTGTACACCCAAACATCCGGAGAGAAGATTTCTTTACAAAAATTCGGGAAATCTCAAGCAGCTTTTTGTCCTGGTTACGTTTCATGAAGGTAGATACAATTTAGAAACACCTTCACAGGTTTCTTTTGTCTCCTTCGCTTTTTAGCCGTCTGATTGTTCCGTGAAAATGTAGCCTGTATTCCAAAACACAGGCTATGAAAATGAGGCTTTGGCGGTTTCGACCACAGGCCACGAGCATTCGGCTATGTACAACGAATGATTCCTATGCTGCTGATATATGAAACATTTGTCTAATGTTTTCCTTAGTTTGTTGCTAGGCACCAAGCCATGGACAGACCAAGCATCGACATGTCTGTTTTAGAATGGCAATGAAAATTGAAATGTCTCGACGATAAATCAACCCTATTGTACCCGGGGGGGGGGGCAAAAATGCCCCCCCAACCAAACTTTTGATTATAAAACCGAGAGGAAATAGACAAATGAGCTGAAACATCCATGAATTTTCCTAATTTTTAATTGGCAATCAAATTTTAGACTCTCTATTGTCATAATTTAGGTCACGTGACCAGTAGATACCCATATTTGGAAAGTAGTCACAAAGAAAATCACAAAAATATTCATAATTGCTTTGTCTTAACCTTGACGAAGTTGTGATTGGTACCAAACGATTCCCCTTCTAGAGTACTTTCGTTTGATATATACATTATTTATATTTGCTGACATCAGCAAATTATAGATTCCATGACGTCATGCAAATTGATGACGTCATATCTCTAATAAAGAAAGACAAAATTTTTAAATTTTGATATAAATCGATGGATAAACATATTATCTTCATTTCTAAATAGTTTATTGAGGTTTTCATACATTTTATTTGAATTAATTAGCACTTTTTGTGTTTTCAGTACTGAAGCTTATGTCTGACATGGTTCCATTGTTTGGTCGCTTGGCAACGAACCACGTGAATTAACGTGAATTAACAATTAGCATTAAAATCTATAATTAGACTCCTAATAGATGTACTTACTATTGTGCGAGGTTACAATGGCATACTATTTATGGTTTTGGAGATAATTAGGGGGCATTTTTTGCCCCCCCCCGGGCAGTGGTCTGACCCAAGGAGCCCGGGTAAAATAGGGATAAAGGGGCAATTTAGACGTGACGCTGCACGGGACATTTTGATTTTATTTCTATGATATTATCATCATTTCTAAATAGTTTATTGAGGTTTTCATACATTTTATTTGAATTAATTAGCATTTTTTGTGTTTTCAGCACTGAAGCTTATATCTGACATGGTTCCATTGTTTGGTCGCTTGGCAACGAACCACGTGAATTAACGTGAATTAACAATTAGCATTAAAATCTATAATTAGACTCCTAATAGATGTACTTACTATTGTGCGAGGTTACAATGGCATACTATTTTATGGTTTTGGAGATAATTAGGGGGGCATTTTTTGCCCCCCCCCCGGGCAGTGGTCTGACCCAAGGAGCCCGGGTAAAATAGGGATAAAGGGGCAATTTAGACGTGACGCTGTACGGGACATTTTGATTTTATTTCTATGAAAAGTGCTTAGGCTGAGCATCGACTCGTCAATGGAGATTTTGAATGGGATTAGCGCATATTTCAATCTATCTCCATCGACGTTGCTCTTGACAATGTCGCGAATTTAATTGACAGATATTGTTCGTCTATGTCGATTTCAGGTATTTGGAAAGTTATTTTGTTTATCGCAAATTCATGAAAATCGTAAACAGCGATCTCGCTGAAGCAACTTTGAAGCTGCGAAGAGATAATCTACAAGTCGACGTTGGCAAGAAACTCACCAAAGAATATGGTTTTGAGTCAGATTTATGAAGCTTGGTGAAACGGAAAGGTGAATAGAACTTTCTCAAACACTACTGGATTCATTGCGCAATTAATCTCGTCAGAATTACAGCGAATAAAGAGGTATGGTAAAGATGTTTTGGTATTTAGTCCTATGCGAAGGATTGTGCCACGCAGAATCTGCTACCCGCGTTTCGCGTCTAACTGTCCCTTAAGTTCAATTGAACACACGTGTTGATTCGAAACAAAGATGACAACAACGATGAAACAAGGTAAATAAATCATTAATCAAAGTATGGGTGTCCTGACGCCCTTGGTAGAATCAAATTTCTTCTACAATGGTCGTAACGGTCTACGAATTTGTTTTATTGTGTTTCATTGTAAAACATTCTGGCTTTCTGATTAATTGGCTATGACTATTGAAAATAAATGTACAAATAGAGTATCAAACTCTACGTTGAAGCTTTTGCTTTTAGCGTTAAATAATGTAATGCATATCAAAATGAGCATTCCTCCGCAGCAGCTCTGCAGTCGTGCCCTGTTATCAGCATTCTTCCGCAGTCAAACCTTTTCCTTGAGACAATGCATAAAAGCACATCTGAATTTGACTTCCTTCGAGTCTCAGTTTTAATCCCAGAGAGCACAGTACGAGTGTAGAAATGGAATTAAGTATATGACTTTGCCTCACGCCCTATTATTGCCGGGGGGAGGGGGAGAACCTCTCCGTACCCTGCACCCTGTCGCATAAAAAATAGGCCAAAAGTATACCCTGTTGCATAAACATTTTGCCTCTCAAATACAGTGTAGAACGCAATTTTTGCTTGTCGCATAATTTTTACCTATTATAATACCCTGTCACATAATTTTCGTTAGAAAAGGGCACCCTGTCGCAAAACTTTTACCGCAAAAAGACACCCTGTTGAGCCGCAAATCCCGTCAGGTCAAGTATGGGAGTACCCCCCCCCCCCCCGGGGTATTATTGGTACTGAGACTTGGAAAGTCCCATTAAAATTTACAGAAAGCTTTCAAAAAGTTGCAAACTAGCGATCTTCGGACGTTGTTAACAGCATCAAGATCTGCTGCATATTCAATTTGAGCACGATCCATATGGTGAAAGAAAAAATGTGAAGTTGCAGTTTTCATATATTATATTTCATATTTCATATTTAATTCTTTTAAGGAGGGTTGCCCTTCAGCAGAAGCTGGTTTTCAAGGGGCCCTCCGATAAAAACAATAATTAAAATCTACAGAAACAAAGTAAAAAGCTATTAATTAAATCAAACTATAAAACCTTATTTACAATATTCAAAACCTATGTACAATAATGTTTAAAATTTAAAATCAATCGAAAGAAAAAGATGCCTGTCCCTAAATAGTCTTGAAACTCTTCAGTGAGGCTGCCTGCTTAGACTCGGCTGAGAGGCTATTCCACAGTTTTGCACCTCTGTAGGAGAAACATCTCTGGCCATTATTTGACCTTTTCTTGGGTAACCTAAGGTCGGTTCCTGTATTACGAAGGCTGTAGGATGAACACTGCGAATTTCGTGTGAAGAGGTCACACAGGTATTGCGGAGCCAGCTCATTTAAGGACTTGAAGACCATTGTCTGAGACTCATAGGCTACAAGTTCGTAAATGGTCTTCCATCCCAGCTCTTCAATAAGGGGTCTGCTTGGGGCATCGAAGCTGCTATGCGTTACAATCCTAGCAGCACGTTTTTGAAGTTTTTGCAACTGATTAATTTCAGTTGAACCAGCACAGCCCCAAACAGAACAACAGTATCGAAAGTGGGGCTCAACAATACCTGTGTAGAGAGTTCGCAAAGTTTCTTGTGGGAGAAAAGACTTGGCATGTCTCAAAAAACCAACTGCCCTGGAGACCTTGCTAGAAACTGCCTTGATTTGTTCTTTCCAATCCAAGGAGCAGTCAATTTGCACATCAAGGTATTTTGTCCTTTTGACTACTTCAAGCTCATTATCGCGAATTTTCAGTTCCAAGTCTTTATTTTGACTTTTGAGAATCAAACCAAGAGCTGGGATCGAAGAAGTAGGGGAGACCAGGGTCAATTGTAAGATGGGGCCAATCTAAAGGCTAATTTCCAGTCAGTGGAATTTTCCGAGCGGGCGGAATTTTAGACAATAAAAGGTCGCTCAGCCGTAACTTTCTATTCAATTTCAGAGCGACATTTTCTCTCGCATACAATAAAAATTCCGCTCGCTTGGAAAAGTCCAGTGACTGGAAATCAGCCTTAAGGCTGGCCAAAAGCTGCATGCTCTCTTGAGAATCTCTCACTTTCTTGATACTGACTAAGCGAATAATGAAGGCATTTATCCTGTCCCAGTTCAACTACTGTCCTCTTGTTTAGATGTTCTGCGATAGAACATTGCACAATAAAGTTAATCGTATTCACGAACGGGCATTGCGGATAACTTACAAAGATATGAGATCAGATTTTGACACAATGTTACTCAGAAAAAGTGCGGTCCCAATCCACATCAGAAATTTACAGTTGTTGATGATTGAAATTTGTAAAACAAAATGGGAGCTTAATCCTAGTTTCATGAAGGAAATCAAGTCCTTATGGGCTAAGGAGCTGCCATAATCTACTATTGCCACAAGCGCATACTACGTGCTATGGCTTAGAGACAATATCGTTTCTAGGGAGTAGATTATGGCAGGCCCTTCCCAATGACAAGAACAAATCTGATAACATCTCCAGTTTTAAAAGGAGAATAAAACCTGGAATGGAGAGGAATGCAACTATAGACTTTGTAGACCTTTTGTGGCTCAAGTTCTTGAGCGGAAAAAATTCGTTGCATTGTACACATTGAAAATACTGTAAAAAATATAAACATCTTTCATTTTTTCATTTATCATTCTTTAAAGTTGGTTATCTACAAATAGTTATCAGCATAATATATACATCAACTAATTTAAACCAACTACAACTAAAAATAATTACATAATATAAAGTATAATACAATATACTATTTACAACATAGTTTACAGCTGCAGTTTGCCCCCTTCCATGTTTTTATTTTCCTTGTGAAAGCTGCCACATTTTCACATGTTTTAATATCGTCACTTAGTGCATTCCAAAGGATGCTGCCTCTGAAGGTTACAGAGTGTAGTCCAAAAGTGTGTTTTTATTTGAGGCAATTTTACCAAATTTTTTATCCTAAGGTTGTATTCCACTTGCTTAGTCCTGAAAAAATCCCAAAGGTATGATGGATTCAACGAATTCAGAGTTTTGAATACCTCTAACATTAGTTTTTGGAGATTTTTGACGTGGATTGTTGTATCTGCCTCTCTCCTTAGACACATATCAAACGATGCATCATAATCCTTATGGAGCACCCTTAGTGCACGTTTATGTGTTCTATTAATCTCTTTGTTTGCAGCTTTAGAAGAGAACATCCAAATTAAAGGGCAATAATTGAAATTTGCCAACACCGTTGTATTACATAAGAGTTTAGCTTGTGTATCATCAAGATAGTTCCGAAGTCTTGAGAATGCACTCACTTTTTTGTTTATTTTACCGCACAATTCAGCAATATGCTTGTCAAAATTCAGCTTAGAATCAATCGTTACTCCTAAGAGTTTTACTTGTTGGCATTGATTGATAATCTGATCATCAATACTAAGACACATTTGCTGATCACTCTTTAGCCCTAGGAACATGAGCTGGAATTTTTCAGGGTTCGCTACCATCCCGTTTTCGGTAAACCACTGTAAAATCGAGCTCAGATCATTTTCCAAGTTGTTTATCACTTCATAAAGGGTCCTACTCCTTGCGTAGATTGTATTGTCATCTGCAAAGTTGCAGATTTCTGATTCCAAGTCAATTAGGAACAGGTCATTGATGAAAATGTTGAACAGCATTGGTCCAAGGACCGATCCTTGCGGTATTCCTATTTAGATTTTTCCAAGGGAACTGTAGGAGGAGCCCACTTTAACTCTTTGGCTACGGCCTGTCAAATAGCTATACATGAATTTGAGGCTATTTCTGTCGAATCCATATGCCTCCAACTTGGCTATCAACAAATCATGCAGGATACAGTCATAGGCCTTGGAAAGATCCATTAATACGGTACCAACAATCCCCGAGGCATCGAGGCATTTTCGCCATGATTCGATTACTCTAAGTAGTGCATCTTGCGTACTATAACCTTTTCTGAATGCAGATAAGAGATTTGACAATTTATTCTCGAGAAAGAGATTTATTTGCAAACCAATCAACCTTTCAAAGATTTTAGATATTGGAGGTAGTACACTTATTGGTCTATAATTTGATCTATCTGTTTGTACTCCTCTCTTATAGCCCGCAGAAACATCGGCTACCTAGAGATCGTTAGGAAAGCTGCAGTTATTTATTGCTGCATTAACGCAGTCTGTTAAGAGCAGTCTGTTAATCTTTATATATGTATTTACATCTAATTATTCCGCATTATAGATGTTTTTATTTTTTTTTTATTTTAAACAATTTTACTTTGTAGTAGGCTTGAATTAGCTTGTATCCTAGCTACATATGTATATGCCTACTTTGAATAAATGGATAATAATAATAATAATAAAATTGTAACGCTGGCTTTTGCGCCTTGCAAGAACACAAAGATAATTTGATTTATTACAATAATCACTCTTTGGGGCCTGGGACCTGGTACCCCGTCTAAAAATATCACTCCGGGGTATTTTTTAGCTGGGGTCTGCATCTAATCTTTTTCAGCGCTCAAAACTACTCCCAGTAACCCAAGTTCCATGCTAGTCTCCGATTTCTCACAACACTCATAATATCTGAAATTAACAGCCCTGACTATAACAGTAAAACATACCTTATGAGGGTCTGATGAATACTGCGGATGTCTCAAAACAGCACCTGTTGTTGCGCCAAGACCCATACAGCATTTACCAAGCTCAGGAACACCTTCCCTCAACCAGCCTTGAAATTTGCTTGCAACATCTAAAATATCAACCTTGCAAGAAATATGAAAACGCAAGTGAATCGAAAATATGAATCAAATCAAAAAGACAAAAATCACACTCATAAGAAGCATTACTAGGTAAATCAAAAAGGCATCCACAATTGACCGACCACAATAAGTTGAACCCGGAATAAATGGAACAGCATCTAGACAAGCACTGATTTAATATTTAATCAAATGTCAAAAACTGCTGGTTCATTTTTCAGCGGACTACTTCCTGGGTGATAAAGGATTCCTTTAAAACTACTGGCTTGGAGACATCCTAAATGGATTGGAAAACTGAAACAACATTTTTTAAAGACTTAAGTTTACAGTACAAAGAAAAACTGTTATATTCTATCAACGCAATTAATTCGTTGAAAATACTATTTCCAATGTTAGTGCAATCCCTAGTGCAGCTGGTCGTAACTTAAATATTTTCTGATCGATTTAGCTTGATTGGGGCTTGATTCCAAACAACGCTCCTTTTAAGTATCCGCGCCAGAAAAACACGTCTGTCCGCTGGCAAGACAGATGCTTTTAGATCGGCCTGGTTCAGTAAAAAATTGCGCCTTTATCCTAATTTGCAATGTGAATCAAACTATAGCGACGTAGCCTAGCTACAAAACAACGACAAGTGAATGATCTGAGTAAAAGACGAGAACTCATACAGCAGGTTTTAAAACAGCCCCATGCATCGAAAGACATACTTAACGGAAGTGCCCCCTCTTTATTCCCAAGCCATATGAGCTAGAGACTTCAAACTTGGCCTAAAAGGGTTAAGTGATGACGTCAGTAATGCTAAATTCCCAGGGGGGTACTCTGGTATATTCAGGATAGGGATGCTCAGGTTACTTTTTTGGGTCTAAAATTTAGGCAAGGATTATTTTTTTGGGTCAATGATTTGTACAGTTATTTTTTTGGGTTCAAGAAATTCTGGCTGACTTTTTTGGGTCTCAAATATGAGAAAAAGTAAAAAATCGGAGAAAATACCGGGTGTACCAAAAAAAACGCAACAGATTTGATCGGGACTAGCGACAAGAATTTAGGTCCAATAAATCCAAAAAAATTGTTATATAATCCTCGATAGCTAACTTGAAGATAGATACCTTGTTTGTTGATATTGGTGCATGGAGAGTTGGAATATTAACCTTGAATGTCCAAATTTGCTTCCATCTCCAAACCAGAGGTTTTGGGTTTTGACCATCCTGAAAACGTGCTTGAGGAATCTCCTCAGTCATATGCATAGTGTAGTAGTGTGAGCATGCTAAGGCACACATGTTTAGGCACTTATTTCAATTGAAATTTGAAAGCTAAACATTGACAAAACATAACAATGCCGAAGGGAAAATTCGCAAAGGAATATATTTCTTCAATCATAGTGCACCTGCAAAAGAGCCAATCACGAATGAGCATTTTCAAGAATCTTATCCATGGATAATTTTCCCTCGGGTATATTTGATTTTTTGTTTCGTAATAATTCGAAGAAAGATTATACAAAATGCATTTCATTAAAGTCATGAAGATTGCAGGAATTAATTAATTTTTCACACCAAAACAAACTACTTCGCAGATTTCTTTCTTTTATGAGACGGATGCAATGCTAACTTTTCGAAACTTTCGAAGCATAAAAAAAGATGTCTTTTCCAGGACAAAATTGATGAATTTGATTGAATTTCTGTTCAAAAATGTTCCCCAGAATGTGGCTTTATTCTCCTATTTCAGAGTAATTCAGGAGATTTCCCAAAATAGCGCGTTTGCAGTTTAAGCTAAAAGCCACAAGCTCTGGTTTGGAGGTTTAGGCAAATTTGGAATTTCAAAATTAATATTCCAACTTTCCATGCACAAATATCATCGAACAAGGTATCCATCTTCAAGTTAGCTTTTGAGGACTATATGAAAAAATACTATGGATTGATTGGACCAAAATTCTTGTCACTAGTCCCGATTAAATCCGTTGCGTTTTTTTTGGGACACCCGGTATATATTTACAAACAAAATTAGAGTCAAGTAACAGTACTAAAATAAAAAAAACATAAATATCCAAAAACATTATGAGAAATCTAATCAGTTAGGGCATTTTTATGCAGATTTAAGGTCGGAAAAATTATTTTTTTGGGTCTATTTCATGCTAGAAATTACTTTTTTGGGTTGATGCGTTGTACCCCAGCCTGAGCACCCCTATCCTAAATATACCTGAGTACCCCCTCCTGGGGCTAAATTAGGTGCAAAACCACATGAACTTTGTCGTGGTGTATCTCCAAATTGATTAAACATATTGAAATGATATTTGAACCATAGAAGATTATATCATTTAATGCTTAGTTTAAAATGGTTGCTTTGTGCCAATAATATATTTGCTGATGTCAGCATTTATCTATTTTTACGTGAAAAGGGCAATTTTTATCCAAAAAATTGGTTACAAATTGATATAAAAAGTAGCAAATGATGTTAGATAAAAAGGCCTGCTGCATCATATGTTATTACTCATTTTTTGACAAGTGAAGTGTAACATGGTTTTTCATCAGTACGGATGTGCAACAACCAATCATTGATGATGTCATCGAAAATCAATAAACTATACCGTATCTAAAATCACGGGCGGTAGGAAATAGCATCAAGAGTACTGGATGGATTGGAATGAATCAATATTTGCTTGACGGCGAAATGATCGAAGAATTTTGCGATTTTTCTCACCATCTTATGAGCGCTGGAAAAATTGGTAAATTCAAGTTTACAAAAACTTTTGGTGGTTGCAAAATGACTAAAGAAGGCCTAAAATACTTGATCAAATCACAAAGGACTCCTCGCTCAAAACAACGGAGAGAATGCAATTTCTCATGGGTGAGAGCTATTGTATGCACATTTATTGTCATGGGATTGAAAATCTTTAGTATCTGTTTGAGAATCTATGTCTTATAACTCTTAAGAGAAGAGAAACGCTCGTGAGTACTGTCCTGTTTGAGGAGAGTCCTAACGATTTGATCAAGTGTTTCAGGCCCTTTTTCAATAATTTTGCTAACATGCAATTTTTGTAAAGTTGAACTTACCAATATTTGCAGTGCTCCTAAAAAGGCGAGAAAAATCACATATATCTTAAAATCACTTTTATCTTTTGGCTTTTAACTGGGATTTTAATCATTCAAATCCATGAAGTACTTGTGGTGCTACGAATTTTCGAAAGTCGGGACTTTTGTCTGCCTCACCCGGTATTTTACAAGTTCAGATCCCTTAACTTCTGAACAAATGTATGTATGTATACTTTCACCATAAATAAATTGAAATATAAAATGTATATAACATAAATCGAGGAAAAAGTCTAATTACATGGTGTACAATATGATTATAAATATAAAGTTAAAGATTTAATCTTAAAACAACCCTAGTTTAAAATGGCAGGGATATGGATACTATTACAAGATCAGTGTGACCTTGTTTCCATAATGGACCCTTAAGAGGTGGCATCTCAGGGGGGGGGGGGGGGTACTTGACTTAAATTTGTACGGGGGTTTGCCCACAAAAAGATTTTTTTACGCTGCTCCAGAATTTTTCGCTCAAAATGATAACCTGTTCTAGAAAAAATTGGTGAAAAGTACACTCAAGAACATGAAATTTGACCGAAAAACGACCCAATCCAGCAGAATATTCCCCTTTGACATGTTTTGACAACCTGCTCTAGAAAAATTGCCTCATTTTGACATCCTGTGCTAGAAAAAATTGGTGAAAACAATACCCTTAAAAACGGCACATCTCCGTCGGAGAAATATACTAAGTACCCCCCCCAAAAGAAAAGATTTCATGAATGAAAAGAAACATATTTTGGGTCAAAAAATTGAAAAAACAATGCTGCATTCTTAAGAATGTATAATGCAGCTGCATTCTTAAGCAATGCGACACCATATGAAACTGTAATAAATGGCTGTGTAATACAACACACCTTGCCCTCCTTGTCAAGAAGTGATTGCAAAATTGCAAGCATTTGATCTGAATCATCAGTCCAGTCTCCTGTCTTAAAATGGAATCTGTGAAGATCATCCACCTTTAGTCCATACTCCAATCCAGTTTTCCGCAAACTCTTTCCATAGTACTGAAAAAATGAAACAGATACTCTCAAAATGTGAAATTCCTCCATCAAAATCTTATGGTCTTTTTTGTTATAATCTCATTTTTGAACTTCATTAACAGTTTGCAGTGCTCTCTTTATGAATGTGACAAATTTTTTTTTTTTACATTCAATCTAAAAACTTACAATACACATTACTTAACTACACTACTTACAAAATACTATACCCTGCTACTATTACAATACCATTTGGAGCAAAAAACTATGACTGCCTCATGGCAACATAAAACAGGGAACACGAACATAGCACTACACGTTACGACGTGAAGAAGGGAATGGAAGGAAATGGAAGGAAACGGGAAGATTTCTTGGGATAATATGAAAAATCTTTAATCAAGACGTTCTGTCTTGAGGATGTACGTAATAGTCAAAGTTAGAATTGATCTGTTTACCTCATAAGACAGACTCTCATCACCGTACAAAAGAAGTTGCAAAAAGCTGTTGCTCCAGACAGAATGCCCACTATTTTGAAGTACAACATTAACATCAGTGAGAAGATTGCATCTGTGTTCTTTAAAAGAATCGCAAAGCAGCAAAAAGTGTTCCGTATCCTCTATACCATCATTGATTGGACACATTGGATTTATTGTGTCTCTAAAATTGTGTCTAAATTTGTGAAAATTGAGTTTGCTCAGCCCGACCCTGAGTTGAGTTAAATATGCAACCCCTTTTGGATCATGAATACCATATACGGAGTTTGCAGGTGGCCTTATCTGTGCAGATAGTTTCTTTTTAAAAATGCTAACAGTGGGTGATGCTCTGATCTCAGGATCAAGTTTGTTCCATTCCAATAAACAGTGAGGATAAAAACTGGCTTTGAATTTTTCCGTTCTTGCCCTTATTTGTCCCACGATGGGCCGACTTCTAATAGGATAGATAGTTTCATTGAGAGGTGGAATAGGGTCTCTCGTGTAATCAGGTGTTAACTCGTTGACAAATTTGTAGAAAAGAATAAGCCGCCTGCTCCATCTTCTTAAACTTAAGGGTTCCCATCCTAATTCATTGTACAATCTTTCCCGAGAAGTGCCTCTCCACGTTCCTGTTACTGCCAGTGCAGCAGCGTACTGTACTGATTCCAGTTTCTCCATCAAATGATTTCCCAAGCTACTTACATTGTCTTCCTTTTTCGGTATATGATAAATGACGTCACCGTAATCCAGGTGGGGCCTAACATATAGCTTATACAATTCATTCAAGGTATTTCTGGAAAGATATTTGGACAAGAATCTCAGCATACCAATTGCCTTTCGCGACTTACTTATCGCTGCCTGTATATGAGCAGAGAAAGAAAGTTTAGGGTCTAATATTACTCCTAGGTGTTTATGTTGATCAACTTTCATCACTGGTGCATCATTAAAGAAGACTGGGGGGTGATCAGTTTTAGCAGTTTTCTTTGAAAAGATTAATTCCACAGCTTGCTTCCTTGGGTCTGGGTTGAAAGACATCCTCCACTTATGTGCCCATAGTCCAATGAGATCTAGGTCATGATTTAGGTCGCTAGCAGCTGAATTTGGGTCCTGCACAATTGTGAAGAGTGAGGTATCATCTGCAAAGAGCTTTACACTGCAGCTCAGGTTTTCAGTCAGGTCATTTATGTATATCAAGAAGAAAAGGGGGCCTAAAATTGAACCTTGCGGAACGCCAGCAGAAATATTTCTCCAGCTTGAGGACTGCCCATTCAAAACTGTCCTCTGTTTCCTTTCAGACAAAAAACTTCGGAGAAGTAACAGTAGGTTTCCCGAGATTCCACATCTTCTTAGTTTATAAATGAGACCCTCGTGCCATACCCTATCGAATGCTTTAGAGATATCAAGATAGATAGAACGAACTTCTAGGGTAGGGTTACAGTCAAAGGCCTCGAAAATAGAGTGAGTTATAGAAAGTAGTTGATTTATTGTTGAGTCACACGGACGAAAGCCTGATTGATTGGGATTCAGAAAATTTTCTGCGGTTAAGTGTGAGTACAAGGAGTCAAATATAAGCTTTTCCAGAACTTTGCCAAAGATTGGTAGAAGAGAAATAGGACGATAATTTGTTTTAAGGTTTTTCTCATTTTTCTTATGAACAGGTACAATATTTGCCCGCTTCCACACTTCAGGAAAGATACCTTGACTTAGGCAGTTTTCAAAAATCAATTTCAATGGTTTTACTAGCGAAACGTCACACATTTTTATCATACGAACTGAGATTTCGTCCCAACCATGTGCTTTGTTTGGATTGAGATTGCGAATGATTGTCAAGATCTTCTCGTCAGAGATAGAAAACTCAGCAAGTTGGGAATAGTTTGCTGGGAGGTCATGGGGCATTTCACTGCCTGTGTCTAATGTTGTGCATTGCAGAATGAAGTAGTCATTAAATATTTGAGCCTTTGATGCAAAATCCAATACAAAGACATCATTTTCGAGGAGAGGGGGTATTTCAGGTATCTTAGTCTTGTTAAGTATCTTATTTACCAACGACCAATACAATTTACTACCTGTCAATGGATTTGAGAGAGTGCGACCAACTTTAGCAAAATATTTCTGCTTAGCATCTTCCACAAGTTTTGAGCCTTCAGTGATCATATTTTGAATGCCTTCAAGCATATCTGCCGGTTCTCCTTTTTTAACGAAAGATTTATAGGCGTGATTTTTTTTCCTGAAAAAAGTTTTTATATTTTGGGTGACCCAAGCAGCCTGGTGAGGCCTTATCGTTTTAAGCCTTTTCGGTATAAAATTCGAGCAGACATTTAGAAGGACCTCATTCAAAATCTTGACTTGATCATCAGGATGTCTAACCGTCTCAAATGATTCATGCCAGTTATACATTTCGATACTTTTTCTGATAGCGAGAAAATCAGCTCTATCATAATACCACAACTTACGAGAATATGGGGGTGGTGCATAGTTTTTCACGGACAGTTTGCCATGAACGATTTGGTGATGGCATTGTTCATGAAGGGAAGGGTGAACGCCCGACTCAATGAACAGATTTGGCTGATCAGTAAATATCAAATCAATGCAGGATTTTGACTGGCCAATTGTATGGGTGGGTTCAGAAATTAACTGATGTAGTCCTAGTTCTGATGTTAGTGGCTCGAAGCTTTTTCCCTCATCATTTTCATTATCGTTTGCCCACCACTGGGTGGAGCGACAGTTGAAGTCTCCTGTAATAATGACTGCGTATGGATTCTCAGTTGACATCTTTGACAACATTAGTTCAAAATTAATCATAAAATTTTCAAATTCGTGCTGGTCCTGGCTAGGACTTCTGTAAACAACGACAAAGAAATACTTTTTCCTATCGATACGAAGTTCACAAACAACGCGTTCGGGTAGTGTCACAATATCTGTCCGGTTTGTTTTAGGAAGTGTCTCTTTGATATATAGGCCAACTCCGCCTCTCTTTGTATTCGATAGATGACTATTTGTAATAAGATCATACCCTTTCAGAATTAGCCTTTCTTCGTCAATAGTATCATCAAGGTGAGTCTCAACTATACCTATGAGATCATAGTTACATATTGAATTGTATGCCTCTATTAAGGAAACACGGAGAAAGTCATAGGCAATAATGCTATTCAGATTCCAACAACAGAAACTTAAGGTATCAGGACCAGGATTTAGCTCAACATCACCACTAAGCAATATCATTCTTGAAAACACCCAATGTGTGTGGATCAAATGAAAAGTGAGGCAAACAGCATATGTCTGGAGATAGACCAGACAAAGGAAACTAATTTTGCCCCATTTCGATCGGAACAGGCAGTACAGAGCAAGAGGAATCCTTTTGGAAAGCTCAAAGACCAAGTACAGGAATACCCTGGCGTGCAAGTATGTGAGAGAAAATAAGGGCAAGAACGATGCGTTAGGGTAAAGCAAGTGACCTACGAAAAATTGAATTGCAATTGTAAATGGCAAAATAATCGCAGAGATGAAAATAAACGAACATGCGAATTTGTACAAACGGAAGACCTGCAGAAACATGGAAACGAGTGTAAGCGCACAATGAAATCTAACTGATCTTTGGGTGGAGGCACGGAAACAACCTATTGCTGCTCGCCATTGACAAATATCAACCAGCATCATACAATGGGAATCCCCTCACTGATGTTTTGATAGCCAAACCAATGATTGTGAACAAGTACCACTTCCTTTTGAAATCGCCCTCATTTCTTAAATTCCCAAGAAAGATATTGAATACAGACAACAATACGAAGTACACACACAAAAAGTAGTAATGATTAAAATGTATAAGTCCCAGGTGGATGTAAGGTGAAAGCATGCTTTACAGTGGGAATACTGTGTTTTTCGAAAATACTGCAATGAAAAACTGTGAAAACATATTTCCTTGTTGTAAGGGCACATTGGAATTGTGTTACTTTTTTCCTTAAGCCTTGTTCACACTAGGTCCCCCGGGGCGTCAGGGCCGTGCCGAAGACCCAAAAGACAAAGACTCAGAATTTGAACCCTTTGTGCCCCGGGTCCCTCCGCACGACCCAAACGACCCAATAGACCCAGCCCAAAGCCTTGTTTTATCATCATTTTGGCCGTGCAGTAAAAGCAGCTTTGTATTCAAATTTCTTTAGCCAACAAGAAAAGAAGAAATATAATTTGATCTGTGACGAAAAGTCCGTTTATGATACTCCCCTGAGATGTTCGGGAGAAAACACAAAACTGCCTGGTACCTGCCCAAGGCAGCAATGGAGAATGCCCCAAAACGAAGGAGCCCGCTCCCCCCACCACCGAGCCACCCGCCCCCAAAGAGTAGATCCCACTTGCCTGGGCGCTCTCCTTCTCAATAAATAAACATGAAATGTAGAAGAACATTTCGTTGCACTGATGACGTGAAAACTACTCCCCAGAAAGGCAAAATGCCCAACGATGCAAGAGAGCCAACCCCACCGCCCCATAGGACCCACCCCTGCCACCCCAAGGCATATACAGCAAGTGCAAAGTTTTTTGGAAGACAGAAAAAGGAATTTTGAGCAATCAAGTTCTACGAAAATATTGCAATGACATTTTTGGAACTACGTACAAGTAAATTTTGGAATAAGTGTTTGTCCGAAGGTCTGTCATGCCAAAAACTTTACACCCAATGTGGGCAAAACTCAACGAAAGGAATTAAAGACCTAAACATGTAACCTAAACATACTTGAGAAGTTCCTTTAAATCAGTTTCTGTTTCGAAATAGTGAAACCCGTCGTCTAACTTTAAACATAACCTGCAGTTTACGTCGGCCATGGCAAAGAAGCCGTCTGTCTCATCCAACAAATCATTCGCTTGCTCCAGGAGTTTTATTCGTTTTCGGGTTAAATCCAGTTTGATTCTAACTTTCCTTGTATTCTTCCGAGCTCTGAATACAATGGTCCTGTGACGCCAGGTGGTGAACCTCACTATTATTGACTGATAGGTCTTTCTATTTTCTGTTTCTTGACTGACTTGTCCGATCCTGTGAGCCCTATCAAAAGCCAGGTCGGGGACGTCAACTTTCAGGTCATTTTTTACCAGCGATTTCACTTTTTGTAAGCAATCCTCTGCAGATTCGTTATTGGCGCAAGGGATACCATTAATTCGTAGGCATAATCTACGTTGATATTGTTCCATATCATCAACCCTTTTCTCCAGTTGCTCAGTTATGGCATCATTTTTAAACTGGTCTTCTGAGAGATGTTTCACTTCTTTTGCATTCTTTTCTATTTGCTTGATGTAGCTTTCAAGTATCACACTTCTCGCTTCAAGTTTTTCGATGGTCTGAGCTTGCTCCAATATTCATTCCTCTGACTATACTTGTTCCAGAGGCTCTCTGGGCACTGCTTGTTGACTATTTTGTGTGTCATGATAGATCTGTCAAAATAGATGATTTGATCAACGTTCAGCCCATTATTGATCCAGGGGTCCTTTATTCTAGCATTTTGAATAATGGAGAAGGCCCTGTTCTGTAGACGCTGAAGCGTTTGCAGCTTCGTGTTGGGCAGGCTACCCCAGATGACATTCCCATATCGGAGGTGACTTTCAACCAGCGCATGGTAAACCTCACATAGCTTAGATTGCGGAAGAACGTTTTTAAGTTTTTTCAGTGCAGACAAACCACTTGCTACTTTACCTTTCAAGGATTTGAAGTGTTCCTTCCAACTTAGATTCTCGTCGACAATAACCCCTAGTGATTTAGTTTTTGTCACTCGTTTTATTTCTGTGCCATTAAGTTTCAATGGAGCCAGAGGTTCAATTTTGTTAATTCTACGTGGATGGCCGATAAGCATAAACTCAGTCTTTTTTGGATTGGCACTTAATTTATTGACCCTCATCCACTCAGAAATGTTCTGTAGCTCCTCCTGCATCATCTCGGCAAGTTCGTTAATATCTTCAGAGGCTATCGTTGTGTGCGTATCATCAGCATACATGCTCGCCGAAGAAAACTGTAAACATTCTTCAAAGTCGTTAAGGTATATGATGAAGAGAAGGGGGCCTAGACAGGAACCCTGGGGAATGCCACAGGTTACCCCCAAGGACATAGAACATTTACCATTGATTCTGCAAAACTGTTTTCGTTCAGTGAGGTAGGATCGAAACCAGCTAATCACCTTACCCTGCACGCCATACCTAGAAAGTTTTTCGAGCAGTATTTTGTGATCCACCGTATCGAAGGCCTTTTTTAAATCCAAAAACATCGCCATATTGACCTTTTGAGAATCAATGTTATTATGCCATTCATCAGTACTCTTTACTAGAGATGTGATTGTTGAGTGTAGCTTACGAAACGCATGCTGATAATATCGTAGTACGAAGACTGGAAATGCATTGTTTTGTTGCCAAATCGTTCTTTAAATTTGCAAGTTTGACATCAAGAATCTGTTCAATTTTAGTCACCAAATCATCTGGTCCATGTTCACCTTGCTCCTCGTGGCTGTCCTCATCAGGGCCTAGGCCAGTATCCTCGTGCACTTCGTCACGCTGCTGTTTCGATTTTGTTCTTGGCCTTGTTTTTGTCTTTGACGCCATTTATTATTCCTAATTCAACTTGAAACTATTATCAAAACATTTAGGAACTAAGTAACTCCACTCTTCACATATTATTCTAATTGGAATCTACAGTTATCCATTGCAGTAAGAAAATTTTCAGGAGCTGCGGAAAACGCGTTCGGCCATTATGCTCCCCTGGTAAAGTGCCTGGTAAAATTTCATTTAAGCTTGACATTGAATTTGACTTTGAAGCTCTTTGTAGTTACATTCCAACATCCCAAGCAATCTAGTACAAGGTCATGGAGAATGTTGGATGTTGTAGTTATTATACAATCAACAGCCTAATATAAATAAGAAAGCAGAACAAACCAATCTTGTCATACAATACACCACCGAGTGCACAATAATGACACAATAATCTTGTACTTTGATTCTGCTTCTGGAAATTTGAGTAAAAGCCTGTTTCTAAAAGATTTGACCTATTTTTCCTTATTTTTCAAACTCGCAAATGAATAATAATTCAATTAAAAAAATTCCTTTCTCCAATTACAAACTTATGAAAGAAAAGAGAATGCCTAATTGACTTTGACAACATTAGAAATGTAAAATTGTTTCTTTATTTTTTTCATTTTTCATTCCATCTGTTATGTTCTTCCTGTCTTTGTGTTCTTAGTGTAGTTTTGATACAATGAACAAAGGTCAAATGCTGCAAACATACATGATTCAACAATTTGGCGGAAAGAAAGATTTAATTGATCTTTCTTTCTTTGAAATGTTTGTCAATATTGCGTGGCTTAAAATTACAGTGGCGGACTGGCCCACCGGCCCACCGGCCCGTGGGCCCCCTCAAAATCTTGCCAAAAGGGCCCTATTTTTGCTGGAAAAGGGCCCATTTTGTAAAATCAGGGACTCTTTATGTAAGTTTGCAATTTTAACAAAGGACACTTCATTTCACATTTGAATCCTTCCGTTCCGTGATGGTGAACTTTGTTCAAAGAAATGAATACAGGCGAGAGTGAAGATTCGGATCGCGAAGGAGAGAGGACCGTTGCAGAAAAAGGAAAGGCCCTTCCACTTCTGTTAAAAGATGGTTCTCGAGATTCCTTAAAAAATAGTTGAGTATAGGTAGTGTAGAATATAACTCTGACAAATGCTAGACAATGACTGGGAGAGTCGTTCTAAGCCAAAGAAAGGCAGCCAGTTTCAAAAATATTTCCGGGACAAACTTTGTCGAGGCCTCAACTTTGAGGGGACGCAAAAATTGGATTGGTTTGTGACAAAGTAAAAGATTTTACGCGAAAATTTTCATAAGAGTGTTGATTGATAGAAAACTCCTAGAATAATTTTGAAAATTTCAAAGTTTCCAATTTTGCTCTGGTAAAGATGGGTTGGCGATAGGCACTCTAGGCCAAAGAAACATATGTCTACTCAAAAAAAATCCCTGTGGGTATTAATTCATAAAACTACTGTTGCAAATGGTCAAAAATTCAATGCAATTCAGCACCGGCAAACATGGGATTGGGAGAAGCTTTCTAAGCCAAATTAGGGGGCGTGTCCTTAGAAATTTTCCTACCTAGAGACTTTGCCCCCAGACCTTCCATTTGGATACTTCATCCGGTAATTTGCCCTGGCCACACTGCTGGGGGAGGATCAGAAAAAGGTTGCTAAACAGTTTGAGAAACAAAAACTGGCCAATACAAAAAAATGTCCAAATTACTTTTATAAAGTAGAGGTTACGTAAAGATTTTAATCATGCCATAAGAAGATTTTAATTTTCAAGGAAAGTGAGTTTAGCTTTGCTAATGGTAAGAAATCGAGGAATTGCGACGAATTTTGCTCATGACCACACCCTCGTCACTTAGACCACACCCACTTAGGGCCCACTTAACTCATCAATGGTCGGTGAAAAAATCGGAGCCAGTCCGCCACTGCCTAAAAAAAATTATTTTGATCTTCTATTCATAAACTACGCCACATTACTCTGTTCAACAGGTCGTGTCATCGGTAGGCCATCATATTTGCAGTTGCGGGCCAACAGGCTATAGCTGCGAGCATTCTTGCACATACTGATCTGTGTAAGATCAGTGTGGCATCGCTCTTTCTTAGCTCATGCCCACGCATGATGCTCTTTAAAATACATCGCCAATTTAAAGAATTCATGCAAGTTGTAGAGACCAATAATTGATACCAAGGCAGATAAAAGACATTTTCAATTTGAATGGAATGGAAGATCACACTGCATTGGATTAGAATTTGACCTTGAGGTATTGCTTAAGACAAACGAAGCAAATCTATCATTGGTGTAGGAATATTCGCGAGGAATGATCGCAAAGATAGCCACTCAGCCGCTGACTGCAAATATGGTGACCCGCGGCCTAACTGACCTGACCTGACCCGCTGAATACATGACCTGGCAACCCATGGATTAAAGTTGCCGCAATGTTGGACTTGCTCCAAGTCTCGCTCTTGATCAATAAATACAGGAGGGAAAAGGAGAAAAGGGGGGAGGACACGGGGAAAGGAAGAAAGAAAGGGAAGAGAAAGGGGAACGAGCAAGAGTGAGACTTGTAGCAAGTCCACCGCAATGTAGGCTCTGCAAAACATATATTTCAAAAGTTGGGTTCCTAACAGGATAGACGTTTATAGGCCTTCTTAGGGGGCCCGGGGGCGGCTCATGGCTGTTTTAGAGGTGGCGGATGAGCTATGCAAGGCAACTCCCTCGTATGACACATCTTTTTCTTTTTTTTTGTTGTTCAAATATAAAATTTCACAATATATTTTACATTCTACTGTACCTAATTCTAATTACTATACAACACTACAGGTACGATAACATGGAGAGCGAAATACAATGACTACCCCACGGCCAATATATAAAAACATGAAATGTTAAACTGTATACAGTCACATTACGAAACAATTAAAAATCAATGGATACTATACTAGATTTTGTTCCATATCAGATGTCAGGTCAGGGTTTCAATGGGTTGAAACATGGGGTTGAAAAATGTCACGAGTGCAAATCATTTAATTGGTTGATTTAAGAAAGTAAAATGCCTGACATCTGATGTGAAACAGAAATTACAAAGAAAAAAGCTATTTACGATAAAGGACTTGGTGGTTGCTTAGTACATAGCTGTACTCTCAATAGATCTTAATCAAAGCGACCAGTTTCGTGGATGAAGCATAAAGTTAATTGGAGTAGGTTTCTGTTCAACTCATCAGAAAGGTCTTGATCACCATATAATAAAAGATGTGTCAAAGAATCATTTGAAAGATAGCTGATTTGTAAAAATGGTCGTAATAATAAAACAATTTCAGCGAGAAGATTTTGTCGTTGAACATCAAAAGAAGGGCAGAGCAACAAAAAGTGATCAGTGTCCTCAATGCCATCGTTTGTTGGGCACATTAGGTTTATGGTATCCCTAAAATTATGCTTGAATTTATGGAAATTTAACTTGCTGAGACAAACCCTACGTTGAGTAAGGGAGGATAATCCTATTGCATCGTGAATTCCAAAGACAGATTTGGCAGGGGGCGGATTATTGATAAGAGCTTTTTCTTAAAAACAGCAATAGAAGGCGCAAGTCTCAATTCAGGCTCAAGTTTATTCCATTCGGATAAACAGTTTGGATAGAAGCTAGACTTGAATTTTTCTATCCTTGCCTTTAATCGCCCAATGACATCCTGGTCGCGAAGACGGTACTGCGAATGATGAAGAGGGGAAATTGGTTCAACTGTATACTCAGGACTAAGATTATTTACAAACTTGTAGAGCAAGGTAAGGCGTCTACTCCATCTTCGGGAACTCAGTGACTCCCAACCAAGCTCTGTGTATAGCTTCTCTCGAGATGTTCCCCTCCATGTTCCTGACACAGCTAAAGCAGCTAATGGCACATCTGCCATCTCCCATCCCAGGCTTCTGTGAGTGCCTCTTCTGCTATCATCTTGTAATAAATCATATTTATTGTACATTCTTAGTAATTTTATTTCAGACATTGTAAAGAACTTATACCGTAGGCCTTAATTGGCTCAAATTTAGCTATTTTTAGTTGAAGCCTACTAGAAATAAATCAATGACGATGATGATGACGCCTCGTGTAAAATTCAATGACATCTTCTTTGAACTGAATGACTACCAAGAAATTGTAGCTATTTCTCTATATAATTCTACCATTGAACTTTTCTGAAATCTTCAATATTATCATGCTTACTGTAGTGTAGAGAGCTTTTCTTCTTTTTCAAGAATTCAAGAACCATTTTTAAAACAACTTAAAAACCATTGTAATTTCTAAAATGTTTGATGCAACATGAAACAAATGCCATGAAATGACATGAACAAATTTCAGAAAAATGTCTGTCACTCTTCTGGTTTATGATTTAGAAATGTGATGACGTCACATCCACAAATGAGCTGACATGTAAGATATGCTGTAATTTAGAAAAAATATTCAAATCTTCTGAAAAGTCTATGGTAGAATTATACAGCTCTACAGTTAGTCACACTCTGATGATAACGTAAGTTTGAAAGGCCTCAGTGTGCTGAAAAATCTGTCTGTTTTTTGCGTCCGTTTTTCTCCTAGTACCTATTATGTAGAATTATAGATACTGTAAGTATCTAAGTTCCTTCCATGTCATTAAAGCAAAAGAAATAGGTCTGGTACACCCCCTTTTCACGCTGAATTAAAGATTTGGAACCTATATATACTGTTATGACATAGATAACCCCTTCCGAGTTCTTTTCACATGTCCAGCAGCAAACTTTAGTTTATGTGTGGAAGAACATCTACACCCTATAACTCAGATTCATTTAAGGACCGATCATTTACTGTCAACATTGGCAAGGAATACTCAAATCATGGTAATCTGTCATGGGGGTCCCTCAGGGGTCAATTCTTGGTCCACTCATATTCCTTCTTTACGTGAATGATATGGCACGAGCGGTCGACTGCAACCTGCTTCTGTATGCAGATGATTCTTGCCTAATTTTTAGAGACCAAAACACTGAGCAAATGGAGATCAATTTAAACAAAAATTTCAATTCTCTCTGTGATTGGTTTTAGAAAACAAACTAAGCATTCATTTTGGAGAGGACAAAACTAAATCCATTCTCATTGGACGAAAAAGTTTGACATCAGGAGGGGGGATATAAGGATTAAACAACATTCGATAGTCACATATATGGGGTGTGTCCTGGATGGAAATCTCTCTGGGTAGTCGATGGCAACTAAGATGCTTGGAAAAATAAATGGCAAACTAAAATGTCTGTACAGGAAACAAAACTACCAAAAAAATCCATACGGCACAAAACAAATGCATTCGTTTTTACCTGAATTTGAAAAACACAGCACATACTGGGGTCACATAATTCAAAGCCATAAATTGGCTTCCTACAAAGAACAGGATAGATCAATGTGTCTGTGTCAACATTATGAAATTTTTCAAAGGAGCTACCCCAGCGTACGGTGCTGAGATATTCCGTCCAGCCAACCAGGGCCAAACAACACGAAGGTCCAAGTTCAAATTGGATACTCAATTTCGAAAAAACAATGCTGGACAAAAATGCCTATCTTATCTAGGGCCAAAAACATGAAGTCTTTCGTCTGAGATCAAATCAACAAACAATATTAATGCATTCAAACATAAGATCAAAGAAAGTTTTTTCCAAAATGTACAGAAAGAGGAAGATGACATGAATGTCTTCTATTAAGGACTATTTTAAAAACACACATGCAGCTCTGTATTTCATGTTTTCTGTGTATTTCCGTTATACAGCACCTCTAAGGGGACCACTATGGAAATAAGGGCAGCTTGGCCTTTAAATGCTATCCCTGCCACTGTAATTAGGGGTGTTTATCTTTACGTTTTTAACATTTTATATTGTACGGTATCTATTTTTTAATAGAAAACTTGTAAATATTTATTGTGGCAAATCATTACACACGTACATACATGCATTTTCAGTCTAATATTTGATTTTTTGTTTCTTGTCAAACCCTAATTGATTTGATTCTCTTGAAGTATCCTATTTTGCAGATAACTTTGTTATTCCACTTAAGGGTCATCGACATAAAATTTTCATCCCCGTTTACGGATTTTGTCCGTTAAGATCTGAACCCCCTCCCCCATTGCTTAACGAATAAACTTTTTTGCCTCTGGCCAAAGTTGCCTCAGGCCCTCCAAGGCCTGCAAAGACCTATGCTATTTCAATTTATTTTCTTGTTGCTGTCCCAACTGGCTTCCGGCTTTTTTAGAAAGGCGAGTATAGTAATGTAAATTGTTAGAGTCGTAAGTGCAAATACGATGAAAGCAGCTTATTTACGATCTAACACTCTTACTTAGTTAGAAACTTTCCTTTTGAGGATTTTCGTCCCCAAAATGAAAATTTTAACGGATTCAGGTGAGACCCCCCCCCCCCCCCCCCCCTAACGGACAAATCCGTTGACGGGGACGAAAATCCTTTGTCGATGACCTCCTACTAAGTACTGAAAGAAGCTTCCGTAAACACAAAATATAAACTTTTGCAGTTTGGCTATCTTTAAAACATGGAAACTGGAATCTGGAATCTGGAAACTGGAATCTTTAAAATGATCGAAAATATTAAAAGGAAATAATCCTAATTGATCGTAGATCGTAAACAATAGGATCAGTTTGGGAAGTGATTTGAAGCTTTTCAATGTGGATGACGGCGAACTTTGAACCACGGGGAGAGTTCTTATAGTAAAGGTACCTGGGGATGTGCCGCGAGCAAGGGAATACTTTTTTAGACTTGTAGTCTAGCCAAGGGTATACTCTTTTGCAATTTTGGCCTACCAACGGTCTAGCCAAGGGCATCATTTTTGACAATATTGGTCTAACGAACGGTCATGATATCATATTTGCTACAAATTTAACAATATTGGTTCGGAAATGGTCAAAATTGGTCTAGCCAAGGGTACCATTTTCGTAAAAATTAGTCTAGCCAACTATACCATTTTGAATATGCTCGCGACAGACCAAGACCCAAATTTCGCCAAGAGCCCCCCCCCCCCACGTGCTTTGAACTGCACTGATCTTTCATTTTGTTCCCCGAAATAGAGGAAGTCAGATTGCTATAATTATTCAGAATTTCATATCAAAACAATGTGTGCTAAGGCAGCTAATTTGTTCAGCAGGGCGGAATAATCTTCTGATTGGCCGAAATTACCGGAAGTGGCGCCCTGTTGATTTTATGCAAATTAGCCTCGCGCCATTACAAGTCAATGGAGAAAGCTGCGGCCGAGGGGTGCAAGGCTCTTTACCTCGGCGGCATTCACGAGGTGCGTTCCGATGCAACAGTGACAGTTGGAAACTTCACAGAGAACGTCAATCCACAAATCTGGCGCCTGGATTTTTTGTTCTTCGCCTTGATCGAAAGAAATCGATGTTTGAAAATATTGGTTATTTTGGGCCTAGACCTGCTGGCTCTCACTGCAACCAAATCGGATGCATCTGATCATGAGCAACGCTGTATGAAGATTTTAAGAAAGAAGCAATCGACTGAGGAGAAAGTAAACATTTGCAAACATGGCGAAGCTGTGCTGGGCATTCGATTGCCAAGGTGAGATCAGTGGCGGGGTGGCAGGGGGGCCAGGGGGGCCATGGCCCCCCTGAATGGGAGCGCCAATAGAGATCAGGGGGCGCCAATGTTGCCTGTTTGTTGCTGACTGTGCACAAGACATTTACTCTCCTCAACAAAAAAAGGGTCAGTGACGTCTTTCCAAGATCATCTGAATGAAGAAAGGCTTTATTATCATTTCAGTCAGTGACCTGGTCACACGTGGGGATTGGGGGCATTTGCTTCAACTTATATCAAAAGATGGTTTTTGAGATTCTTCAAAAACGAAGAGAAAGTAATTGGATGTAGGTGGGGAAGGGTAAAGAAGAAAGACTGGATAGTGACTGGGAGAGTCGTTCTAAGCCAAAGCAAAGATTGACTTTTCAAAAAATTTTCCCAGACGAACTATCACAGAGTTGTTCTGTGAGAATCATTCAGAATTGCGAGAATCGCCCTAAAACAAGAGAAAATGTGATCGCACAAAGGTTTGCCTTGGAAGAAAAGCCAAAGAAACTTGTGTTTGCTCTCAAATTTTCTTGGGTATGCTCAATTGTATAAACAACTGTTGCAAACTGCTCAAATTCTATATTAGACGTTTTTAGGACCACTAACATTGGATTGCTAGAAGCGTTCTAAGCCAAAGTAGAGGGCGTGTCTTCAAAGTGTACAAACAACTATCACTTAAATTTTTTTTTTCTAGACACAACTGCTCTGTATTTTAATCAGCATCAGCAGGCTCCAAAGGAATGGCAAGAGACAGAATCTTCCTGTTGAGTGACCTGATTCTGCTTTCCAAATGCTTTTCTTTATTTGAAAGATTTACGCAAGCAGCATCAAGATCTGCCTCATCCTCAGGCTCAATTAAGCATTCTTCATCTGCTTGGCATGGAGTTTCTGCGGGGTCTGCATCTGCATCAGACTGCTTTTTTGGATGGAAAGTTGAAGCATTTGTTTTTGTGGCCAGATCCTTCAACGTGGTGTGCAGCATGGTGGAACAAAGTTGACAGGTTGCCTCAGTAGTCATACATTTCAGATGATACGAGTGACCACACCCATGGAGCACAGTAAAACTGCCATCGTTGTCACATGTTTCATGGTCACATTTCCTTAGGTAAACAGATATTTTCAATGTTAGAAGCACTCTCCGGTGCCAAATAAATATGACCCCCACCTTTATTAAAGGGAATAGACATAGCTATATCGACAAGCTGCCATAAATAGGCTCAAGAAACGCCCACAAACCCATTGTTTCCTTCGCCACACAATGAAATCGCAGGCGTCAAAGTTGTTGAATACAATAGATTATATTTTTAACTTGGCCCGGGCCAGCTTTTAACTATGTCGGTTCCCTTTAAACATCAAACAATTTTCCCACCACCCAAGCCTTTTATGACCCATGCTAAATATTTTTATCAAATGTTTTGAGCAATTTGGCTGGGGAAAGTATATGTTTTTTATGGGAAACTTGGATCAGAGTTTTGTACTAAAGGTTTCTTAATTTCGGATGACAATTTCAGTGTTTTAGTAGTAAAAGTTTCTCAATTAGTTTCTTAACTTTTGGGGTCAAAAATTGAGCTATGGCTCGAAGTTGAGCCTTCTTATCGACAAAGGGCTTGCATTTTGCATTGACATCGTCAACTACGAACAAGCCATGCAAACTAAGGCAAAATGTTACAATTTTTTTGCAGTCAAAAATGGCAAGCTAACCATTATCCACCAACCCTTTTTGTAGAAAAAAAAATTTTAGAGCTCCTTAATTGTTCTTGAACGTAGTACTGGAGTTTCTTAAAATGCTGGTCATTGTAGTACTAGTTTCTTATAAACCAAGTTCAGTTTCTTAGAAAAAATGTGCATTTCATGTTGGTGAATGGGTATCTCATTTGAATTTCTGGAAGAGGTTCATTATATCTTTCTATCTATCAACCAATGCTGTAATGAGCCAAAGTTATGTGCAACTCATTTATGCAGTGTAGGAGCAAAATGGACCAGCCAGGGGTAAGTGGATAGAACATAGCCTCCAAATCTTTTCTTTTGTCCAAAGTTCCCCTGGGACGCTGACTCATCCTCTGATCAGATTGCGTTTTCTCCTAAAATCGACCAATCAGGTGCCGTCATTTCGTTACGTCCGCGTTTCGCAGCTAGATTTAGGCCATTTTGGGTACCCCCCAATAAAAGAATATTGCACGCTCGAATAGATCGAATTTTTTGAAAATTTCAACGGGAAAAGGGTGCTTATCCATAGGACCACAAGTGTTCATGTAACCCCCTTGCCATCACCTAAGATTGAAAAATTACGGCGATTTGAATGTTTGTCTTTGGTATTTTTTCAAACAGGTAGAGGCATCCTGCTCGCCCTCCCCCCCCCCCCCCCAAATTAGTTTTTTAGCAAACTTATCAAAAATGTACATATTTCCATGAATAATTCTTCCGAAATTTCCAAAATTTGCGCTTTACTTCGCCTTGATTTGCGAATTTGCAACACCTCCAAAATCTGTCCTTCTTCCCTGTATGGTAACTTATGCCTCTCTCTGGTCTGGAGCCAACATAACAGGAAAAGGTGGGAAAATAAATCTTTAACGGTGGCGGTGTCGTCATGTTTTTGTTGGTAAAATCATTTATCGTCTCAAATGTTTCTTCACAAATCTATAAGAAGATTGTCGATTACCTTTGAAGTTGAAGCAAAGTATCGAAACAACTGCCAATATTTTTAATTCCTGCGCTTGGGATGGAGTGTGAGTGAGTGAAACCAAACTGACAGCATTGCAAACAATTCTCAAAGAAGACGACGGCATTGCATCAGGAGCGATCAAGGTCACGATGAAGTAAGTTTTCCTTCTACTTCGTCTTGCAGTGAGGGTATTTCAAATTTTTACATTCTTATCAAAAGACGATTTTGACAACGATTTGCGCTCAATTTTTACAAGAAAGAAGCCGCCTGTGCTGTGTGAAATTGTAAAATTCAATTTTGTAAAATCTAGGAGAAACTTTTACCCCGGGAAGAACTGGGGTCAAACTAAACAACTCAGAGACCAGTTTATTGTAAAAGTTAGTGCACGAATTTATTAGCCTGTTCGAGGAGTTGAGTCTGCACGCAGGCTAGAGTTTACCAGAAAATAAAAATTTGGGCCAGTAGTGAAAGTAATAAATGTTTCTTAAGATTATCAGATTTGAGTTGCTACTCAAAGTCTTCCTGTGTGCCCCCGTGAACATTTCAAAACAAAGGTTTTTGAAGCCTTTCCAATGTTTAAACATATACATAAAAAATCTTCATGTTTACTACTTGTGCCCCGTGAACATTTGGAGACAATATTTTTGAAGCCTTTCCAATGTTTACATTTTTCTCAAGTACCTTCCGAGCAACATGATACCAAGTGAAAATAAAGTAAAAATATCCCAAGGATTTCCTCTATCATAATAAATAGTTTATTAACCTATATTTTCCCTGTACACGTATTTTTCTACAATAAAGGGTAAAAACTCGACTCTCAGATCGCCAAAAAATTGCGAAACTCCAGCGCTGGGAAAATATAACTTAAGAAACCATTTATCTTTATAAAGATTAAGGAAATCCTTGACATATTTTTATTTTCACTTGTTTCCTGTAATACTTAGCATCGGAAAGGCTTCAAAACCCTTGTTTTGAAATGTTCAATAGGGCACAGGTAAGGAACATGAAGACTGTTATGGAACCTCTAACAAACTCAGAGTACTGAAATTATTGAAAGACCCACTTCTTAGTTTCTTATAAAAAAGTATGTATACTGAAGGTTTCTTATAAGCAGCTTCTTACAAAAATAATACATGTGATGCAAATGTTGGTAATTGTTGTCTGTGAAATTTATTTTGTTTTTACAACTTCAACAAACCTTTTGAAACAGAGGTAGACTTTTGATTTTAGTTGGCAAAATTCTTGTATATTCTCTCTTGTCGAGACATATCATCAGGCAGTCAATGCAAAAAATTTGTTCATGGTGTCTTTCTTTCAATAATGTGAATGCTTTGGAGGAGAAGATGTTGCTAAGTCCAAAACGCTCTTTCAGAGTTAATAAACATGTTGTCGAGCTCTTCCAGTTAGGATGTATTGCATTTAAACGAAATTATTCTCTTCCTTTCCCCATTTTTTGAAGAAACATTTGAGACGATAAATGATTTTACCAACAAAAACATGACGACACCGCCACTGTTAAAGATTTATTTTCCCGCCTTTTCCTGTTATGTTGGCTTCAGACCAGAGAGAGGCATAAGTTACCATACAGGGAAGAAGGACAGATTTTGGAGGTGTCGCAAATTCGCAAGTCAAGGCGAAGTAAAGCGCAAATTTTGGAAATTTCGGAAGAATTGTTTCTTGGAAATATGTATATTTTTGATAATTTTGCTAAAAAACTAATATTTAGGGGGAGGGCGAGCAGGATGCCTCTACCTGCTTGAAAAAATACCAAAGACACACATTCAAATCGCCGTAATTTTCAAATTTTAGGTGATGGCAAGGGGGTTACATGAACACTTGTGGTCCTATGTATAAGCACCCTTTTCCCGTTGAAATTTTCAAAAAATTCGATTTATTCGAGCGTGCAATATTTTTTTATTGGGGGTACCCAAAATGGCCTAAATCTAGCTGAGAAACGCGGAAGTAATGAAATGACGGCACCTGATTGGTCAATTTTAGGAGAAAACGCAATCTGATCAGAGGATGAGTCAGCGTCCCAGGGGAACTTCGGACAAAAGAAAAGATTTGGAGGCTATGTTAGTGGATAGGGGCCTATGATAGATCTTTCCCAGGATTCTAAATATGCTAAGTGTACAAATTTGATATCAGACAGTGAAATCCTGAGCAAGCCAAAAAGAAGTAGTTAATCCATTGTTGAGAAAAGGTTATTTTTAGACTGAAAGCAACGTTTTTGTTGCTTGATCTCTCTCAAAGAGTTCTCTTTGTGAGGTAATGAGAGCATTTTATTTTGAGTCTTTATACAAAATACTTTCTTTGCCTATGAAGCTTACTTGTTGGGGTTTGGCTCAGTGCTAGGTTCTTGAAAGCCAAGAGGAAGGACTCTGTTGTCAACTTCCTGATCCCCAAATATGTTTGGCAGGATCCATTTTGTGATTTTCTTGGACTGCTTGGGGGCTCTTGGTAGCTTATTGGCAGCACCAGGGTTTGCATGAACATCTGCAAAAACATCCAAAATGAACCCAGCAGCCTTTGCCTTCAATAGTTTAAATTGGTTTTGGCTAAATGTGGCAGCCTTAGGAGGCACAAACTGTGTCTTGAATTGGCGCAGAATGTTATTTGTTGCACTGATTTCGCGTGCTTTGCAGGATATTGCCTTGTAGAGCATTCTGAAGAAAATGATGTTGATGAGGACTGGGTTTTCTCTGCCATGTAATGATACACGGAGTGCACTAATGAATGGGATAAGATTAGATATCTCTGGTGGGCAATCTGGGCTGTAAAAAAGTTGTCGAAGATAAAACTGTGCTGGCCAATCTCCAGGTTGGATGACAAGGTACTTTTCAAGGTAGATTGACAAACCCATTTGATTGGCATGTTGAACTGCTACTGAGAAATCTGAAAGGCTCTTCAAAGGATGTTCCAGTGAATCTATCAGCATTGTATTCTCCATTGATCTCATTTTTCTGATTTTATCTGACTCTTGGTAATCGTGTAGTGCTAATCTGTTGCGTTCTGCCTCAGGATCGTAAAAACTCTCTCGAATCCAACTGGGCATTGAAGCAGCATAGGTCAGACCAAGAGATGGCATTTTTTCCTCCAAGAACTTGGTGAGAAGAATGGAATCAACACCATTAGGGTTGTGCTTGAAACCATCAGCTGGAATGGCCTTGGCTGTGTCAAATCGCTTCAGGAGGAGGGTTGCCTTTGCAGAAACAGATGATGGATTGATGCCTGTAGGTCTGTGTTTGGTATGAATGTTTGTGTAATCATCCACCATGAATGCCAGCAGACATTTCTTATACATTGCATCCTCAATCCAACCCTTGACAAGATCATCATAGTTCAGGTCTATGACTTTGGCCATGACACGGGCTGTTCGTGGATGGACTGCTATTCCTTCTCGCCATAATGCTGACAGGCCTGCCTCACTTAAACCATTTCTCCTTAAGAATGCAGTATTTGCATGCTGAAACCAAGCACATTTTTGTGACTGGCCAAACATCATTAAATGGAGAATGTTGGCTGCCCTAAACTCATTCTTGCTTTTAATTTCTCTGCTTTGATGTGGGGCACACATGCTGTTCATCACTTGAATGAAGAGGTCAGACGCACCAGCTTGCTTACAAAACTGTTTGATTTGTGCTGGCCTGAAAACTTTAGGAGTCTTCATCAGTGTTGGGCAGCCTAGTGTATTCCATAGCAATTTTCTCAGCTTTTCAACTCCTGCTTGCAGATCAATTGCTTCTGTTTGGGGCATATCTAATCTTTCTTTTCCTGGCTGTGCATGAAGCTCCTCTTGCTCTGGATACATTTTTCGAAAAATATGTTCAGGTACAATAAAGACATCTTTGCTTTGGCAACGTAGTACTGTTCCAGCAGGGGATGGAAACTCTGAAACATCATCACATATGTACTCCCTTCGTGCTTTCTTTCTCACAGGCTCCAGTAGCTGTCATTGTGGTAGATTTTCCTGAAAATAGATACTTGATTCTAAACTTTTCCCAACCAATTTTGGGAACTATTTGCCTTGCTTGATTAGTTAAATAGGTTTATTATGATAAATAGTATGCATAAATATTATGAGAATATCACGGTGAATTTGTACCAAAATCAAGTTGGTCTAATATTGTGAGCTTTACAGAGATCAGTCAAATCACCAAATATTTTCCTTACAAGTTCCCAAAAACTACACTAATTTTAGTTTGTAGTAAACCAATATTGTACCTCAGAAAATTTCAACAAAAATGCAAGATATTTCTTGAGAAATAGATCACATGGTCACAAGGATACTTATTTTGATTGGTTCTTGGCTAAAATTTACTTTTGTGATACATACAGGGTGTCCCAAAAAACATGTGCACTGCTTGAGTGGCTTTTGCGGAGCAGCCATAAATCCAATTTTTCTCTTGTTAGGGTTCTTGACAGAAGAGACTTCACATTAAATGTTGACACCAAGTTTGAGTAAATCTTATCTCTTGTTGCTGATTTATGGAGCAAGAAAGCCAAAATTATTGGCTGCCTCAAAACAAGAGGATTCATTATTCTCTATTGTGTTAAAATTAACGAAATTAATTGGAAAAACATACCTAGCCCTGTTTTCTGATGGTCATAAGTGAGACAGATAGTCATACATTGAATTTTGTGACAACCAAAAATATTGGACATATCTAGGGCTGCTATGTGCAACACAAGTGCTTCAGGCCATGGCATGCGTCTATCAGATATTTTGCTTCTCAAAAATGATGAACTCCTTTCAAATCAACAATATTGTGTTCAGCAGGCTGCTTGGTCAATATTCTTGAGTTATATGGTCATTAATTACTCCCAAATGCCTTCCCTTACATAACTGTAAAGTTTAATTTCATTTGATATTAAATTCAAGTTATAAGGTTAAGTAGGGAGATAAAATCCTCTGGTTTTGAAGCAACAAGTGATTGTGACTTTCTTTCTCAATGAATCAGCAACCACTTCTCAGATTTACACAAACTCGGTGCCAAACTCTAAGTTGAAAATCTGAAAAACAGGAAAGTTAGATTTATGGCTCCACCACAGTAGCCATTCAAATGGTGCACATGTTTTTTGGGACACCCTGTATTTCAAATTTTGCAGAAAAAGTTGCATGTTTGTTGCACAAAGCTTAAGATCCAGCCATAACAAGAAATTGATTGTTTCCTTGCAACGTTTTTTAGAAATGTCTTTTACATAGTGACAGGTGCTATGCCATATTTGCTGCTCACCTTTTGCGGGAATATTTCATCCAATGTTGATAAATTGTCTGGTTCATCTTCTTTAGAATTCAATAGTTCATCAAGCTGAAAATGTTCAATATTCAGAAGTTGGACTCAAGAAAGACACATACTGACAGTGAATGAATTCACTTAATTGTAAACGATTTAGCGTATTTTTGTTACTACATTATTACCTTATTAAGCCTATTAAGCCATTATTAAGAACCCCTTTGCAACCCTGCAAAAGTCTGTTTCTGAAGCCTTAAGACATGGAAAATAAAAGGTAAATAAAGAAAGCCTCTTGCATATCCAGCATCAGATTGGCGCACAAATTTACAGGCACCTGTTGGCCTCTCATCACTTATGTGGTTGTAGCTAAGTCCATGAGGTTGATACAACATGTAAAGTAGTATATACGTATGGGACTTCATTTTCTGTGACACAAAAAGTTTCAAGACTTCTGAAACAGACTTTCATAACCTACAAAAGAATTTGCCATTATCTAGCCAGAGAGCCAGAGTATCTTTCAATTTTGAGACACTGAAAGTCTTTACAGTTTTAGAAAACAAGAAAAACGTTGAGAAAGAAAGGGCTGCTCAATTATATTTTGGAATAAAGTGTTTATTTTGAAAAGAGGTAAATATACCTTCTTAATGGCAGAAATTTTTGTGTTTTCATCCAAGGACAGATATTATGTAAACATTTTTCTCTGCCGGCATGTCTTCAAACAATTTACACAAAAAATTGTTGAACATTTGTCACCAAGCGCTGCAGCTAAACTCTGAAAAGCCTTAATGAATGGCTGAAGACCACCAAATTTTGTTAAGTCTTTCACTGCCTCCTCTTTCCATTCTAAATGTAATGGGTTTGAGCAGGCCCGTTTAAACTTCGGCATTTCTGCAAACGACAAACTAGGCTACCCCCACAAAAAACCTTGTTTTGAAGTTTGCATCTGACGAATACAAATTTTCGCGCCATTTTTTACAGTCTTTGACAGGGTCAAGATGGCGGTCTTACAGAAAACATTTCATCATAAAATGTTGATTAAAGTCCAGATCATTGAGAAGTGATCTATTGAATCCTGGTCCCTCAATCAGTCTTCTGTCGTGATCTTTCCAATGTGATGCGACCAGGGGTTCTTGAATCTTGATCAGTTCTTGGATAATCCTGAATCCACATTTTCTGTCTGGATTTACCTCTTTACGTATTTTGATGAATTTGGCACCTTGCACTGCCACACGTCCACTTAATACGACATCACAATTGACATCAAACTGCAATGAAGAGCTTCATCGAATTTCTAAACGGTTTGCCGAAAAGCAAACAAAAAATAAACAGGCAAAGTAGGTGGAGTAGGCGGCTCTTCAGAGTTGCTCATGATCAGATGCATCCGATTTGGTTGCAGTGAGAGCCAGCAGGTCTAGGCCCAAAATAACCAATATTTTCAAACATCGATTTCTTTCGATCAAGGCGAAGAACAAAATATCCAGGCGCCAGATTTGTGGATTGACGTTCTCTGTGAAGTTTCCAACTGTCACTGTTGCATCGGAACGCACCTCGTGAATGCCGCCGAGGTAAAGAGCCCTGCACCCCTCGGCCGCAGCTTTCTCCATTGACTTGTAATGGCGCGAGGCTAATTTGCATAAAATCAACAGGGCGCCACTTCCGGTAATTTCAGCCAATCAGAAGATTATTCCGCCCTGCTAATTTGTTCTAGCCTGTTAACCAAACCCTATTCTATTTCAAAACGAATAATGAGCTGGATAGCACTCTTTCTAAGACTTGGAACTTTTAAAGCAGCTCTCCATTGTCGTTCACCTTGGTGATCGTGAGTGCGATGAACTCGTTCACCTTAGTTCAACTTTAACTCTTACCAATAAACAAATATTGACACACACGTGAACCTTCGAGCGACGATTTTCATTCTGTGGTATCTGCTAAGAGCCTGGTTATATGGGGAAAACACCTCACCTGCTGCGTTTATATGACAAACCCGACACCACCGGTATAGTGAGACATCGCCTCACCACAGGTGATGGAAACTGGAATCTAGAAACAGGAATCTTTAAACTGATCGAAAATATTAAAAGGAAATAATCCTAATCCTAATTGGGGGTTTCCCTTCATTCCAAGTACAAGCTATGGACGAAACGAAAAACAACGGAATTCTATTCAGTGTTCAGTTTTTTTGTATGGCCTTTTGTGCACGCAAACAATAAGCTTCCAACCTGGAAATCAAACGATACGATGATTTTGTATCTGGATGCCAAACCTATGTCCCCTATGTACCCCCGTATGTCCATGCGCCTGCGGCGTCTGGATAAAGCCCTGACTTGCTGGGCGCCTTCATCGCTGCTTTGAGCATACATCAGATTTTCGGCTGGATCCACTCCAGTTAAGAAAAATGATGAAAATGTTTTACCAGATCACGAGATTAATGGTAAATCTACTACATTATTGAGGTTTCAAGCAAATTCAAACGTAAGATACGGATTTATTAGCCTCGAAGTCGAATCTGCTGCTGTGTGGTACGTGCCTACTGAGCGAAAGGTGCCTAGTTTGTAGTGAACTGGATTTGACATATGATCGGTTAATTTTGAATCTGAGATGCCAAACCTCTACACACATTTGCAGGTGGTTGGAGCAATCCTTTGGGGAAATGATGAAAGTTTCTTACAAGATTACGAAATTAAGGGTAAATCTACTACATTATTGAGGTTTCAAGTAAATTCAATTGACCAGGCGGTGGAAGGGGGTATCGTCCCCCGAAGGCGAAATTTATGGCATATAGTGGATTTAGTCAATCTCGGGGCGCTGATTTCGAAAATCGATGTTATACGGGCAAAATCTGGGGCTTTCAGTCTCGTTTTGACGTTTAAAGTCTCGTTTTCGCCCAAAATGGCAATTCTCCTCTAAATCGTCTTTAAACATGTTAAGCGCTACATGAATGAACTAAAATGATAAAATATAGTGTATAGGGGTACAACAACATTTTTATATAACTTTTTCAGAAAGAACTGTCTTTCTCTAGCCTCGATTTCATTCCCAAAAGAACGTTTTGGGAGAAAAGTCACAATATTTTGTACAAATACGAAGGAAAATTTTGCTTGTTCTTGATTTCAAAACAGACCGGTCTGTCGAGCTGTCTTTCAGAGTTAGTACCCACGGCTATGTTTCTAGAGATAGGCTTCAGCCTGGATATGGTAGTACTTTTGGATTATTTCTTTAAACAGCCCACCGCAGTCAGTAACATATCTAGCTTAAATATCATTATGTAACTAAGGTGTTCTTTAGCCTAACTAAAAAAGTAGGATAACACGAATATAGCTTATTCAAAAGCTGTTGACAAAGTGTTCATCTTCGTCCGATTAACGTCTAATTCTTCCTCGCTGCTATTGTCGTCGTGGTTGATCAGCATCTCGGCAACGTCATCGGGGTAGCTTTCCAGGCTCCATTGAACATTGCAATCTTCATCCCATCCAGCATTCTCTGTAGGCTCTGGTTGAATAATCAAACTACAGGCATTACGATAGATCCATGCGACGTAGTTGGCTTGCATCAGGTGTAATCTCAAATTGGACTTGCATGGGAGAAGGAGGCTCAGATCGATGATTTTGTTACCTTTCTCAAACCTCTGCATGAACATCTTATATCGCAATTCGTTTTCAGAAGTGACACGCTGATTGCCATATAGAGAACAAACAAATTTCTCACTTATTCGAATTGGCTTTCTGAGGGCGTAGCAGACCTTCCTAATTCTGCAAAAGTATCGATGAATTCTGCCTTTTTCATCATCGTTTTCCAAAAAGCAACCTTTCCTTTCCTGAAAAATCCAGAGACATAATCGTTGCCGGAGAACGCATGAAGTCCTAGCAAAGCATTTCTCTTGTTTTCATCGAGTGTCGACGATGTGGTATCCAATATCGTTCTGCTCTTTCCTGTTCCGTTATCGATAAGAACATGAATGTCATTGAACTGATGTGCAATGGAAAGCACCAAGACATCAATGTCTCCAGAAGGGGACCTGACCATTACATAATCACCAGATGGAACCCCAGCTGCACGAACAAGGGCAATCAATTTTGTACGTGCTTCTTCGTGGTTACTTTCCAGAGAATGAAGCACCCTAACTTCATTTTCCGTCACTTTCGTGCAGTGGCTCTTTCCAGAAAAAAAAGTGCTTTCCCACCAAGTCGATGTTTGCCCTCGGTACATGCTCTCAGTAGAAGGCTGAAAAGCATTTCCTTGTTTTCACCATTTTTCAAGAATCTCGGAAAATCGTACGGAACCTTCATATCTGGGCTGCATAATATATAGCGCTCACTCGCTCCTCTCTTCTGTCGTTCTCCTCCTTTGATGCTGTTATCTTCATACGTATCACAGACAATGAAGGTCGTTGTGAATTGTGCTGGTATGGTTGATATGATTTTCCAGGCAAGATCTCTAATCGTCTCCACTTTACCAACTATACTCCTGATGGAAGCTGCAAGATCCGAGAAGTAGAATGTAAGCTTACTTGGAGGTGGCATTTCATCTGGTGCCAGTACATCAAGGTCAGCCGCCAAAGCCACGTCAAACAGTTTGCTTTTCACTGCCTTCCTTATTGCGCCATCAGGGGTGCTCAGAGGAATTGACACGGGTGCAAGAGGATAAGACAATACTCTCTCAAGATCTATCCCGGTTTCATGTTTGTTTGAATAGGCAACAAGCATGCCTAAAACATCTCTTTGAAAGGTGAGCTCCTTGGTCATTCCATCACTCTTCACTTTAGATTTGACACATGAGTCCTTGAATGCCTTCAAAGGTTCTCTTTTGATTGGAGAAAAGAACGTTTGATCGGGTGTGTCAGTTGTTAACCTTTCTTCGAATTGATCCATCCGCTCTTTTCCTCTACTTTCAATAATAAGCAAAGACTCACTTACCTCGTCACTAACTGGATATCCAGAAACGAGATTGTATAGTTTGTCTTGTTCGAGGTCAGCGTCAAACGGATCGATGAACTGGGTTTTAAGCGTTGCCTTGAGATGTTCCACAGTTCTATTAGATTTGACAATCTCACTTGGTTGCAAGCATTTCCTAGTAGATTGTGCTGATCGCAGTCCAGAAATATCCAACAGAGATTCAGCAAACTTGGTTAGATAAGGTCTATTCATAACCCACTTTGCAACGGTCTCCAGCTTGGATGCGAATTGCAAAACACCTCCTACAAAGGAATTAAAAGTTTCAAAATGATTTAATCAAACATTAAAAATCATAACATCAGGATCAAAAGAGAACTTGTAAGAAGCTGGAAGATCCCCCTGCTTTTACCTGTGCTTCCTTTATTGGCGTTACTGTTCTGCGTTCCTGTTATGTTTCCCTTAAAGCAATCTACTCGTAAATTCTAAATTTTTGTTGCTTTAGTTCTTGATCCTTGGTTGTTCAAAATGTGATCAAAGTGTATTCTGCTAAATGCAATCTATATGCAAGTTATAATCAAGACAAACCTGCTGTCTTTGCGTTCTTCGTGTACGTTTGTTCTTCGGCTAAATCCACGGCCTGCCCAATACCCAACTTGTTGCGCCTTACTGACAGTCCTTGTTGGCAAAGTTCTTCTTTCGCTCCTGGACGACTGAACTCAAGGGATTCCAGTGACTTTAGGTAGTAGGTACCGTATCGAGCGTAGTGCAAGCGATTTTTTGCGAAGCAAAGGGGTAACGACTCTTTCAAAAAAAGCATTCGTAAATCAAAATCATTTCGGTTGATCGAGTAATGAAACTGATGCTGGCGATCAACAAGCTTCATATATTGGCACCAAAATTGTGGGGTCTTACCAAAGTCTCCTTTCCAACAACTGGTATTCAACGCTTGATAATTTCTGTCATACTCATCAATGATTTCTTCATCGAGAAGGCCTCTTACATCCTCATTTCCAGGACTGCTCTGAGCAACTACAGCTAAAACTTCAGGAACCTCTGGCATGAACCGTTCAATGAAGAGTCTTTCTAAGGCTTCTGCAAATGCTTCGTGGACTGTCCAACATCGATTATAATGCTTTCCACTCATTACCCCAGAGATACTTCCAGAACTACATAGTCCAGCTTGAAATAGCACGTCCTCAAACCCACTACCAGTCACCAACTTGCCAATCATACCAAAAAATGCCACCATCGCTTGAAAGTCTCCAAGGTGAATGATGATGTCAGACCATGCATCCGGGTCGTTCCATACAACATGGAATGCCTTCATCGCAGCACCAACATCAAATGAAATATGTGTAGGAAGTGGGGGCAAGTATGTCATTTTGGTTACTTTGCTGTCAGCAATCTTAAACAGGCATATAATCCATCCGACAAAACGAGGATGTAGCTGATCAATTGAATTGAGATATCGTACAGACTTCCACAGTGTCAGGAGCTTTAGACAAACGGCAGCTACTTCTGTGCGTGCTTCAACCATTGTCATTCCTGCAAATGATGGTGGCTCTATCTTTGGATTGATCTTTTGACGCGGGGCTGCAACTGGAGGAGGAAGATGAATTGATCTTCGTTTCGATTTTTCGATGCTCACGTCCTCATTGCGAAGAATGGCTTCCGACGACTCTTCTTGAAATGCAACGCCTGGTGTCGTGTGGACAGATCCAGCACCTGTTGTGGTTTCAACGTTTCGATCAAAATTGTCCCACCAGAATATTTTCGATACCTGGAAATGAAACATCGTCCTGTTAATATTCAATTGGAGGAGAAATCGGTAGAATCTATCTTTGTCTACTTCATGAGTTGAGGTAAGGAATGATAGAATCTAGGTTTACTCTTGCAACAAAGCAGCAATCATTTCAAGGATACCATGCCATGCTACTTCTGTAAAGTGTGTTGATTTCGATACTCTTTGGAATCAATGGAAAGCATTCGAAATTTCGATCAGGTTTACGGAAATGATGGAATAAGGAACAAACATCTACCAATCAACTTGCGTCCCTAATTTACTTTATCTCTGCTGCAAAAAATCGAAATAACTTACCCTATTGCCCTGTGCAACTGGCTGAAGAGGAAGGGTTAAATCCATGTCCTTAGACCATTCGACGAGTTCGGCCTGCACTGTTTCGATTTCACTTATTTCATCACACGAAATAGAGTGTCCAAGTCTTGCCAGGATATTAAATGGAAGCTTCTGGCCAGTCAAGCTATGAAGACCAAGGCCAATGGAGGTATGCTTCAACGTCAAGTATTTTTCCTTACAAATCGCATAAATGATATCTTGTCAGAAGGAATCAGCTATACTGTTGACCCTATCACTACACGAATGATGGCTGTCCTTTGGAGACAAGAGCATTTCTCATTTACATAAATGATATTTCTAAGGCTTCATCCAAATTATCTTTTTATCTTTTTGCTGATGATACCAACATTTATTATCAGTCAGCAAGTTTAGAACAACTTCAAAAGGTTGTAAACCATGAACTGAAGTATGTCAAAAAGTGGCTTGATGCAAACAAGCTTGCTTTGAATGTTGATAAAACAAACTTTATTATTTTTCATTCACCAAGAAAGCCCCTAAATGGCACTGTTGACATAAGATTTGGTAAGCAACATGTGAGAAAAGCAAAGTATGTAAAATTTCTTGGTCTTCTCCTTGATGAAAACCTTTCTTGGAAGTATCACCTAAACGAACTTTCCAAAAAGTTAGCAAGAACGTGTGGTATATTCTTTAAGGTGAGACATCTACTTCCTACGAATGTATTGGTTTCCTTGTATAACTCTTTATTTGCTTCTTTCCTACAATATGGAATTGTTGTTTGGGGTCTCACTTATGATTCATACATCAAACCGATCTTTATTCTTCAAAAGAAAGCTATAAGAGCTATCGCCTTTGAAAATCGTTCTGCTCCATCATCTCCTATTTTCCTCAATCTCCAACTTCTTAAGTTGGAGGACTTATTTGAATTAAAGCTGCTGACTTTTGTCTATGAATCTGTAAATAGGATCTCCCCTTCTTGTTTTCATGAGTTTTTTTATTTACTTTCACATGTTCATCAACATGATACCAGGCAAGCATGTAAAGGTGACATTTTTCTGACACGTAAAAATACTCTGCAATATGGTTTGAAATCTGTCAGGTATGCAGGTGCGAAATCTTGGAACAATATTCCTACCGTGATCAAACAGGCATATTCTTCAGTTAACTTTCGTCGTCAAGTTAAACTGCATTTGTTTTCCATCAACTACCAGTCGTAAGATTTGAGTGTTTTCAAATGATGTCTTTCCGCAATTTGATTCTTCGCATATTTTTCCAATATAAACTATGTTTTTTGAACTAAGGGGGTGCTCTCTCCTCGATTAGTCTATCTATTGAGAGAGCTCCTCCTATAAGAAATTCCCTACATGCAAATCCCCCTCATCTTCTTGCATTGTGTTCGTTAATTGTATTTCATTAATATTTTATGTCTCTTTGTAGTTTAATTTTGAGTATATTTGTGTTTTTTGTGAGATTTGTATGTAGAGGAATTTTACTGAACTGAACTGAACATGAAAGCATCTAGCAACTCTGGATATTGACTTTCAATGGAATTCAAACTTTCGACGGTCGGAGGCCATGGTAAGCTCGTAGCTTCCTCTAAATGTTTCAGCACAGCCTCTCTCAAAATATTAGCAGATTTTGTAACAAATACTTGCCGGAAGAATAGAGAATTTCGAGAAGTCACTTGACTGTGGAGGCATTCTTTACTGATAACTACCTGCGGAAGATGGTATTCAGGGGACAAAAAACCAGTTGATCTTCGTAAGACTTCTGCAAGCGATCCTTTAACTTACTTCGAGCTTGTCTATTTCCAGGACTGCCATTATACTCAATCACGAGTGTCTCCATTGACAAGCATTGCTGTCCACCGATTATGTCATTATCAACAAGGGAAAGTACAGCGTCGTAACTTCCAGTTGGCTGCGTTTCATTACTGGGTCCTGCTTCTATATTCTCTCTGAAAACTAAGGTACATTCGCGATAGCATTTCTCATGTTTCTGAAATTCCTTTGCTATCAGATCAATGTTTGCGACGGCAATATTCATCTCTGTATCATTTCTCGCAGCAGCAGCATCTTTTAATGTTTTTTCAGCCGTCTCGGTCACAATCTTTGTCAAATGTTGCTTCTTTTGACTCACTTTTATCATTTTCTTGTTACAAATCATACATATATCAGGAAAAAGGCCTCTTGGACGTGACTTTTCTGGATCAGGATGTTGTCCTGTTGTTGCTCGGATAACTTTGGCACTGGGGTCTTGTGATTCATCTTTCTCTAGCTTCCTTTTCTTCAAAGCCCGGGCATACGCAAATTTTTGATAACATTCGCGATGGTAATAGCATTCCTTAATATAATTTATTGGAATCCCGCTAGACTGCTCGCTGTGGCAATTCTCTCCTCCAAGGTACTCCCTTATCGTTTTACACTCAAGAAGTGCTTCATATGAGCTTTCACAAATACGAATTAGACTGTCAGACGTTTTGATCGTATTCAGTTCAGTTCAGTTCAGTTCATTTCATTTTAAAAATCCATCTAATACATGTTATAACTCTACATACCTACCTATCTAATTAACAAATATGAATTTAAAATAAAATACAACAAATAACATTGAAAAAACACAGGATGGTACTTAGGGCAAATGTAAACAGACTAAATAGGTAAGTATGAAGAGCCATAATGAGATTAGGGGAATTTCTTAAAGGAGGAGCTCCCTCAATAGGCAAGCTAATCGAGGAGGGAACACCCCCTATCTAAAAAAGAAAATTGACTTTTCTATGGATGTTATTTGAAACTGGTGCAGAAAGACATATAATAAAGTATGAATTACTGGGTGTAATTGTGGCACAAAAAGTAGATCTTTACCTTGGTTTTGAATGAAGCTTTCGAGTGAGAGTTTCTTAATTCAACAGGGATTTCATTCCAAAGCTTAGCTCCTTTATATCGAATGGAGTTGAGCCCAAATTGAAGGGTGTTCTTTCGAGCAAGAAACAAATCACCTTTACTAGCCTGTCTAGTGTTATGCTGATGCATGGATGAATTCAATAGGAAAAAGTCATGGAAGCAACTCGGCGATGATCTATATACAGTTTCAAAGACAAAAGTGAGAAGTTTAAGCTGAAAAAGATCAGATAGTCTCAGAAGTTTTAAAGACTTAAAGATTGGAGCAGAAGGAGAAAGAGCAGGCTGAGAAGAAATTTTTCGGATTAGTCTCTTCTGAAGTTTGTAGACAGGGTCTGTATAAGACGCAGAAGTATTACCCCACACGATAATACCATACTGGGCAAAAGACATAAACAATGAATTATATAAGCAGAGTAACACATCTGGAGTCAGGAGGCTCTTAACCTTTGAAATAACACCACAAGTTCTAGCAAGTTTTTTGGACAACTCCTTCAGATGGAACTTCCAACTAAGATTTTCATCTAGAAGTAGTCCTAAAAATTTAACAAAGTTTGCTCTTTGAATGGTCTTCTTTCCAATCTTAATGATTGGATTTTCATCTATTTTATTGTGTATTGAATGGAATATCATGAAGTTTGTTTTTTCTACATTAAGAGATAATTTATTGGTATCAAGCCACTTTTTAACCTGTCTGAGTTCAATATTGACAACTTTTACTAATTTATTTATATCATTACTCTCATAATATATGTTAGTGTCATCAGCAAATAGGAAGAATTTAAGTCTTTTAGATACATTAGGCAAGTCATTTATATACAATAGGAAGAGAAGAGGACCTAATACAGACCCCTGTGGAACCCCACAAGAGATTTTGAGTAGGCCAGAGTTAAAACCATTTATGCTTACATACTGTTCACGCTCTGAAAGGTATGATTTAAACCAATCTAAAGCACAACCTCTAATTCCATAGTGCTCCATCTTAGAAAGTAGGATTTGATGATTGACAGTGTCAAAGGCTTTTTGAAGGTCAATAAATACACCACAACCATATCTTTTATTATCTAAGCTATGTCTTATAGTTTCAGTCAAACTAATTAGAGCATGGTCTATTGAATGATTTTCCTGGAAACCAAATTGAAGGTCATACAAAATCTTGTGAAATTTTAGGAAATTAAAGAGACGTTTATACATTGCTCTTTCAAATATCTTACTGAAAATAGAAAGTAAAGATATTGGGCGGTAATTAGAAGCCTGCTGGTGATCACCCTTTTTGAATATGGTAATAACTTTAGCAATTTTGAGCTTGTCTGGAAAAACTCCTGACTCAAATGACTGATTAACCATTTGAGCTAGGAAAGGCGATAGAGAGGGGCCAAGAATTTTGAGCAGTCTAATTGGTATGCTGTTTGGACCAACAGATTTAGCTGGATTCAAAGCCGCAATAAGATCGTCAATTTCATAACGTGTGACTGGGGAAAGAAAGATTGAACTTGAATTTCTGTCTGACATATAGGCAAGAGGTGATTTCAAGGTTTTGGGGATTTTATCAGTAATATTTTCAGCTACGTTAACAAAGTAATCATTAAAAATATTTGACATGTGCGTTGGATCAGAGGTGATATTCCCATTGCTATCTTTGATCTTTTTAACAGAAGAAGAGGAAGAACTTTTCACACTTATAATAGATTTAATACCTGACCATAAAAGTTTCATGTTTTGTTTATTGGTAAGAAAATAATTTTGGAAGTAGGCAATTTTACTGTTTTTCAATTCCAAAACTACACGATTGCGAAACTTTTTATATAATGATTTTTTAACATCAGTGTTATCCTTCCTTAGACTACGAAAGATTTTATCACGTAATCTCATCATTTTCAAGATTCTACCATTTATCCATGGCCTAGCTTTTAATTTGATGGCTTTCTTATTTAGCTTTTTAATGGGAGCATGCTTCTCTGACAGTGAAAAGATCTCTTTCAAAAGTTTACTGAATTTATAGTTTACATCTAATGTGTTATCATTAACAAAATCAAGGTTGATGGAATTTAAATCTTCAATGCAATTTACCTCATTGAAATTAGTGAAATCATGTTTATAGTGACTAGCATTTAACATATCAAGTTTTAAATTCTTGATGATTAGAATTTGAGGAAAATGATCAGAAATTTGGGTTAGGATGTTACCACTGGTAATATTGAATTCAACTGCATTTGTAAATATATTATCAATTAATGTAGAGGTTTGGTCAGAAATTCTAGATGGGTGAAGAATACATGGCATAAAATTGTTAGAGAAGAAATTATTGGCAAAATCACAAGTTTGAGTGTCTGAATTATAGTTGAGAAGGTTAACATTGAAGTCGCCCATTATAAAAGCAAGTTTATTAGATTGAGTTATGTTTGATAAAATATTGTTAAGGTGAAGTGTTAGGCCATCTATATCAGAACTTGGATGTCTGTAAACACAACAAAACAGCAGATTCTTTTCATTTTTGCGATCAACCTCAATCCAAACAGTTTCAAAATCATCATGACTGCAGTCAAGATCTTTCCTTGGTGAAGGGGACAGGCTGGATTTGACATAGATCCCAACACCACCATTCTGGCTATGAGACCTAGTAAAGACAAAATCATATCCTGGAATCTCAATATTAGTTGCAATTGGATTCTCAAATGAATCCCATGTTTCAGACACACCTATAACATCAAAACTTTGATTCAAGTTAGTTGCTAGGCCAATTAGCTCATCAAGATGAAGGGAAAGGCTCCGTATATTTGAATGAAAAATAGAAAGCTCATCACGAGAAGAAGATTTAGAAAAAGATTTGGACAACTCTTGCAAAGAAAAGTAGTGAGAGTCAATATTTTGCGGCATCTGCTCATCAATATCATAGTCACCTAGATTTGGCAGATTGGTAAGCCTTGAACATACATCAAACGTTGGTATTGTGTCACTAAAAGAGGGGGTATCCAAAAAAAAGATATTTGCAAAAACATCATCAGACACACTACAAAAAGGGAATGTTTCTTCACGTTCCTTTGCTGAGCATTTAGCACATAGCCATGGACTGTCCTTACCCTCCTTAACTAAAGTGTTATATTCATTCACACTTGTCCCATTGCATTTAATATGATTCCAAAAATTGCATCTCATGCAGAATAACCGTCTGAAATTCACATTGACATTTTTATGACAAAAACCACATGGATCCTTAGGGGCTTTTGGTTGATTCTTTGCTAGGCAATTAGGCATTGGCAATGTGATTATCTAAAACAAATGAAGCAACAGAGCTGAAAAAAAAATCCATGAAAATAGTGATAGAAACACAACAAGAGTTTGGAAGTTCACTGTTCACATTCTTAGTGAAGAAGATTACTTCCCTCTCAGTCCTTGTCACTGGAAACTGTGTTGAAAAAAACTTCATTTTCTGCGGAAGAATTGGCAGCATTATCAGGCTCTACATTGGGAGTGGTATTCCATGCCCCACCACGGCGACCATGCCACTCATTTCTTTTGTTGCGAATAACAAGACGATCCACTACAAAGAAGGCATCTTTCCCTTGACTTCTTGCTGCCTGCAAAGCAGGAATTTGGCTACGTCTGCGGTCCAGTGTTCTTTGTGAAAAATCACTGTAGAACCTCAAGCCATCTGGTTTAATTTCCCTTGCCTTCTTCACGATATTTTCCTTTACCTTCCATGATTCAATCTTAGCCACAATGGGTCTAGGCCCATTATTTGAACGTGTGCCATCCCGTTGTCGTTGACGTTGTCTACCATCATCGTTAGAACGATTTCCAATTCTATGGGCACGTTCAATCTTTATTTCATCTTCAATCCCAAGTTTATCTTTAATTGCTTCCTTTACTTTAGATTCGGTGTCATCCCACGACTTTTCATCATCATCTTCTGGGATCCCAAATATTTTGACGTTGTTTCACCTGGACTGATTCTCCAAGTATTCAATATTACGAGCGAGGTCTTCGACACCATCCCCAATATCCATTTCAATTTGTTTGGTCACTTGTCTAAGTTTCATCAGTTCGGTCTCAGTTGACTTGAACGTGTTATCAAAAGTGTCCAACCTGCCACTCACAAAGGAAATGGATGTTTTAATCTCTTCGTAATCTTTCCTCAGCAATCTTATTTCTCCTTTCACGTCCTCGAGCATAATCTGTAGAGAGGAACGATAGGCCTTGTCCTGCACCTCGAGCATTTGTTTCAGGAACCCAATCGTAACATAATCCTTATCCATAATTTATGAAGCTGAACTGATTTTAATAAAAACTCATCACTACTAATAATCAAATTGTACGCTCAGCAACTCACGAACGCTACGAAACGCTAAGAAGAGTCCAAGCGCCTCTCAAGCAGCGTGCGTGCAGCCATCTTGAAAGTGGGTGCTAAGTGACACCTGAATGATGCAGTATTGCCTCGCCATTTCGTATCTACATCTTCAACTAGTAATAATAAGAAGACCTGCTCATCTGATGTGCATCTGTGTACTAGGTAGCCATAATAACCCCAATGTGAATAGTATCTTAACAATAGTCAAAGCACACACAGAGGTGCCATCATGTTTCACAAAACAACATGTTATATTCACAACTTGTTTCTGTTACACAAATCATTGTAGGTAAATCAGAACGAGACTGAGTCGTGTACTTTACAAATAATGATCGACATTGGGTTTAAATATCACTGGCTGTGGCTAAGACTCATATACATCATTGATTGATAGTACTGACTATTGGTATGAGAATATTGACCACAAGCACTTTAATTTAGCAATATTCCTAGATCTCAAAAAGGCTTTCGATACTGTTGACCATAAGATTTTGTTAGAAAAATTGAGGAAATACGGTATTCGAGAACTTTCCGGAGACTGGTTTAAATCATACCTTGAAAACAGAAAGCAGTACTGTGCCGCCAACGGTTATGAATCAAGGCCTAGGACAGTTACATGTGGCATTCCCCAAGGTTCCTGTCTTGGCCCCCTTCTCTTCATAATGTACCTCAATGACTTTGAAAAATGTTTGAAAGTCTCAAAGGCCGGTATGTATGCTGATGATACTCACGTGACCTTGACATCAAAGAATGTCGAAGAACTTGTTCATAAGGCTCAAGAGGAGTTGACCCATATTTCTGAATGGATGCGGATAAATAAATTAAGTGCCAATCCACAAAAAAGAAGAGTATATGGTAATTGGGCACCCTCGTAAAACTAATAAAGTGGAAATACACGATACATTGAGACTGAATGGTTCAGATATAAAACGAGTGAAAAAAAACCAAATCACTTGGAGTCATTGTAGACGAAGGGCTTAACTGGGAAGAACAATTCAAAACTGTCAAAGGGAAAGTTCGCGGAGGTCTCACATCTTTAAAAAAATTGAAGAACATCCTCCCACAATCTCAGTTAAGCAATGAATATCGTGCTCTCGTTGAAAGTCACATGCGATATGCAGATGTAATCTGGGGCAGCCTCTCTAATTCAAGAAAGGAGTCCCTTCAACGTCTTCAAAACAGAGCCATTTCCATGATCGATACGTCCAAGATAAAAGATGAATGGTCGAATAATTTCCTTCAGGTTGGACAACTTGTCACGTTTGATCGTGCAGTTATGGTCTATAAGATCATGAACAGACTCAGCCCGGAAAATCTCTCGAACAAATTTCAACAAAGATCCCAATACTCCAGTTATAACACGCGGTTCTGTAGAGATCTTCAGATTCCAAGGTACAATCTGGAGTATGCCAAAAAAGGATTTTCCTATTCAGCTCTTAAGGTCTGGAATGAAATCCCTTTAAATATCAGGGAACTACCTGCCTTGTGCCGATTCAAAAAACAACTAAAAATACATTTGATGAGCTGAAAGCAATTTGAAACACAACTCCCTGGGAGAACAGCAATATAATCTTTAGCCTTCGATGTTTTTCTTTTTGTTTATATAAATATATTGATTAATTGCATTGTATGTTTTTTGTAGTTTTATTATGCTGAAGGGATATTGTGTGTAAATAATTCAAAATGAAAAAAAAAATGAATTTTGATCAAAAAATTTTCCTTGGTATTTGTACAAAATATTGTGACTTTCCTCCCAAAAAGTTCTTTCGAGAATGAAATCGAGGCTAGAGAAAGACAAATCTTGCTGAAAAAGTTATATAAAAATGTTTTTGTACCCCTATACACTATATTTCATCATTTTAGTTCATTCATGTAGCACTTAACATGTTTAAACAAGATTTAGAGGAGAATTGCCATTTTGGGCGAAAACGAGACTTTAAACGTCAAAACGAGGCTGAGAACCCCAGATTTTGCCCGTGTAATATCGATTTTTGAAATCAGCACCCTGAGATTGACTAAATTCACTATATGCCATAAATTTCGCCTTCGGGGGACGATACCCCCTTCCACCGCCTGGTCGCTGTATGGTACCTTACTAGAGATGCTTCGCCCTAAATGGTCAGGTTTCGCAACAAAATTGATTTAAAAATAAGGAAACGCTCTAGGACTGGGCAAATCACGATGAAAATGTTCATTAACTCTTTCTGAAAGCTAAACTTAAATGTAACGACTAGTTTCTTGTTTGTCTTGGTAAATTTTCAGTTCAAACGCAAACCGGTCTGAACGGCCTAATTTTGGGCATGGCGTCTAATTTGGACGTACCCTAAATGCATAATGACGCCTTCGCAGTTACCTGGTTGAACTTATCTCGACGCAGAAAACCGAAGCAGGATTATTAAACTGTGAGTGCCGGGGGAAGGAATAAGGAGGTCTACGGGATATTTTTGAAAATGAAGCAAAGGGAGGAGGGGTTTGCAAGAAGAATGAATTGATATGGTTACATTTCAAAATATTGATAGATAAAATGATGAAATTGACTACAGGGAAAGTTAGTTCGTGAATGAAACTTTACACAAATGAAATTAACAAGGCAGAAATTGACAAAAAATCAAGATTTACAATTTTACCATTATCTTGAGAATTATGACTTTAACCTTATGACTTCTAACAGTGTGGTTGACAGGGGGGTCAGTAAGGGAAGTCAGAATCAACAGGCTGACCAATAGGGGCGCAGGTAGGCCAGTCTGACCACAACCGAAATAAAGCCCCCGGCTTTTACATTCAATTCAAATTTCTGAGATTTTTCTTCAAAAATTACCTTTGGAGGGTTGGAGTTGCCTGAAAAGAAACTTTAGTTGTACTTTATACGAGATCCTGAGGCAACGCGGAGAAAACAAATATTGGGCTTGGAAAACAACAAGGACATAAAATACTCTCACCTTTATCCATTTCAGGTAAGTGTTTTAGAAACATCCTCCAGGACAAGGATAGGCGGTAAAAAACGAAAACAACACGACAGAATCTCAGAAATGGCATCACTGAATAATTTTAACGCGCTCTTCTGCAAAATCCAGGCCCGAACTCCTTTTGAAACGAAGTTTTTGAAGCGCGGTCAGATATGATGAAAAACGTTAGCTGACCATTTAGGGCGATGCTCCTCTAGCGAACACAAGGTGCCCAGTTCGTAGTGAACTTGATTTGACATTATCAAAATAAATGCGCTCTCGTTTCGTCCCCTGACAATAAAATCGACATTTGAAAAATGTTCTTTTTAGATTGAGGCAAAGTAACACAACTTTTCCAGTTTTTATTTTTGTCGATGATTTTGTGTACCTGTAGAAACTAAAAAAGAACTTCCAACCTGGAAAATTAAACCATCGGATGATTTCATATCTGAGATGCCAAACCTCTTCATAGGGTGGTAGGAGCAATCCGTCAAGGAAATGATGAAAGTTTTTTACCAGATCACGAGATTATCCCCAGGGCATTTTTAACATACTCAGTGGTGGGGGAATTGCCCCACCAGGCCCTCGACTTCCCCCACCTCTGACAAGAAAAATGCTTCTTTTACCCCAAATTCTCAGGCCACTGTGGGGCCCTTTCAAACAAACAAACAAACAAACAAACAAACAAACAAACAAACAAACAAACATACATAATGTAAATGTGCTGACGAATAGAAATAGAATATTCTCACTACTGCAAGTGCAAGCAACACCCCATACTTGCTCCAAGTCTCGTTTGTTATCTTATTCGGGCCCCAAGACTTAGAGCAAATCTAGCAGCATCCTGGCTATGAAACCTGGAGGGGGGGGGGGGTACTTAGTTTATTTACGAAAGTCGGTTGTCGAAAGCGAGGTCAAAAGTGTTATTTCATTGTCTTTCAACGAATTTTTACGTTTCGGAGTATAGCTTTCACTTATTCTTTCCAAAGCCAGCTATCATTTGAGGGAAAAGTTCTAAAGCCGGGAAGAAAATTTGTTCTTGGAGTTGGAGTGTACTTCTATGATTTGACCAAATAAATATCTTCAAAATATATGTGTGGAACAATTCATCTAGCCCTTGAAACAATATCAGGGTTTTTTAGCGTAAGCATGTCACAATCTGAAGCACCTGTCCATAAACCCCGTACAATTTCTGGTGGTAAACGTGGGCCCTTTTTAAAAATGCCCCACCACTCAAAAATCCTTAAAAAATGCCCTGATTATCCCTATTTTAACTGGGTAAAACAAGTGACTTTTTACCAGGGGGGGGGGTTTGTCCCCTTGTTTTTCTCCGAAAGTATAATAGCTATGACAATGAAACTTGCTCTGTGTTATAATTGAACAAAGGAGAATCTAAAAATAGCATCAATCAATCAAAAGTCACGTGATTGGTTGCTTGGCAACAAAAAACAATGCAAATTTTGAAAAAATCGAGCTATTTGCAAAAAAGGACCCATTATTAGCAAATAGGCTGTTAAAATTGGCAAAAAAACCATCCAAATGCCTGCTTGATACCATTAACTTGTAGTTTCATATGGTTTCATAGGGATATTTTTGGTTTCTAATAAATTAATTTATTAAATAATGAAAATTTGATTCAATGCAAAATTGTTAGCTCAATAATTATGACTAAAAACCATTAATTTCGCATATTATTGGTGAAATCAAGTACCTTCATTGACATTTGAGGTAATTCCATGGATATTGCATGAAAAAATTACCAATTCATTAGGAATATGACGTCATAAAGATTGATGACGTCATAAAAATAATAAATTGCTGATGTCAGCAAATATAAATAAATTATATATCAAATGAAAGTACTCATCGAAACGAATCGAATGGTATATATATTGTTGAGATTTAGTAACAAAGAAAGAAATTAGAGCCATTTTAAATAATTTCCTTGTGACCACTCTCCAAATATGGGCATGTGATGATCATGTGGACAAACAATAGATGTTGAAGTTTCTATTTTCTGATTGCCAACTAAATATTAGGAACAGTAAAAGGAGTTTCGTCTTTATAGCTATCATCGTTTGGGAGCTATTAAAAAAATCCGGTAGGGGGGTGAAACCCCCCCCCCCAATTAGAATAGGGTTAATGGTACATCTACTTCATTATTAAGGTTTCAAGTAAATTCAAACACAAACTACGGATTTATTAGCCCCGAAGTCGAATCTGCTGCTGTATAGTTCTGTGATGGCGAACACAAGGTGCCTATGGCACGCGAAAATCACAAAAACCTGATAATCCTAGTTTATCACTGATAAACTAGGATTATCACTTTGATAAACTAGGTGTATCACGATAAACTGGGTTTATCAACTGATAAACTGGGTTTATCAACTGATAAACTGAGATTATCAACATTTCTTCGATAAACTGGGTTTATCAAAGTGATAAACTAGGTTTATCAACCAAAAATTTGATAAACTAGGATTATCAACTGATAAACTAGGTTTATCGAATTCTGTTGTTTATGAGATATCTCGTACCTAATGTTCGTAAACAAGACGCATTTTAAGCGCGGGTGCGCGTTCATGTTTTTGGCGCTCAAACCAAATATGTGCGGAACACGGGTGGGGGGGGGTTCATGGCTAAATTTTGGGAAGGGGTCTGCCGTGAGCATATTCAAAATGGTACTGTTGGCTAGACCAATTTTTACGAAAATGGCACCCTTGGCTAGACCAATTTCGACCATTCTCTGGACCAATACGCAACATTTAAATTTGTATCAAATATGACATAATGACTGTTCGCCAGACCAATATTGTCAAAAATGATACCCTTGGCTAGACCGTTGCTAGGCCGGAATTGCAACAATAAAAAACATGAACACGCACCCACGTTTGAAGCGCGTCTTGTTTACGAACAATAGGTACGAGATAATGTCATAAACAACAGAATTCGATAAACCTAGTTTATCAGTTGATAATCCTAGTTTATCAAATTTTTGGTTGATAAACCTAGTTTATCATTTTGATAAACCCAGTTTATCGAAGAAATGTTGATAATCTCAGTTTATCAGTTGATAAACCCAGTTTATCGTGATAAACCTAGTTTATCAAAGTGATAATCCTAGTTTATCAGTGATAAACTAGGATTATCGGGTTTTTGTGATTTTTGCGTGCCGTAGGTGCCTGGGTACCCTGGGTTCCAGAGCCGTTCAATTTTTAGGAATTTTCTAATTTTTAGGCTCTGGAACCCAGAGTAGGTGCCTAGGTTGAGATGATTGCAATTTTACCTTTCTGAAGAGCCCGCTCACATTTGTTGAGGTTTCTTGCCAAGCAAAATACTAATTTTGGCTTACTTAAAGAGACACAATCGCAAATTTTTTGTGTCTGAACATCTAAACGAGATTCCTCATGCATAAAGTAGAGACCTTGTACAATCTGAAAATATATTTAATACACAGAACCGAAAATTTGATTGACCGAGATTTATGGAAAGAAACTTGCAAGGCGAGAAATTGTCTATGGTCTTTCCATTGTTTATGCGCACGTGCCACAGAAAAGTGTGGGTACAAATGCGTTGTTTTTCCTTTCATTTTACCGTTTTATGATACTTCTAGAAGTCGTACGAAACTACTAAATACATTTTCAGAATGTACAAGGTCTCTTCTTTATGCATGAAGAATCTCATTGAGATTTTCAGACATCAAAAATTTGCAATTGTGTCTCTTTAACTGGTAACTTCAATAGGTGGATGGCAGGGGTGGGACATCTTGAATTGAAAAATCATACCCTAAAATTTATGAATTTTCAAAAAGCATACCTCAAAATTTTACGGGCCATTCAAAATAGATAACCTAAAATTTTGTCCAAAATTAAAAATTGTAACCAACTATCTGAAATTAGATCAAATTTGATACCCTGAAGCGTTTTTCTTCCAAACTGACACCCCAAAATTTATGTTTATTTGTGATGTTACCAAAAATGACACCCTAAAATTTATTTTCAGCCTCAGACTGGTACATATGGTAGTGATCCCCCCCCCCCCCCCGGGATATTGCCTTGCCTCTAAAATTTATTTCATTTAAAGAAATATCAGGTAATGTACTCTAAAGCCCTTCATCCATGGATATGGTAGCTTCTTCTCAGCTATTTAAAGGATCTAGACCTGAGCTGAGCTTCTGAATTGTAACCTGGCCCCCAGGGTGGAATCCATGCAGTCTACGCCGGAGATCTTCGGCGTGGAGTCATGATAATCTATTGTTCTTCTTTGTTCTTCCATTGTTTTGGCAAAAATCTCTGGCGTGGACTTTGCATGGTTTCCACCAAGGCCTGGCCCTGGTGGGTATCACAGCAACAAGTTTCTAGAATTGCACTAAGTTCTGTTCATCACACCGAAGCGACCAAACTGGTTCCTTTTGTTCGCTATCCGATGGACAATCTCACCAACGGGAGAATATGAGAAGATTTGAAAAGAAACAAACAATTGAATATTAGGCTGAAAGTGAATCTGAGTCGAATCTCATTCTCATCCTCAATACGAGTCTACATCTGAATGGTAATCCACAAACTACAAAATTTTGAATATTAGTCTGGGATGCGAATACTAGTCTGGAAAATGGATCTGCGTCTGGACGAATACTCATCTAACTTTTATTCGGTAAATTGCAGTGGTTAAGGCCTACTGCATCGGCCAGTTTTCAACAACTTTGGAAAATAACAATAGAAACAGGTAACAGAACAATAGAACGAGGATTGGTCAATATGTCAACAATCGTCAGATTTTCTTCCATGCTATGGGGACCTTGAAGATTGAATGTGGCTCTCTGAAATCGTTATGGTTCAAAATGAATCTTTTGAGATCGAAAAGTGCTAATCGTGTCATTATCAACTCAAAATCACGGCTTTTTCGTACGAAAACAGGTGAAAACGTAGGGGAATTTGCAAAAATGTAGGGAGATGTAGGGGAAATAGAGAAATTTAGCGTAGGGGGCTGTAGGGGAAAATCTCATGCGCAGTAGGTGGTAATTGCAAATCAAGAGTGGCAGCACTGTACTGCATCCACGACATGACTTAAATTAAATTCAAATTATTGTTAAGGTGTGGTGCAGGAACGGAAAATAATCTGTTTCAATAAAATGCGAAATCCTAAATGTTAGGCTTCCTGCGGTTTTTTGCGCTTGTTTAGGCATATCCTGTTTGAAATTTTTCGGGAATTAAGGCAAGGGCTTACATATAGAAGAAAACACACGCAAAAACATTGTGCAATATGAACAGCAATATCTTTGGTAAATAGCCTACCAGTTTAGCATCTTTCTTCACCATAAATTCTGTAAGCAGCCCTATTGCATCACCAATGCATTGTCCATAGATTGTTCCATGAATTTGATCCAAAACTGAGATCGACTTTGGGCCTATCGATGTTGATGGTGCTCCTTTTGAGAACTGCGACCCCATTTCAGCAAGCCAGGAACACAGACAGAAACAGAAGAGGATAAAAACTATGCGCTCACAGCATCACTTTCATTGCACACATCCATCGTCACGATGACTTTGTCTGCTCTGCCCCGCCCTCCTCCGCTGTTTTTGTTTGGCCAGGTCGAAAACTCGGACTTCTCGGACATCTCGGACATCTCGGACCAGATCGTCCGAGTTTTCTAAGTCCGAGTTTTCGAATTAGCCCTAGTTCAAACTCGAAAACACAGACTTCTCGGACGAAATGGTCCGACTTTTCCTTTCTCCAACTTATCGAATTTCTCCTATGCTCTAGATGCGTGTATCTTAGTGGCCACTATATATATGACCTTAAAATACTGTAACCTGAATCTTGAACGCAAAATCTAAGAGCCATCCTTTTCGTTTCTAATGATCGTTGACTTTGAGCTTCAGCCAGTTATGCGATGAAGTGAAATACTAATTTTGCTATGTAATTCGCAGTTGCAGCTTTCTTCTGTACATTTTCATTTCAAGAGAAGGTAAGCGGTTAAGCACTTTGCCGGGTTTTGAGATCTGAACTTTGAGGTCTACAAGCAAAAAGCGGAGAAGCGGAAACCGGAAATGCTTTGTTGTTCAAGGACGGGGGTACGGGAGAAATAAAGTTTGCGTGCTATGTGAAAGGTCATGCATGTTTGTGTGGCAATGAATAAATGTGCAGCTTTTCTCAATCGCAATTTCACACAGGATGACATACACGCGAGAAATAAAAATTCTTCTCATACAAATCAAATAACTCCGGTACTCGACAATCATAATTATTTAGACAACTTTTTAACAAGTAACTTTTTGGTAAGAAACTAAGAATTAAGGCCAGTACTGAAAGTTTCTTGAAATTATCGGATTTTTAGTACTCAGAGCTTTGTACGAGTTTCTTAGAGGCTCCATGTTAATCTTCATGTTTACTATCTATGAACTCGTGAACATTTCAAAAAAAAGTTTTTTAAGCATTATCAATGTTTGGATCTTATTCAAGTAATATGATACAGAGGGAAACAAGTGAAAGTAAAGTAAAAATATGTCGATGGTTTGCCGTATCAAAATAGATAGTTTCGTAACTTATACTTTCCCAGTACTAGAGTTTCTCAATTGTTTGCCAATCTAAGACTTAAGTTTCTTATGGGCAGTTTCTTTCTTATATAAATAATACGTGTCAGTACTTTCATAAAGAAATCGTGCATACTTCATGTCTATTTGTCCTCAGTATCAGTAATAGACCAGATCCCGTTGGAAACCTTTTACTTTAATGACATTAGTCCGAAGTCAAGGAACTTTGTCACTATCAAGCCAGGAGTAATGTTTCTGATGGAGAAAAGATGAGGACATAGTTTGTATGGCCTTCAATTTCCATCTCTCATTTTTGTTATGATCTACACGTTTTTTTAATAAGAAATTTGGATCAGCATATAGTACTAAAAGTTTCTTAAATTCGCATGAAAATTTCGGTGTTTTAGTAGTAAAAGTTTCTTAATCAGTTTCTTATTTTTTGGGCCTAAAATTGCGGTATTGTTCGAAGTTGAGCCTTCTTCTCGAGAAAGGGCTTCCATTTTGCATTGACATTGTCATCAAGAAGAAGCCATGTACATCAAGGCAAAAATTTACCAATTTTGCAGTTAAAAGTCAAGAAAAGACGAATGTACCTTTGTTAGAAAGACATAGAATAAGAGAGACACAAATAAATAAAGTGTTAGAGTTTCTTAACTGTTCTTGAGCGTAGTACTAGAGTTTCTTAATTTTTTGGTCATCGTAGTACTAGTTTCTTATAAACCAGTTTCTTATAAAAAAAACGTGTACACGTATTTTCTATACGAAACCGCTTATAAGAAACGGTAAAGCAACCCTACCTGAATTTAAAAAGCTAAGGAATTTTTGTAATTTGCAGTTTTAATTTTTATCACTGGATCCGTCGAAAAATGTCAACTCGACATCTTATGAAAATGTCAAACTGAATTTTTCTCTGTTTCTGCTCTCTGGACTTTGAAATGAAATTTAAAATGATTATCGTCGCAATCTTGGTTCTTCGATTTTCGGTGAAATTACGGTTTTCTGCCAACACTTCGATTTCAGTTTTAATTTTCTTATTGCAATCAAATAGTTTTGACATTGTACAGTTTATAGCAACTGTTTATTTTCAGTGAGACATCTTACTGAGCCATTTATACAAAAAAAATTAACTCTCCACTTGTAGCATTAAAAATATAAGAAACACGCAAGAAACAGTTGGTAGCAAAATTACCAAAAAGTTTACAAGAAAATGCCTAGCAGCCCCGCACCTTAGCTTCTTACAAAAATAAAAGATCAACTATAATGTTACAGAATGTATTAGAAACTACGAGAAAATACGAATTAAAGACTAACAAATCAAATACAAGAATAACAGGAAAATGACTAACAAAAATTCTCATATATAGATGTCCCCCAGAAATTACTGCAATATGCTTACATACATCTATATACACATCTATATAAGCTCTATTCACTTGTATCTACAATAAACACGCTTTTACACCGATAACCCCTAAAAATTACTGCATTATGCTTATACACATCCAGGAACGCCGGAGAGGGGGGCGCGGGGGGTCAAGCGCCCCTCCTGCCCTTTCCTAACGAGGGAAAGGGGGGCAAAAAGTGCCCTTTCAATGAAAAACAATAATGTACTTTGAAACTTGATAGAAAAGCCGCCATAGCTTCATTTCCTTATCAAAAACACACCAGTAACGAAAAATGACTTTCAATTGCAACTTCAAAATAAGCAATATACGATTTTATGCGATTCGGAATGAGGACATGTGGGGGAATCGCCGAAAAATTTCGTCAAAGAACATGATTAATGTTCGTTAAAACGTTTTTGATACCATTTTAAGCCAATCTAAAGGGCGTGGTCACAAAAATTTTCCCGGGGGGTACCCCCGGACCCCCCAAATTTCAGGCTCGCTTCGTTCGCCTTCGGCCTCGATTGCCCTTACGCTCCTAGTCGCCCCCCTTGCCCTACCATCGCTCCAGCGTCCCTGTCACATCTATATACATCGATGAACAAAAAGAAAGACGAACAGGAATATATATATACACATTTTCTCTCAATTCCCAACTAGTTTGGACCGTGTGGTCATAATCTATATACATCTATATACGCTCTATTTACCTGTATCTACTATAAACACGCTTTTACACAGATATCCCCTAGAATTTACTGCAATAAGCTTATATACATCTATATACATCTATATACGCTCTTTATATCTTTATATCTTGTTCACTTTTTATCTATGTACATCTATATACGCTCTATTCATTTGTATCTACTATCAACACGCTTTTACACCGATATCCCCAAGAAATTACTGCAATATGCTTATATACATCTATATGCATCTATATACCTGTAATAATGCAGCATTTTTGGTGTCGTCCGTTGTCAAGTATATGTTTCTTCTCTGCTTTAATCTGATCTAACTTTGGATTCACTTGCAATTTAGGCACGAGCAGATAAATCACACAAACTTGGGTTATACGATTATATACAAAACACTATGTACAAAGGCTAACGGGTCTCCAGTGAGATCCGGAATTAACGTGTAGCTGGTCGCATACTGATAATCAAAGATCTACTCAAAAGTTACAGAATATATTAGAAACTACGCGGAAATACGAATCAAGACTAACCAATCAAATACAAGAATAACAGGAAAATGACTAACATAAGATTTGCGTAAACGGACCAACCTAGGTAATAAAACAACTAGTCATATACCAAAAGTAAATACCGAAAAGGAATGAAAGCGAGGTTCATACGTAATAAATGCTGAAACTATTTGAAACGATACCTAGTCATAATCTGAAAGGAAAATCATTAAAACTTCAATGAATAAACGAAAGCTTGAAGGAAAAATATATTCAAATGAATGAACTCATAAAAATCCTAAAAAGTGCGTCTCGTCACATACCATCCCCCTATGTTGAAACGTCCCTTGTTTCAACTGAAACAATATCAAACAAAACAAATAAAGAAATCATATGGCCTAAAATATCGAAATCAAAAATTTATCTTTCTATCAGTTCAATATAAACCCAACAAGGATTTACCATAAAATCTAACGATCAAAAATGTTTTACTACAAGTCAAAATTATTTTGTCCTTCGGTTCTTCAATTCATATCATCACATGTCCAAGGCTTTTCAACTGTCATCAACTTGCCAAGATCGCCGTAACGAATACCTTTTCAGAAACAAAGAAAACAGTAACAAGACACAAACCGGATCAATTGCTCTAGTCTTTTCTGTAAGACTCCGTGAAGTAATCCCAATACTTCAAAAACCAATATTGTATCCCTGTACGCACACTCAACTGGATACCATGAGCATATCGACCATGAACAACGTCGTAGGAGTGCATAGTTGCCATTTTAACAAAATGTGTAATGTTTCAGTTCAGTGTTTCGCAAAGTACATAATCTCTCAAAGCCATAAAAACCAAATCTGTAAGTGTCGACTAATCCAAAGTCAATCTTCGTCATCAAGTTTCATCATACAGAACTTCAGCAACAATTTCGTTCGATCCAAATCTATTTCATCTTCTGACATGGGCTGGACACAAAGATCTTTTTTCATCTTGTGCTCCAATTAATCGAATCCCAAAATCCTGTCACCATATGTAATAATGCTGAAACTATTTGAAACGATACCTAGTCATAATCTGATAAACACGCTTTTACACCGATATCCCATAGAATTTACTGCAATATCCTTATATATATCTATACACATCTATATACGCTCTATTCACTTGTATCCACTATAAAAACGCTTTTACACCGATATCCCCTAGAATTTACTGCAATATCCTTATATACATCTATATACATCTATATACGCTCTATTCACTTGTATCCGCCATAAACAAGCTTTTTTACACCGATATCCCCTAGAATTTACTGCAATATGCTTATATACATTTATATACATCTATATACGCTCTATTCACTTGTATCCACTATAAACACGCTTTTACACCGATATCCCCTAGAATTTACTGCAATATGCTTATATACATCTATATACATCTATATACGCTCTATTCACTTGTATCCACTATAAACACGCTTTTACACCGATATCCCCTAGAATTTACTGCAATATGCTTATATACATCTATATACATCTATATACGCTCTATTCACTTGTATCCACTATAAACACGCTTTTACACCGATATCCCCTAGAATTTACTGCAATATGCTTATATACATCTATATACATCTATATACGCTCTATTCACTTGTATCCACTATAAACCCGCTTTTACACCGATATCCCCTAAAATTTACTGCAATATGCTTATATACATTTATATACATCTATATACGCTCTATTCACTTGTATCCACTATAAACACGCTTTTACACCGATATCCCCTAGAATTTACTGCAATATGCTTAGATACATCTATATACAACAATATACGCTCTATTCACTTGTATCCACTATAAACCCGCTTTTACACCGATATCCCCTAGAATTTACTGCAATATGCTTATATACATTTAAATACATCTATATACGCTCTATTCACTTGTATCCACTATAAACACGCTTTTTTACACCGATATCCCCTAGAATTTACTGCAATATGCTTATATACATTTATATACATCTATATACGCTCTATTCACTTGTATCCACTATAAACACGCTTTTACACCGATATCCCCTAGAATTTACTGCAATATGCTTATATACATCTATATACATCTATATACGCTCTATTCACTTGTATCTACTATAAACACGCTTTTACACCGATATCCCCTAGAATTTACTGCAATATGCTTATATACATCCATATACATCTATATACGCTCTATTTACTTGTATCCACTATAAACACGCTTTTACACCGATATCCCCTAGAATTTACTGCAATATGCTTATATACATCCATATACATCTATATACGCTCTATTTACTTGTATCTACTATAAACACGCTTTTACACCGATATCCCCTAGAATTTACTGCAATATGCTTATATACATCTATATACATCTATATACGCTCTATTCACTTGTATCTACTATAAACACGCTTTTACACCGATATCCCCTAGAATTTACTGCAATAAGCTTATATACATCCATATACATCTATATACGCTCTGTTATTCACTTGTATCTACTATAAACACGCTTTTACACCGATATCCCCTAGAATTTACTGCAATATGCTTATATACATCTATATACATCTATATACGCTCTATTTACTTGTATCCACTATAAACACGCTTTTACACCGATATCCCCTAGAATTTACTGCAATATGCTTATATACATCTATATACATCTATATACGCTCTGTTTACTTGTATCCACTATAAACACGCTTTTACACCGATATCCCCTAGAATTTACTGCAATATGCTTATATACATCTATATACATCTATATACGCTCTATTTACTTGTATCCACTATAAACACGCTTTTACACCGATATCCCCTAGAATTTACTGCAATATGCTTATATACATCTATATACATCTATATACGCTCTGTTTACTTGTATCTACTATAAACACGCTTTTACACCGATATCCCTTAGAATTTACTGCAATATGCTTATATACATCCATATACATCTATATACGCTCTATTTACTTGTATCCACTATAAACACGCTTTTACACCGATATCCCCTTGAATTTACTGCAATATGCTTATATACATCCATATACATCTATATACGCTCTGTTTACTTGTATCTACTATAAACACGCTTTTACACCGATATCCCCTTGAATTTACTGCAATATGCTTATATACATCCATATACATCTATATACGCTCTGTTTACTTGTATCTACTATAAACACGCTTTTACACCGATATCCCCTTGAATTTACTGCAATATGCTTATATACATCCATATACATCTATATACGCTCTGTTTACTTGTATCTACTATAAACACGCTTTTACACCGATATCCCCTTGAATTTACTGCAATATGCTTATATACATCTACCGAGTGTCCCAAAATGATGTATTATCGTTTGATTGCTTACATGTCCATAACCAATGAACCAATTTTCAAAAACTTTGTTTTATTTGATTGACTAAAGGCTAAATTGTATTTTAAGATGTTGGTTGTGGTGTTTTCATGTCGAAAAGAAGGTCGACTAACCTGCTCAAATTCAAGCCGTAGATGGCATGAGAAAGAAACGGCCTATTTTTCCACTCAACATTTTAGATGTGATACAAAAGGCTGAACTCCTATTTGTATTCTCTGAACTCAGAATTAACTGAATTCGTATTCTCTGAACGACATATATTCTCTGAACGACATATAAGTTCAGCCTTTTGCATCACATCTAAAATATTGACTGGGAAAGAAGGCCGTTTCATTTTCATGCCACGTAAAGCTTGAATTTGAGCAGGTTTATCGATTTTCTTTTCAACATGAAGACATTGGCCTAAACCACAGCCAACATCCTCGAATACAATTTAGCCTTTCGGCAATCGAATAAAATAAAGTTTTTGAAAATCGGTTCATCGGTTATGGACATAGAAGCAATCAAACGATAATACATCATTTTGGGACACCCGGTATATAAATATATATACGCTCTATTCACTCGTATCTACTATAAACACACTTTTACACCGATATCCCCTAGAATTCATTGCAATATGCTTACATACATTTATATACATCTATATATGCTATACGCTATATCTACGCTATACGCTACATCTATATACGCTCTATTTACTTGTATCCACTATAAACAGGCTTTTACACCGATTTCGCCTAGAAATCACTGCAATATGCTTATATACATCTATATACATCTATATACGCTGTATTTACTTGTATCTACTATAAACACAGTTTTACACCGATATCCCCTACAAATTACTGCAATATGCTTATATACACTTATATACATCTATATAAGCTCTATTACTTGTATCCACTATAAACACGCTTTTACACCGATATTCCCTAGAATTTACTGCAATATGCTGATATACATCTATATACATCTTTATACGATCTATTCACTTGTATCTACCATAAACACCCTTTTACACCGATATCCCCTAGAATTTACTGCAATATACTTATATACATCTATATACATCTATATACGAAGGACCGAAACCAGTTGGGACGGCGAATCTCGCTCGACGAAACATCAATCTGACATCATATTAAACAGCAACAACAACAACAAAGAACAATCTGACGCGAGATAACAAAGAACAACACCAACAACAACAACATCAATCAGAATAAAAGACAACGAAGAACAACAGCAACAAGAACGGCAATAAAGAACACAACAACATTGAAGAAACAATGTGACGTTAAATGACAAAGAACAACAACAACAACAACAGCAACATCAATGAAAACAAAGGCAATGAAGAACATTAGAGACAACAACATCGAAGAAACAATCTGACGTAAAATGACAAAGAAAACCAAGAACAGCAACCGGGATACAATGTAGAAGAATGACAAAACAACAACAACAACAACAAAAACAGCAAGAAGGACGAAGCTTAAGCGCTTTATGAAGAACCGGAAGGACCTTATATGGACATTAGTTCTTCTAATTAAATTCTTTGACTATAAATATAGGTTGACTTCTTAAATTTATTCAGTTGCTCTGAAGATGCCCTAGTGGGCGAAACGTCAGCACTGGAAAAGAAAAAGCGCAAAAGACCAAACAGATGCCTGTTTCTTTGAGTAGTTAGGCCCTCTTCTAACCATACACTATTTATTATATCGATTCTGGACGCAGACACCGAATGGCCTGCTATAAAGAACAGAAAGCGCTTCAAAGTCAACAACAAGCCAACTGCAACAAGAAACACCAACAGCTAAGACTGCAACTCAGAACCGATGCTTCCGAAAGACACTCGAATTGTGAAAGACGCCAAATAGAAACGAAACGAGAAGAAACGAAAGAAAAGGGTGCAGGTACACCCGAGGTGGCTTTAGATTCATGGAATCAGCCACCGGCTACGAAGGACCGAAACCAGTTGGGACGGCGAATCTCGCTCGACGAAACATCAATCTGACATCATATTAAACAGCAACAACAACAACAAAGAACAATCTGACGCGAGATAACAAAGAACAACACCAACAACAACAACATCAATCAGAATAAAAGACAACGAAGAACAACAGCAACAAGAACGGCAATAAAGAACACAACAACATTGAAGAAACAATGTGACGTTAAATGAGAAAGAACAACAACAACAACAACAACAGCAACATCAATGAAAACAAAGACAATGAAGAACATTAGCAACAACAACAGCAACAAAGAACACAACAACATCGAAGAAACAATCTGACGTAAAATGACAAAGAAAACCAAGAACAGCAACCGGGATACAATGAAAAATAATGACAAAACAACAACAACAACAACGAAAACAGCAAGAAGGACGAAGCTTAAACGCTTTATGAAGAACCGGAAGGACCTTATATAGACATTAATTCTTGTGATTAAATTCTTTGACTATAAATATAGGTTGACTTCTTAAATTTATTCAGTTGCTCTGAAGATGCCCTAGTGGGCGAAACGTCAGCACTGGAAAAGAAAAAGCGCAAAAGACCAAACAGATGCCTGTTTCTTTGAGTAGTTAGGCCCTCTTCTAACCGTACACTATACATCTATAAACGCTCTATTTACTTGTATCCACTATAAACATGCTTTTACACCGATATCCCCTAGAATTTACTGCAATATGCTTATATACATCTATATACGCTCTATTTACTTGTATCTACTATAAACACGCTTTTACACCGATATCCCTAGAATTTACTGCAATATGCTTACATACATTTACATACATCTTTATACGATCTATTTACTTGTATCTACTATAAACACGCTTTTACACCGATATCCCCTAGAATTTACTGCAATATGCTTATATACATTTATATACATCTATATATGCTCTATTCACTTGTATCCACTATTATCATTATCATCTATTATTATTATTTATTATTGTTATTATTATTATTATTATTATTATTATTATTATTATTATTTCTCTCTTTAAAGTAGGCTTAAAATACACTAGATAGCAAAATTACTGCTAATTTAGGCCTACTATTTAGCAAACATATAAAATGAAATAAATGGGGGAAAAAAGTCCTATTTACAAAACCGTTTAAAAACATTAGATTAAACATAATGACATATGAATATCATGTTAGATACCCAACCTGCGGAATGTATGTCTTGCATAGCCTACAGTTGCAGTTCTCGCCCTTCCAATATCTAATCAGGTTTTTAAAGATAGGAAGAGTGCTTGCTTGTTTCACTGCATTTGGCAAAGTGGACCAAAGTCTGTTTCCAAGGAAGGATATAGTCTCAATTCCAAAGCTCGTCGTACGCACTTTTGGAAGCTGTGAGTCGTTGCCATGTCTTAGATTGTAGCCAATATTGCGCTCACTGAAAATATCCTTCATGAAAGGTGGATTTAGACCAGACTTTGCTTTATAAACTTCTGTCATAAGCAACTGTAGATTCCTTACGTGGATGGATACCAAATTCCTTTGCTCGAGAAGAGACTCAAAATCTGTTTGATGGTCTTTGTACACAAAACGTAATGCTCTTTCGTGGATATGATTTATTCTATGACTCAAGGTTCTGTCATAAAACATCCACACAAGTGGGCAGTAACTAAAATGAGACAAGACAAATGCTTGCATTACCTGCTTTAGCTTTTCCGTGTCCATGTAGCAGGATATTCTTGCAAGTGCGTCAAGTTTTTGGCTGGCTTTATTGCAAAGAGTTTTAAGATGTTGTTTAAAGCTTAATGTTTGATCAAACGTTATCCCTAGAAGCTTATCCTCTTTACTTTGTTTCACACTAGGTTCTCCTATTTTGACAGAGACTTCGTTACTCTTCCCACCAAAAATCATCAAATGACATTTATCTTCATTTAGTTTCATAAGATTGTTTGGAAACCATTCACTTATCTCAAAGGCATCATTCTCTAGTTTTGCGATAATATTCTCGACATTAGGACCACATACATGAATTGTTGTATCGTCTGCGTAGTTGCAGACTTCGGTCTCTTCTAAAAACAGAAACAAGTCATTCAGATAGATGCTAAACAGAAGGGGCCCCAAGACTGAACCTTGTGGTACACCCTGATTGGTTTTTGTCCACGTACTGAACGAACCATTGATGATGAACGCTTTTTTTACCAGATTATGATATTAAAGATAAATCTACTGCATTATTGAAGTTCGAATTATTCTCAAGCGCAAAATACGGATTTCTTGACCCCGAAGTCGAACTTGCTACAATAGTACGTTATCAGCGAATACGTTATCAGCGAACACTGTTTCCTTTCTCAAGAACCCACTCATGTTTCTTACCCAATCATGAAAGCAAAATACTCAGAATTTTGCATGGGTATAAACAATTTTGGGCTTACTCAACTGCATATATGTATGTACGTATGTTAAATTTCGCTATACGGATTAAAGAAAATTAATGAATTTAGGAGAGAAAAACAGACTAATTACTAACAATAAATAAAAGCGTTCTAAGTCTAATTACAGGTGTATAACATGATATAATACAATAATCTAAGTATAAAAGTTGGAGTTGTAATCTAAAAATCACCCATGGTTTAATTGGCAGGGATAGCATTAAAGAGGTCAGTGCGACTTTGTCTCCATAATGGTCCCTCCTGAGGTGTCATTGAAAGAAAAAATTTACGAAAGAAAAGAAAACAATTTGTATGTCTCAAATGTTGAGATTAAATACTGCTTTCTCAAAGATTGTATCGCCTCTAAAATGTAAAATTCATTTCATTTTTTAAAAAGCAGGTAATGTATTTCAAAGCTCTATGGGAGCCTCACCTCAGCTATTCAAAGGATTTAGACCTGAGCTGCCGAATTGTACCCTGGACCCTGGACAGCAAATACACTGATAACCCTTGCTGGCAACATATATGTATTTTTTTATAAGAAGCTAAGAATTCGGGCCAGTACTGAAAGTTTCTTAAAATAATCAGATTTTCAGTACTCAGGGTTTCTTACGAGTTCCTTAGAAGTTCTATGACAATCTTCATTTCATGTTTCTATGCCCTCGTGAACATTCCAAAACAATGTTTTGAAGCATCAATGTTTAGACATTGCTCATGTACGTTACGAGTAATATGATACAGTAAATAAGCGAGACCAAAGTAAAAAATGCTCAGTGCCTCCTTTATCAGACTTATCAAAATGAATAGTTTCTCAACTGATATTTTCCCAGTACTAGTCTAGAGTTCCTTATTTTTTGGCGATCTGAGAGTTGGGTATCTTATGGGCAGGGCAGTTCTTGTAAAAGAAATACGTGTTTTTTTTTTCTATAAATTCAATGTTAAAAATTTACAATTTACGAATTACCTAAGATTACAAACGAGCTACCATACAATACTACAGAAACGATACCAAGGGGAGCAAAAGATCATGACTACCCCAGGGCCATCACATGAAGGAGATAAACTAAAATACAACTAAACATATAAGAAGCCCCCTAGCTATTCAGAAAAGAATTAGAATTGAACGATATTTTGCAAATGGAATTTTCGAATGTACGCAATAGTGATAGAAGCTTTATCGCCACTCAATCGAAAGTCGCATTTGAAATGTATAAAAAGACGCTCAATCCAGGCTCTTTTGTAGAATAGCTAAAGGGTGTGTTACGAAAAGCTACTATACAAACAAAAGAACAAAAGAATAGAGGAACGGGACTCGGCGAACAGGATACTTTACGAATATGGACTTGGTATGGTGGTTGAGTTGCATTTAGCTAGATTTCTGTGATCTTAATTGAATCGACCGCTTGTGTGGAAGTATTGTAGAGTCAAATCGAGTATATTTCTGTTGACGTCATTTGGGAGGTCTTTATCATCATACAATAAAAGCTGCGTCAAAACTTCATTTGAAAGGTCGATATATCCTAATGGTCGTAGTAATGCAAAAACTCCAGCGAGAAGGTCTCGACGCTGATCCTCAAACGAGGGGCAAAGCAACAAAAAGTGCTCCGTGCTCTCAGTACCATCGTTAGTAGGGCACATTGGATTTATGGTATCCCTAAAATTGTGCTTAAATTTGTGAAGGCTTAATTTGCTAAGACTCACTCTAAGTTGAGTAAGATAAGATAAGCCTGTTGGGTCATGGATTCCAAAGACAGATTTAGTAGGGGGGCCAATTTTCGAAAGCAACTTTTTCTTGAAGATAGCAACTGATGGTGAAATTCTAATTTCCGGACATAGTTCATTCCACTCAGAAAGGCAATTTGGATAAAAGCTAGATTTGAATTTTTCTGTCCTTGCCCTTATTCGTCCAACGACATCCTGATTGCGAAGAGGGTACTGTGACTGATGAAGCTGTGGGATTTGATCTATTGTATATTCAGGCATCAGATTATTTATCATTTTGTAAAACAACGTAAGGCGTCTACACCATCTTCGGGAACTCAGTGACTCCCAACCAAGCTCTGCATACAGCTTCTCGCGTGACGTTCCCTTCCATGTTCCCGTAACAGCACGGGCAGCAGAATACTGAACGGACTCCAACTTTTCCATCAAGCTCGACAAAATGGTATTACCGCTAAACTCACATACTTTAGCCGGAATATGATAGATAACATCTCCGTATTCCAGGTGAGGTCGCACATAGAGCTTAAATAATTCGTTTAGGGTATGTCTGGGTAGGTACTTGGAGAGATATTTCAGCAAACCAATTCCCTTTCTCGTTTTAGAGATAGCTGCCTTAACGTGAGCCGAAAATGAAAGCTTTGAGTCCAGGATAAGTCCTAGATGTTTATTTTCATCTACTTTCATCACTGGTATGTTATTAAAACGAATTTCTGGATGATTCATTTCAATTCGTTTCTGAGAAAATATCAATTCAACAGCTTGTTTTTGGGGATCTGGATTAAACGACATTTTCCAATCATGAGCCCACTGTCTTATCAACTCTAGGTCATGGTTCATATCACTGTGTGTCACATACGTGTATCACAGCACCAAGGTTCTAGATTTGCGATAAGTTCTGCTCATCACAACAAAGTGACGAAACTCGTTCCTTCCAGCTCACTTCGCTCGCTGTTCGGCATGACGAGCTCACGAGCGGGAATAGACCTTTTAGCTATTCTACAAAAGAGCCTGGATCGAGCGTTATTTTTATACACGAGGTTCGATAGAGTGGCGTTAGAGCTTCTATCAATATTGTGCATATTCGAAAATTCTACAAAGTGCACTTTGTAGAATTTTCGAATTTGCACAATAGTGATAGAAGCTCTTAACACCACTCTATCGAGCCTCGCGTATAAAAATAAAGCTCGATCCAGGCTCTTTTGTAGAATAGCTAAAAGGTCTATTGGGGCCACGCTTGGGGCAAGTCTAGAACTTTCTTGCGGGAGGTGCTTGAATTGAACTGCGCGTACACTCGCATAGTATATGTTGGGAGAATCCATCTGCAATCCATCCAAAAAACCGCAAGTTGTTGACAAGGTAAAAGGATGCAACTAGGCTACCTACTAGCTTTTGGGGTTTCACGTACAGTAGTTGTGAAGTGAAAACAAACAATATGGAACTATGGCCTCCAGCATTCAACATGTTTAATATATTGGATAAGGGCGCCTCTAGTTTTTTGTTCAGTTTTGGTTCTTGTAAAATCTCACTTTTGGTATCATCAAGAGCAGGATACCTCAAGAGAATCAAATCAACTAGAAAGAAATATTGAGGCATGATCATTAGAAAATATTATGAGAGGGTTTCTTGGGGTTTGACAAGAAACGTAAAAAAATTGGATACTAGGCTGAATATGATTCTGAGTTGAATCTCATTCTCCTTCTGAATATGAATCTACGTCTAAATCTACGTATATGCGGACAACAAGCAAGGAGCGCAGCAGAGAAGTTGTGGATGACGCCAAATCCAGTCTTTTATCAACAAGGTGATGTATAAACTCTTTCATAACTTACAATTTCTTTCATGAATGTATGAATTGTAGTTCCAATGTGGCAGGGCACAGTACCTCCGCTTTCCCCACTTTGCTCGTGTCCTTTCCCCCCACATTTCTTACAGAATCTTCCCCACACCAGGCATTTGTGTAAAAATTTGGTTCTACTTCTACTTGAATAATTGACTACTTATTAAAGAAGGTTGTGTCAATTTAGAGAAAAAAGAAAAATTATAGACAATAAAGGAAAAGGGAAACACATCATAGCACAATGAACATCATACTATAAAAAATACACCCTACATGAAACTTTGGAGCATGAAAATCAGTGAAAATCTGAGGTGAATGAAACATAAGACTAAGAGCTCAACATTTAAAGGTGAAGGTAAAGTTGCGTTTTTCAGCGCCAAGCGCTGGAATCACAGAAATAGAACAGACCTAATCAAGTCCACGACTCCTTTTCATGACGTTCAAGTGGTACCGGGTATTGAACCCACTCCGCCTGACTGTTCTGGCTGCAAGTCAGAGGATTACCACACCACCTTCAGTGTCATATCATTAAAGGACCCCTGCATGTGAAATACCTAAAAAATCAACCTTCAAGTTGAAAAGAGGTTACACTGTTGTCCTATGGTTTGAAATTATCTAAATCATTAATCAATTGTAAAGAATTTAGAACAGAAAAAAAGTTATACTTCAAGAGTATTTTTGAAGACTACTCATGAGTTCACCTCTACTGTTTCCTGTGGGAGCCCATTCCATTCTTTAATTGTTCTTGGGAAAAATGAAAAATTGTAATATTGCGGGCCTGTCCCTGGTGTCTCATAGGCTTCTTTAGATGGTCTTGAATTGGATGACTGCCTGCTGTACGCATCTTTCTTTATTTCAACTTGGTTATGATGTATCTGGTAAAACATGACTTGTCCCTGTCTCCTCAAGTGAGTTCCCTTGAAGTTCCTTCGACATTTCATGTACACTGGCATACTTTGTATCTCTTTGTCACGTACCTTGCTGCTTTGTGTTGAATCGTCTCAATCGCATATTTATGTTTTTTCTTTGTGTAAGGATCCCATATTGCACTGCACGTAATTTTTTTATAAGAAACGGTAGGCTCAATTTTTTGAAAGTTAAGAAACAACCCTGCCTGAATTCAATTAGTTAAGGAACTTTTCTAAATTTGCAGTTTTAATTTTCCTATCACATTCAAAAATGTTTTGACACCGTACAGTTATAGCAACTTTTGAACATTATTTTGAGTGCTAATTATGCTATTTACTTGCTTTGAGATCTTGCTAAATAATTTGGGAACCCTTTAGATAAACAAAATTAACTCTACACTTCTGGCATTTAGATATAAGAAACCCATAAGAAACTTTTGGTGGCAAAGTTGCCCAAAAATTTAAGAAACTGCCTACTAGCCTGGACCTTAGTTCCTTATAAAAAATATGTGTAGCGTACTCTAGGGTAGGGCTTGCAATAGCTTTGCAAGCCTTTGAACGTAGATTTTGAGAGTCTATTCTAATATTTCTCTTCAGAAAACCAAGTGTTCTGTTTCCTTTATTTACTATGTTTCCCATTTTTTCTCATTGTTGACCCCTGGACTGCCAGGGGAGGATCTTGTTAGGGTAGGAATTGAATGAGAACCATATCTTGAATAGAAAACAATCTGTTACCATTTTCAAGCATCAATTTTGTTTGCTCCTCAGGGAAAACACAGAAGTTGGGGACATCTTTGTCATCATAAGATTTTAGTGATGGCACAAGACACAGCAAGTGATCAAGGAGCATTCCATGATGACGTGTGTGACAGTCGGAACAAAATTTTTCAATTCTCCATTTGAATATATACTTTTAGTAGCAACCTTGGTAACAAAACTTTGCAGCTATTGCCAGGAGTGTATGAACCCAACATATAAAATTATCTCCAGTATAAAAGTCTGAATTTGATGGGGTCAAGAGTCAGTCAAAAATTGTGACGTGTGTGACACAGAAAGGACAGCAGGCCTAAATTTCTAATCATTTTCATGCAATTTCTGTGATTTCCGTGCTATTTTGCTGGAACAAACTTTATAATTCAAAAGTACTAATAATAAGTGAGGGAGTACTGCAGTATTTGTTTTGAGATGTTACCTCACAGACATTTAGTAACCAAACTTAACGTTATGACGTGTGTGACATGAACATGACGTGTGTGACTTTTTATGAATAAGCCTTTAATCATGAAAAATTTTGATAGTAATACACATGATTTATTTTATTTTATGTTATTAGGGTGGGCTAATTACAAAGTACAATATCAATTTTATTCTTTTTTACGTTTTTAGATCTATAATCTGATGACTGTTTTTTTAATCAGATGAAAATTTTCAGCAAATGGTCTCATTACACGATGTGACTGTCTATTTTTCAAGCAGATAGATGGAAAGAATAAAAACAAAGCCAAGTGCTTATTCATGAAAATCTTCAATACAACTTTAATACAAAATTTATCAGAACAGCAACCCTCTGTAACATAACATCACAACAAAGAGTGATTCTGAAACTTTTAAAACAAACATGACTGAAAATTAAGCATTCATGTCATTAAATGTAAACTGTCCTCGACTCCCAGCAACTATTGGGGCATCAATCTTCCTGATAACATTAACAACTGGGTAGTATATTTGATCCCTTGTATCTGGCCATTTGTAATAACCACCATATGGATGCATCACAGAGACTTCTACCTCTCCATCAATTGTCGCTGTTACTTCGCCAGGATATTCTTCATCTTCATACGTTACAATTACCCAGTCTCCAACTTCATGTGTGGTTGATACCTCTTGTGATCCGCCACCATCTTCTTCTGATTCTGCTATGCCAGTCTCTTTGTACTGGACATTTTTCCACATGGATACTATGCCATCACTGCATTCAACTATGTGCATTTTGGAAATGCCTGGCACTCTCTCTACTGCTCCCCAGGGTTGTATCAAATCTACCATGTTCCTAATGGATTCTGCAGACAAATAGACAACTTTTGTTTCCTTCATTATTTCACCACAAACATTGGCAAAATCTTCTGCAGATTGCACAATGACATTATTTGCCTTGCTCATTACCTTTTTGCGAACGAGGCTCTTTGCATTTCCTCCAATCCCATCAACAGCACCCTTCCCATGTGAGGTTGCAAAATACTTCCAAGAGAACCTTTTGTTGAACTTCTGACTCAAGATTTGCAAAAGATGAACCATGTATTTGTTCTTGAATTCACTGGATGGACCATCAGTCCATATTACTTCCTCTCCAACATCATTAAGAGATGGCTTTATGATGCAGTCGTATATGTACAAAATACATGCAAAGACAGTGTTCTTGTCCTTCTCTTTGACGTCAGAGCATATCAGAAGACTTTTGGTTTGACAATTTTCTGTGATCGTTGCAGTAAGGAGAGTTACATTGGCTCTTGACCACAAGGCTGACTGGACTTCATTTTGGTACTCACAGCTATATGACATGGCAAAGTCCATGTGAAGGACTCTCTTGTCTGCATTTGCTGTATCATCGCTAAAAGCAGCTGCTTGGATGCGCTTATTATTAACATGCTCCTTTACATTACAAAGGTCCTTGTTTATCAAGTCAAGTATTTCTCCTTTGTACATTTCTGTCATGACTACCTGCAATTTTGTTTGATTTTTTGATCCAGTCTCCACTGTGCTATCGTCACTTTCTGGTGCGCTTTGTGCAACCGTTACTCTCTTCCACTGCTTTAGAGTTGCTTTTGAACTTAATTCTTCACTTTCTGGTTTGTACTCTTTGCAGTTATCACATTGTGACAACCAGCAATCACTGTTGGGAGATGTATCACAAAGGAAGCTGGACCAAAACTGTGAACTGTAGGGCTTTTGAAGAGCTTGCAATTTCATGAAAAAATTTTCATGAATAAAGCATTTGCATTGATCACTTGGTGAATCTTTCAGCAGCAAGATATTTGTGGGCCTTAGATTGCAAAATGTTGACAGACCAACTTTGTCAGTAGGATTCTCTTCACAATACACATTGTGTGCTTCACGAAGAAACATGGTCAGATAATGCTTTCTTAGTGTTGACTTGCCATCTGATGTCCAAACCACCATGACATCTTTCATTCCAGGCATTGTATAAACAATGTCTGGTCTAAAATAGAAAGCCTTGATTCTTTCTTTCACATCCTCATTGATTGAATTATGGTGTCTTACAGAAAATTTGTATGAATTGGAATCTTCTCTTACATCTAACCCAAATTCTGATGCCATTCCAAGTACTACCGCTCTTTTCTTCCTTGGTGATTTTGGTAGGCTGCGTCTGACCCTCATAACAGCTTTTCCATATGATTGTCTTGTTGTGTAGAGTGAAGACAATGGCGTGCTTGATGGACTTGATGAACTTTGATCTTGTTGAAGCTGTTTCCTTTTTTCTCTACATCTTCTTTGTCTTTCTCTTGCATTTCTTCTATATTCATCATGTTTAATTGCATTCATATTTGCAACGCGTCCTTTCCGAATTTTTTCAATCCTCTCATTCTCTTTCTTGGTGAATTCTGGGTCCACCTGCTTTTTTCGATCTTTATAATTCTTAACATGAACTTTGTTTGGCTTCCCCATGCTTACTAATGTTCACTGCTATCAAAACTTCATCGCAAAAGGACAAATTTTCTTTTTGGCCTAAGTTGGCCTAAGTCCCAATGCAACGTGAAAATGAGGCACACAGCAATGAAAACGAGGTTGATAGTACCAATAGTAGATGATATGTCATCCAACAATGTACATGTGTTTAATGCCATATGTTTTTGCCTTGATTGATGTTATTGACCACAAACACAGCATACACAAAAAGCACTGTGACGTGTGTGACATATTTGTTTTGGTATGAATTTTCAACAATGACACACAAAAAAGTGCTAATTTAAAGATTATTTTGAGTATAATTATGTTACCAAAGAAAATCCAAAATGATTCACCAGTTATTGCCAATTTCTACACAGTGTGGTGAAAAATTACATACTTTCTGACGTGTGTGACAATTAGGCAACAGTCCGCCTTTTAGGCACACAACAGCTTTTAGGCAATGTTTTTCATTTTTTTTAAAGAGTTACTAAACTGCAAAATAATTGTTCTCTGAAGAAAATGATAAGAAAATTCAAGGTTCTTGGAATAAGTTTTTGTAATCACAGTTTCAAAATTGCATTATTTTGCGCAACAGCAACATCACACAAAGTCACCAACTTTGGCCCCCCTATTTTTGAAAGATTGACCCCCTGTTTTCATCCAAATTCATTTTTTCTTTTATCTTGGATGTTTGATGGTACTATTTTACCAAATTTTAGGGAGATTATATCAAAAATGACTTTTTCACTTTTTGTCCACTTTTCATGGAATGCTCCTCAATATGGTAACTTCATTCAAAAGAAAAAGCTTGTTATTTTGTTACATTCTGATGTTTGCTGCACTGCATATCCTGAAAGTGTTGGATGGTCTTGCAAATACTTAAATCCCTTTTTGAACAATGTTTATAGATCTAAAGAAACACTTTTTCCATTTCTTTGTGATTTATTTCATGCACATATCTCTTTGTATTAGAAATTCCAGTGCCTTCAGCAATGATTCGCTGCAATCCTGAGGCAGCATTTATACAAGAACTGTTGGAACCACAGAGGTCTCCAGGAATGTCAGTGAAGACACTGTAGTTTTGATTTCTTTGGTTCCTAGTGATCTGGATTATGAAAACAATAGCTGTGTAATTTGATACAGATTACGTCATCATTGCCATCAGCCTGCTTTTATTACAGTTGAAGAATCTTTTGTTGTATGAGAGCTCTTATCTCATTGGCCGCCACTTGAACTCGCGGTTTTTTCATATCCTGCGTATCGATAAGAGGAAGAAAAGCAGAAAGCGGTAGATAGGCAGAGCAGATGCAGGGCTATTCACTTCCTGTTCACTGAAAGATATTGCCCATGAAGCAGTGAAAACTCTGGGGCGAGTCGTTTCTCCTCCCCGATAGGTGGGAACATTGCACACTTTCACAAGAGAAATACGTGAATGACCCCGCATCAGCCCCGCCTATCCCGGGGAGGTGGGCTCAGGGCAATAAAATGATAGCTGCATTAAAGTTGAATAGGAATTTATGGATCAGTGGCTTTTCATTATGTAAAGTAACACCTTGATCTGAGACTTATTCAAAACAAACTTGCTACAAACTGTGTGACTTATTTGCTGCAAAATAGGTGCAAGTTCAATGCCAAACCCACCTTTGACTATATGGGTTCTCACATGTTTTGTTAAGTATCAAATGCTAAAATTTTAAATATGTACAGTATTCATTTAAGATGATAATTGTGTGATTTTGGGTCTGAAATGACACAGTCTCTTTTTCTCATTGATTTCTTCCTCTGAAAAATTGTTTATGAGCCAAGATTCAGTACAGGCCTTAACATGTTAACATGATTTTTATCCCTAAGAATTCTCATTTGAATTGTTGTTAGAAAAGAACAGAATCTTCCATATTGCTCACAAATCCTCATCACAATGTACTAATAATTCTTGAAAATTCTTAAGAATTCTTATGGGTTTTTGTCATGTTCATGTCTATAACTGTGTACCATATGCACATGCTCTATCTTCTAAATTTCAATTTGCACCTTCACTTTATATCAGGCCTTTGGTTAATCATTCCTAAGATGGATATTGACTTGAATTGCAGTGGCACATCTTTATGAAGCAAGCCTTTTGGCTAAGCATTCCTCAGATGGATATTGACGGATGGACGTAAATTAAAGTGACACATCTTTGTGAATCAAGCATTTTGGTTAAGCATTCCTCAGATGGATACTGACTTAACTTACAGTGACACATCTTTGTGAATCAAGCCTTTTGGTTAAGCATTCCTAAGATGGATATTGACTTAACTTACAGTGACACATCTTTGTGAATCAAGCCTTTTGGTTAAGCATTCCTCAGATGGATATTGACTTAACTTACAGTGACACATCTTTGTGAATCAAGCCTTTTGGTTAAGCATTCCTCATATGGATATTGACTTAACTTACAGTGACACATCTTTGTGAATCAAGCCTTTTGGTTAAGCATTCCTCAGATGGATATTGACTTAACTTACAGTGACACATCTTTGTGAATCAAGCCTTTTGGTTAAGCATTCCTCAGATGGATACTGACTTAACTTACAGTGACACATCTTTGTGAATCAAGCCTTTTGGTTAAGCATTCCTCAGATGGATACTGACTTAACTTACAGTGACACATCTTTGTAAATCAAGCCTTTTGGTTAAGCATTCCTCAGATGGATACTGACTTAACTTACAGTGACACATCTTTGTGAATCAAGCCTTTTGGTTAAGCATTCCTCAGATGAATATTGACTTAACTTACAGTGGCACATCTTTGTTTTGGTAAAGCATTCCTTGGATGCAAATATGAAATATTTTGCAGAATATTCACGAGGTTCTTTGCAGGTTTTTTTTGTAAGAAACTGGTTTATAGGAAACTAGTACTACGATGACTAAAAATTTAAGGAACTCTAACTTAAATTTAAGGAACTTTAATACGTTCAAGAACAATTAAGAAACTCTAAAATTTTATTTCTAGAATGAGAGTGGGTACATCACGGTTCGCGTGGCAGTGCGTTTGTAAATATCAAGCTTTGACTGCAAAACATTGATAACTTTTTGCCTTAATGTGCATGGCTTATTCGTAGTGACAATATCATGCAAAATCACAGCCCTTTGTCGATACGAAGACCCAACGTCGAACCATAACACAATTTTTGACCCCAAAAAATAACAAAATAATTAAGAAACTTTTACCACTAAAACACTGCAATTTTGATGCGAAATTAAGAAACTTTTAGTACTAGCTAAGTGCTCATCCAAGTTTCTTATAAAAAAACCGTGTAATCGATTCTCAGGGGCAAATTACTTCCTTAAAGTCTCAAACACCTGCAGGGAGCGAGGGGTACTCTATAAAAGTCTCGTACACCTTTGCCAAAAATCCGTTTGTTTTCAAGAAAAATCTTTAAAGATCCTATCGTTTGAAAAAATCTCATACGTCCTTTCGAAAGAGTGATTCACTACACGTTTTTTATATAAGAAACTGGTTTATAAGAAACTAGTACTACGATGACCAAAAATTTAAGAAACTCTAGTACTACGCTCAAGAACAGTTAAGAAACTCTAAAACTTTATTTCTGTATGTCTCTCTTATTCTATGTCTCTCTAACAAAGGTACATTCGTCTTTTCTTAACTTTTAACTGCAAAATTGGTAAATTTTTGCCTTGATGTGCATGGCTTCTTTTTGATGACAATGTCAATGCAAAATGGAAGCCCTTTCTCGAGAAGAAGGCTCAACTTCGAACAATACCGCAATTTTAGGCCCAAAAAAATAAGAAACTAATTAAGAAACTTTTAGTACTAAAACACTGAAATTTTCATGCGAAATTAAGAAACTTTTAGTACTAAGTGCTGATCCAAGTTTCTTATAAAAAAAACGTGTACACCCCTCCTGAAGGGGGCCTACCTACACAAATCAAACTGTCATAAGCGTACGGGATAAATTTGAGGGAGGGGCTGCCCGATAAATAATCCAACGATGTTTACGCCGATTTCTGCAAAAAGTTTTAAATGTTACGAGGCCGTACTCCCTTCCCCCTTTAAAATGTTTGAATTATTTCGACAAGATAGAAATGCGTTGCGAGTTTTTATAATTGTTTTTAGCACGGTTTCTTAACTTTCGAAACTCAAGCCTATGGGAAGTTGTTGCCATAGAAATGACTGCACTGCATAGAGAAACTCAGATTCCAGGTTCAAAATATTGATTATTTTTGGCTTCAGGTAATGAATCTGTAACAATTCCATTACATTACACTCATAAGTTGTTTCAAGTAACAGAAACGGCTAGCTCCATGTTTCGAAAAAAACCACACCCTACCTGAATTTGGAAAGCAAAGAAACTTTTTGCACTTAAAAATGTTTTGACAATGTACAGTGATAGCAACTTTTCTGACATTGTTTTAAGTGCAAGTTATGTTACGGTATTATACCACTGGCATTAAAAATTCTTTCCAGTCCAAACACATCAAAACATTTTAAAGGGATGAGCAAACCGTGTGATCAATTGTAAGGAGCAAATCACTCTTGAAAATCCAATAAGTAAAGAAAAGGCTTCAAAGAGTTTTCTTGAAAAGAATCGAATGCTCCATAAGATTTTCTGAAAGTTTGCCCTTTGAGTGAATGCGAATCGATCACCTCAGGAATATTTTGCGAACAGCAAAACAAGCAAGAAGTACCTTTGGATTCCAAGACAAAAGTTTTCCATCTTAGGGTGCGGGGTGGTGGGTGGATGGGGTCCTGCTGTGTGGATGGGCGGCTGCTGGCCTTTAGTTTCATGTGTTATCCCGGTGGGGGTGGCACGTGTGGTGAGGGGCGGCGGCTGTTTGTCCGCGCGTAGGGCCCTCTGTTAACTGCCTTGCATCTATTTTCTCCCAAATTATAAAATTTTTTGATGTCATTGCCTGACATCAAATGTGAGACAGACATTAACTTTTTCTTTTAGTTTGTTGTTTTTTCGTTCAGTATATTGTAATTTTTGAATTGTAAGTGCCTTTCATGGTGGGAACTCCGATGACCTAGTGTCTATTCCCGCCATGATAGGCAAAGTAGATGTACTTGTTGAGTTTGTAAATTTTAATTGATTATATATATAAAAAAAGAAGTTTTCCAGTACTCAGCAATATGATATTTTGGCGATCTTCGTTGTTTCAGAATCATATTATTTCTGTTATCAAGCCTGTTGGTTAACCATTCCTTGGATTGGATGCACATTGACTTGAATTATATATCTTAAAATTCGTCAATCTTCCAACCAGTTTCCTGTAGATATAATGTACTTTGAACATGCTTTGAGTTGGGTGTTTGAAAGAAAATGCATAAAAACAAGATTAAATTTTGAAATGAAGGTAGATTGAAATATCCGTGGGAGAAGGGAGAAACTGAAATTCTTTGAAGGGAGAAACGAGAAATCATCGCATTTTTGGGGAGGGGCAAAACAACTTTACCCTTTCCCACCCCCAGATCAAGGACGACAATGATAGACATCATATCATAATGTGTATTATTCGAACACTGTCCACCAACAATATATAAGATCCTGAGAAATTCTTCACAGAATGAAAATCATTGAAGTAGCAATAGTCTCCTGCTGGTGCTCTGTGCGTGATAAATCTTCAAATAAAATGCAAATCACGAAAGGCATGAAATAACCCCCTGAATTTGACACGCGACTGCAATGAAGAACTTCCGCTTAATGGCTTTTTGCATTTTGCTTCTTGTCCTTCAAGGTTTGAAACCGTTAAAGCTATACTTTTTTGTGAAATTTCCCTCGAATACCTAACTTGACATTTTTCTGGAAACAATTTTACCGAAAGACTATCTTAGCATGTTATTGACGAATTTTGTTAGCTTGGATATTCCAAATATCATGTGCGAGCTATGAAGGAATAAAATGATTCGCCAAAACTCTATTTTGGCTTCCAGTTAAGTATGAAAATGATACAACACATAAAACCAATAGGCTATAACGGCTTTTGGCTTTAAAGCTTAAAGTGCCACCGAAATGAAAGAGATGAATTTTGCTTTTTAAGCTTACTGAAGGAAACCAACATCGCTGAATGCGAAAATGACCCTAATTTTTATATTTGGGGTGCGGAACAGTGAGTTTTGGGGGGTTTTTTGGTGGGAGGTCGATTGACAAGAGCCTGGGGCGAGTGACGTATTCAAGTGGGCACATTTCATTTCAATAAAGTCTTGTGACTGTTGAAGCACGTAGGATTGAACTGTTCCTCTCGGAAAATGTCTGACAGTAGGGATAGCAGCGGTATTTCTGAGTTAATGTTGGCGGAGAACAGTGACAAAGATATTCTGGAAGACAGAGAAAATGAAATTTACGATTTTGGAGAAGCAGCAGCGCCATTTGAACCATATCAAGACGAACCTCTTGCAACATCGAGCGAAGAGGACGATAGGCCCGATGACGAACCGAACGAAGCAGATCTCGATTCGATGGCAGGGAATCGACGGATGTATGGTAAGTTTATGTGATGATTCTACATTTTTCTTTCGTTGTGTTCCTCGCTTTTCTTTCTCCCTGTCATTTGTTTTCAACGTGGGAGCCGTATTACAAGCGCTGACCTAAATAAAGACCCGAAGACTGGCTGTGTTGTTGTCTTGTATTGTTGTCTCTGGGAAACATTGTAACTACAATGTTAGTCTAAATTTGGGGAGTCTTGGTTGGGCCTAAGTTGTTCATTGCAAGGCTTAGGCCTAGTCAGATTGCATCAGCCCTCCTAGGCATGAATCATCAGCAGTAGTTCTTGCATCAGATTCGAGCTGATGCAACCTTCAGCCAATGGCTTCCTAGACTCCTAATTCCTTTTGGCCATATTTGGGTAGTACAGATTCATACTTATATGCTACCCATTAGTACTTTCTCATTCTGGAGGTCTGATGCCATTTGCTAGTGCCAGCTATGCCTAAATATTGCTGAATATCGCTAACTACCTTTTTGCCTCAACTCGTACGCTGCTGGCATACCTTTTTGACCCTACTTGGTCACTTTTGCTGGTATTATGGCTTCCAAGAATGCAGAAACTGCCGAGAATTCTTCACCTGCCGATCTGGTGGTTCCTCCTGAAGATAGTGCTGCCAATGGTTTGCTCCAGGATGTAAAACTCAAGCGTTCATCCCGCTGCCCAGGCTGTAAAACTGGTCATGAGGAGCACCACTGGGGGCAACCTGGCCCACATTGTCAAGGAAAGCCAGAAGATACTACGTCCTTTCAGTTGCTGTCTCCCGGCCATGTTCCGCCACAAGCTCCGGGAACTAGTCACTCCTCGATAGATGTTGGTAAAGTTGCGACCTCCTCGGTCGTCATCGACAAAGCTGCTTTGCTCCAACGGCTGGATGCTCTTGCGTTGGAGGAGAAAGAGCTCACAGAACTTGCAGCTCTTCGTGCCACCGTACTCGAGAAAGAGGCCGCCATCGCCCAACAGAGGCAGCTTCTCTCAACGAAGGCCATCTCCATGGCAACTGGTGCTGTACCGCAGCAACAACAGCCTGTGGCATCGGATTTAGGCCTATTTACTCTGCCAGACCTGCGACAACCCACACAGCAGACTGCACAGCCATCACAGACGTCCTTTGGTGCCCACCACCTTGATCACCTTCTTGGCTTGCCACCCTCTACTACAGAGGTTTATCAACAACCCCCGGGCTTCGCCTGGCAGGAGCAACTCCGGGGTAGCCAGCTGAACAACAACATGGTGAGCAGCAAGTCCCTTCGCGCACAGTTCCAGGACAATGAGAGCCGCCACGCAGACATGTTTTTGGCTCCTGCAAGTGTCCCTCAGGGTGAGAAAATTTTGCGTATTGTGGATTTTTTATCCAGTATTGTTCCGCAAGACTCTGAGGAGGTTCTCTCCACTGCAGGACACTCTAGGCTAGTTCTCTCTTATGGGCAGCAACGCCCGAGGCTCTCGAGTGTAACCTGGCAGCAGTGGGTCATAGCTAACACCCGCATTTTTCATGCCCTTCTATTTTCCTGCAAGCTTCCTACCATCCAGGACATCCGCGATTACCTTGCCTACACGGTCAAGGTCATGGAGCTTGCAGGAAAATACGAATGGCTCAGTGTACTGAAGTATGATGATGAATATCGTCAGCTTCAGGCCACCTATAGTTTTCCGTGGAGCTATGACTCACCGCATTTGCATGAGCTCATTCTTGTGCCTCGGGTGAAAGCCACCAAGTCTCCTGCTCTCTCACCAGCCCCTTCGGGGACGTCTGCTGCACCCTCTTTTGCCACCTATTCCGGAGATGGTCGGTTGATTTGTAGGAGCTTTAACATGCCTAAGGGTTGCCACCTTCCTTCCTGCTCCTTTGCTCATGTCTGCAGTAGGAAGTTTCAAGGCAAAGGTTGTAGTGGGCCTCATTCTGCTACGCAGCACTTTTCCACGGGTGGGGGCTCCAAGTGACTCCCTTGGGGGATTGCGTCCCCCCTCAACAAGGCTTTATGGGATTCTGAACTTGCTATTGATGTGGACAGAGAATTTTTGCTTGATGGGATCATCAATGGCTTTGAGCTTCTCCCCGCAGATTCCACCTTGGTTCCAGCTGAAATGGAGAATTATCGGTCTGCAACCAATCCTGAGGCTAGGCCCAAGGTGGAACAGACCCTTCGGGAAGAATTGCGGGAGGGGAATTATGTAATTTCTCCTACTAAGCCCACTATTGTTAGTGCTATTGGTGCCGTTCCCAAGGCTAACAGCGATGAATTACGTTTGATTCACGACTGTAGCATGCCCAAGGGTCAGGGGGTTAACTCGTATGTCCCAACCCTGGAGAAGCTCCATTTTCAGTCAATTGATGATGCCATCAAGCTAGTGGATCGTGATTATTATTTAGCAAAGATCGATCTACGTCATGCCTATCGCTCCGTCCCTGTTCACCCTGCCAACTGCCCTGCCTTAGGACTCAAGTGGACCTTCTTAGGAGATGAGGCCCCCACCTATCTTATGGATACCCGTCTTTGTTTTGGGGGAAGGAGATCTCCTGGTATTTTTCATCGCTTGACACAGAGTGTTAGGCGCATGATGCACCGCAAGGGGTTTGACGGAATAGTTGTCTATTTAGACGATTTCCTGGTTGTTTCTCCTACGAAGGAAGAGTGCACATTGGTCTTCAACACTCTTCTTGGGCTGCTGACTGGGTTGGGATTCCAAATTAGCCCCTCAAAGCTGGTTTCTCCGTGTCAGCAGCTCACGTTTCTGGGTATCGTCATCGACACCTGTGCCATGGAGATCTCCTTACCCCAAGACAAGCTCACCGAGACCAAGCAGTTGGTGGATCTTTTCGCTAGTCGTCCTAGGGCCACCAAGCACCAACTGCAACAGTTGGCAGGGAAACTAAATTGGGCATGTCGTGTTGTGTATGGGGGTCGAACCTTCTTAAGACGTATTTTAGATTGTATGAATTTGCTTGTTTTGCCTAATGCTAAGTATCAGCTGACCCCGGAGTTCCGCAAGGATATATTCTGGTGGAAAAATTTTTTGAGCGTATTTAATGGCAAGCGTCTTCTTCATAGCAAGATTCCTATAGCTGACGTCCAAACAGATGCCTGCAATGTTGCTGTTGGGGCATTCTACCGGGGGGACTGGGCCTATTCCTTTCTTCCTGCAGATGCCCCTTCTTTGACATCCATGCACATAAACTTCAAGGAGGCATATGCTATTTATTTGGCTGCAAAGTGCTGGGGGGCCCTGTGGGCTAATCAGCATGTGGTTGTCAAATCTGATAACCAGGCTGCTGTTGCCATGATCAATAAAGGCACCACTGCCAACCCCCAGGTCATGACATGGCTGCGGGATCTGTTTTGGCTGTCAGCTATCTACAATTTTCGCATAACAGCAGCTTATATTCCAGGTATTCAAAACATTTGTGCCGATAGTGTATCTCGTATGCATACTACTGCTAGCTTGCTGATTTTTTATTCCTTATTATGTAATATGTATCCACCAGTAGTTGTCCTCAGCAGCTCCCTCATGGACCATATGTCCTACAACAGTTCTGTGTTTCTCCTTTCTAGGTTCTGCTCCGGCTCTGTTGTCCAGGGAGCTTGCTGAGGAGGTACTTCACTTTCGCAACCAGGCATTTGCAACTAGCACAAAACGTACCTATGGCACACACCGCAATTCGTTCCTGCGCTTCTGTGCCTTTATGAATCTTCCGCCAGTCCCAGCATCTTCCCGTACCATCTGCCTTTATGCTGCGTTTTTGGCACGGTCTCTCAAGTTTTCTAGCATTTCTCAGTACCTGGGCATTATTGGCCTCCTTCATAAGGAATTTGGTCTGGTCAACCCCCTCACAGGGAACTGGCACCTTTCCTCACTCCTTTCAGGCATCAAGCGCGTTTTAGGACAAGAACGGCTCCAAAAGCTCCCAGTCACGCCCAACATATTAATTCAGATTCATAGGGTTTTAAATCCCGGCTATAGTGTGGATGCTTCGTTTTGGGCTATCTGCCTGGTTGCGTTTTATGGAATGTTCCGCAAATCTCATCTTCTAGTACGTGGGAATGCTCATTTTGATCCGGGTAAGCAATTTACAAAATCAGATTTTCGGTTTTTCCCTTGGGGGGTTGTTCTGGTAGTCCGCTGGAGTAAGACCATTCAATTTCGTGAGCGTACGGTTTTAATTCCTCTCCCTAGTATCCCTGGGTCACCCTTGTGCCCTGTTTCGGCCATCCTTCATGCCTTTTCCTTCACCCAGGCGGCCCCTCCCAATTCCCAATCCTTTTGTTGGGTCCAACCGCGGCTCCTTCGCTTTCAATGTTTTACATACAATTTCTTTATGTCCAAGCTCAAGGCACTTTTGGACAAGATAGGGGTAGACAGCACGAAGTATGGGACCCATTCCTTCCGTAGGGGTGGCGCTTCCTTTGCCTTCGAATCAGGGGTCCCTTTAGAATTGATCAAGGTTATGGGTGATTGGAAATCGGATGCTGTCCTTCTTTACCTCACTGTTCCACTCCACCTACGAATCCAGGCTACAACACAGATGTCTAAACACCTCAAAGAACTCACTGACTAATTTTCCCTTTGGGATTTGGAGGAATATTTACATAATGTAGAATTACATGCTACCTAAATAAATCTTATTTCTATATATAAGTAGTGTATCGGTTTCGTGTATTGTATTGTTAGTGTAACATGTTGTTTTCTTGTGATGAACAATTTTGCCCCAAACACGCGTTTCTCTTGGCTCTCCTTATTTAGGGGAAACATTGTAACTACAATGTTAGTCTAAATTTGGGGAGTCTTGGTTGGGCCTAAGTTGTTCATTGCAAGGCTTAGGCCTAGTCAGATTGCATCAGCCCTCCTAGGCATGAATCATCAGCAGTAGTTCTTGCATCAGATTCGAGCTGATGCAACCTTCAGCCAATGGCTTCCTAGACTCCTAATTCCTTTTGGCCATATTTGGGTAGTACAGATTCATACTTATATGCTACCCATTAGTACTTTCTCATTCTGGAGGTCTGATGCCATTTGCTAGTGCCAGCTATGCCTAAATATTGCTGAATATCGCTAACCGCCCTCCCACCCAACTCAATGTCGTATTTGCAAGAAGCAAGGGAGGAATATTTACATAATGTAGAATTACATGCTACCTAAATAAATCTTATTTCTATATATAAGTAGTGTATCGGTTTCGTGTATTGTATTGTTAGTGTAACATGTTGTTTTCTTGTGATGAACAATTTTGCCCCAAACACGCGTTTCTCTTGGCTCTCCTTATTTAGAGGAAAACTCATGGGCCTGTTCCCATGCACTGCACACCAAGAATAGCCAAGTGAAATTATGAAAGATATCAGAACAATACCACCCTTTGAGCCTAATCCAGTTTTACATATCGTAATTGGCATAAGTAATTATTATACCATTGTATTTAACTGCTTGGAATGGGGATTTGGAATTTTATTATTATTTTCTAAAAAATTCTTTGTGAAATAATTTATATGGAAGGGCAAAGGGTCATTATTCAATTTTAGGAAACTTTAGATTCCTTGCTGCAAATAGCTCATTGTGTTTATTGCTGTTTTTGCAGGTTCATGCCTGCAGTCTAGGTTCTAACAATGCAAGATACAGTAGACCCTTGCCAGCATGCTTTAACCATCACGTAAGAGAGCAATACCAAAGTCACACCAAGAAGGGATATAAATCTTCAGAACAGTGTGAACACAACAATTAAACTATTTTTGAATACATGTATGGTACAGTAGGTAATATATAATTTCAGTTTGTAAATGATGCTTTGCAGTAGAAGTAGGACGTTTGTTTCAATTGCCTTGTGATTGCTGCATTGTTTCCATATTACAGCAATGCCCCTTCCTTGCTTGACCAAATTTCTTACATTTATGTGGTGCCATCTTGCTCAAAGAAGTTGCAGCTGTTTCCCTGTTCTTTTCTTCCACCATATGAGGTTGTTTTGCTCTTCAGCTAAGAATTAATGTAAAAATTATGTGAGTCAGAAAACGCTTGCTGTTTGAAAAGCTACTGCTAAACCTAACTAAATATTAAAGCAACAATATCTGACTAAATAGGCAGCATGTTCAGTTAGTTTTAGAATTTTTCCGGGCTGAGATCAGCCACTCTGTTCTGATTTTCTTGAAAATGTTTTAGCATGTTGTGCTATCCTCTTGGGAGGATGAAAAAGTCTTCCCCTGGAATGAAATGTCATTGTAAATTGGAAGGAAACCAAAAAGGGAAATTCCACATGTTTTTTCACTCGATTTTGCAGGTTTTTGAAAGGATCTTTCTGCAGAAAATCTCTTATATCCATGGGAAGGAATGGCTGATAAGAGAAGGGTAGACTACCCAATCAAACTGAACAATTGGCAATGAAACAAGACACTTCAATATTATTGCTTATGACATTCTAGGACCAGTATTGTTTTCAAAGGCCAGGCCTTGTTTTTCTACTCACCTAGTATAAAATGTATAGTATGATAAATAATGCATGGGTGCAAGGACAGTAGTGTTTGTGTTGCAATGTTCTGTTGATCTGGATATTATTAATTAAGAAACAACCTTGAAATTTCCTTGCAGCTCAGTTACTTAATACTAGGTTTATCTTATCCCATCAAAACTACCAGAACCTGGAAGCCTTTCAGAGACAACATTTATAGAAGACCAGGGGCATTTGCCTTCTCTTATTGCCAAAACGCCAAACAAAGGTTGAAAAATTGATCCACAATAAGAAATTGTTGGCAATAGTTGGGAATTCTGAAACAATATTGGTTCCTGAACTCGTGATAGTATCAAATACCTCTTCAATCACAATTTTGCTCCCAAAGGTTACTGTTAGTTTGTTTTTTGAGTATGCTTCAAATTTAGGAGTTTGTAAAGCAGATGAAATTTGCACCAAACCCGTTCAAATTTGCACAAACTCCATACAAACTTGCTAACTCTGAAAGGACAGTGGAGCATACTAGATGCAAACTGATTGCAAAGTTGTGCAAATTGCTTTTTTACAAAGAAGGGGTACCTCTTGATTTTTGCTGTATTGCTGGATTATAAGGGGTATTTGCTGTTTTGCTTTGCACTTTATTTCTTGCTCAAAAAGTATAATATACAGTATGGACTGTTGCCCAGGCGGGGGGGGGGGCAGGAAAATGTTGAAAAGTTTTCATGGCCTACCATAAGTGGGTTTACTGTAACGTGGACAAAGATTATCTTTCTGAGTCAGTTAATTTGTTTGGTTTCCTAAAATTATTGTTATTTCCTTGTTTGGGTCTCAAATATTGGGGAAATTGAGAAAAGATAAAGAAAAATTTTAATTTATAAAGAGAATCACAATATCTAAGTTTTTGGGTCTGACTATTTTCATGCATAAAATTAATTTTTTGGTTGTGTTGTGTACTGTGATGAGGACCGCTATCCTAAATATACTAGAGTTACTGTACCCCCTAGGAGTGAAATCCTCACAACAATTTCCCCTCTGATGCCAGAACGCATCTGTTGCAACCATTTTTTCTTGTAAGAAACTGCCCATAAGAATCTCAACTCTCCGATCGCCAAAAAATTAAGAAACTCCAGTACTGGGAATATTTAAGTTAAGAAACTTTTATTTTGTCAAGTCAAAGGAAATACTTGACCATATTTTTACTTTACTTTCACTTGTTTTGTACGTATCATATTACTCGTAAGGTTTTTTAAAACCTTGTTTTGAAATGTTTACGAGCGCATAGGTAGTGAACATGAAGATTGTTATGGAGCCTCTAAGAAGCTTGTAAGATTTGGTAAAGCTAAGAAAACATTGATGGGTTCTATTCATTTGAAAAAATAATCGAGAATTAGATTGAAAATTATTTCAAGGAAGTGAGGTACCGAGACGTACCTTATTCGTATACCATTGATCGCGTTTAGATTGGGAGCTTCTTGGAGCGTCGTACCAGCAGCATCAACTGTGGGAAGCACCAATTTCCAACCTCAGCATTTTCGTAGTTCCTGCATTTGTTGCAATGTTAATATTGATTCTCCAAACAAAATCCGAGGGGCAATTCACTCCTAAAAAATCTCGTGTACTCTAAACTGTTCGCAAAAATCCTTTTGTTTTCAAGAAAAATCCATCAAAAATCTTTAAAAGTCTTCTTGTTCTAAAAAAATCTCGTACGCTTTTTCGAATGAGCGATTTGCCCCTCAACGAAAACGGTCGGTTTAAAAGGGATAGAACACAAACCAGAAGATTTTGAAGGAGTGAAACCAGCTCGCGGTGCCGTGCCTTCGCGCTCACTGAGTCCATTTCGATCTTAGTTTCTCGTCTTTGGGGATACCACATTCGGAGTGAACTACTGTTCATGCAACTGGTGTCATTTGGGGCGCCAGCACAACAATATTCCCCAGTTTTTCGTTTCTTTCTCGGGCCCTCCATCTTCAAAACATGAGCAATCCCACTGAAATCATATAGCGTGCTGTTAGTTCCTTGTCATCCTGCCCACTTGAATACGTCACAAATTCCTCAAATTCCTGTCTGGCCGCGTCGTGAATGTCGAACAAAAAGGCACGATTATCGCATATTCAAGGTGCTATAAAAGGCAATTAGCGACTTATAATTAGCAAATAAACACCACAGTGCTACACAGCAATATCAAATTACTCAATCGCCATAAAAAGAAAGATTTCGAAATATTTTTATTTTTCATTTCAGTGGCACTTTAACAAAACTCTAGAACAAAACTCGGACATGTCGGAACTCGAAAACACGGACTTCTCGGACGAAATGTCCTGACTTTCTGGGTATCAAAAGCAGGAAATTTTGCAAGAGCAGGCTGTCACAAACATGTGAAAAGGGAATATTTTGTTGGATCTGATTATGTAGATCATAAGGGAATCTTTTTAGAAATTGTTATGTTCTAGAGCAGATAAGAAAGCGTTTATTCGTGGGCACAACCCGGTACGAATCCAAGTTCGAATACAACGTCAAATGCCCCCCCGGGGGGCTGATAGTTAGTTTCTAAAATTTTGTGACACTATTGCCTCAGACAGTTTCTGAATGAGTTTCTTTAATTCTCAAATTTTGGGACACTATGTATTGCTTCCAACAGTTTCTGAATGAGTTTCTTTTAGTTCTAATTCCGCAAGCGTAGGGTTAATTTTTGTTTTGTTAGAAGGGCTCCCAAATCTATGAGTGACCTGGGAAAATTAATGCTGCAAATTTCAAAAATACCTTGTCTTTTTTAATTCACAGAAGGGTACTGTAGTTTCATAACAGGGTGAAATATTGGTAATATTGCATGGCAAGATGAAATATTTATAATACATATATTCTATAAATTCACATTCAATTGCTGTTGTTTTTTCGTCGTATTGCCGTATTTCTGCCTTCGAATTTATTCATTCGTTTCACCGAAAGCATCTTCGGATTCGACACGCTGGTACATTCATTTTTTTTTATATGAGAAACCGCTTATCAGAAACGGTAGGCTCAATTTTTCGAAAGTCAAGGAACGACCCTACCTAATTGAAAAAGCGAGGAAAATTTTGTAATTTACAATTTTTATTTTCCTTTCGCACTCAAAAATGTTTGACAGTGTACAGTTATAGCAACTGTTTGGAAATTATTTTGATTGCGAATTGTGTTATTTACCTGTTTTGAGATCTTACCATTACCAAGTAATTCGGGAGCCCTTTGACCCTATTTTAACCGTGTAAAAAATTTTCAGAAAATTGGTATAAGGTCAGGTGTACTTTTTCGGAAAATTGGTATAAGGAACGGGCATGTTTTTGAAGCTTCGATGGCACGTCCTTGACCAAATCCTGGTCAAGTACACCCCCCCCCCACCATGCAAGATGCAATACACGAATATTCTCGTAAGAAATTAAGAATTGTGGCCAAGTTTCTCAACGCTTTCAGATTTCCTCCTTGAACAGTTAAAGACTTGATTTTTCAAGCCGTTGCAATGTTTAGATATTACTCAAATTTCTTCCGAGTAATATGATGCAGGAAACAAGTCAGAATGAAGCAAAAATCCTTTTTTAATTTGTTGACGATCTGAATGTTGAGTTTCTCATAAGCAGTTTCTTATGAAGAAATTACGTGTAAATAACGGGGCAGACTCTACATTGCCCGATTGCCACTGGATTCAAAATCAGGGCCTTCTTTAACATACCAGCTAGCTAGGCAATTGGTCCCTTGTTTGTATCTAATGTTTTTCCTGTGGAAAATGTAGAAAATGAAATTCAATAAATTGGGAAAAAAGCGGACCATTTCGTCTGATTTCGTCCGAGAAGTCCGTGTTTTCGAGTTCCGACATGTCCGAGTTTTCTTCTAGAGCATAGGAGAAATTCGATAAGTTGGAGAAGGGAAAAGTCGGACCATTTCGTCCGAGAAGTCCGTGTTTTCGAGTTTGAAGTAGGGCTAATTCGAAAACTCGGACTTAGGAAACTCGGACAATTTGGTCCGAGATGTCCGAGAAGTCCGAGAAGTCCGAGTTTTCGACCTGGCCGTTTTTGTTTCCGTATCTACTGAATTATGTTTTTATGTGCGCGCAGATATCCTTCGAAACCGAGACAATATTATTTTTTCATTCATTTAGCACAATAGCTTTTACACTATATGGCTACAATATAACACAACATAAAAAACAAAGAAAAGTAGATAGCATCTTAACAACAACATCTAATTAAAGACTCTGTGCTAACCAGCAGTCTTTGTAGGCATTCTTTGCAAGATACATAAACAATTATTATTATTATTATTATCAATTTATTTAAAGTAGGCCTACATATATATATATATATACATACAAGACATATATACATATAGATACAATAGCTATAACTAAGAGCTAATTCAAGCCTACTATCTAAAAAAGTAAAATTTGTAAGAAAAAAGTAAAAAATAAATTAAATTACGAATGATTAAATACAGACACATTTTACAGATTTTTACAATGCTTTTAATATTTACAATGTTTTCTTACTTTTTTTTTCGGTAAATACAGCAGAAAATTTAATATCAGCTCAAGAACCCAACCTGTGCCACGAAAGGTCTGCATATTTTACAATTACATTCCTCTCCCCTCCAGGTTTTGATTTTCCTTTTGAAACTGGAGAGAGTATCTGACTGTTTTAGGTCATTGGGAAGTGCCTGCCATAATCTACACCCAAGGAACGATATTGTCTCTAAGCCATAGCACGTAGTGCGTGCTTGTGGCAAGGATAGGTTATGGCAGCCTCTTAACCCATAAGAAACTTGTTTTTCAGCGAAAATGTCCTTCATGAAGCTGGGATTAAGGCTCAATTTTGTCTTAAAGACTTCAGTCATTAGCAATTGTAAATTCCTTATGTGGAGTGGGACCGACTTGTCTCTCAGTAACATCGTATCAAAATCTGTTCTCATATCTTTGTAAGTTATTCGCAATGCCCGTTCGTGAATATGGTTAATTTTATTGTTCAATGTTCTGTCACAGAACATCCATACAAGAGGACAGTAGTTGAATTGGGACAAGATAAATGCCTTCATCATTCGTTTCAGCTGCTCAGTATCAAGGAAATGAGAAATTCTTGAAAGAGCATGTAGCTTTTGACCAGCCTTTTTACAAAGAGATTTTACTTGCTGTTTGAAGCTGAGCTTTTTGTCAAAAATCACACCCAGCAGCTTTTCTTCTGTGCTCTCATTTATCGTTACACTTCCGATATTTATGGAAACACTGTTACTCTTGTCTCCAAATACCATTAGATGGCATTTGTCCTCATTCAGCTTCATGCAGTTGTTTGGAAACCATTTTGTAATTTTAAGGGCATCGCTCTCTAATGTTTTGATGACACTTTCAATGTTGTTAGCACTGGCATAGATTGTCGTATCATCTGCATAGTTGCAGATTTGAGTGTCTTTCACAAACATGAAGAGATAATTTAGGTATATGTTAAACAGCAGAGGCCCCAAGACCGAACCTTGTGGCACTCCAATTACTGTTTCTCTCCACGTACTGAAAGACCCATTTATCTTCACCCTCTGCTTCCTTTCACTGAGATAGCTATGGATCAACCGCAATGCACTCACACTGAAACCATAAGCACTTAATTTTGCAATCAAGAGCTCATGATTTAAGCAATCAAAAGCCTTTGAGAGGTCCATGAGTAGTGCTGCTGCTATACCCCGTTTATCTAAGGTCATTTTACAAGTCTGTATTAGTCTTACAAGTGCATGCTGGGTTCCATAGCCCTCTCGAAATCCACACAAAAGAGGAGAAAGGAAGCTAAGGGCATGAGATTTTATTTGACTTTCTAAAACCCTCTCATAAATTTTGGAAACAGATGATAAAACCGTTATCGGTCTATAATTCTTCTTGATAAAAGCATCAAGACTTTTGAAAAGAGACGAGATCTCACCAGTTTTCAGTTCTTTTGGAAAATTGTTTCTTGACAAATCAGAATTAAAAATTTTCTGGATGAGGACGGCAAAAATGTCTGAATTTTGTTTAAGGATCTTGGCAGGGATGCAGTTTAACGGTGATGCTTTCTTTGAATTTAGCTTTTCTATCTGAAGAAGTATTTCACTTACAGTCACCGGCTTGAATTCAAATTGGCTTAGCTCACAACTTCCTTTAATCATCTTGATGCTAGGATGATTTTCATATTTCTTGATAGCTTTTTCAATGGGATCATTTATTCCATTTGTTGGTGATAACACTGCTTGATCCTCAGAAATTCCTAGACTTTCTGTTATATTTGCGAAGTAATTACTAAAAATTTCCGCAATCTCTGAGTCTTCAGTTATCATTTTGCCATCTTCAATTAGAGTAACAGATGAATTTATTTGTACCTCATTTGAAAACACCGGTTTTGCAGTTTTCCAAAATTTACGGTTATCTGTGAGGTCCCCTAGGTCAAGATTTCTATAGTAATCTGATTTCAACTTGCGCAGAAGTTTGACACAAAGGTTTCTTTGCGTTTTAAATGCTTTTAAATTTTCCTCAGTTCTGTTCTTTATGTACCTGTTGCGCAGTCTCTTGCGATGCATCATCGCCTTTCGTAAGGCCTTTGTCATAAAGGGGCCATCATTCGCACGCAAGTACTTTTTCTTGAGAGGAGCATGTCTATTTAGCGTATCAGTAACCACAGTGTCAAAAGCACCATAATCTTCATTATCCTGCAGTTCAGACGAAATCTGATCACAGAGATCTTTCCTGAAATCATCGGCACAGAATTTGGCGTAATTTCTATATGCAATGATCTTGGGCCCTTTTTTCCGATATCCACCTTTAAGTACTGTAACAATCATGGCGTGGAAGTCCGACAGCCCTGTATGTACCGCTACTGTGTTCTGAAAACTTCTTTTTCTGTTTGTTAGAATCAGATCAATACATCTAGGGCTGTCAGACTTAAAACAGGTTGGGCTCTTGACCAGATTAGATAAATTATAGCTATCCATGAAGTCACTGACAATATTCTCCTTGGGTTCACAATTGAAATCACCTATTAAACAGATACTTTCATAATTGCTGCTGTAAAAATCCAGCCCCTTTCCTATCTCTTCAAAGAAATATTTTTCAAATTGAGAGGGGGGACGGTAAATACTGAAGAGTACCCATTTTTGCTTCTTGAGACTTATTTCAATTATCCCACACTCAATGTCGTTTGGTGGCTTGTAAACAGATAACTCTTTGAAGGGAACACCCTCTCTGACATAAATGAGTAAACCACCTCCATGGCGATTTCGATCAAACCTAATGGGCTTTGAAAAACCATCCAATAGAAACTGGCTAGTTGTGAAGGTGCCATCGATTTTCGTCTCTGCAACTGTTAAAACATCAACATTGTCCGCTATAAGTGGTTTTAGAAACTCAAATTTGTTTCGGATTGAGTTGATATTTAGATATCCAATAATCAAACCTCTGGGATTTTTTGCTCTGATTGAGTGAAGTGAGGTAGCCTCGTTTTCAGGTAGATGATTGTCAGTGCTTTCGTGGTGACCTACTACATTAGTTATACTTTTCAAATGCACACCTTGTGCAAGATGACACGTGCAAGGTATGCAAGTTGGAAGGTCTAATCTAAAACACCACACCAATGGAACACCGATGAACACCAATGAACAGATCTAGTCTAATACACCACACCAATGGAACACCAATGAACACCAATGAACACCAATGGAACACCAATGAACACCAATGGAACACCAATGGAACACAGATGAACACCAATTAACACCAATGAACACCGATGGACCACCAATGAAAACAGCACGACACCAATGAAAACAGAACAACACCAATGAGGGCAGTCGAAAATATTGAGTAGCAGTTTTCTCCATCATGGTGAAGGGAAGGCTGTAGCATTTCTTGCATTTAACCATCATTTGACTTATATTCCTTCCATGTAGGCTGGAAGCTTAAGCCTGGTGCATACGTATTTTTTATAAGAAACTGCTTATAAAAAATTATTTCTCAGATTGCTAAAAAGTAAAAACCTCTGGTACTGGGAAAACATACCTTAAACAGCAACTTATTTTGATTTAGGGAATCCTTTGCATAATGTTTTTCATTTCACTTGTTTCACGTATCATTTCTCCGAAAGTACTTTATAAATGCTGGAAGATAGAAAAGATTTCAAAAACTCTCTTTTGAAATGTTCACAAGGGCACCAAGGGTGGCGCCCCGTGGGAGAGTAAATTTGGCAAAATGATGTAAGAAAATTGCATGTTTTAGTCAGTTTAGCCTCCCTCTGGAAGGCTGTCAGATACATTTATTGCATCATCGTCTCAACGCTTATTTCTTCCAGCTAAAATATTCTGCTTTTTCGGAATAATATAATATCCGATCTGTTTTAGCAGCGAAGTGCCCTTTTCGCACAGGCCAAGACCAATAGGGTAGGGTGGGGTAACGTGGGTCGAAAATGAGCAAAATCTCAAAATGGATAGCTGGTAAAACGAGACTAAAATGCAAAACATTTCAAAAGTTTCATTTAATTGACATTCAGTGCTTCTTCTTTCTTGGGAAAAAATCTCAGCTCTGACAAAGGCAGTTAAATATTTAAAAAACATTCTCTCTTTTGGCAACTAAAATAGGCCCACTTTTTCCGACGAGCGGGAAAAATGGGTCTATTTTCAAAACTTTTACATAATCGGAATATGAAAGGCTAAATGATTAAAAAAATTAATGGACTTACATTTCCCAACTGTTCTCTATTCAATACAATCACAGTCTTTACCTTTTATCGCAAGCAATCCCGTTCTCGCGACGAAAATAAAACTACGGTCATTATGCTGTGATCCACCATCGTTGCGACTTGCTAGTCAGTGATCGAATTTGATAATAACAGTCCAATAAAAATGTTTGCAGTATGTTTACTCCAATTTGCTGGTTACAAGACAGCAATTGCGGTAATAGGAAGCCCGTTTTCGCATTTTAGACAGAAAACAACGTGGCAAGATGAACATAAGTGTGAAAATTTTAGGCAATTCAAGGCTTCGTTGAATTTGAATTAATGGTTCCTTTGATTATAATGAAATATGAGGACAAACCCCTCAAGTTTACAATGTCCAATATGACTAACATAAAATAGCCACAATAAACATCTTCTATCACAGGGGTTTGTCCGCGCGGTTCCGAAACTGATGAAAAACGCGGCAAAACATCTTTCAGCGCAAATTTGGATGATTTAGCGAAATAGGCCAAAAACAAATAATTGCTAGAAAATTGGGCAGTAGTGCAGTTGCCCGGAATTTGCTAGCACGAATATACAACAACAACTTTTACGGTCGGTGATTGGACTGAAAACCTTACTTTTTCCGCCCAACACGCAGTGCCCCACCCAATCACCACCTGAGAGAGAGAAAGGCAGAAAGCAGAGAAAGTTGCAGGATTTGTGCTCTACGACCGAGCACTTGGCCACCCCTACATTAGGGGATTTGTTTTACTTTGTTTTACTTTTTTACTTTTTCTTTTCTTCTGTCACTTCTTCTTCTGCTCATCTCCTTGATATTTTTTTTTTTATTTTCATAAATACATTTTCATATTTACAAGTTTGTTTTACTTCTTGTTTTTACGAACTTTACACCACAATTGCAGAACAACACAACGATACACATACTTATCCAGCTTGGGCCTGCCAACTATTGATTTTAGCCGTTTTGATTCAAAGAGACTAAAATGATGAGGATTGACTGATTGTTAAAAGAACTAGGAAATACAAAACTTCAAAACTGCAAAATCGTATGCCAGAGAGAGTGTTTTTGTTGTTGGTTTTTGTTTAAATGATGCATCTGTGGAAAAAGGAAAGCCCCGTCCTTTGCAAGTTTCATCTGCAAAATGTAAAACAGAGGCTCTAAATATTTACAAGTATTGCTAGAAATGGATTTCCCTTTCAAGCCCTATCCCCCAAAGAGAAGGCGGCATGTATGTATGTATGTAATTATTTAACCTGGATAACACTGTACAATCAGAAAGATTGGTATAAATAGTGGTCCAGATGATTGAAATGATGATTGAAAGCAATTAATTATTTGCAGTTAGTGCAACTAGTACCAAAACTAGATGTATAGGCCTTCACATAAAGTAACTTTCAACCCAAAGGGAATCTATACTCCCAAAAGGAAGTCGATTTGGATGCTGCAAACAAGAAACTCTGTTATCCAATCTGAACATAACTAGCAAATCTCGTGGGTTGCCATTGTAGGATTGTAGGATATTTGCGTCAAAGCCCATTCTGTAAGTCCCGAAAGTAGTATATGGCAAAAGTGGGGGTGGCAATTCAGTCAGTTCGCCATCACCATGACAACGCGGGAAAGATAAGATAGTGGTGAAACCGAACACCGTAACAACAATCCGATTAAAAATACAAACTCAAATCACAGAATAACGCAAGAAAAGACATAAAAAGTACGTAAACGACATATTAAAAAATTACCTACCGCCAAATACGTAAAATACGTAATTAATTAATCACTACAATATCCATCATCAACGTTGTCTTTTAAACATAAAAATAATTCGTTCGCATTTCGACTTCGAAATCGTATTTCCTTTTCACGATCCTCTATGTTGGCAGCGGCTTTTCGACCAAACTCTGAAATCCACGAAGATGTTGGAGCAACACTCATCTCAGTTGGAGATGCGCAGTTTTCGTCTAGTTCAAAGCTAGAACCACTAGGACTTGCTCTATAAAATCGAATTGGAACCTCTCGCCGTTCTGCTTTTACGAGTTGAAGGCATTGAATTTCTTCTTTCTCCTTCTTTATAAAACGATCCTTTAAACGACGTAATTGTGCGCTTTTAGCTTTTCTTTTCTCTTCCTTGTGTTTCATTTCTATAAATCGTAACCGATCTAATTCCTCTTTGTGGCGTCGAGGTTCCAAAATGCATTGTTCATAATTAGTAATCCATTTCGTAACGTTGAATATTATTGGTCTCTTTGGCAATACGTTCTTCTTGTAATTATTTGCCCAAGTAACCACGTCAAATAACATGACTGACTCCATTGAAGAAGACTGCGTAAATGAGCGTTATTTAAAATTCCAAGTTAAAATTGTGTGATACGTATTTTACGTATTTTTACGTATTTTACGTATATAACGTAAAATACGTAAAAATACGTCATATACGTATTTTTGCCATAAAACGTAAAAAGAGTGACGGTTGCAACTCTTCGATACGTTGTCAGCCTAGATTCTGCTAAAGGGGGGAAATATATAAGGTAATTTTACAATACTACAAGCTTTCCCCTTTCGATCCCCATCTCGCTTGCGAGTCGGACACTTGAACGGCATAATGATGGCTACTTACGTACCGGCACACGTCAATTTGCTGCTCTTCTGCATATCTTCAACAACAACAAGCGACGCTGAGCAAACTCTACAAGAAATGAAACATAGATACGTAAAATACAACCTATATCATCATCATTATTTATTATTAACATGATAACGCACATACGTCTACTTTTACATGTAAACATTCATCACAGTTAAGAGTCACAAATAGTCGCTTTTTCTGCTTTCTGAATATCTTGCCACTACTTCTGCATATCTCGGCATATCTTCTGCATACCTTGCCAAAGTTCTCGAACCTTCTGTTTCTCTCGGCAAATAGTTCGCTCTTTCTGCTTCTGCATTTGTTTCTGCATTTGTTTCTGCTTCTGTCACCGCTGCTTCTAATGCTGCCGCTGCTGCTATTGCTGCTGCTGCTGCTTGACCTTCGTCGCCATCGTTGTCAAAATCAACAATGACATTATCATCTGCAAAATAATCGCCATCAACGCTGCTTGTCGATATCGCCGGTTCCCACCATTGATGCTCATCACAGTATTCAAGGACTTTGATTTCATCAATAGCTCCCCAACATTTCGTTTGCCATTCCCTTGGTCCTTCTCCAATTATCATATTCATATAGTCATACGCAGGCCTCCTACTTGGTGGGACTGCTTCAAAAATCTCGATATCATCAGTTTCCACCTTCAAAATCACTCCTCCTGTCTTTTGCATATTTTTCATCCAATGCACATTCAACACTTTCTGATGTTGGCCTTTATTGATGATTAGAGGAGACAACAATGCTGCCGCATCGCAGTTTGGAGTCCAAACTTCAAACTTGTGAATGCAATCATCACCGCCATATCTAAGGTTCATCGTCGTCGTCGCTCCTTCAGCCATGCCCTTAAGCTGCATCTGCCGCAATTCGCTACATGCCTCGCTTCTGCTGCTTTCTTCTGCTCTTTCTTTAGCATTATTTCGTCCTTTTCCGTCCACTTTTCCAGATCTTCCTCCGTTATTACTTCTTCGTTGACTTCGTTGTTTTTTGACTTCCGTTTCGAGCTGGAGTTCACAATCTCGTAAGGCATCTTTAAATGCAATAGCTTTAACTGCCAAATAGTTTAAATAGTTCTGTCCACTTCCCCCAATACTTCGCTCATTAGGCATGTCTGCTCTCGTCTTCCGCCTCGTTCAAACTGAACGAATCCTTACACAACTGCGCATTAATAGGAATTATTGTCTACACGTTCCCACAGGATGAAAATCGTTTCACATCATCAGCCTTCTCAAATAGTGTTCAGTCGCCTGCTTTGTAATCGCGGGAGATTGCACACTATTTGGAAAGGAAGAATTAAATGTTCAAGGGTACTGTCGACACTCCATCATTTAAAACTCTCCGCTTGCAGTAAAAAGATGTGCTGCACCTCTTTTGTTGTTCGTATGTGGTGAATACGTCATTGGTCCTTTTCATACCTCTATTTGTGATCATGTGCGTTTTGTTCTCCTTCAATTCCCGCCGATATGTATCGTAAATGTTCTTGTAGGCGTTATTAGAACACCCCACCTTGCTGCGCAACCTGTCCCCAAGCTTATACATTTCATCTTTCTGAACTCCCTTGCAAGAAAACTTGATGAAGTCCTCTCCTTCATCAAACACAACATAAGACTTTGCACATAGGGCAACCATATTAGAGCCTTGTGCTTCTATTTTAAACAATCCTGGGGTTCGCGCTCCGTATTTCGCTGCGGGAGTGACGAAATACTTGTGCTTCTCACTTTCATAATATTCCGCCTTGGCAGGATCAATGTTATCCTCAAAGTTTGGTCCATTCTTGAATGCGATGTAAATGCTGTCGGTGTCGGTGCTCATGAATCTATAACTGTCGGGTTGAAGTACTTCAAAGCAAAACAGGATGAATTGTCTCATTGTCATCTTTGACTTATCAAATATCACATTTGATATTTGCCGGAGTTGGTTAAAAATTATCGTTTTCTTCCTAGAGGAAATCTCTATGATATCGGTGTTGACAACCTCGTAGCTTCGGAACATAGCATGTGATGCGATTTGTCGCTCTAACTCAGAACCGCTGTTCGGAGACAATGCGGTCGCTCCATCTATAACAATTATCTTCACATCCGTATGCTTTTCCACGTCTGTGATGCACGATCCAAATGCAGAATTGCCCAACAACTTCGCCATCGTTGCAATTATCGATTTACTCCTGTCCTTGTCCCCTTCCATTCGCAATTTTGTTATCTTGTCTACAAACGGAGCGAAAATAGGAAACGGTTTGTATCGAATGAAAAGGTGAATGTTCGATACAACGAGACCCATTGACAACAACTGTCTGATCGAGTCGCAGGTCAATCCAATGTTTTCTCCAAAATAAGAGTCAATCACCATATTCCTTCCCTCAGGACCGATCTTTATACCCAATTGATTCGCCACCTTCTGCATGTATGGTCCAACATCTTTCATTTTGACGCTTGCATGCTTTATGATTGGTGCAAATTGTTCGTACTTTGATTTCAAGGCCTCAGGAGTGTATATATCCACAAATGCTAGGCCCGACACTTCTCCAGACCTTATTTTGTTTAACAACGTTCCGCATGGGATGAGGCCTGAATTATCGCTCCATGCATTCATGACACTTTCATATTCTACCCTCTTTTTGACAAAATCAACATAACGAGGATTATGACGTCGCTCTTCCATCCATCTGCATTCTGGCATTCTAACCACCTCATATCCTCGCATCCTCATCACCTCTGACTTTGCTTCATCTATCGCCACCATCTGTTCAAAAGTTAACGCTACTCTCACAGACACTGGACGCTTACTCATAACTCCGGTAGCTTGATCAACGTAGCTTTCCAGTTTGGTCGTACATCTCGTGAACGATCTTTTTGAAGTCATGTCCCTACATTTTTCCGTTCTCCGACATCCGTGATAGTAGCATCCATCAAACTCAAATATCTTCTTAATCCCTCCTGCTTTTATAACACCATCGACATATATCCTCCTTGGGGGTGACAAATCAATATTATGCTGCGCATATGCCTGTTGAATGTACTTTATCTCCAGATTGGACAACGGCATCACCCCTTCTAACACCATCAATTGATTCGGGTGTTCAATCTCCTGCATCGTGTCCAGATATTCTTCAGCAATTTTACTTGACTTTCTCACCTTGTTTCCTTCTACACGCTGGAGTATGCCACTGCCTCCATTTTCATACATGGTCGGTCTTCCTGTAAAGTGATTCAATCCAAAACTTGACAAATATAAACTGCAAGCGTCATATCCCACAACGTAGGGGTGTGTTTCTGGGTTTTCCCGCGTCATTATGATGGACTGTCCACCAACCTCAGCCTTTTTCATTAGCTTGAATAGTTTTGGATCGTTGATATAATGAATGGTTCCTGGAGGCATATATCCAGACAAGATTCGCTTAGCTACGCCAGGCAATGAATAGCAAGAGTGCAGCGGATCCACTTCATGTTGGCATAATACATCCAGATACACCTTGATAGAATTCAGGAACGGTATCACATCCATCTCATTGTAGTAAAGAAGATAATCCAACATGCATTCCCAGCCAAATGCCTCCCACTTTTCCTTTATCTTTTCATAGTTCTCCCTTCCAGTTGGGGGTCGACCTTCTAGGGATTCAATCTCCTCCCTCCGCAAATGAAACAAGTTATTTTCGCGTATAAAACTGTTTATATCTTCTTCCAATACGTTAGCGTCTCTAAGAATGCTCCAAAACTCTTCGAAGGCAGGGAGATGGTGACAGGAGAAGAGGCGATCATAATCGCTCAACCAATCATACGGCCAATAGAACTTCAGCTCCTCATTCAATCCGCCTCCATTGAAGGCCTTCATAAAGCTTCTTAAATTACCTCCGGGTCCTGTGAACTCTCGCATGTCTTTCAGAACGAAACCATAACACCCTCTTGTTGTCATGTTTGTTATTTGCACGCTTGTGTAACTGTTTCCCTTCTTTATCATGTGACAATGATCACTGTCTGTGGGATGCTTGTCTTTGGAAAATATTTCATGGAACAAGTAAGGTTTTATCAGAGGGATGTCGTATTTCCCACTATTGTACCCGAGCACGGTGACCATCTCCAAAAATCTTCTTAGATCATGCATGAGCTTTATCTCAGGCGACAATACCGTCATCTGTGTTGTTGCATCTCTGCGCAGATCGAGTGGATGCACCTCCTCCCCGCTAAGCAACAAATTTTCGGGGGAATCTTGCCTTTCATTATCGGGATATACCAGCTCTGCGGAGATGTTATCGTCACCATAACCACCATTCAACATTTCATCAATGTCATCCGCTTCCATGTCGTCCCGCGGATTGTCCAAGTTCAAGATAAGGTTACTCCTCGCAAACCATCCTTTGAGGTATTCCACCAATTCTGCGTAGTGTATGTGCAAGTTGTCATTTCTGAAAGAGGTCGCTACGCTCTTCAAATCTGAATAGAATGACGCAATCAATGTGGCGGGGTTCACGTGCGACCTCGTGATGATAACCTTCCCCTCTTTAACACTGCACCTATCACTGCTCACGAACTCCTCTCGCTCGTCGTATTCGTCTACCGACGCACAACCAAAGTTATATGCTATGACATACGACACTGGTACATTTTCTTGAACATGATTCTCGTCAGGATACATCTCGTGGAATTCTCTCCCGCGCACCACATTGCCATCGTCATCGAAGACCAACTCTTCATCCAAGTATTCGTCTATCGCTGAATTCTCCAAATCCCTCAGCTCTCGCAGCTCCGTTCGAGCGAATTCGTTCTCTGCGTAGAACTCTTTTATGTATGACAACCTCCTATCCCTTATTTCTTCTGTAGTCGTGCGTTGAAGCTTGCTTTCAAAGTCAAAAGTAGCAAACCGCTTCGAGAAGTACATATCATTCTCCTCTGGATGTAACAGCCGCTCATCCCCTTCCAAGTAGGACAACGGAGGCAGTATCTCGTCGGGCACTGCAAAACATTGCTTGATCTTTGACAGGAGCAACTGTGACGTATCAACAGACCCCTTTGCATAACAGTGTTTGCTCTTAGTGAACTTGCACTTTTGCGCATGTGTGTGAAGATTCCTCACGTAGGCAAAGTTCTTTCCGCAATTAAGACACTTCAAATTCTTGTTGATGACTCTGCTCTTGTCCAGTATCAGATAAAAATGATTTGCATGCAATATCAGCGACATGGTCTTCTTCGAATTGTAAACGAAGGAGCTCTTTGCATGACCCACCAGACTGAAAGCCACTTTACCGTCCTCACTTCTAACCATAGGTCTGTAAACGTGGATCCTGTAATGAAACAGATGTTCCAGGATTGGTATGAGCCTCACACTGACTCCGTTGAAAGTGGCTTTGCTCACGTCAGTCAAGGAGTGTGTCTTGCAATAAATGTCAAACAGCTCCTTACTTTTGATCTTTACCTCTTCGTCCACGTCACACTGGTCGTAAAGACCGCTCACCGTCTGTATGCCCCTTTCGTATGCCAACTCCATGAACGCCAAACAGTGAAAGAAGCACATTGAATCATTGGCTCCGTTGTTCCTCCTGAATCGTTTACTCAAAGAATAAACATTCTTCCCACGACCGTGCTTTCTCAAAAAGTTACCAATCTTCTTGTCATTGAGCTTGCTTTGATCCTGTTCCTGTTCCTGCCCCTGTTCCTGATCCTGATCCTGATCCCGTTCCTGATCCTGATCCTCCTCCTCATCCTCCTCCTCGTCATCCTCCTCCACAACATCATCTTCCACTTCCGCCTCTAATCGAACGAAGGGATTTTCCCTTCTTCTACTCCTAACATCATCATCTTCATCTTCATACTCGTCGTCGTCCTCTTCTTCGTAGTCATCCTCTTCATCGTCATCGTCTTCTCCTCGTCCAATAGCATTGTCGCCCAATGGGTAGATTTGCACTTTAACGTTCGTTGCCCTCACGAGAACGGTGCTCGATTCTTCAAAGGCATTCCTGACGAGAGTGAAAAAATCAGTGTTTTTAATGTCGTTGGCACATGCATCCATGTCCGACCTGTTTCGTATCTGCCAAATGTTATCCTTTTGCTGCAGAATGTCACTCCTACTACCATTGGCTCCCTGCTCATGTGATAAATGAGTGTTTGCATACCAATAAGAATACTTGCCAGTCTTGGGAGTGTGCAGAAAAAATCCAAAAGCCATCGCCATCTTGTATGGCATGTTCTGTTGATTCTCCACGTACACTTTTTGTAGTATATCGTCAATTTGATCATTAAACGGGGCCGAGCCCACCAAGTGTACGTTATATGTAAGCATCTGTCCATCGTTCCCCCTTGTGGAATGCGTCATTATAGAAGCAGCATTCTTCATGTATGCATCTTTTACCTTCTCTATAGCAGCCTTGCGCACCGAGCGAACTGCATTACCAACAATTTGATTATGCACGCCTTCGTCGCTCACGTCTATCCCTCTCCCACTCAACACTTCCCTACTATTGTTAATTACCCTATGCACATAATCCATGTAGTGTCCCTGTTTGCTGACTACCTCATCCACGTCAGTAATCCATGGCCTTGCATCGTATTTCATGTAATTCACAAACTTGTGCTGAGCCCTCAGAGTAGGCACTGCTTCTGTTGATATACCAAAGTGCCCATGTGATTGCAGCTCGTGACGTTGACATGATCTTAGATCATTAAATGAAGAGTCGCAGTAGCGACACTTGAAACTCTTCAAGCAATGTTGCGTTTGATGCAAGTATAAGTCTGTGTCATTCCTAAAGCCATTGCCGCAGAAAAAACATGCGTGTACCATGTGCTTTTCAATGATGTGGTGGTGTAGTCTCTGCCTCGACGCGTAAGTGTTATTGCATATATTGCAAGTATTTTCCGGCTTATGGTAAGCGAATGTATGCCTTGCCAAATTTGCAGCAGAATCGAAAAACACGTTAGGTATGCCGTCCATGTCGCAGGCGTTGCACACAAACGCTTCATTGGGGTGAGCGTCCCGTAAATGATCACGCACGTACCTTTTCCCCCTAGCAGGGAACACATAATTGCACAATGTACATTTGTTGTTCATTAACGCTTCTTCAGACCCAATTCTGTGCACTTGAGCTAAATGCTTTTTCAACTGTCCCTTATATTTAAACTTAGCACCACACGAAGAGCATGATCGATGGTCTTGGTTTATATGCTCTCGAAGGGCAGCCCTTGACCCTGTCGAAAACGAAGGTTCTGTACCTGACTCATTGCATTCACCACAAATCCATTTATGATTTTTATTATTATGTCCAATCAACGCGTCAAAATTATTTCCATGCCAATCGCACCGGTTGCATAAATAAGACATCGTCAGTATATACAAGTAAGATATAAAGCATTAAAAAGACTGGGAGAAAATGTACGCCAAGCCACGCCAAAGCCAACACACCAAACGAGTCATGTTCTTCGATCAGGTGCTGATTAAAATCTATATAATTTCTACAATATATTCCACATAATGCACACTCAATTGCACGGTCATCCATTCAAATGAAAATGAAAGTTTAAAATAAAATATTTAAGTATAACAAGAATTAATTAACCTACCACGTAAAACTTCGTTCGTCTTTGCTTGAAATCTTATTTTCCAATCAGGAACTGTTCTGTATCGTTACAATTCAGAACTGATGTTGAATTCGTAATTTCTCTCTGTATTTATACTTTCTGAGATGTCATTTCTAATCGGAAAGATCATGACCTCGCGCTATGAAACGGATTGTTTTACAATGTTTATGTTATGGTTTAAAACGGAACGTCCGATTAAATCGATCTCGGATAAATGCATAAATAGCAACCTCGAGCAGTTGTAAATTCAGTTGCAATTTTGTCAATTCGAGAGCGGATCTCAAAACACAGCTACGATTATGGCAAGCAGAGCGTACGGTGAACCTTCTGGCGAATACGTCCAGCTAGGAGAGGTTATTTTATACGAGGCAGCTCCGGAATTGCAAGACACTGGAACTTTCCTCCAGGACAAAATCATCACAAGAACGTATAAGTGGGTGGAGCGTAATCCTACCGAAAAGCAGCTAGATCGTGAGCAGACTGGCAGAACAACTAAGATTTCTCTGGAACAATGGAAGTCTCAATTGAATGCAGACTTTGAACAGACTGGCTTCAATAAAAATCAACATTTCCACCTGTCAATCAAAAACTGGAAGGAAATGATGGACACCTTTGCAGGGACGTATTCAAAGCTCCTCGTTGCCGGGAAAAACATCCTGCGAAGATTTCAACGACCTCTGTTGGAAGATCCGCACAACTTTCCGTGGAACGATGCAATTAAAGATTTGAAAAACACCATGGAATCAAAGGGATGGTTTGATGGTCATACTCTCCCCCTGACAGATGCCCATTACAAGGAATATGAAGATGCAAACAAAAGCAACATCAGGAATTTCATGCCTTCATGGAAGCGCGAAATTTCAATTTTCACTCACCCAGTCAGTCAACTGCAAACAAAAGACATCATCATGATGACTCTGCAAATTGGCTCTGCAGACGTGCAACGAGTTTTCAAAGAGCGATTCTTCAAAGAAATCACCAAGCGTCCTTTTACAGAAGATATGTTGACAGAAGCCCTTTTTCACTTCACAGGACAATTTCAATTGTCTGCACTTTGCCAACGTCAAGTTGAAGGTGGATATCAAACTGTGAACCTAGTGACCCCGTGCCTTGTCAAGCTGATTGACTATTATGAAAATGATCAATCAAACATTTACAGACAGACTTTGGGTCAACACTTTGCAAAGAAAGTTCAGCAAGGAGACGTCCCCACCGCGGCCAATATCAAGCAGTTGGACGGAACGCCAGAAACCGCAGCCCTACGAGAGCTACAACTGCAGAATCTGTGCACTACTTCCCCAAATCATCTTGGAGGAATAATTTGCTCTGCACCACGAATCGTCAACCAGCTGGAAATGGCGGCTAATGACTCTGGGATTGCTGCCGCATCCGCGCTTACTTTGGGAGCGAATAATAAGAGCGTCGCGGTCGTACAAGCCAGACCCTCCCGACAGTCGGCAGTGGGGAAAACGACAATTAGCCCCGAAAATTTGCGACTAATGAAAGAACAGAAGAAACGGATGCTACAACAGCAGCAGCAGAAAAATAAACCCAATCATCCTATGATGATCCTAGCTGCCAACAACTCAAGCGTAGCCACCACAGGCAACAGCAGCAGCACTGTTAGTGACGACGACAACAATGACAACAACAATGACAACAATGATGACAACAATGACAATGAGGAGGAACGCTCCGAGGAAGGAGGAAGCACTTACAGTGACGATGATGCTGGCTCGACGGTCTATCAATTAAATACGAACGAAGAAGCCTTGCGTCAACAACTGACACTTCAACACCAGCACCATCAACAACAACAACAACAAGTAGCTTTAACTAAAAGTGGACGCCCAAAACAAAAACCGGGCCCCAAGCCCGGAACAAAACGAAAGCCTGCTGCAGAGAGCACACAACCACAAGCCCAACCACAATCGGTTAAAAAACGTAGAAAGATGCTTGTGAAAGATGGACAGCTCTTGGCGGACGATGCTCCTCTAACAGACATGGTCGCGCAAGTGGTTGAGCAACAAATTGATTCGGGATACTCGCTAATAAATCCTATCGATCCAGAGCACGAAGAACAAGGAGCAGGTCAAACAGTCGACGATTACTGTGATTTCGCAAACGACTTGGATGAGTCATTCCAGCAACAACAACAACAACAACAACAGCAACAACAACAAAGCAGATCCCAACATCCAGAGCAACAATTGAAGAGAAAGAGCGCATTAAATCAGTCAATTGACTTTTAAACGACTTTTATCAACATTGATTGTTAGTTAACAGGTAATGATCTATTGAGTATCTAAAATGCCTTCATAATTAAAAACAGTTTTTATTCTGTCTCTATCTGTTTGTGAATAACATCCCGTTTCTCTCTGCGAATAACATTCCGCATTTCTCTCTTGTTTTGCAATGAACCCCTCAAATGCTGATGTAGTCGAATTGATCATCTTGCAAATATTTCCATTAGTAGCTCTTGTATTGCAAAATTTGCAATCTGGATTCTCCTTTATTCCATACCTTCCATCACTAGACACAGCATTTGTTCCAAGCTTTTCGATAATCTTAGAAAATCGACGGTGGCAACAATTCGCAAAATGATTTATGAACATTTTTGCTCCCTTTGCCGCAAATATCTTTCTCTTCAATGAAGTTTTCCCAGCTGCCAATGGACGTTTCTTTCCATTCTTCTTTTCATCATATGCAGCACTCACCCAAATGGTTGCTTCCGTATTATCCAGTTTACGTAATAATAATATTATCATGTCACGAAACACATTCGTGAGCAATTGATATCCAAAATGATGCGTGTCCATCGATATAGCCAATAGAATTCCATATTTAAGCATTAATCTGGAATCGTCACATTGACAAAACTGGGGCGCTCCCCAGCCTTGCACATAATTTTCGCAAGACATTCTCTTACTGATTAAACACTCAAAACACAGTCCCGGAGGCACATTGTTCCCATGTGGCACAGATGCTCGCTTTCTGATTTTCGGATAACATACATAAGCAACATTATGCATGCACGGCAATTGACAAACCCAATGAATTCCACATGAAATACATAATGTCGCATTTGAATCGGCAGGATTGATATTATGCAAAGGAGGTCCGCTATTGGCTGGACCGCTCTTATCAACTTTGTTAAACACTCCACTCGTACGCACTTTCTCAAAACCCGCAGCCTTTCCAAAATGAGCTGCTGCAACCATTACTGCTTCACGCTTAGCCACTGCTCTATCAATTGTTTGTCGATGTTTGAAATTCCACGTTTTGCTCAAGTAGTCATTAGCAACCGCCTCAGCCACAAACAACATATCGCCAAACGTCTCCATGGCAAAATCATCGTCAGCAACACAAGACTCCTGCTCAACGCGACGTCTACTGATTTCATCGTACCTGTTTCGTTCAAAAGCAAACAGTTCTTCTAATCTTTCCCTTGACACCTTTTCCTTCTTCATAACATTTTCTGGAGGAAAGGACGACGATCTGGTTTCCATCGTTTTCTGTAATGCAGCTTCAAATCTTTCCGATTTCGGAACATCAGGAGCTCCCTCTTTCACGCACATCCCTAGCGGAATATACACATCTCCTTGACGGAGTTCATAATCCGTTAATTTCGTACCAGATGCACTAGGTTTTACAATTCCATCCGCAGGAAGTTTCTCAAGAATATTAACCGTCCCATTCTGACACTGGTCAGTCAAGTGTGGTGTGTAATCGAAGGCGGTCGTACAATCTGGCACTGTACCTCTACAATGGAAAAAACACAGAAAATAGTTAAAGAGCCCAAAGATGGAGAAAAGGAGAAAGAAATGCGTCCATCTGCCACTAAAATCCAATTTACTTTCAAAACTGGACCATGGGCACTTTACTTTCATGAATATCTGATTGATAAACTTAAGCACGCTACTGGCAGAATGAGAAACTTCTCATTTTCAACAACAGTCAACACAGACATCATCACTCTGGAATTCAATAAGTCATTCCAAAATGTCTCTTCTGCGTTGAAGTTTCTTTACAAGAAATGTGGCGTTGAACACAAATTCATTGAGGAAACCTGTGAAGAATATGAAATGATTATTTCATCTAAAGATGACATCAACAAAGGTAATAAAAAACTTTACCTCGACCCCCTGATTATCCCGAATGATTCAAATCTGCATTCGTTGGATTTGAAACCCATGCTTGCAGTCGTGCTCAACCCTCCAGACAAGTGTGAAGTGAGTGAAGGGAAGTCGAGTTTAAAGAGCTCATCCTCAGTGTCCAAAGCGCCGGCGTCACCATCATCCTCAGCTCCTGACAAAGTCACGCTGGAATCTGCCCCTTCCACTGCATTTTCCTCTGCATTTCCCCAGAAGCTGTCATTTCCGCTCGTGCTACATGGTGAACACTGTCCTTGCAAATCATCGCTGCAGGTGCTCAAAAAATCATCATTCTCCCGTGACGAAGCCCCCGACTGTATTAAAGCATACAAGCTGTCATCCAATCTTTCAATCGGTTCGGGTGCGGCTGATGTCTTTCCCCTCGGCTGGGGACCTTGCCCTGCGCTGTCCAAAGAAATCTCTTGTGAGCTCGAGTCCGACAACTGGTTGGGAAATTTCGTTGGAAGTTGCGTGACAGACGAATCAACATTCGACTCCATCAACAGCGTTGGGTTTACACCAGTCATCAGAAGAACATCGCCTTCTTGGATATCCAAATCATTGTCATCTGCACTGCAACCGGGAGACGGAGGCAACAACAAAGACCAAGAAGGAGTGTTCGTTGAAGGAAACACAACGACTGCAGGTGGTGGTGGCGGTAGTAGTGGTAGAGTCGGTGGAGTTTGCCATGACAAACCATCACCATTAGATGTGTACAATTCTGAAATCAAAAACGGATTACTATCAGACGATGGATGCAGATCTGGTGTAAATCCTCATTTCCCGCATTTGCCTCGAGCAATTAAAAACCTTGAAGTAAAAGCAAGTCGCGCAACATTTCCGCTGCTAACCGAGTTTCGCAATAAGCTCAAACACGGGGAAAATGACCGCATCGAAGAAATTTATGCCTCACTGCTAAAGAAATACAGTCATGTATTCACTAATATCCATCCTTGTAATTACGCAAGGTTACTGGAAGAATTATACAACAAACATGCTGAAGACATGAGAGGAACAGCCAGAGTTCACATAGTAGGAGGAGGAGGAAGTCATGCGGATTTCTTATGGGCAGACGTTAACGACGCACTAAACTTCTTCAACGCCCCACTAGATGAAAGACCGTTAAAATGCCCACTCATTTTGGCATATCCAATACAGGAAATGCGTCGTTCTGTAGAAACAGCTGCTAATGGATCAATGATAGTTAGGGAAATTTATACGTTATGCAACGGAGATACTAAAACGACAATCTCCCACCTTGCTCCCACTAAACAACCATCAAGGAAAAGGAAAAAGCCCTCTACCCCGGACGATTCAAAGCCTACAGTTTTCGTGAATTCAGCTCCTACAATCCCTAGCATGGTGATGATCCCTGCCCCTCCACCGCCTCCATCGTATCCACTCGCATCACGAGAACTAATTGTTCACGAGAACGCCTTACAAGCAAACGAGGCTCGAGAAGCACTCACTCACAATCAAGAAATGGCACGACAAATGCAGACAATTGATGATGAAGAGTACATTTCTCATATTCAAAAAACCAAAAAAATCAAGTTAGATTCCCCAGATAGCGATGATGAAATTTATACTGATGATGATTAATTATATCGTCATTATTTCGTTATATTGTTCACTTAAAAGAGTTTGAAGTCATTCGTTTCAACATCTATATATATCGTTGTATACTTCATTGAACGTCTTCCTCTCTTTGATCCAATGTCCATATCGACGATCCTCCATGTTAGCAAAAAACAAAATTGCCTTCTCCGTATTTAAAAGGCTCTTTGTCACCAACTGACAACTAGGATGATTAGGCATTGATGTCGCCGACGCTCCATACGAATCTAACATTTTTCTCAACTCTGCTTTCAAATGCTTTATTAATTCTTGCAAAAATGTTCCTTTGCAAAAAGCTGCAAATGTTACCATGTCGGCATCTGTAACACGTATTTGACTATTGTTCATCCTCTTCAATTTCTCTTCCTTCAAACTTATGTGCTGCTTCACAAGTCCTTTGGAATATTCTTCATCTAATGACATCCAGTAGTGTCGAATAATGTCCTTTTCGTTAACCAATACGCCAAAATATCCCATCTTTATTGCCATCGGAAAATAATGCATGTACGTATTATTAACACTTACGACTTCTCTCATTGATGACGTCATTGCTTCAATGTGCTGGACTTTAAGTTCTGCATGCCCTTTATCGTATACCCTGTCATATTTTCGCAAAGTGCTAAATCTATTGCCATCATTCACGCTGCCCTCACATCTATAATCGGAATCGATTAAGTAATCCAATTTGCCAATTTTAAGACCCCTCAAATCACAATCACACTCTTCGTAATCTACTCCTCTCCTTACACCCTGAGCATCTATAAAATTACCAGCACCATCAGACCCATACACAAAAGGCAACTCTCCACCATCACTTCCCAACTGTCTCTTCCTCTTCTTTCTCCTCCCATTGCAACGTGCAATTGAACCTGCGTGTGCGTGATGTATCCATTGCGGGCGCGCTACAGGCTGTGTGTACGTCGATTGCATTCCTCCTCCTATGTGCAATGCTGGCTTCACCACTGGCCACACTGCCCTGTTCACACTAGAAATTTCTATTGCAGGACACCTCAAACCAAAGCACGGATCATGTCCATATCGATTATTAAACCTTCTATAATCAACGCAATTGCCATGATTACTGTATGGTCGAAGTTGATTGTCAACTTTGGCAACTTCATTCGCCATTTGCCATCCAGGAGACTGAAAATCTCTACCTCTGTTAGGCGAGTGGGATACAAGCGTCCACGCAAATTGATTCTCATTTCGATGCACCAGCCTAATGCCAAATCTCTCAGGCTTGACAAGCAGATCGTAGCTCACTCCATTAACCCCCCTCCTCGCCCTAGCTCTTACATGTCCGGCCTCAGGATGCGACACACGTTCAAAAACTTCATACTGTCCAAACCCGTCCTGAGAACCCAACCAATCTCCTTCAAAAGGCCTTTCAAGGATGCCCGTGAAATGAACAGGATGCTTTCCAAAGACATCAGGAACATCCATCGCCAGAAACGTACGCACATCATCCACCATCGAATGAAACTTTCCTCTCCAATCAGTAAACGAATGAGGCGTCAGACCATACTGCATATGCACCCTAGAATGTGCTTCTGCACACGACAGGTACAATTCTCCTCTCACCACCTCATCCACATATCTAGGAACTAAACCTCGTGCTCCCTCATCCCCTATCTCACCCTCGACTAATTCTTTAAACCTTTCAGGTTCATAACAACCGCACGTAGGCATCCGCTTGCACTTGCAACCGTCTCTCTCCCATTCTGCCTCATCCACATCAGGGTACAATTCATTACAAATATCCTTCCTGCGCAATCGTTCGGCTTCATAATTGGCTTCATAGACTGTTTCGTTATCGCCCGGCTCCACAACTAGTCCCGTTCTGATACTCGTTCCAGCCTCTTCTCTAGATCCAAAAGAATAAACAAAATTCTTCGGTTTTTCTCCCTTTTGAAAATTAACATTTCCACTTTCCATCGCCAAATGATTGAATCTAGTTTTCTCCGTGTGTGCATAATAATGTTCAGGTTCATTCTGATAAATCACTTTCCCAGATACCGAATCCACATACGCAGTCATAGAGTGTTTGGCTTCCGTATCTCTAACTCTGCCGCATGCACAAGGTTCATTAATGAGACGAATTCTCTCTATCGGCAGTTGAGCAACCTCCCATGCATGTTTGACGTCGTAAATTCTACGTATTTGATGTTTCCATTCATTATTGGCTCCTATTTGCAACGATGCAACGCTTCTCGTTTGTCTTATAAACTGTCTCAATCCCATCATTCTCCCTTTCGGTCTGATTTCTTCTAGCTTCAGCTCGTGCAGCTTATTCAAATAAGCAGATCTTGGGAATTCTTTAGGAAGATTGCTAATCATCGGTCTCAAATATAAATTATGATCCCACGGAGAGCGAACCTGTTTATTGGCAGCATGACGAGACTCTTTCTCCATACGAAGACTGTCCTCAAATCTCCTCGTTCTCCCCCACTTTTGAGGAGTTGAATCATCATTGCATGTACCAAACAGACCATGTTCTTCACTGTACACAGACCTCCATACTCCACAGTCTGCGAATAAAAGAGCTGCTTGAAACGCTTCACCCTCCACATCTTGATATTCCACTCTCCGAATTTCATTGTACCACACATTGCCCCACATGTTCTTATCATCACACAAGAAGTCCAACGCTTCAATTACGTGTTCACGAAGGCTAAGTTGCGTATGCGGAACCCTCCAATCTAGCGCCACCTGAGAATGATTGCCTTTCACATTATACCACATAATACCGTCACCCTTTTCTGCGGCAACCATCTCATCTAATGCATGTTCACACAACCATTGTCCTTGACATTTATCAACATGCTTTAAGAAACTCTTTTCCATTGTTTTATCGGTGGTTGCAAACGAGTGGCGCATCGTAGGCTTTTGTAAACAAAAAAGAAATTGCAACATTGGATGACTCATCGTATCTTGCCACGGCATATCCCATTGACTCTCATACTCTTCTCTTGGAGATGTGAATCGAGCATCTTGATCCAGCTTCACTCCATTCTCATCAGTAATTACATCGAAAATTACGCCTTCCATAATGATTTGTCTAGGCTGCGTTTCATGTCGTCTTTTCCTTACACAGCCTGCATTAGCTCCTCTCCTTACAAAAAACTCTGGGCATAATTCAAAAATTGCACCATCTTCACCGCAATCATCAATTTCCCGAAGCCTCTCCCGCAACGGTGTGTGATCTTCACGATAACCCATCTGATAAAACATACTTGGGTTCGTCGATTCGTGATTGTAATCAGTATATTTCCAGTCTTGTTCGCCCGTTCCGGCGTATCTAGCAGATTGATGCCCGCCAGCCGACCGACTCTCGAAACAAAATTATTTATTACGGCATGGCGTCGAAAACGCGATTTTTGCCCCTATTACCCAGCATGCTCTGCTCACCGTAAATGGGTCTATTGTGCATGCAACTGACAGGAAACTCGGCATTGAAAATATTCAATATGTGGAATTGGCATTCTTAAATTAGCTTACAAGCTGACGAGACTTTCTTTTGTTCTTTTGGGGACTAGGAATTTTCGCAATGATCTGTGGGATTTTAAGGGTCTCTGAAAATGCATTGTGGGATAGCTGATGACCACAAAGACCCATGGTTAGCACAGGGTCTTTAACAACAGCATGAATGCGTTCTACAGAGACTTGGGGATATTTAATGAGCATAGCCTCCAAATCTTTTCTTTTGTCCGAAGTTCCCCTTGGACGCTGACTCATCCTCTGATCAGATTGCGTTTTCTCTTAAAATTGACCAATCAGGTGCCGTCATTTCATTACTTCCGCGTTTCGCAGCTAGATTTAGGACATTTTGAGTACCCCCCAATAAAAAAATAGAGCACGCTCGAATAAATTGAATTTTTGAAAATTTCAACGGGAAAAGGATGCTTATTCATAGGACCACAAGTGTTCATGTAACCCCCTTGCCATCACCTAGGATTGAAAAATAATGGCGATTTGAATGTTTGTCTTTGGTATTTTTTCAAATAGGTAGCGGCACCCTCCCCCCAAAATGAGTTTTTTTAGCAAAATTATCAAAAATATACACATTTCCATGAATAATTCTTCCGAAATTTCCGAAATTTGCGCTTTACTTCGCCTTGACATGCAAATTTGCGACACCTCCAAACTCTGTCCTTCTTCCCTGGACCCAACATAACAGAAAAAGGCGGGAAAAGAAATCTTTAACGGTGGCGGTGTCGTCATGTTTTTGTTGGTAAAATAATTTATCGTCTCAAATAGTTGTTCACAAATCTATAAGAAGATCGTCGATTACCATTGAAGTTGAAGCAAAGTATCAAAACAACTGCCAATATTTTTAATTCCTGCGCTTGGGATATGGAGTGTGAGTGAAACCAAACTGACAGCATTGCAAACAATTCTCAAAGAAGACGATGGCATTGCATCAGGAGCGATCAAGATCACGATGAAGAAAGTTTTCCTTCTACTTCTATTTGCAGTGAGGGCATTTCAAATTTTTTCCCTCTTATCAAAAGACGATTTTGACAACGATTTCCGCTCAATTTTTACAAGAAAGAAGCCGCCTTTGCTGTGTAAAATTGTAAAATTCAATTTTGTAAAAAATTATGAAATCTATGAGAAACTTTTACCCCAGGTAGAACTGGGGTCAAGTTTGTTGTAAAAGTTAGCGCACGAGTTTATAAGAAAATAGAAATTTGGGCCAGTTGTGAAAGTAATAATTTTGAGTGGCTACTCAAAGTTTACCTGTGCCCTCGTGAACATTTCAAATCAAAGGTTTTTGATGCCTTTCCAATATTTAGACGTATAATAATCTTCATGTTTACTACCTGTGCCCCATGAACATTTCGAGACGATGTTTTTGAAGACTTTCTAATGTTTAGACTTTTCTCAAGTACCTTCCGAGCCCCTTCAGAGCAACATGATACAATAACCAAGTGAAAATAAAGTAAAAATATCCCAAGGACTTCCTGTATCATAAATAGTTTCTTCCCAGAACACGTATTTTTTATAAGAAAGGGTAAAAAACTCAACTCTCAGATCGCCAAAAAATTGCAAAACTCCAGCACTGTGAAAATATAAATAAATAAACAATTTATTTTTTTAAGATTAAGGAAATCCTTGACATATCTTTATTTTATTTTCACTTGTTTCCTGTAATGCTTAGCATTGGAGAGACTTTAAAAACCTTGTTTTGAAATGTTCGCGAGGGCACAAGTAAGGAACATGAAGATTGTTATGGAACCTCTAACAAACTCAGAGTACTGAAATTCTTTTAAGGAGCTTTCAGCACTGACCCAATTCTTAGTTTCTTATGAAAAAGTATGTGTACAACAGTTTTTAATACTATTTGGCGATCTGAGGGTTGCGTTTCTTAAAAGCAGCTTCTTACAAAAAGAATACATGTAATGCAATTGTTGGTAATTGTTGTCTGTGAAATTCATTTTGTTTTTACAACTCCAACCAACCTTTTGATACAGGGATAGACTTTTGATTTTAGTTGGCAAAATTCTTGTATATTCTCTCTTGTCGTGACATAGGATCAGGCAGTCAATGCAAAACATTGTTCATGGCGTGTTTCTTTCAATGATGTGGATGCTTTGAAGAAGATGTTGCCAAGTCCAAGACGCGCTTTCAAATTTTAATAAAAATGCTGTCAAGCTCTTCCAGTCAGCATGCATTCCATTTAAACGAGATTATTCTTTTCCTTTCCCCATTTTTAAAGAAACATTTGAGACGATAAATGATTTTACCAACAAAAAACATGACGACACCGCCACTGTTAAAGATTTCTTTTCCCGCCTTTTCCTGTTTTGTTGGGTCCAGACCAGAGAGAGGCATAAGTTGTCATCCAGGAAAGAAGGACAGAGTTTGGAGGTGTCGCAAATTCGCAAGTCAAGGCGAAGTAAAGCGCAAATTTTGGAAATTTCGGAAGAATTATTCATGGAAATATGTATATTTTTTATAATTTTGCTAAGCAACTTATTTTTAGGGGGAGGGCGAGCAGGATGCCGCTACCTGTTTGAAAAAATACCAAAGACAAACATTCAAATCGCCGTAATTTTTCAATCTTAGGTGATGGCAAGGGGGTTACATGAAAACTTGTGGTCCTATGTATAAGCTTCCTTTTCCCGTTAAAATTTTCAAAAAATTCAATTTATTCGAGCGTGCAATATTTTTTATTGGGGGTCACCCAGAATGGCCTAAATCTAGCTGCGAAACGCGGAAGTAACGAAATGACGGCACCTGATTGGTCAATTTTAAGAGAAAACGCAATCTGATCAGAGGATGATTCAGCGTCCCAGGGGAACTTCGGACAAAAGAAAAGATTTGGAGGCTATGCTTATTTAAAGTGTGTAATATTTTTTCTCGGATATCAGTAATTTGTCCAGTGAATTTGAGGAGATAATCGATTGTTTCTTGATCCTCACATAAGTACAAATCATCAGGGGTAAGTTGTTTCGTGATAATTTGCAAAAATTTGATTCAGAAAATCATCTTCAATGAATTCCTCATTACAAATTTGACAGACCCGATCTTCCCTATTAATTTTAGGGGATTGTCTGCGGCCTGTCTCCAATCGCAAGACGATGGTCGCTGAGTCGAAGTTTACTAGTAATCACCCTTAGTTTTTGGTTTGTTATGTTTTATTAAATATGGCTCCAGCGTGATGCCTTTTCTATATGGAAGAGGAACTCCCCTTTTTTGAAGAGGACATTTCTCTCTTGTCCAATATCTATTATAGTTGGTTTTATTGCTAAACTTGAACATGCTCTTGGTGCAGGAGTGAAAGTCTTCTAGATTTAGATTTCGCGTAACATTCTCGATATGCGTATTACAATTTAGATCGGATGGAAGTTCCAAATTCATTAAATAAGCTTGGTAAATAAGATTATCCTCTGGTGCTTTTTTGACGTGACCAAAAAAAGACTTAATCCTATTTTCAACATTTAACTTAAGAGGGTACCTGCCCAGTTCTCCTCTCACGAGAATGTTTGTCGTGGATCTATTAACACCCAACAGACGTTTGCAAAAGTTTAGATGAACCCTCTCCGTATCACACTTGTCCCATTAGTCAAAACTGAAATAGTTATATGTCCCCCATATTTCAGAACCCTACAGCAGGATAGGAGTTACTACACTGTCAAAAAGCTTCAGAGCTGCTTTGATAGGCAGTCGTTTAATAGGGAATCTATTATTAAGAGCGTACGAGAAGAATAATAGAGAAGGATGCGTGCTATACTGATATCAAACAGTTTAGGCGCAGAAACAATTGGTAAATCCTTTAAGCTTGGTACTCACTGCGCGTTTAAGTGCGTTAAAGTGCGTTTATCCGAGCGCGTTTAAGTTAAACCCTCAGTGAGTATGATGTGGGCGTTTATTTTTCAGGATTTAAACACACTTAAACGCACTTAAACCCTCAAAAAAGTTAAACGCGCGGATCAAAAAATTTTGATCTTGGCGTTTAAAGTTCAAAAGCGCCGAAATATGCAACAGATTATCGCATTGAAATTGATATTGTGTTGTCCGTTTTGGTGCGTCAGAATAACTTTTTCAGTAAGAAAATTACTTAGTTTGGTCGTTTTCCCCGGTTTTTCCCTCTTTTTCGTGATTCATGTCTTTTTCATGATTGTTGCCTCCCACTGCTGTCTTTTCTGACTGATTCTAGTACCCACATTTTTTTATTCATATCTCCTAACTTGTTTTCTTCTTGCAATGTTTGAAATTCTCCTCAAACGATGTAGTCTGATAAGAAATAGTACTCTTTTCCTAAACTTTTCTCAGGCGATCCTTCTTGAAACTACGTATTGGCGTTAATGTTGGCGTTTATGTTCTGGCAGTGAGTATGATATTGGATCTTATCCAAGATTTTAAACGCACTTAAACGCGCAAAGATAAACGCACCTAAACGCACTTAAACCCTCAGTGAGTACCCAGCTTTAGTTTATAACGACTATTGAGTGCAAAGATTGCTCTGTTAGCTTTGCTTCTAAGAAGTTGTAGTGTTTGTTTAAAGGAGCATGCTGCATCTAGCGTGATGCCAAGGTAAGTGAATTCAGTAACTTCTTGGAGTTCTGTGTTATCAATGGAGAATTTATGCTTACATTTTGAGCAATTTTTGTAAAATTTCATGCATTTAGATTTCGAATTTTTTATTGAAAGTTTCCACTTATTGTAATATTGATGCAATGTATCAAGACAATTTTTGAGTCCTGTATGTGTTGAGGAAAGAATGATGATGTCGTCTGCATATAGAAGACACATGATTGATTCGTTTTAAAACTGTAATGGAGCAGTGTTTTCATTGTTAAGATCAGAAAAAGGGGGGGGGGTGTAGTACCACCAATCGAGGTAATTTATGAGACCAAGTAATTCTGCTTAATTTGAGGTCATAGAATTTCGATGTAATTTTTATGAGAGAGGGGCCGTTTTTCGAGAAACATGTAATTTTTTATAAGAAACTGCCCATACTCAATTCTCAGATCGCCAAAAAATTAAGAAACTCCAGTACTGGGAAAATATAGGTTAACAAACTATTTATTTTGGATAAAGGAAATCCTTAAACTATTTTCAATTTATTCTCATTTGTAACCTGTATCATCTTTTGATTACGTATTTATTTACCTTGTTTTGATCTTTGTCTTGTTTTCTTGTCTTGTTTTCTTCTCTGTTCCCTCTTGTGTGCAACTGATGTGTGGAACTGAACGAGCATACGAGTCAAATCTTTGTATAAAGCACAGGGAAACCCGCAAATCTTCCATTTCCACTCTTATGATATCGCCGTATTCCGATCACATGACTGAAAACAAGGCGTTCGAGATAACTTTTCGAGTACCTTCACGAAAATAAAAATGGATATTCGACTAATAAAGATACAGAGCTGGTTTTACCACGAATCAATTCGAGAGGCCCCACTTCACATTTCTTTTTCTGCATTTGGTTAAAATCTCATCAGGGATCAGCGTTACATCGAATTTCTTTCCTTCGAAAATTGGCCTATGTTCAAGAATTTCTCAGGAACGCTACAAATAAGATATAGCTCTCAAAATTTCACGTTACGTGAATTATGTCCAGGAATAACTTTTTCGTGCGATGTTCGAAAATCCTAGTAGACAGGGTTCTTTCTCAAAAAAACTGGCAAAGTCACTAAATTGACTATGGAGATTTCAAATCCAAGATGGGTCAAAAAATTTTTTGACCGGAAGTCAACTTTTTTGGTGACGTCATCAACTTTGAGAAAATGCACTTATAACCGCTCTAAATTTTTTCTCGTAACTACTTCTGCCAAACAAATTGCATATTTGAATAGCACACAGTCAGCTTTTGAATGATGTATAGATTTACTATTTTTGCTCATATTTGATTTATAGGTATGACGTCATCATTCATTTGTGACGTCATCCATGTTTATGAATAAGTAGCAATACCGGGTGCGCCAAAATAAATTGTGCACTTTTGGCAGGCCACGATAAATCGTACACAAGACCGATTTTGAAAATTTATGACTTGTTCTTTAGCAGAAGGCCTGAATTAGATTCTAGGATATTTTGCAAATTTTTCTGTTTTCAGTTTTTAGAGCTACAAGCGAGTTTCTTAAAATTTTTGTTTTCGAAAACACTGAAAACGATCAAAAAACGTCGATCAAGCTTTCTAAAGAATCGACATGAATGGACAAAGTGAAAACTTTTTTGTGGTGATTTGGGATTTAGAAATCGACTAATTGTAAGCTGCTGTACGAGAGTTTGTACTATCTTGTGAGAAATGTAATAATATTTTCAAGAATATAAAGAAATTTCTTCTCTTTTGTAATGTCATTGAATTTATGCTTTGCTGCAGGCTGTGTTCCTGTATCAAGTATCAAGGGGGTTAAAAGACAAGCGAGGAAGAGTCATGGGGCCAGCAAGCATGGAGTTTTGATACATTTTTGATTGGGGCGGCACTTTATTGCAACTACTGCAGAATTTCGCAACAAGCCAATCTTTGAAATAACAATCGTGCTGAAGTTTACAATGATCAATTTCCAAATCCCCAAATCACGCTGAAAACATTTTCTTTTTTGTCCATTCATGATGAGTCTTTAGAAAATTTGATCAACGTTTTTTGATCGTTTTCAGTGTTTTCGAAAATGAAAATTTTAAGAAACTCATCTCTAGTTTTAAAAATTGAAAATGGAAAAAATTGCAAAAAGTCCTAGAATTTAATTCAGGCTTTCTGCTAAAGATTAAGTCACAAATCTTCAAAATCAATCCAGTGTACGATTTACCGTGGCCTGGCAAAAATGCATAGTTTATTTTGGCGCACCCGGTAGTACAGAAGATTGTTGTGATAAAAACATGATACTTGGTGAATATAAGCAGTTTGACAAACTGAAAAATATTGGATATAGAGCCACTTCAAAATATGTCCCCAAATGCTATTTTTAGACAGGGGTACTAGAGACAAATCCCCCAAAGTGAAAAGCTGCTGTACTTGGTATTCTTAGCAAATTTGATACGCTGAAAAATATGGAATACACGCCCCCCTCCTCCCCCCCCCCCGCTGAAGTAGCAATAGTACAGCAGATTTTTGTGATAAAAGCATGATAATCGAGGCAGTTTGACAAGCTGAAAAATATTGGATACAGCGGGTATCCTCAAATAAGAAACTACTTTTTAAATTGAGGCCTCAGAGAGTTTTTTAATTAAAGAGACCTTTTCATGATCAGGGTCAAAGTTTCTTATGCATAGGTAATCAAGTTAAGTCAAGTGAAGGCATATGACAGTACCATACATGCGTGTGTATTTAACCTTGATGGTACATTTTACCATGTTACGTTGTTGTGGTGTGAATCTTTAATTTTGAAAATGTTTATTCTGTTTTGAGAATACTACATTCTACCACAGTCATTTATGGGAATATCTTTTGGCATTCAGGAACAAACTATAGCAATCCTGAAAATAAGAAACATTTAAATTTCAGACCTAAAATTGTATCTTATTAAAGGAGCCTTTTTTGAAGAAAATGAGGCCTGTTTCGTATTCAAGGGGGTTTCTTATTTGCGGGTACTTACTTTATAGAGCCACTTCAAAAATGCCCCCCAATGCTATTGTTAGACAAGGATACTAGAGACAAATCCCCCAAAGTGAACAGCTGCTGTAACTAACTTCGGAACTGGAAAAGATTTATTCTATGATTCAAAGCTCTATCATAGAACATCCAGACAGGGGACAGTAGCTGGAATCAGATGAAACAAATGCCCTCATTAACTGCTGCAGTTTTTCAGAGCCCATGTAACGTGATATTCGAGCAAGAGCATGGAGTTTTTAGCCAGCTTTTTTACAGAGAGACTTGACATGTTGTTTGAAAGAAAGTAATTGATCGAAAGTTAAACGGAGAATAATCTCCTCAGTGCTTTCTTCCACACAAGGCCTCGCCTACTTTGATTGATATTTCATTATTTCCTTTTGCACCAAAAATCATTAAATGGCATTTGTCTTCATTTAGCTTCATACCATTGTTTGGAAAACATCCAGTTATTTAAGAGCTTCATCCTCTAATTGCATGGTGACATTTTCGATTTTAGGACCACACGCATAAATAGTTGTGTTGTCTGCATAATTACAGATTTCGGTCTCCTCCAGGAACACAAAAAGGTGATTCAGGTATATGTTAAAAAGGGGGTCCCAAGATCGAACATTGCGGTACTCCCAGGATGGTTTCTGTCTATGTGCTGAATGAATCAATGACATTTACCCTCTGCTTCCTGTCAGTGATTTAGCTATTCATAAGCAGCAAGGCAGATCTACTGAAGCCATATGTATTCAGTTTTGCAAACAATAATTCATGATTTATACAATCGAAGGCCGTCCAAAGGTCCGTCAAGACAGCCCCTCGTAGACCCCGCTGTCCATTGTCTTCTTGTAGGCTTCCACTGGACGTAGATGATGCAATAGCGTAGCCAGGGGGGGCAAGGGGGGGGGCGGCCGCCCCCCAATCATCGGCAAAGGTGGTTTTCGTGATTCGTCCAAATCCGTTGAAAAACTGAAGGTTGTATTTACCGCAAACAGTTGTCGCAGCGCTGTTTGTAAATGTCAAACAGGGACAAGGAAGTCAATCCCTTTAACTAATGAATGGCATCTTCGCATCGTTTAAGTCAACAAGGATAGTAAACATTTTTGCTCGCTTCGCTCACAATTCCAAACATCTATCATAGCATGTCTCGTATAACATCATACTACCGCTTGGATTGTTATCACGTCCAGGCATTGCAGCTTTCTTAGAATCACTGAACCCGACTTAGGCACCCCTTTAACTGTGTATGTGTATTGCATCTATTTGGGAAAAAACATAAATCAAATTAAGTGCTTCTCAGAAATTTCTGCTCGCTTCGCTCGCACTTCTATGTGTATTTACACTTTTCGTCTTTGGCAACATGCTGCCACTTGTTTACTTCGGGTCTACTTCATCGCGATTTCTACACTCCCAGATGCATCTAGCATTTATTTATGCCTTCCTTAATTTTTATCGACAGTGCCCTTCTTTTCGAAAATGCCATGAAAGTCAATGTGCGCTTCTCAAAAATTTCTTCGGAAACCGAAGAGAAAATAGCTGGGTATAGGTTGGGAAAGAATTTTCCGATAAATTTCAAATCTTGGCACTGGCAAGTATGATATTGGGAGACGCATTCTAAGCCAAAGTAAAGGATCTTTTTCAAAAACTTTCCTCGTGCTCTGATTCACACAATAACCGTCACAAAATGATCAAGGCTTCCTTGTCGCAAAAGGCAAGCATGGGCATGATATTGGGAGATGCATTCTAAGCCAAAGTAAAGGGTCTTTCTTCAAAAATTTACTCGTGCTCTGATTCATAGGATAACTGTTACAAAACGATCAAGGTTTCCTTGTCGCTGAAGGCAAGCATGATAATGGGAGATGAATTCTAAGCCACATTAAAGGGCGTGGCCACAAACATTTTCCTGGGGGCTTCGCCCCCAGGCCCTCTCGTTGTCATACCCCCACTTTATTCATCCTGGCCACACCGCTGCAATCGCTTTGTTTCTTATGCTCACTAAACGTCACCATTCAATTGCACGAGCATTTGCTGTTTTTCTAGCGTGTTGATAAGAGACGACAGACGAATAAAAATTGAAGTTGGCGAACGATGGTATAATTCCTGCTTCATGGGCCCAAACCCTTAGCATTCTTCGTTGGCCCTCGATGGGTCAATCAACCCTTCTGCTGACAAGTGTTCCAATCAATCTGCCACGCATGACATGGGTATTCTGATGTTAGCAGTAACATTAGAGTCTGTCATTGATTGCTTTTTAAAATGGCATCGAAAGTTTAATGAACCTATTTCATCTGCTTGTTTTGTTCAGGCATATTCTTGTTTTTGTCCTGGGAGTAGGCAACTCCAAGTACCTAAATTTTCATCTGCAACTTTAATGAACTTAGCCCTTTTATTCTTCGATTCTGGGTGACTTTGTCTAAAAGAGGGTGTTTCCGGCATTCTAAAGGGCGTGGCCCCCGAAAATTCTCCGGGGGCAAGCCCCCGGACCCCAATTGTTGCTCGCTTCGCTCGCATCTTGCCCCCCCAAAGACAGGACCCTGGCTACGCCACTGAGATGATGCAAATGTGCCAATACCAGACTTCCCTGTACCTCCATGTACAAATGTAATGGAGACTGCTGCGCCTTTCTTAGGCCTCTCACCGTAGTTTAGCAACCCTTTTCCTTCAATGGATAGCCTTTCGTATTCAGTTTTCAAATGAACCAACTCAGCTGGCTAGTGCAGACTGCCTTCGTAGAACAAATTTTGTGTAACTTCAGATTGCAAAGTTCAATAGTTACGTCAATTTTTTGGTTTGGGGGATTATTCCCAAGTGCCGCAGTCTAAATAAAGCATTGAGGAACATTTAGGAATGGCCGTATGCTCCATATTTCTCAGCGTGTAAAACGTGCCAGGACTACGAAGTAATGTATCTATCCGTCGTGTTTTTATCAATTACGGCAGTTTTTCATTTTGGGGAATTAGACTTGAGCCCCTGTCTAAAAATAGCTTGGGGGGGATGGGATTTTGGAATGGCCGTGTATTCCACGTTTTTCAGCGTGTCAAATTTGCTAAGAACATCATTTTTTCATTCATCATTTTAAATTCTTTAAACAGGGTTAAATATACAGTTAAATACTGATTTCCAAATTGCCCTGTAAATTAATAACAAAATAAAGATATCTAATCAAAATTTACAAGTAACGATAAAGATGAAAATAAAACTGGTATGTAAATAAGGAGTTCAACCGAAAAGATTACTGGCTGGTTTTATATGCAGCTTTGAATCGATTTAAGGTCGACGCTGTCTTGACATCAGCGTTAAGGCTATTCCATAATCGTGCTCCTCTATAAGCAAAGCACCGTTGACCACTGGACGTTTTTAGGAAAGGCAGCTTCAGGTCTGTATTTGTATTTCGAAGCACTCTAATACTATTATCCGACAACCTCTCGAACAAAGTTGCAAGGTAATTGGGAGCTTCCTCATTAATTGACCTGTACACCATCCTGGCGGTTTCCATGTCACTAAGTTCTCTGACCGTTTGCCATTCTAGTTAAGAATACCAAGTATTGTATTTATTCGTCACTTTGCTTATTAGTAACAGCAGTTTTTCTCTTTGGGGGACTGGGCTCTAGTACCCCTGTCTAAAAATAGCATTTGGGGGCATATTTTGAAGTGGCTCTATATCCAATATTTTTCAGCTTGTCCAACCGCATATGTTCACCAAGTATCATGCTTTTATCACAACAAGCTGCTGTACTATTGCTACTTATTCATAAACATGGATGACGTCACAAATGAATGATGACGTCATACCTATAAATCAAATGCGAGCAAAAATAGTAAATCTATACATCATTCGAAAGCTCTGACTGTGTGCTATTTAAATATGCAATTTGTTTGGCAGTAGTAGTTACGAGAAAAAATTTAGAGCGGTTATAAGTACATTTTCTCGAAGTTGATGACGTCACTAAAAAAGTTGACTTCCGGTCAAAATTTTTTTGGCCCATCTTGGATTTGAAATCTCCATAGTCAATTTAGTGAAAATACAAAATGAAATTTGAGGTTAGCTACTTTGCCAGTTTTTTTGAGAAAAAACCCTGTCTATAGAAATGAAAGCCTCATTTTCGTTTGTCTTCGCGAGCGGCGAATTCGCGCGTTGCGTTCAAAAGGCACAAAGAAGGAGATGGAGGGGCGAGATGTCTTGTCATTCTTCCAGCATTTCACTTCGCCGATTATGCATTCATGAATGCTTTGCTTCAACGTCTTATCTTGGAAATGATACTGCCATTGTTCAGTTTGTGGAAAGTTAATTTAGAATTTGGTGCTAACGCGACAATGCTCTTTCAATGAAAAGCAGTTATTGCCCGACACTGCTAGAGAGTGCTAGCTAGGCCCGCTGCTAAATACGAGTGCCGAGAGACCGTGGATCGGTTGAAGAACAACCTTCCATCAGCCATATTCAGTAAAAAGGAAGGATATTGTTCGCACTGCAGCAAATAAGGGGAACGTTGTCTTTCAAGCTGCAATCTTTGTTACAGCCACAGGGCTGCCAGATGCCTGAGCAATACTGTATTGACAGATTCTCACTTGTGGAACACTTTTTTGGGAACATACTTGCAACACAATATCCCAATTGGGGCAATTGATACCAGAATGTATTATGTGTGGCTCTGGCCTGGGGGGAGGTAGAGTGACTTAAGGATGGAATTGCCCGAATTTGCTTTCAGACCCAACTTTTTATGATGATGCTTGATGGAAAACTACCAATTTTTAACAATTGTTCTGTCAATTTCAGCCAATAATCCTACCCATGTTTCAGCAAAATCTGCTAAAAAAGATCCTTGTAGGAGAATGTTGGGTCAGAAAACCCACCTGTATGAGTGGCACATACCTGTACCCTCAACATGTTAATATGTACCTCCATCCAGGGATCTAGGAAAAAGAAATTCCTAACTTGTTTCAGAGAATTTTTTGTTAAACCCTCTTTCTGTGAACATTTAGCAAAATAAGAATTTCAAAGCCTTAGGAACATCCGGTATGAGAATAATTATTTATCACAAGATCTTGTAACTTACTCTTTTTGAAAAATTTTCAATAAAAACATTGCCCCCAAAGCAGAATATTCTAATAACAAGAATCATTGGAGCTCCCACCCAGGGGGCTTCACTGGAATCATTATGAAATTCACAACAAAGTCTATTGTATATAAACAAGGGCTAATCGTTTTACTACTCTTGTCCCTGAAATCTTGCACTGAGGTTCTTTGGTGCACACAACAAAGTTTCCAATCAAGCAAGGGGGCAGATTCTTTGGGTTAGGGGTGCCTCTCAGACTGTTACCATTCTGGCATTCTGTTGGCAAAAAGTTGAATTATACGCTCCAATTACAGTACAATCATTTTCTTAAGAAACCTTGGTAAGAAAGTCTTATGAGAAACTTTCAACTTTTGGTATAGGAAAAATCACTAGGTAAGTTGAGAAAAGAATCCCCATTTGGAAGACCATGACTGCTCCCTTGAATATCAAAGCAATAAGAATGAAAGCTGTCTTGTTTTATTGCCAATATGCTCAATTAGGCTCTGCAATTTGCCGGGCTTTTATTGCCATTCATTCCTGTGGATGTGGGAGATTTGTTGCAGAGAGCCCCTTCAAAAGGTGTTGTGGCGCAGTGGTGTAATCCTCTGACTTTGCAGCCAGAACAGTCAGGCGGAGTGGGTTCGATACCCGGTAGGACCCCATCACTTGAGCGTCATGACAGGGGTCGCGGACTCGATTAGGTCTGCTCTATTTCTGCGATCCCAGCGCTTGGCGCTGAAAAACGCAACTTCACCTTCACCTTCACCTTCAAAAGACCTTCAAAAAAGAGTGAAAAAAATGAGCAAATTTTCCTTGGTTTTCCTTCTTAAAAATGATGACACTCACATGTATTCATGTATTTTGTCCTCTTGGAAGGGTGGAATCCCCCTGAATAGGTTAGTGATACCAGGGGGAGACTCATTCATTCTCCCAAGAGCATGTCTCCACACATGTGCTAAAGTGTGCAGAAGTCATTGCTGTAAGGCCCATGTAAGGCAGAGATGTTGGGGAAATTTTCTCATGATTTTGGGCACGTTTTGAAAGTTTCTTTAGAAGAGTTTCCCCTGGATATTATTTGGGCATAAGTAAAAGGTTGAGAAGTCCCATTTCAGAATTAACATATTCAAAATGTGTAGAATATCCCAGCAAAGCAGGATGTATATTATTTACAGAAGAAACTTTTCAACACCATTGTATACAGTCAAGCGTCTGTAAATAGGTGGCATTCAAAGCTGCAACAAAATAACTAAAACTGCTTCCTGTTGTTTGTTCAGGGTACTGTGGCCTTTTATATTCTGAATGTTATGTACTGCACCTGTGCTTTTATCATTGTATACCAAGCAGCTAATTGAAGCAAAAAATAATATGAGAATTTCAGCAGTTTATTGAAATTAATAGCTCTTGCTAATATCTACTGACTTCACAACAACTGCTAACAGGGGCGGACTGGCTAGTCGGGCTACCGGGCTGGGGCCCGAAGGGCCCCCATCAGCAAGGGCCCTCTTGGGCCCCTTCCATACTTCAAAAATATGCTTTCAGATGGCTGTTTTTGGCTCAATTTTACAACTTGCAAAGCAACCAAATGAAAGCAATGAAAGTGGTTATGAAGGGCCCTGTAATAATTCTTTCAACAGTGAATTTTTGGTAACCTAAAAATGTCCAAAGAATGCAACTAGGCCTCGATGAACTGAATTACTTTCGACTGGCACTGGCAGACGAACAAGTTCTGAGAAACTTGCGATGTAGAAAACGGAATGCTTCAGGCCTAAGGGGCCCAATAGAGACATGGTCGAGGTTCGAGGAAAGCAGGAGTCCTTCTCACTTTACCTAACTTTACCTGCTATAGAAAGCAAAATTTTTTTGACTTCTCTCTTCGCAGGTTACTAGCAAATGCTCTAATCCAGCCCCACTTTGACTATGCATGCAGTGCATGGTTTCCATTGATTAATAAAAGGCTAACCAAAAAAATTCAAACAGCTCAAAGAGGGGTACTTCGGGGGGGGTCCCAATACCGCAATACCGCACGAAAAAGACACCAAATACCGCAATACCGCATCAAAAAATAGCAAAATACCGCAAAACGCTGGAAAACTAAAAACAACGCTGTCAATACGGTATACAGGTCTGTTGTAGCAGTTTGATTCCGACCTAAATCCACTTTCCTTCTCAGAATTTGTTGTTTGGTCCATCAGATCGTAGTTAGACGTTTTACAGACAAAAGTGTGACGTGAGAACGACAGGAAAAGTTTCATTGGTGTGCTTTCAGTAAAATTGCATTGACGGCAGAAATTACGAATACATAGAAAATATCATTGTTTTGAATATCAATTCTGCTACATAAGGGATGACTTTTTCGCGAATACGAGATAAAAAGTTTACCCTGGCTGAAGCTTTTTTGTACAAATTTTCCAAATGTAGATGAAGGTTCAGATGGTTATCGAAATCTACACCAAGGTACTTGGATGATTTTGTCTCATTAATAGTTTGATTGTAGATTTTAATGTCCACGTTTGGCAGTTTGGGCAACTTTTGATGTGATCCATACAGCACAAATTCAGTTTTACCTTTTTTCAAGTTAATGAACAAGTTATTTTCATCAAGCCAGTCTGCAACTTTCTTCAGTTCACTGTTAAGTAAATGTTCTATTTCATTTGACTTCTTTCTTCCATAATATAAAACAGTATCGTCGGCATATAATATAATGCCAGCATCACTGACTGTCAGTGAGCGGAATATGGATGTCGTTGATTATCAGCCCAAAGAGAAGGGATCCCAGGATGGATCCTTGTGGGACAGCACATATAACGTTTTCTTCGCATGAGCTGGTGCTATCAAAATATTTCTTATTGTTTCCTATAAAAGAGATAATCACCTATCCATTGTAATTCCACATCATCTATTCCATAACTTGGCAATTTTTCCAGCAAGGTTGCATGACGTACTGTGTCGGAGGCTTTACGGAGGTCAATATAGACAGCACCACTAAGTAGCCCTTTTTCAACGTTCTGTCTAAACTTTTCTGACAGAAAGGTCACTGCATGTTGCGTAGATGTTCCTTGTCTAAACCCAAACTGATGTGGGCACAACAGGCCGTTCGATTCAAGGTGCTGGGACAGTTGATTATAAATGATCTGATAACTTTTGATAGAGCAGGAATTACCATGATAGGCGTATAGTTGTCCAACCTAGATAATGACCAAACTAGATAATGATTACACTGTTGAAGCAATATTGAAGGATTTATCGAAAGCTTTCGACAGTATCCCGCATGATTTGCTTATAGCAAAACTCTATGCGTATCGTTTCGATGCAAATTCTCTGGTCTTTATTTATTCCTATTTAAAACGGCGCAGACAATCGGTTCGAATAAACAATGTTTGCAGCAACTATCAATCTGTTTTATCAGGGGTTCCTCAAGGATCCGTCTTAGGCCCTATTTTTTTCAACTTCTATATCAATGACCTGTTTCATTTCATCAAAGAAGCATCTCTTGTCAATTACGCAGATGATAATACTTTAACTTATTTTTCCAATAGTCTCCCACAACTAATTGACGTGTTCGAAAAGGAGGCATGCATTGCTCTCACATGGCTCGATCGAAATGAAATGATCGCTAACCCAGAAAAATTCCACGCACTTCTCGTTAAAAAAGATCAATCGGACACCACTGGGCATAGCATTTCTATTCAAGGGAAAAAGATTAAATCTGAAGCTTCAGTAAAGTTGCTTGGTGTAGATCTCGACCATAAACTAAACTTTGACCTCCACATATCTGATCTTTGCAAAAAAGCAGCCACCCAGCTAAATGTACTAAAACGACTGAAATCATTTCTTGGCTTTGCGGAGAAAAAGGTACTCGTCCAAAGCTTTGTCTTTTCTAACTTTAACTACTGCCCTTTAGTATGGTTTTTCTCATCCTCTAGATCTATGGATAAGATCGAAAAAATACAGGAGAGAGCACTTCGATCTCTTTATGATGACCATAATTCTTCTTATGAAGAACTACTTGGAACTAATCAGAAAAATGCACAATGCATGTAAATAGGCTTAGATACCTCTGCATTGAGATTTTCAAAACTGTAAACTAGCTAAATCCTGCATTCATGCAAAATATTTTCGAAACAAGAACCTCCAATCGACCTTCACGTCGTCAAAATGATTTGCAGCACTATAGGCCCAACCAAACAACGTTCGGTTCAAGTAGTCTCAGGTCTTTTGGGCCGCAGATCTGGAATCGTCTGCCAGATGATATAAAATCGGCAGAAAATCTGGTCCAATTCAAAAGGCTAATCAAGAGCTGGGATGGGGCCACCTGCAGATGCAATGTATGCCTTCGAAATTAATCCTGTATATGATTTATCTAAAACATTTATTAATTTGTATTAAATAATAGAATTAGACTAGTTGCTATTGTAGCTAAAATTTTTCGATTTAAAATAAGAGATACACGCACGCGCACACACAGTAATTGAAAAATGGAGGAAGTGTTTGGATTCATCTGGAATAGTGGGGACTATATTGATGGATTTGTCAAAAGCGTTTGACTGCTTGCCTCATGATCTTCTAATTGCTAAGCTGGAGGCCTATGGATTCAGTGTAAATAGCCTGTGCTTGATCTATAGCTATCTAAAAAATAGGATGCAAAGGGTTAAAATTGGATTGGTAAAGAGCTCACAACAAATCGTTAGAGCGGGAATCCCACAGGGTTCTGTTTTGGGACCAGTATTATTTAATATATTCATCAATGACATCTTTCTCTTAAAATTAGACTCAGACTTGTGCAATTTTGCAGATGATACCACACTCTATGCGTGTGGCTGTAGTCTGGACGAAATTGTCCTAAGGCTGGAAAATGACCTTAGCGCACTTATAGAATGGTTTTTTGAAAACGGAATGGTAGCAAACCCTGGCAAATTTCAAGTGATGTTTCTTGGATTGAAAGAAAAAAATACCTTGCGTCTCAATATCAATGATAACAAAATACTAACTACGAATAAGGTTAAATTGTTGGGCATAGAGATTGACAACGCGTTGACTTTCACTGCCCATATACAAAATTTGTGCTCCAAGGTAAATAGAAAGATAAATGCCTTCTCAAGGCTAAATACTTATATCTCAAGACCACAGGCCATGTTAATATGTAATGCCGTAATACTGTCCAATTTCAACTATTGCCCGTTGATCTGGCTTCTTTCTACGAAAGCTGCTAATAACGAAATAAACCGCACACACAAACGTGCACTAAGGATCCTCTTCAAGGACTATGACTCTTCCTTTGATGAGTTACTGGAGAAAAGCGAAAGCGTGAAAATACATGTTCAAAATCTCCAGAAACTGATGATCGAAATTTACAAAACAATGAACAACTTGAACCCCTCATATATTTGGGAATTTCATGAAGAAAAGGTTGTGAAATACAACCTACGAACAAAAAATTTATGTCGATTGCCAAAAACACGAACAACAAAATTTGGAATAGAGTCATTATCCTTTAGAGGAAGCCTCCTTTGGAACACCCTTAGTGACCAGATAAAAGCACTTCCAAAAGTTGCAGCTTTCAAAAGAGCGATCAAGCACTGGCTTGGCGATAAGTGTAATTGCCGGATTTGTAAATAGCCAGAATTGTAAATTTGTATATTTTCTATTAAAGTTGTTTTTTGTAAATAGTTGGTATAAATTAGTGATTATATTACTATTGTAAATAGACCAACTTTAAATAAGATTATTTTCATTATCATTATCACACACACAACATTGTCGGATTGCCTGATTTGAAAATAGGGGTGATTTTCCCACATCTAAAGTTTTGATTGTTGCAAATATTTTGACTCTTTTTCTTCAGATAAAAATGTTGCGTGCTCTCCTCCGCAGGTACCTTTTCAAGGTTGAGCAGGTGGGGCATGCACAAGGAGAGAGAGATAAGGGACTTCCCTCCCCTGCGTTTTTCTTTCCTCTATCAATTCTTATCGAAGGTGCTTTGTTCTTCAACAGGAAAATGGCATTACATGAATTTTGGATGTTAGTTTTCGTACAATACCGCATACCGCGCTGTGAAAGCTCGATACCGCAATACCGCAAGTTTTTCCCATCATTACCGCAATACCACACAAAATTTACCCCCGATACCGCAATACCGCAAATCCCGAAGTACCCCTCCTCAAAATAAATGTGTCAGGTTTTGCTTAAGTATGAATAACAGAGCACACATAGGAATCAAAGAATTTAAAAATATAAATTGGCTCCCTACTAAAGAGAGGTTTAAACAATGTACTGCTACAAACGTTTACAAATTTTTCGATAATTCAGTCCCATCCTATATGTCGGAGATGTTCTTACCAGCTGGCCAGAGTCGGATTACTCGAAGGTCTAAAAGCAAATTAAATCAATCATTCCGAAAGAGCAACATAGGGCAAAGTGGTCTATCTTACCTAGGACCTAAAATCTGGAACAATCTACACTCTGACCTAAAGTCTGCTAAAAACGTTAACAGTTTCAAACATAAGATAAAGGACAATTTCTTTAAAGACCTCCAAAATCAAGAAAACAGTCCCTATATATAATATTAAATTTCTAAAAACTGCATAAATAACAAGCCCAACAGGCTGTTACACTTTTTTATGAACGTCTCTTTTTTTCATGAACTTTTCTTTTCTATAATACTCATGGAGGGACCATTGTGGAAACAAGGTTGCACTGACCTATCCCTGCTATGCTATCCCTGCCATTTTAAACTAGGGGTATTTTTATACTAGATCTTTAGTTTTTATTACCATTTTATACATGTAAATAACCTTTCTTTCCTACTTTGTATGGCAAAATTTTACATACATACATACATAGATACATGCCCTTGCCAGCCCTTTCACTTTAAACAATACTTTTCCCTACAGTTACACTCGAGATACAGCAACTTAAAAGGTCCTATTAATGCAATGATAATTTTCAAATATGGAATAAAAATTGCCACTTTAGAGCAAAGATGAATAAGGAAGGAATGATAGATAAAAAAAGCTTTTAGTGGATGACTTGAGAAAAAAGTTGTTTTCAGATGATTTTCAAGCTTCTCCCAAGAAAGCTTTTTGTCAGCAGTAATCCTTACCTTCTGCAAAAGGCTAAAATTTTCATAAGTGAAGCATTTCCAATGATCTGAAGTACTTTTCGTCGAAATTTATCTTTGAAAAAATAGTGGCGTGGGAACGGATGGGGTTGGGGGAGCATTTACCCTCACTTCTGTCATACCTTTTAAGAAACGAGGAGAGAGTAGTTGGGAATAGTTTGGGTACAACAAAAACTTTTATGAGAAATGCTGCAAAGTCACTAGGGGCATCGTTCTAAACCAAACTAAAGGATGGCATTTTCAAACATTTTTCTAGACAAATCATCCGAGGATTGACGATGCTTCCATTTTGGAACCAGGCAAACTGGATTAAGAGAAACGCTCTGAGACAAAAATAATTGTGTTTGCGCAAAATATTCTGAATTTGGGCATTCATAGAAAACTGTAGGAAGATTATGTAAATGTCCAATTTGGAATTGGTAAGAATGGGATGAAGACAAGCATTCTAAGCAAAAGAAAATGATGAATTCATAAAAGCAATTGTTATAATATGATCAAAACTCTATTTTAGCGCCAGCTAATATAGGATCTGTAGAAGTGTTCTAAGCCAAAGTAAAGGGAGTGACCTCGAACATTTTTCGAGGCATTTGCCCCAGATCCCAACATTTTGCTGAATTCAAATTTTGCCCTGGCCAAGCCACTTCGTAAGTTCCCGCATCATGTTGTAGCTCGCTGTTCTCGATTTCAACTTATAGATGCTCATAGGTCTATATCAAAAATTGCATTCTTCAAAAATAGCTTGCTTGAGAACATACATAGCAAAATGCAGTGCATCAATATACCACTCAAATTACTAGAAATTATTCAAATACCATTTTTAGCCAGTCTAAAGAGCGCGCTTGCAAATTTTTTCGGGGGAATTGTTCGGCTCGCTTCCCTTGCCTTGGTATTGGGCCCCTTTCTTGCTCAATCGCCCGGGCCCTAATTATACTGCCAGTCCGCCCCTGACTGCTAACATTTAAAAACTGGTGCTTCTACAACATCCAGGAACAATTTTGTTGGTTGATCTACAGTAGTTTCTGTTGCAATACACTCATTTTTTTTAACAAGAAACTAAGGTCCGGGGCTGGTAGGCAGTTTCTTAAATTTTTGGGCCATTTTGCTACCACAAGTTTCTTACGTGTTTCTTATATTTTTATTGCCAGAAGTTTAGAGTTGATTTTGTCTTGTCTAAAGGGCTCCAAAATTACTTAGTAAGTCTCTCAAAACGAGTAAATAACATGATTCGCCCTCAAAATATTGTCCAAACAGTTGTTATAACTGTACAATGTCAAAATATTTTTGAGTGTGTCAGGAAAATTAAAACCGATAATTACAGAAGTTTCTTAGCTTTTTTCAATTCAGGTAGGGTTGTTCCTTAGCTTTCGAAAATTTGAGCCTACCGTTTCTTATAAGCGGTTTCTTATAAAAAAAATGAGTGTATAGCAAGTGGCTATTTACTGCAGCAGTAAGGAGGTCTGAACCCTGCAGATTTTTTTCAAGGATAGTGACCCTTGCACACCAGCAACGCTTCTTCTAATTACCAAAATGAAAATGAGGGGAGCTTTTTATAATGCCATGATGATTAAGTTGATGGTCTGTATTTAATATTTGGGAATACAACAACAAACTCACACAACTATAATCAGGAAATTGTTTTGTACATATAATGCTAATAAAATGAAGAAACAGATTATTTTCCAATTGAACATGTTTTCCTGTTCCTTGGCCTTTCAATCCATATATTTTTGAATGAGTTGTTGTGTGTATGAAAGAAGCTGTTGCTGTTGCTGCTTTAACCCTATCAGGCCTAGGGTATTTGATGCTCTAGGAAGACTAGAGGGGGGGGCTGATTCAGCCCCCCTTTTTTATTTCCATTCTGAATGAAACTGTCAGTTGGAATGCTAGTTATCATGATTATTATGGTACGATCAAGAGAATACCAAATTTAGTCACTTGAACTATTACTTGATACCACTGACAGTTTATCCATTCGCAGCGAAAGCCCAGTCTTTTTGCAATAAGGCATACAAATGAAATAGATGGATGCTGGGGTCAGGCTTAACAGAAATAACTTTCTAATTACCAAAACACTAGAAATAACTTTTGTGCATTGTAGAAAATATTTTCTGACAAGAACCCTCTTGACTAATGCACCTCCTTTTCTGCCTGTAATGAGCTACAGTGCCTGTCAAAAGTCTTAGAACACCTTTCTAATTTTGCCCTGTTTTGCGACCCCCCCCCCCCCCCCCCTCAAAACAATGTGTTGATGTGTCATGATAAAACGGAGAGAACAGAATGATTCACCACTCTGATGGGATCCTGCAACAATAATCTTGCAAATCATCATTGTTTTGTGGGTGAGGGGGTGCTGAAACTATTCGCTGATAGAAATGTGGATTATCAAGAAATGGCCTTTACTTTAGTGTTCCAAGGACTTTTAGCAGGCATTATACCATGAAACAGCTCCAAAATAAAGCTTTATTTTGGAGCTGTTTCATGGTATAATGCCTGCTAAAAGTCCTTGCAGCAGCTGCTTAAAAATTGATTTGCATATAATTGGCAATTTCTAGCCAAGCAAGAAATGTTCTTTTAAACACACAAAAACCGGCAACTGTAATCCACGGGTCACCAGGTCATGTAATCGGCGGGTCACCAGGTCACCAGGTCATGTAATCCACGGGTCACTATATCAGCGGCCGGTGGCTAAGCGGCTATAGCTGCGAGCATTCTTGCACATACTGGTCTGTGTAAGATCAGGTGGCATCGATCTTTCTTAGCTCATGCCCACGAATGATGCTCTTAAACCTTAACAATTTAAAGAATTCACGCAAGTCCTTAGAAACCAATGATTGATACCAAGATAACGGGCATTTTCCATTTGAGTGGAAGATCACACTGCATGGGATTGGAATTTGACCTTGAGTTATTGCACAAGCAATAACACCTGAAACACTGAAATACCTGAAACAGGGACGTAGGAAGCATCTGAAACTTGGAGGGGCACGACACTTCAAGGGCACTTTTATCTTAAGCTAAAGGGGCATTTCCTGAAAATACAAACGGCACTTCTTTTATTATTTATTTTTTTTTATTAATTCATATTTTTACACGATATCCCATCAGTACAAAATTAAACTACAAAAGTTACAAGTTTGTTTTAAATGAAAAATGAAAAACAAAATTTAAAATTTGGTATTAGCTAGGATTGGATCCAGGCTGAGATCTGATCTTCCTGGGAGTCGTGTTTTAGTTAGGGTTTACTGAGCTCTTTAAATGCGTTTTCAATTTTCTTTTAAACTGATAGAGCGAGGGGATTTCCCTTATTTCGATTGGTATTTCATTCCAAGCTTTAAGCCCGGAAAGGTGGAAACTTTTTTTTGTACACTCAAGTTTAAACTTTGGGATGTCGAGATTTCTATTGTTTATTGCAAAATCTTGGGGGGGCACGTGCCCCCAATGCCCCCCCCGGTTCCTACGTCTCTGACCTGAAACATCTCAAACACCTGAAACACTGAAAGCAAATATCTCTTTAGCATGTCATGTGTATTACCGCTGATTTATGAAGTTATCTGTGTCGGCCTCCTTAGTCTCCTTTGCTTCGAATTGATAGGACTATGCTCAGTCCAAACATTTTTCGTACGAGATTTTCTGAGAGCAGAAGGATTTTTAAAGATTTGTGACAGATATTACTTAAAAATAAAAGAATTTTTGCCAAAGGTGCACAAGCTTTTTTGGGAGTGAAATGCCCCACGAGGGAAACATCACAGTTTGTTTGTTTGCAGGTTCGATTCTACACAACAGTACCTTTTACCGACCAGATGGTGTAGGAATGCTCGCAGCTATAGCTGCTCAGCCACTGACCGCAAATATGGTGACCCGCGGACTATATGACGTGACCCGCCGATTACATGAACTGCTGACCCATGGATTACAGTAGTCGCACAAAAACACCTTGGCAAATAAGGTCTTCGCAGTAAAATTCTTTATAAAAGTCCCTTCACATAACTTGGATGCCTTTCAGCTTGTTTATGGCAATCAAAACATGGAGACCCATTTCAGTGAACTCCATCGAATGTAACACAACAACTGTCACTTGAAAATGCAAAGGAGCTTTGCTTCCGAGGACCGAGCGATGTGTGGATTATAGCTACTCTGATGCTGATCTCTTTGAGCTTCAACGCATTACTGCCTCATATCGAAGTCTGCAGCAAAGAACCAAAAAGTTATCAGGTCAAGCAATGCGGTCCATAATAAATCAGCAATCAAGATAGGAAGGCATGGCCTAAAAGAAAACGAACAGCGACTATTTTGGCCTGTTTTTCACTTCTCGCAACTCTCGTCTTGTCTGTGCATTGCAAGGACTTGAAGAAGTTCTCCCTTTGAAAAAACGTATCAGAATCTTGAATCTTCAAAGAAAGCTTGTAATGACATGATGAAAGCTGAAATACTCTTGCCCTTCCTTGAATGTTGCAAGGAAGATCTGTCCTGTCTCTCCACAGCTTCGTACTTCGCCATCTTTAAAGAACTATCGACCGCGCGGCATAATCCGCATTACGCCACTTTATCAAACAATGAGCTCATTTTTCAACCAATCAAAATGCTCATTCACTTCTCAAACTTTCTTGAGAAATTAGCTTGATTGGTTCAAAAACAATGAGCTTAACAAAAGATATATCGCGCGGTCGTTCATCATATCGAGGCGGGAAAGGCTAAATGGACTTTGTTGCGCAGACTCTATACTTTCGAGGAGTTGAGTCTGCACGCAGGCTAGAAAATCCTTGACGAATTAAAGCTATTTGCTGCCAAGACGTTGATGGGCCTACATTCACCCGCAGCAGAATCCCAGTAATCGGCATTAAATCATTCTTTTTCGTAATAATAATTTGTGACAGTCAGGAATAATAATAATCATAGCTTGTGACAGTCAGGAATAATTGCATCACAGAATGTTAGCTGTAATGAAGAAAAACTGTCAAAAAATACTTTCGCAAAGTTTGCGAATTTTGACCCATGAGGAAATTTCGGACGGACATAACTCAATAACCAAATGAGATAAGCTGATGGAGTTTTTTTGTACAAATAGCTGATCATATGGACTACTGCTTGTACATACAGCTTCTTAGTAGTTAGTTTCTTTCATATTTAAAGTTTACTGTGTATTCCTGCCAAAAATGGCAAAAATGCCAAATGTTTGATAATTTGTAGAAAAATAGATGATAAAAAAATTTTAAAAATAAAGTCAATGTAGAAGCAGTAAAAAAGACCCAAGGGAAGATATTGGTAGTGTTAAAAACTTCATGAATTTTCAAGAAATTTTCAAGGAATCCACTCCCAAGTTGGTGCTACTTTTTTCATGATATTTCGTTGCCACGGAAACTTCAAATTAGCATATTTCACATTATTTCGCCAAAAATCCTTGAACGGGTCAGGCGCCATCTATTTAGTATGAATCCAAAGCCCTGGATTGTTTAATAAAGAATTTTGAAAAGTTGTAGGGTTTCTACCTTAATTTTGATTGTTATATTTGGATAGCCAATTGTCTAAAGGGTAAGTCTAAAAGGTAGCCCTGTCCACAAGTTGCTCGAAATATCTCGAAAAGTTACTCATAATTTCCTTAAAAGTTGCTCAAAAGTTGCCACTTTTTTAAAAAGTTGCTCAAAAGTCGCTCATTTATTGTCATTTTTTTAAGGCCAAGTGCTATTGATGTATGACAAATTGACAAATGTGCGTAAGATTAGCGCCAAGGATGCTTCGAGAAGTGTCTTTTTATTTTATTTCAACATTTTCTCTTACTGTATGAGGCAACTGCAGTTTCCTGGAAGTTTGAGTCTTTTGACGCTAATACAGTTGAAACCATGTAACACATCTTAAGTATTTCAGCAGGAACCATTTGTTGCTTACAAATAACAACAACAACAACAACAACAACAACAACAACAACAACAACAACAACAACATTTATTGATGATTAATAATAATCATCGTTGTCATCATCATCATCATCATCATACTGAATATAGTCACAAATCGTTAATTTCAAAGACCAGTTCTTCACAAACCAAGACGTTTAATCCCAGCATGACCAGAAAACAGATCCTTTTCAGGTCTAATTTTCATTACTGTTAGCGAGAATAAGCAAAATATCATAGAAATTGTTCTATTATTGCTAAAATAAGGACAAGTTTCTCAATGTTACAAAAGTTGCCAAAATTCCTAAAAGTTGCCCCAAAAACTTCAAGTTGCCCGAAAGTTACCGAGCAACTTGTGGACAGGGCTACTAAAAGGTAAGTCTAAAAGGGGTAAGTCTTATTGTTATATCTTTTGTAGTTTTGGAGAAAAAGAGGGGGGTCGGGGGGTCAAAAACGCCCCCCCCCCAGTACGAAGTACCTAAAAGCGCTTAGTACAAATAGGGTTAATTTTGATTCAAGGCTTCCACCTTAACAGTGAGCATAGCGAGCTGCCTCTTCGGAGGAGCGAGCGTAGCCGCGAATAGAAATGAGGGTAGCAGTATCGTATGAATATTTTGTTCAAAATAAAGGTGTCTGCAATGCTCCATGATCCAACATTGACCCACCTAGAGTATCCAAAAAGCATTCAAGTTTTGCTTCCCAAATAAGTGGTAGTTTTTTTACAGGTCATCTTGGCTCGCACAAGCCTCCAAATATCTATGAAAATATTTTGCTTGAGTCTAAATAGAAGAAAAATCGCCAAAGAAAATAATCCAAAGTAATTTGGACAACTGCTTTGCAGGCAAAGCAGGTGACATAGGAATTACTTGGGTCAATTTCTTTCTCGCAGTCTTCTTTTTGTCTCCTGGCCATGTAGCCAGCAGTAACTCACAATATTTTTGGTCTCCTGTCTCTTTCCTAATTTGGTGTTACAATTTTTAAAGTAATTTTCCTCAGAAGCAGATATTGTCTGATGAAAGCTTTTATTCAATGCACTTGTTCAGTATGACCCACATGATAGTTACTTTAGTCAAAACTTCTAATCCTGCCCAACTGATAATGCTGTTTTAAAAGAGGACTCATCGGTAAGGTAGGGTCCATATCCATTTTTCAGCCCTGACTCGTCGAAGTTCAGTGGTTCTTGGACTCTCAACAGTGAAACCATGAAGAAGTTGGCGGGCAGTTTCTTTGTCTTCATAATGACTTTACTGGCGCTCGCACCTACTCAACTGGCGACTTCTAGGGCATGGTTCACAGAAATCACCAGCAACGATGACGGCGGTCATACCATTTTCACTAAGTATTTTCATCGATGCAGTTTGAACGAGCAATGTAATTTCATTGTTATAAACTCAATGAGAAGAACTTTCAATGAAGTATTGAACCTGAAAGATTTGCCAAGCAATAAGATAAGTAACACGATTTGGAAACGGGTGACGGGAGGTAAGAACTTCGCTCATTTTGTTTTTAATATTTTCCCTGGTCATCAGAACTTTAGCACGAGTTCTCTTTCCTATTGTTTTCACCAATTTTTTTCTAGCACAGGGTATCAAAATGAGGCAATTTTTCTAGAGCAGGTTATCAAAACATGTCAAAAGGGGAATATTCTGCTAGATCGGGTCGTTTTTCGGTCAAATTTCATGTTTTTGAGTATACTTTTCATCGATTTTTTCTAGAACAGGTTATCATTTTGAGCGAAAAATTTTGGAGCAGGGTAAAAAACTTTTTTTCGTGGGCACACCCCGTACAAATTTAAGTCAAGTACCCCCCCCCCCGGCCTCCAGACCTCTCTTTGCTAAAGTGGTGAAGGCATTTATTATTTAAATTTGTTTCATTGTGTGAACTATACTGGGTGAGTAAAAAAACAATCCCCATTTGAAAAGCTACTGCTCATTCGATATCCGGACAATTGTATTGCAAAATACTTCATTTAATGGTGGACATATTCAATAAATAATCGGTCATTCCGTTCTGAAATTATGAGTGTTTTCCCAAGAAAGCCCGTTTAAAAAGCTTTAGTGCACGTCAAAACGGCGAAGTTTGATGGATTTGGCTTTGCTGCGTGCGCCGCATCGAAAGATCGCCTCAAGTTTAAATTCGGCCTTTGTCTCTTATTAGTAGTGAGCATAAGGCTCAAATCTTTTAAATCTTTAAAAAGGTCGGTGTAAAATTATATGGCATTTTTCTTTGAATTGGATGGCTTGAAAGGAACTTATGTTACTTTGCTGTAAATCTGCCGTGGAAATTTTTTGATATCTTGATTTTTTTCAAAATGGCAGCAATTTAACTATTTTTGAAAAAAATCATGGAAAATTTTGAAAAAATTTAAATCATCGTAAATCCTAAACTGGGAGAGGAAACATTATATAACCTAAAAGATAACCATAGTTTATGAAGGCCTAAAACATGGTGGCAAGCAGAAATCTGTAGCTTTTCTAGTTTAGGATTTAGAAATTTGATGACGTCATAGCCTCAAATTTAATAAATGATGCCATCTTGAAACTAAGGAAGATTTCAATAAATTGCCACGGTAGATATACAGCAAAAAACTCTAAGTTCCTTCCAAGCCATTTATTTCAAAGAAAACTGCAATAGAATTTTACACCGACCTTTTTAAAGATTTGAGCCCTATGTTTTAGTAGTGTAAAGTTGATTTTATATGTAAATCGTTGGTTAATTTGTGATGTTGTGTGTCGAGGCAACTTGATAATGTTATGTTTCTTTGCCTCCACCTCAACAATAATTGAATTTGAGTTTTGTTTCTTGTATTTTAATTCTAATTATATAGAAAAAAAAAAGCTTTCAAATCGGGCTTAACCCTAGACTTATTACAGTTCGTCCCTAGTTTTCGCTCGCTATTGAGTTGAATTACTTATTGAATTGAATGGAATCGCTCTCTCAAACAGGGACTCATAATCAAACTATCTCAAAATCAGGACAAAAACTCGTTTTCACGTCAAGTTCCTGACGTTACAATCAGATTGCAGCATTCGGGGCTGCTCGGCTGTGATTGGCTCATTTAAATTTCCCGCGTAAATTTTTCAGTTTTCGGTAAAATTTTCGGTAATTTTTGGAATTGTCGGTGCCCTTGGTCGCCCCGTCAATAAGACAGCGCTTCGCGTTGCTTTTTGCCAAAATGGAGGTTGTTATCAGCGCAGCTACGGACAGAATAAAAGTGATCTCAAAAGGCACTGTACGAAAGAGTTTTGAAGGGAAAGGATGCATTTGTTTGTTTGCCAACTTGCTGTAGGAAGACCCCGGAAGACTTACTGTTTGGCGAATTCAAATCGTGAATCACAGGATTCCTTTTTGGCCTGAGCAAAACAAAAAAGGAGCTTGAGGTAAGCACTTCGACCCGGCAAAAAGTTAAGAGAAAACTCAAATCGATGTGGAAAAGATACCCGAAATTTCTTGAAACATTCCTCTATAAACAGCAGAAGTGTGCAAATTATAGTAAATTTGTCAAAGAGGCTTGACCCTTGAAAACGTTTCTTCGTTCTTGCAAAGTGCCGATCAATTTATCTTTCCTCCTGAAGTTTAAAATCACAGACTACAGTACAAAGCTGCTTAAACAGAAACTATTTTCAATCTTACGAAACAAATGTGTCATAAGAGTTGTGGATAACTATACATTTTTTAGGAGAATTATTTATAGTTTTGAGAAGCCTTTTTGGGTGTTTTTCTTCGCGAGAATAATTTGTGTTCGTTTCTTGAGCTTCCCCGACCGAAGAACATTCTAAAAAACATTGCAAAGTTCCCCTGAAGATAACGCCAGAAAACTCAAGCATTTTAAGATAAAGAATAACCGAAACTTGATGAAACGTTTATGCTTTGTTGACCATAGTATTGACAGCAGAAATATTAGTGATTTAAATTATTACAAAATAGCTAGTGCAGGTTTTTTGCGTAAAACAGTCTCACAATAGGTTGCAGAAGGCTTCGGCAAAAAGTTTCTGAAATATACCTTGGGTTCCTTTAGCAATCGAAACAATCATGATTGTATTGTTTTAGATTTATCATTGTTTCATTTGAAAGAAATTAGATCCCACTGGCTGGCTGAATTTGACGAAATCTTTATTGTTTTGATTGTCAAAGGAACGCAGGTTTGTCTGGTTCACTCATCCCGAAAAAGTTTGAAGGCGTGGAAAAGTCACATGACCTCCATCACAGCTAGGAAGTCTCCCTGCGGCACGAACAATCAATCGAATCCATCAATCAATCAATCAATCAATCGACCGACCAAGTCTCGGTCAAATTCTCGTACATTAGTTTTGTCCTCGTTTTCACATAGCTTTTATGAGTCGTAGATTGAGCGAAAGGGTTAAAATCAAAATATAAAAAACGAGCGAAATTTACGACGAATTGTAATCAGTCTAGCTTAACCCTATTCGTACTGGGGGGGGGGGGGGGGTCGTTTTTCGTCCCCCTACCAGTTTTTGCTGCATTACGCTAAAACGACAAGAGATATAACCACCAGTTTTGGTGACTTTTACTCAAATTTCATAGGCAATTACATTCTTAACATTTCATTGTTCTACATCTGATCATGTGACCACAGTAATACCATATTTGGAGAGTAGTAAAAACAAAAAAAGGGTAAAATGTCCGTAGTTTTCGTGTCGTTTGCTTAATCGATCTTAAACATGCACCATTCGATTGCATTTGATGAGTACTTTCATTTGATATATAATTTGTTCATATTTGCTGATGTCAGCAAAATTTAATATCTATGACGTCATTCACATTTATGACGTCATTTACCTGATAAAGAAGTGTCAAATATAAATTTTTTTAGTCTAATTTGCTTCATCTTATTAATTTGATTCATTTTGAGTCTACATTTACCAGATAAAAGGGCAGGACTGGCAAAAACCTGCGATGAAAGTAAATGCATGCAACAAAAGACTAATTTAATGCTAATAGTGCTAAAAATAGAAACTAAAATTTTTTGCAAAGTATGTATTTTTAAACTATTACATGTTTTCTGTTATTTGAAACAAATCTGGAGAAAATCGGTTGAGTGGTTGATTAAATAGAATTTTTCTGTTTAAGAAGGTATAAATTTGCCAATTTTCGTCAGTTTTTCGGTTGCCTAGCGACGAATCACGTGACTTATTAATTGCCATTGCTATATTTGAATAGCCAATTGTCTAAAAAACAAAAGGGGTAAGTCTTATTGTTATATCTTTTGTAATTTTGGAGAAAAAGGGGGGGGGGGGCGAAAAACGCCCCACCCAGTACAAAATACCTAAAAAATCGCCCAGTACAGATAGGGTTAAAATGAAGACCAAATTGCCTGTCTTACAGTAATTGCTGTTCCATGCTTCAGAATGTGTTGCCCGTTTAGGAATATGAGAATGTCATCCCGGAGCATAGAAGCATTATTCTGGGCGGTATCGTCCTTCCAAGAGGATTGCAAGTGCTAAAGCGTCTAGAAGTCATTGCTGCAAGGCCGATGCAAGGCAGAAATATTAGGAAAATTTGATATTTTCCTTACATAAACTGAACAGTTTAAGTCCGTTTGATGCTGAAATTCAGATTATAAGGTTTACTACGGAGTTTTCCCCCGATGGGGGGGGGGTTACTTAAAATATTTGTCCGACGGGGATGTGCCGTTTTTCAGGGTGTCGTTTTCCCACATTTTTTCTCGCACGGGGTATCAAAATAAGGCCATTTTTCTAGAGCAGGTTGTCAAAACATGCAAAAAGGAGATATTTTGTTAGATCGAGTTGTTTTTTGTCAAATTTTCATATTTTGGAGTATAGCTTTCACCAATTTATTCTCGCGGGTTTCTCCTCTAGTTTTGAAGCAACCAGTAACTTTGACTTGTTTCTGAATAGATCTTGCAACCACTTTTCAGACTTCAGAAATCTCTTTTTTTAAATAATACTCGGCAACAGATTTTTCTGTCAAAACTCTGCAAGTCGGATGTCATTAAAATCTTATAACAGCACAAATTTTTTTTCGATTTTCTATCGGAGTGGGGGCGGAGTGGGGGGGTTGGGGGCTATTTCGACTCTCTCATTATCTCTGCTAGTTCAACAGCTATGAAATTTAACTATATGATAACAAAGTAACATCCAAATATGGCATTATTTAGTTTTAGTCACATGACTAGTTGCTAGGCAGACACGAATAATGAAAGTATACCGGGTGACTCAGGAAAAAGTGACCCAACGCAATTTGTTATAGGAAAGAAAGTAAGTCGCCCATTGAAATATTTCAAACGTTGCTCTATCACCAAAAGACTGGCCTAAATTATGAGTATTTTTCAAAATTTTTGAACACAGTAAAGTTCCTGAATAGACCTTTTAGCTATTCTACAAAAGAGCCTGGATCGAGCGTTATTTTTATACGCGAGGCTCGATAAAGTGGTGTTAAGAGCTTCTATCACTATTGTGCAAATTCGAAAATTCTACAAAGTGCATTTTGTAGAATTTTCGAATATGCACAATATTGATAGAAGCTCTAACGCCACTCTATCGAACCTCGTGTATAAAAATAACGCTCGATCCAGGCTCTTTTGTAGAATAGCTAAAAGGTCTATTAAGGATTTTGATGAAAAGGGCAGGCGTGAAATTTTCAAAAGTCATCAAAAACAAGGGATCGATAATCGATTTACAGCCATTTCAGATTTTCAAAACAACGCAGAGCGCGTTTCATTTTTCCTGAGAATATTTTTAAATACCTATGGACTATAAAATTGCTCTGAAGACTTCCGACTGGGTTGCCTATTCCCAGGTTGAAATGAAGCACGCTCCTCGTTGTTTTGAAGAGTTGAAATGGCGGTAAATCGATCCCCTGTTTTTGACAACTTTTAGAGGATTTCAGGCAGGCCCTTTTCCTCAAAATCCTTAATTTTGGAAATTTACGGGACCGACAAAAATTGCGAAAAATACTCAAAGCATGGGCTAGTCTTTTAGCGACAGAACAACGTTTGAAGCATTTCAATCGGCCACTTACTTAATTTTCTGTGAAAAATTGCGTTGGGTCAATTTTTATTGGGTCACCCGGTAGTTTTATTAAATAACGAGATGACATCGATAAAAAAATATCCAAATACCTGCTTGATAGTCTTACTTTCAGTTTTGCATTGTTTACTACGGATATTGGAACATATAGGAACAATTCTTTCTCTACAGTTCAAGGGATCCATGTTGGACCAGCTTCCGGTCAGCCGTTTTATCAAGCAGCCCCAAGGTGAGGGTGAATGTGAAGTTGCGTTTTTCAGCGCCAAGCGCTGGGATCGCAGAAATAGAGCAGACCTAATCGAGTCCGCGACCCCTTGTCATTTGTCATGACGCTCAAGTGGTGGGGTCCTACCCAGGGGCGAAGCTGGCTCAAAAGGACTGGTCATGCTATCTGCGCCGAAGGCGCAAAAAGGGAAGCTCTTTGCGCCGTAGGCGCAAAGAGCGCGGGGGTCCGGGGGCGGAGCCCCCGGAAATTTTTTTGGGCCACACCCTTTTTAAACCAGGAAATGCCCCCTTTTCCACAAGGATGGGGACAACGCCTATCCCTTTACAGGTTAAATATGCACCTGAACACAAGGGAAAACTCCCATTTTCAAAAATTTCAGGCCAAGATTTGGTTTTCAAATGTTCTTGTTTTAAGTCTGACATTTCAAAGAAAGGCATTTTAAGCTTGTCATAAATTTGGCAGGCATTTTGTGTCAAGATTTTCACATTTAATTTTGTTGAACAGTTGCAAGGCAAATTTAGCTTGAGTTTTCCATTTTTAAGCATAAGGAACCCCACCAGCTCATGGCAACAGTAAAACTGGGGGGTAATCAAACTGCATTACAATTGACCATAAAAGAAAATTGGCTGTTGTGGGAGGAAGCTGTTCTGATAAGTAAAAAATTATGATTATAATACTGCAATCACCAACAGGAAAGTTCCTTGTGAAATTTCTCATAGTCAGCAACAAATTATGAAAATACTGCACAAACAGGAAAATTCTCTTGGAAAGGTCCTTTGATCAGCACTTATGATAATACTGCAATCATTAAACAGACAACAGCAAAGTTCCTTCACCATGGATGGTGGGCATGTGAAAGTTCTCATAGTCAGCAACAAATTATGATAATACTGCACCAGTGCACCTAGCCAGTTTTGCAATCAGAGAGGAACACATGCCATGAATGTTGGTATAGCCTGTTTCTGTCCATGTTTGGGATACACCTGCCTGGCCTACTAATGTACATGGCCAACAAAACAGCCCCTTTCATACCTTCACTCGCACACAGCCAATTTTCGCATTGGTCGCTGTAGTTGGTAGATGTGCTTCTGCTCAGCAACAGTCCTCGAAGCAAAGGACATTCTTAATAACTGAGACACAAGGTCTCGATCAGTCAGCAATAATTCCCTGAGCTTGAACTTGTGCCATAATCGGCTAGGCCTAAACACACTCTTGTCAGAGTGAAACTCACGAAATGACACAGGTTTGCCATGTATACGACACTCATGCCCTGAGAACTTGACATGCCTTGATGTGGAAAATCTTTGCAATGATTTTGCAGAATAAAATATTCAGCCAATCAAAACGAACCATTCATCGAAATTGTGGGATTAGGTTATGATGATTATAACGACGAGGTCATGCTCTTCTCGCTTTGGCAGACCAAGCTTTGTTCGTTCCTTTTGTCTCAGAAGTGGACTCCTTTGTCGGGCATGATGAAACATAGGGTACCAACCTTATGGGCATGACAGTATTCATAGGGGGATTTCCGGTAGGTCGTGCCAAGGATTGAGGACATGACCAGATTGGATGCCCTGTTGACTTTCGTCTTGCTCTCAGTGGCGAATCTCATTGGCTTAGCCGAACTGAATACGGGGGATATCATCAGAAGCCATATTGACCAGGGGGGGGTCATTCGATCAATCGTTGTATTTTTGAACTGGTTAGGCGATAAGAAACTGCGTTTTCGAGCAGAAAAACCTATTTTTTGTGATTGAAAAAAATGTTATTTTTGAAAATGTTTGGTCATGCTGAGCAAGACAAGCATGCCCTCTAACTTCGCCACTGGTCCTACCGGGTATCGAACCCACTAAACCTGACTGTTCTGACTGTTCTGGTCAGAGCATTACACCACTGCGATCAGGTTCTTCTTTTTCGTTCCTTTCAATTGTAATTTTTCTTTTGCGTTTAATTCCTTAGTTAATTTTAAGTGTGACTCATTGTGGGAACTCGCTGACTACTTGTCTTTTCCTGCAAAGAGTGGCATAATAGTTGTATTGTTGCATGTTTCTGTGTTTTGATTGATAGAGAAAAATTACAGATATAATTCGTTCCTAATCAATTAACTAACAAATTAAGGACAATCAGATTCCAGGCAAAGTTGTTTCCTCATTAATTACAATTTAACAACACCATTTTCGCATATATTTGAAGCCATTCCATGATCTTTTCAAGCAAAATTGACTACTTAATCAAAAATATGACGTCATAAGTACCGATGAAGTCATTACATTAATAAATTTCTGATGCCTGCAAACATAGATAAGTTGTGTACCAAGTTATTATAATTATCATCACTGAATTGTTAACTGATGGCACTTACAATAGCATATATTATACAGCTAAAGTAAAAACGTGCGCATAAGAACTTAGTGGATGTTTGTATGTTATGTATGTTTATATTTGCCACATAAAATAAAAAACTTACAAGAAACAAATAGAATTTACAAGTTTTAAAAAAGCTAAAAATAGATGAAATACGATGACAATGCTCATTAAATAAATACGTTAAAAACACCCCTAATTGTAGTGCAGGGATAGCATTAAAAGGTCATATTGACCTTATTTCCATAACGGTCCCCTTAGAGGTGGTTGCAAAAGAAAAACAATAATCATAAACGACAGATATTAAAGTGATTGTGGATGAAGCATAATTTAGTGTAGCCTGCGAGCAGACAATACCTAACTAAGGAAAAGGTATAGTCTGCGCAACGCCGCTCAATATCGTGTATTGTATGCGTCAGCATTTCATTTCAATGGCAGTTTGAATGGCCCTTTCTTCTTAGCTTCTGCTTATTGTCTGCAGTAGGGTAGTTAAAATTCCAGAGTATTGTGTTGCCAATGAAGTTTGCCTAGAGAACAAAGTGAAGCCTGAGAATTAATCACATGATAGCCATTCTCAAATCTGATTGCTTCCTCATTTCGCAGGAAAGTCATTTTATTGGCTGTTACAACAATAAGTTGTTTTTGTTATCACTATTGCGAAATAATTGCTGAAGCACGCACTACACAAAAGTGAGCGGTATTGCGCAGACTATACCCTTTCCTTGGGTATAGTCTGCACGCAGGCTAAAAATAGTGGTGGAAAAAATTGACTAAGAGTTGACTAATTGACTAATTAAAGTAGATTAAGAACCACAGGCTGAAATAGTCAAAATGGGCTTCTACTTATAGCATACAAGTAAAATATTTTGATAGGGCATAGGGAAAGCCGCAAACCATCTGATTTCCCCTTTATTAGCCAATGATATCGTGCATTCTGATCACATGACTGACAATAAGGTTTTTGAGAGAACTTTTCGAGTATGTTAACGGAAATAAACGGATATTTGACCAATAAAGACACAGAGCTGGTTCTACCACGAATCGATTCAATTCTACAGGCCCCGCTCAATATTTGTTTTTCTGCAGTTAGTAAAAATATAATCAGGGATCGGCGTTACATCAAATTTCATTCCTTTGAAAATTGGCCTATGTTCGAGAATTTTTTCAGGAACGCTACAAATGAGACATAGCTTTCAAAATTTCACTAGAATAACATGAAAATATTTGCTTGTGTGATTTTCCAAAATCTTTTACAAATTAAAGCTATTTGCTACCAAGACAGCTAATGGGTCTACCTTCACCCGCAGCAGAATCCCAGTATTGGGCATTAAATCAGTCTCTTTTCGCACCAATAACCAGCGGATACATTTACCAATAATATCACCACAAATCCAAATTCCTTTCCTCCATTTTACCATCAATAATTTCAACAAAATGTGATAAGTTTTCTCGTTGCAAACACCTGGGAAGGCTTGCAAAAAAACGAAAGGTTTTGCAAGGCTTAGGTCTCCCATATGACACAAATTGATAACTTTGATAATAGATTGTACAACTTTGAGAATAGATTGCAGGGGGAATTTCTTTACACGAATGATGTCCATTAAAATCGAAAACTATCCGAAAGTTTTAAATTCTTTGAAAATAGGAAAAACACATTTTTTTCCAATGCCACTGTTAAAATAATGATATGATGTCATCGGTGATCCTGTTTCCAAAATGAGTTTCTACATTGCAGTTGTCAGTAATATTGTTCTTGAGTCGATGAAGGCTCCTCTTCTTTTCATCTGCAATCTTGAAAACTGCTTTTTGGATGCTTCGGATGCACCTATATGTATCTATATAGTTGATTTAACTTAAACATGGTTAAATAACATAACAATTTAACTAGTTTTAACGTATATTTTGGCTTCATGCAAAAAATGTTTGTCCGAAAGTTTTTTGTCCGAAATCCTCGAAAAAGCGTCCGAAGGTTTTTGTCCGAAGTTGTTTTTCCGAAATTTTTCCGTCCGAAAGTTTTCGATTTTAATGTACTTTCCAATATGACAAAGAGATTTGCAATTTCTCAGAAGCGTTTCACTGTTATTCTCACCGGAGAAGTCTCGCGAAATTCCAAGACTCTAATGTTCTACACACCCGAGACTGCTTGAGAGGCCTGGGGAGAGCAGTTTCATAGCCCCTAGGGAATAGGTCAGTATATAGGAAAAATCCGAGCTCATTTCAGCCTTTTTTGTGAGCAACAAGCAGTGCTTACAGTCAGTGGCGTCGTGGCCGGGGGGGCCAGGGGGGGCCATGGCCCCCCTGTGAAAATGTTGTCGGAAAATTCGTCAGTTTTCCACTCTTGTCGGAAAATCGAAAAAAATTGAATTAATCTATTTTCTTTACATAGCTACTTTATGGTAATCGCAATGTGTACATGAAATATCGCTTTTTCGGTCGCGAAAACGTAGTTTTGATGAAAAAGTAGGTCTTTCGGCAAAAAACTAGGTCCTTCGTTCGTTTTTCTGCAAAAAATTCCTTTTTCAATCGATAGAAAAGTGTGTTTTCTATTGGAAAAATAGACACAATAGGCGCAAAATTTTCGGACGAAGAAATTTCAGACAAATGCTTTCGGTCAAAACATTCCTGGAGTTTTCCCCAAAAATTCGGTCGTTTTACCTTCATTTTGGTGGTTAAAAACGATAAATTTACAATTCATTTTGCACGCTTCATACTTAAAAAATGTCATGCATTTATGGCAGTGGCGGCTGGTGAGGAAAATACTTGGTGGGGCAAAATTGGGAAGAAGTGGGGTCTGGGGGCGTATCCCCCAGAAAATTGTTTAGTGACCACGCCCCTCAAACGCTCGGAAAATGCTGGCAACGCCCTTTTCGATACATTTTCTAGAAACTTTCTGTAGAAACTTGGCATACCAAGTTTTCATTCTGCAGTTCAGGGCTTGCTTACTTACGGCAGAATACCTCGAAAGATATTTCCTTGCCTTCCTTTGTTTTGATCTCAAATTTGTAAGAAGTGCTATTTCTCTCTGAAGAATGCAACAAACATTTTAAATCGCAACAAAATAGACATCAGTGCAACAAGCAAAGAGGCAAGGATACGAAACAGTAGGCCCTCCAAAAACTCGCTGCAACCTTTAAGCCAGTCTTAGTCTTACCTTGAATACCAGCTCCCTGTAAATCCACGCGATGATTACTTCAACTGAAATTCTGGGCAATCTGCTGGCCCAAACGTTTTACTTCTAATTTCTCTTCGTGACTTTGTCTACTCTTTGTCTATCACATTTCGATCGTTCTTTGACAACAACAGGCCTACGAAACTACGAAATGTTTGAAGCACCGATGGATGTTGCTGTTGTTGAGTGGGGAGGGCAAATTGATTTCTGCCCATATTTTGCGAAAATTGACCAATCAGCTAACTTCATGGAATGACGAAAACCACGAAAACACTGTAGTGCGCATGACAATAAGGATCTGAGAGGGGCAGAAAAAACTTTGCCCAGAAACACGGAAACAAAGAGAAAGAAGGTCAAAGAAATATCGCAGCGTCTCTGATAGCCTCAAAGAGAAGCCGATTCTATCAATATCGATAGACATTAGACGTCACTTATCAATAGAAACAACGACGCCACGCCCACACCTTTGATAGGGCTCACACAACAAGTTCCAATACAGTGCCGATGTTTTATTCGAATCAAACACAAAATTATTTGTTGATTTTGTGATAATTTTTTACTTTTCTTTGAGATTTGCTGGTGGGGCACTGCCCCAAGTGCCCTATAGCACCAGCCGCCACTGATTTATGGGTTGTGCATTAAGCTTTCAATGAGTTGCTCGTCAGAATTTGCACAAGTGAATATTGTTGAGGAAGATGGAAATGATTACTAAGATGGAACTACTGTCAGTTTCCGTAAACGGATGCTTATAGGAATGAAGATTTATATCAAGCTATCACGTTGTTATCTAAAATTTGAAAACGATCTATTTTTCAGTGCTTTTGAGGTCCTTTTTCGAAATTTCCCATGAAAAACAAACAGTAGATTCTTCAAAATAGGGGCGTTTTGCAACGATCTAAAGGGCGTTGTCACAGAAAATTTTCCCGGGGCAAGCCCCCGGACCCCCAGTTTTCCTCCCTCCTTGCGCATCTAGCTTCAGCATCTCCCCCAACATCAATCACGTCTCGACAACAGCCTCACCTCCAACAAGAATCGCCTCTTAACAGGACTGCTGTGTCCCTTTGAAAAATTCTTCGCTATCATGGAACTTTTATATGACAAAAGTTCTGAGACATTTTGCCACTTTTTATACGTTATATTCCTGCTTCATTTTTGTCGGAAAAATGTGTCTTTGTCGGAAAATTCTGACCCTTGGCCCCCCCTAAAATCATGCTCCCACGACGCCACTGCTTACAGTAATAAAATCTCTATCAAAATAAATGCTGCTCCCGTCGCTGACATGGCCTAAGGCCCTCAGGCAGGCAGATGCACACATGGAAGCTTCTACAGTCGGTCTCAACTATCTGCAGTACTTGAAACGAAATAAAATGTAATGTATACTCCTGCCGCAGTTCAGGCAGTAAGTTATCCTCTTCATTCACATTGAAATGTCAGAAAACATTTGTTTCTTAGGCCGAGTTTCAATTCGACTTTATGTTTCTTCGGCATAACAAATTTGCATTTATGTTGTGAACGCTAACGAGTCTGTGATGATGGGTCCAAAGGTCAACTCCCTCAAGATTCAGATACAAGAAACTCTCACGAGACATGTCGTTTTCAAAAATGTTTATTCCCTGATTGTTTATCATTAACTTGAAAAAGTATATCTGAGATAAATGGATCAAAACTAGAGTTTCTCTTGTGTTGATATGGACGAGGCCCCTTTACAACATAATATGTTTTAGTAGCGAAAGATCTGCGTTAAAGCATCACATCGTTATAGGCTAAGAATTTTATGCATGTTTCTCAGCAACGAAATATCTGCGTTTTAGCATGACATCGTTAGCTTTAGGTTTAGAATCTTATGCATGTTTTTCAGCAACGAAAGATCTGCGTTTTAGCATGACATCGTTAGCTTTGGGCTGAGAATTTTATGCATGTCTTTTCAGCAACGAAAGATCTGCGTTTTAGCATGACATCGTTAGCTTTAGGCTTAGAATTTTATGTATGTTTCTCAGCAACGAAATATCTGCGTTTTAGCATGACATCGTTAGCTTTAGGTTTAGAATCTTATGCATGTTTTTCAGCAACGAAAGATCTGCGTTTTAGCATGACATCGTTAGCTTTGGGCTGAGAATTTTATGCATGTCTTTTCAGCAACGAAAGATCTGCGTTTTAGCATGACATCGTTAGCTTTAGGCTTAGAATTTTATGTATGTTTTTCAGCAACGAGAGATCTGCGTTTTAGCATGACATCGTTAGCTTTAGGCTTAGAATTTTATGCATGTTTTTCAGCAACGAAAGATCTGCGTTTTAGCATGACATCGTTAGCTTTAGGCTTAGAATTTTATGTATGTCTTTTCAGCAACGAGAGATCTGCGTTTTAGCATGACATCGTTAGCTTTAGGCTTAGAATTTTATGCATGTCTTTTCAGCAACGAGAGATCTGCGTTTTAGCATGACATCGTTAGCTTTAGGCTTAGAATTTTATGTATGTTTTTCAGCAACGAGAGATCTGCGTTTTAGCATGACATCGTTAGCTTTGGGCTGAGAATTTTATGCACGTTTTTCAGCAACGAAAGATCTGCGTTTTAGCATGACATCGTTAGCTTCAGGCTTAGAATTTATGCATGTTTTTCAGCAACGAAAGATCTGCATTTTAGCATGACATCGCTAGCTTTAGGCTTAGAATTTTATGCATGTTTTTCAGCAACGGAAGATCTGCGTTTTAGCATGACATTGTTAGCTTTAGGCATAGAATTTTATGCATGTTTTCAAGCAACGAAAGATCTGCGTTTAAGCATGACATCGCTAGCCTTCGGTTTTAGGTCATATTTTTTTGCTTTATGTTTTTTGCACCAAAGTACTGCCATGAAGCAAGGTATCGCTAGCGATAGGTTAAAGGCATATTGCTATGGTTCAAGGCTATAATTATATAATGTTATATTCTTTCAGCAACACTGGCTTTTATCATAATAGCATCTCACTGAAGCCCTAATTGCGGGAGCAATCTTATCAGAGAAGAACAAGAACATTTTCTGATGCTTGGATCGTTTTGGCAAGAATAGATCCGTCAAGGGTTTTGAATCGAGATTATATATCCCTGCTTGACCAAGCATTGCAGGGAGTTTTTCAAAAGCAATTTGAAGGATCGCTTACTTCTTCTCAACCACTCGGGGGCCTAACTAAAGACCTTAATACACGGCTCTAAGCTGCTGTTCTGAGTGGTTGGGTTGGAGGGTTCTCCTTCTCATTTGTCTTCATTATTAGTTCCAAAATAATTATTGTTTGTCATCCTTCTGCAACTATCTGAGTGAACTGAGGATTAGTGTTTAAAGACAAATTCTCTTGATGTAATTTTAGGGGGAAACCCTCCAGCCCAACCCGTCAGAGACCGATAAGTTCAACCCAAGAAGGCACATAGGAAATAGGATAGAAAACGAGTAAATTCACATGTATCTCCAAATTATGTAATTTTCCAAGTACGATGATCTTTTATAACTTGCAATGTTCATAACATTTGTGCCCTCTTTGTTTTCATTTGGCGCCGATCTTCTACGAACCTATTCTACTTTAGTAATGGAGGGGGCTCTATATTATGTATGATGTTTGGAAAAATATTCAGTGTGTTTATTTTATGTCTCCATTTCTCGTTTAGTCCAGATCTGCGGCCCCCAAAGCTCTCTCCATATCTTAGTGGTCTGGAAGGAAGGGGGACGGATCCGATGAGAATACGTTGGTATTCTCACCGGAGAAGTCTCACGAAATTCCAAGACTCTAATGTTCTACACACCCGAGACTGCTTGAGAGGCCTGGGGAGAGCAGTTTCGTAGCCCCTAGGGAATAGGTCAGTATATAGGAAAAATCCGAGCTCATTTCAGCCGTCTTTTTGAGCAACAAGCAGTGCACAGTAATAAAATCGACCCACCACTCCTCCCTCAGCGACGTTTCGCACCATGATCCTACTTTCCTTCCAGACAGCGAAGCCTCCTTCGCTCTCTCCGTATCTTAGTGGTCTGGAAGGAAGGGCGACGGATCCGATGAGAATACGTTGGGATCCAGAGAATGGAAGAAATACCAAAAGATGAAGTTTCAAAATTCAAATTTATTTCATACTCATATCATGAACCACACTCTGAAGAATAATGAAACACAACATAGCCAAGAAAATTATGTTTGAAGTTGGGCCTAATTCATTTATTTTTTTTTTCATAAGTACTTCCCGAATATTCCTGCCTGGACTGAATTTTCAAAGCAATATGTTGCTGCTCTGAAAGGTTCGACAATGTTCGTTTTGGTCTTTACCCCCTTTGACTGCAAAAAGGAACAAAGCGATAGGATATTAGGACTTTCCAAGTGCATACACTTGTTATGCCCCAACTTGAATACACATAACTTGGATTTAAATTCGTCTGCCACCCGGAGGAGGGGTAAATTAAATGAGCGGAGGACGGGGGTATGCCATTTAAATTGTAAAATCACACCCTAAAATTTATGAATTTTTCAGAGCCCATACCCCAAAATTTACGGGCCATTGACAAAAATTTGAAATTCTGACCAAGTATCTGAAATCAAATCAAATTCAATACCCTGAAGAGTTCTTCTTATAAAATGACACCCCAAAATTTATGTTCATTTGCGATGTTACCAAAAATTACACCCTAAAATTTATTTTAAGTCTAAAAAATGTACTCCAAAAAATGACACATCCCGTACTGGTAAAGCGTCTACCAAACACCGGAGATATGAGTTCACAAAGTCCAAATTTAGAGTGCATTTGAAGCCAGAAATTTCAACTTTAATGTGATTGCAAAATTTATTCGTATCAAAAAAGAGGAAAAGGAACACCTTTTTCAAAACCTCAGTTTAACGCTGACAAGACAGAGGAGGTCATATTTTCTTGTAAAAGGAATAAGCCAATCCACCCCGGTCTTAAATTGGGAGAGGAGGTCATTGCATCAAAATTGGAGCACAAGCACCTTTGGGTTACTCTTGACTCAAAGCTAAATTTTAAAAGTCATTCGAGAGGCTATCTTGAAAGCACGGAGAGGAATTGGTTTGTTAAAATACCTTTCTAAATATGTGCCAAGAGAGGTCCTTGATCAAACCTATAAGCTTTATGTGAGACCTCACTTAGGCTATGGAGACATAATTTACCATAAATATGACCCTGATATGCAGCTGAACCTTACGCAACAACTAGAACAGACTCAATATAAAGCAGCACTAGCTGTTACTGGAGCGTGGGTAGGTACAAGTAGGCGAAGGCTACTTGTAGAGCTCGGATGGGAAACACTTTATGACAGAAGGTGGTGCCGAAGATTATGTCATTTCTTTTCATTAACCACATCCAAAAAGTCCAGATTACCTTTTCAATGAGATACCCGAACAGCTCTCAGTTGAGTATAATTTAAGAAACCCGCGTTGTTAAGCAAAATGTAGGTAGAACTATGCGCTTCTCCAGCTCTTATTTCCATAACACAATATGTGAGTGGAACCTGTTAAACAAAACTGTACAAGATTCTCCTTCTCTTGCAGTTTTCAAGAGCAAATTGCTTCGAATCATCAGACCTGAGAAAAACCCGTTTTATAACATCTATGATCTTTTGGGTATCAAGCTATTAACAAGGCTTCGAGTTAACTTTAGTCCTCTAAATGAACACAGATTTAGGCATAATTTTGACTGCTTGAGTCCAATTTGTATTTGTAGTACAGGAAAGGAAGATAATGAGCATTGCCTCCTACACTGCCCCCAGTTTACAGCTCAGCGCCAAGATCTCCTTGGTCAAGTCTCAGATGTCGGATATTATGTTGCTAGCATGAACTCAAAGGATCTTTGTCCGTTGTTATTATATGGGAACCCAAATGAAAGCACCTTTGCAAACAGAATCATCATAGAAGCAACTATCTCTTTCATCAAAACTTCTGGACGGTTTAATTAAACTTTCTGGAAAAACAGCAGCCTAACCCTTTCTTTTTTGACTGAAGTGCTCCCGGAATTTGCGTGGGCTGTCTCTGCTGATCGCACTGCTGCCGCGGGTGCATCGGTTGGGGGGGGGAGTCTATGATAAATTGGAAAGTCTTTTTCCCCTCGGGGTTGGGTCCCTGAACCATTGTTTCATTCTCCCCGCCGGCGCGCTCGTGGTTGTGGTTTGGTGGGTGGTGGGCTGTTTGTGCGGGTTTTGGGGGTACTTCAGTTTTGCCTTGGCCTTTACTTTGTCCCAATTTAGTGTGCATATGTATCTTATTTTTTTGTTTTTGGTTTTTGTGTTCTATTATTAATTTATTGTTGATATTACTTAGAAAATTGTAAGTTGCATTTGTAGTGAGGACCCGGTGACCATGCGTCTTTCCTCGCTGCAAATGCCACAGAAACTTGCATTAACTTGTTGTTTTTAAGTTTTAGATTTATAAAAAAAAACAACCTCTGGTTTCATGTGCACCCTAGATTTTGACTTTGTGAACTCGTATCTCCGGTGTCAGGTGTACAATCTGTGCAAGGTACGTGCATTTAAGTTAAAGATAAACAAATTTAGCCGTCAAAAATTTCCGATTACCTTATCGCTTTTTTCCTGTTCCCATTCAAAATATATAATATTTCATAATATATATATATCAAATATGTTATAAAAAAGATACATGTACTCAAGAAAAACACATTCGTTTAAACGTTTCGGCGCAAGCCTTCATCAGTATGACTTCTCAAATTCAACATCGCATACATATCAATTTCGAAATACAAAACCATTTACGAAAACAATAGCATAAAGGGATCCTACCAAATACAATTGATAATTAAAAGGTGTTAAAGTAACCGGTGTAAACAGAGGCGGCAGTAGGAAGATGAAAGAAAGCGCAGTGTTAAGGTAACTCTGCTTTCCGCTCTAGTGCACAGCGAGATGCCGTTTCGCAAAACCACTCTCCTCAGAAAACAGTTAATTTCTCCAATATTATTCGGTCTATCGAAAAGCGGTAAAAAGGATGTTGTTCTGTATAATCTGAGCAATCGAAAGATGTATAAATCGCAATGTTTCCGTCAACCCTGGCTTCGCAAATCCTTGCTCAAATCTTTTTGCTGATTTCAGAAAAGTGGATTTACCTCCAAAACTACTCGAAAAAGTTTCGATTTTTTTTCGCTCCATCTTTAGCTAAGTAGTTGATCTACAACTTTGCCAAGTCTGATTGAAAAAGCTAGGCTAGATTTCCTGCAATCGAATTTTACATTTCTGTTTACTTTTCGACATCGAAGGGGAAAACGTTGGTCAACAGTTTAGCCCATGCAGAACAATTTGAACGGCCGTAGAATGTTTTTGCAAAAAAATTAGTTCTTGATCTAAAATCAATGCTCATTGTGGACTCTAAAAGAAATTGATAGTCTGTGAATGCTTACGAAAATCTCGAAAGACACCCAAAGCATGGTTTCGTGAAAATGCTGGTAAAAATCAGTAATTTTTAATCAATAATAGATGCAAATGATACTTTTACAAGCGCACTAAGGATGTCTTTTGAGACATGCGTATGGTATTCCCAAAAGATGACGTTCATTTGTTTGCCAATGGAAAAACTTCTGAAAGTTATTTCAAGCCTGAGCGTTTGCAAGCGTGCTTCATAGCATGGTAATCTGTTGACCAAGGTTTCTCCATTTCGCTGTCGAAAAGTAAACAGAAATACGAAATTCGATTGCAGGAAATCTAGCCTAGCTTTTTCAATCAGACTTGGCAAAGTTGTAGATCAACAACCTAGCTAAAGATGGAACGAAAAAAAATCGAACATTTTTCGAGTAGTTTTGGAGATAAGTCCACTTTTCTGAAATTAGCAAAAAGATTTGAACTAGGATTTGTGAAACCAGGGTTGACGGAAACATTGCGATTTATACATCTTTCGATTGCCCAGATTATACAGAACAACATCTTTTTTACCGCTTTTCGATAGGCCGAATAATATTGGAGAAATTAACTGCTTTCTGAGGAGAGTGGTTTTGCGAAACGGCATCTCGCTGTGCACTAGAGCGGAAAGCAGAGTTACCTTAAGTACTGCTAGAGTCGGCGGCGGTGTCTGTCTCGCGGAAGCTGAAAAGAAATGTGTGTAAGAACCAAAACAGCAATAAAAAGATCCAAGAGCGGATGGGCAGAAAGAGATCCCTAAAGAATAGCGTGTGTCCCTAAAGAAAAGCTAAGCGCAAACATCAAAACAACAAAACAACCAAAATGCAATTTGCAACCAAAATGCAATGCAACTTGCATTTTGGTTGTTTTGTTGTTTTGATGTTTGCGCTTAGCTTTTCTTTAGGGACACACGCTATTCTTTAGGGATCTCTTTCTGCCCATCCGCTCTTGGATCTTTTTATTGCTGTTTTGGTTCTTACACACATTTCTTTTCAGCTTCCGCGAGACAGACACCGCCGCCGACTCTAGCAGTACTTAACACTGCGCTTTCTTTCATCTTCCTACTGCCGCCTCTGTTTACACCGGTTACTTGTACACCTTTTAATTATCAATTGTATTTAGTAGGATTCCTTTATGCTATTGTTTTCGTAAATGGTTTTGTATTTCGAAATTGATATGTATGCGATGTTGAATTTGAGAAGTCATACTGATGAAGGCTTGCGCCGAAACGTTTAAACGAATGTGTTTTTCTTGAGTACATATATATATATATATGCCTGAAAAAATTTACATTACATGCTACAGATTCTGGTTTTCCTCTTGAAGTGTCGCTTTTGAAAATTTCGAGAAACGTCTTGAATTTTGATTTCAAATCATATCTTTTCCTTCCTGGTAAATTGATATATCATGTACTTTTCTGTTTTAGTTGTGCAAAAATGCCCTCTGTTACTAAAAGTGCTGCTTGCGATGATTGCTTTTCCAAAAATATCGCAATAGATCATAATAATAAAAACAGCGTCTCACATGTTTTCCGAGAGTCTGAAGGACGTGGTCAGGAGACTTTTCTGGAGCTTCGCCCCCAGACCCCCTCATGTTTGTCCACCCCAGAAATTTTGGGCTGGCGACGCCATTTTTTTATGACAGAGTACGGATTTATGGGTATATGGTACCGGGTTTTGCCATTTTTCAGGGTACCCTTTTTAAGATAAAGGCACCAACCCTTATCATGGAAACTAAGTTACCCCCCTTTAACGGGCATTGTGATTAGAGCAAAACGCTTTACATCTTTCTTAAAGGCATTGAGTCTATATAGGTAGCTGAGGGTTAACGCTATCCTGAATTTTTGCTGACAAACCGCTGGCGGCCATTTGTTATGACACAATAGTGCTAACGCTATTAGCAGTGGAGGAGACCAAAGGCTTCTTAATCCTGACATTATCCTTGGGAATTTCTTTGGTTTAATTTCAATAGCGATTAAATGATAACGTTTGGTTTATGATTGAATAGGAGTTGATATTCGTCACGAGCGCGCTATCTACATGGACTCAAATGCCTCCCTAATCCATATGGGCTTTTTCGAGCTACCATTTATGGGGGGTGCTTTCCACTCCCCCCCCTTCTGAAAACTGCCTTAGACTTATCCCAATTCAATACAACTTGGCACAGTTATAGAACAAGTAATTTGTAGCTCGTAGCATAATTTGGGTGGGGCTGCCACACCTTGTGACGTCACAGTGACGTCACGAAGCTAAAAATCTGTTAAAAAACTGGCTTCCAACTTGAATTCAAGTTTAATGAAGATTTTGCATGAACTTTCTGCAGTTTTTGGTTCAGTTTGTCAACATATTTGGTGATAGAATATTATTTTATTGGAAATAACTATTTTGGAATGATATTTTGGCAGAAATTAGCCGATTCTTATGACGTCATTTGTGCGATTTATTTATTCAATGTAAAAAGAGACCAAAAGAACGTGCAAAATGGTGATTATCTATGACAAATGTATCATTAGAGTGTTTTTCATTGAAAAAGTTCGAAAAAACTTGAAAAAATTGCTAATTAATCCAAAATGGCGGCCAAAATGATGTCATTATAAAAAAATGCTGACATCATCAAATTCCAGAAATTTTGGTATCAAATTGAATCCCTTTGTTTGCTGATTCATTTGCTGTATAATACTTCATAATTCAATCCAATAATTCCATTGAAATCATTGAAAACAATGATTTTGATGCTACCTCCTTCCTAATATGGGCATGTCACGTGACCTGTGAGTCCTATTGTTCAAAAATGTTTCCACCAAAATGTGGCTAATAGATAATTAGTAAAAGTCAGGGAGGCTGGGGGACATACATGGGGTAGAAAATGTCGTTTAAAAACACGGCAAATGATACCTTGAGGGGGGTGGAATCCACCCTCCCCCCGCTGTGCATTAGGGTTAAGAAAAGGAAAGATTAAAACTGAATTATTCTCAAGAAGGTTAACATGAATGATTTGTATGTTTACAGACAAAGCGGGAAAAATGCTTTGAATTTCAGATATCAAAATAAAAGATTGGTATGTTTACAGACAAAAGCGCTTTGAATTTCAGATATCGAAACAAAAGATGGACATACACAGGAATGTGCTTCATGGCTTTTATTTATAGATAAATAGCAAAAATCTCTCCTCTTCATCTTGCTAACTGATGACTGAAGTAAATAACCAGTAGCATACCGTTCAAATCCTTACCGAGTTTCACAGTAATCAGTCAATCAAATCGCCTCTTTCTAACCCCGTGATATCAAATCTGTCGTTGGAATGGAATTCTTGAGTACCCTCACAAACATTGAAATGGCTAATAGGTTACAATAACTAGAGTGGTGTCGCCCATTATGCCCATGTCCTCGTGAAGTTCTGAGTTAGATCCAAAAAGATCAATTAATGAAAAACCAAATAGCCAGATTATATCACCAACTAATGGAGAACAAGATTACAGAGTATTGACTTTCTATGTAAACTCTTTATATTGATTTTAGAATATTTTAAAGGAGGGGGTAAAAACGTCGTTTTCTTCGAGCGTCGCCCATTATGGCGGCAGGAGAAACAACGAACGCTACTCTCCTGTAAAAAGTTTCAATAAGAAAAACAGTTTTAATTATTGTTCTTTGTTTATCATTTGGTACTTTGAACACAAAATTATCAATAAGAATTAACCTAAACTTCGAGTTTTGGCAATTGAAATACATGCTTCGAGTTGTTCTAAATCTTGCCTTAGCTCTTGTGATTGGATGGATGAGTTTTGGCATAGTTTCTAAACTGAAAATTTCTAAATATAATGCTGCGTTTTTTTGGGTTTCGATGATTTTCCAAGTCAGTAAGTAAAATTTTAACCCAAATCGGTGTTTTTTAAATAAGTTTTGCATTTTGATATCTTGAAGCGATTGGAACCTTATCTGGTAAACTGATGGGCATAATGGGCGATGAAAATAGCAATTAGCAGCATTGAGACTTCATAACCTTAAATCTCAATCAGAAGCCACTTTGCTTTGGTTTCATTGTAGATTTCCTCTCTAGAGACAGGACTTCTGAAAAATCTAAGCATATTTCAAAAATGTCAAACCGCAAGGTGCCGAGCGAATGAAAAAGAAGGAAGGTTTTTGAGATTTTTTAAAGATTTCTTAAGATTTTAAATATTTTGAAAGATTTTGAAAGATTTTTGAGATTTCTGGGGATTTTCAAAGATTGTTTGGGATTTTGCAAGATTTTTGAGATTTTGTAGGATTTCTCAAAGATTTTTAAAACCAGTAACTTCCAAAATTTGAAGATTTTTATACCGTACATTTGCTAGCTTTTTAGAATTATACCGAAATGTGTGCGATTAATTTCAGCGACCCTTCCTTTCCTCAATGTCCCTCATAAATCTTTGGAAACATGGCTGAAGAGTTGTATTTTCCATTGCGGAGTAAGAGTGGGGATTTCTCGCGTCCTTGGCTCAGCTATTGTTGACATGGAGAAAAAAAGATGAAGTACTCTGAGTAGTGTAGCATGATACCGACCTTCAACCCTAAATTTCTATTCACTTGCAAGCGAAATTTTCACTTGTAAACAAAAGAATTTCCGTCTGCTCAGAACATTCCACTGATTGGAAAATGGGATTTACGCAAGTCTGAGTTGAGTTATACAATGTTAACCTTGAAGGGTTATTTCTAAAGTTTACCCTCCTTACCAAATGCATTCATTGTTTTAAAGAAACCGCTTATAAGAAACTATAGTAGACTCTTCCAAATTAATTAAGAAACTCTACTTGAAGCAATCAATTCTTGTCATGACTTGCAAAATGAATCTAACAGAAAGTACGCTACTAGCCCAAATATTACTAAAAAGTACAACTTTTATTCATAATAAACTGGCTCATTTTTGTAATTCTTGGTTCAAAAGGTGGTCCTCTGTGAATTCCGATAAATTTTAATATTCAGTTTTATGAATGATTAAGAAACTCTGCAAGAAACTACTCTACTATACTATAATAGTGCCAAAACGTAAGAAACTCTGCCACAAATTTCAGCGACAAGTTCTCATGAAAAAATTGGTTAATCGGATTCATGTGATTCTGACAAATGCGACTTCCATTCAGGTTAAAAGACAGTCTTCTCTGCCTGCGAGGCTGGACTTCCTTCAAAACGTCCTCTTGAATTGAGAAAGAGAGTGAACTTTCCATCAACGCTTTGTCGTAAATTCTCGAAACATGATATTCAAGAGACAGGTAGTCTGGAGTAAAAACTACTTGTCTTGTTTGTAAATATTTCTAGAAAAGATTTTTAATTTTTGCCTTGTCATTTTCCCTACTGTGTTCGAACTGAGACAATATAAAGACAGACCTATAAATTATAGGTGTTTTTGACTGCAGATTCGGAATCTACATGCTTGATTTAGTACAAATAATGGGGAAATTTCATCTAAAATAGTTTTGAAAATTAGTCAATTATGACGTCATGTCATCTATGACGTCATAGAATATTTTTCGAATTTCACAAAAAATGAAAAACTATGCATCATTCACAAGCTCTTCAAGCGCTCTTTTCAACTATGCAAATCCCAAGTTAATATAACGCGTCAACAGTTATTGAAGTATTTACGGACATTAAGCCCTACCGTGACGTCATCGTTCACATGAATTCGAAACTTTTCAAAAGTGATGCATTGTCTTAAATGTCTCAAATTAATCCTAATCGCTCAACCTCGTACCCTGTGACAATGAAGGTTTTCCGTAAACTGCAACGCCTACATTGACACTGGAGCCTGTTAGGCTATTCTGCGATTTGATTGGCTCTTTTCCAAACAAAAGAAATTTCTCACCTTCAAAACCTAGCATTCAGTTGAAATGAAGAACATTCGAATGGCTCTGGATACAATGTGTGTTGTTCGAACCATGGAATATACATTTCGAAAATGTCGAGTATGGGATTCGAAAGCACATGCTGTCTGCCAGATTATGCTAATTATTCCGATAAAAATTGACAAAATTTGTCAACCGGTCCCAAGGGTATCTGTTGAGGTCTAGCCTCCTTGATACCCTTGGGAACGAGGTTGCCTAATCGCTTATTCTAACAACAACAAACTTGAGTTAGGCACTTGCTTGGATGGTTAGCCTATTTTTCCCGCCTATCACACCTCTAGACTTACGACTTTCCGTCCTTTGTTTCCTACTCTGGTTTGTTTCCCTGCGTTCTTTGATTTGCTGATTTCACTTGGTCAATAGGGACTCATAATGTTAATCTTAAAAAGTGGACCCCCTTCAGGCCCGCGTAGAGTGGCCAATGGTTCCGTATTCATTTAGTGTTCAACCGATAGGGAGGCGCTATTTAGATAGTTGTTGTTGTTGCGTACAAAAATCGATTGATACGGCCTAGTGTTCTTGTAGCCGCGATGGATCTGTTTTGTTTTTACAGAGGAAGATTATTGCTTGAAAGATATATATTTTGCAGTTAGTAGGCCAGGAAAACCTCATTCTTTGTACTAAAAGTTTGCTTTTCAATATTTAAGCTCTTTAAACCAGGTGATATCAGCAGATCAAAGAACGCAGGGAAACAAGGGATGAAAATTCATAAGTCTATCGCACCACCCCAGCTTGCGAACGCGTGTGCGCATGTATTTAAGGAAGGAATGTAAGTAGAATCATGAAATTTGCAATACTTGAAAGAATCAATTAGAGATATGCACACACCATCTCGTCGGGTTTCAATGCAAATGAACTGAAACTTCAGTGAAGGTCAAATCATGATGAAACAGATGTCAGCGAAGATTTTCTGCGCAATTGCAATTTTATTACTAGTCGTCAGTTCCCTGAAATTTTATTTCTCTTGCTAGCCGGCCATAATGGGCGACCGGCCATAATGGGCGACGCTACTCTACATAGAATTGTTTTTGAAAAGTCGGTAGAAGGGATGCCCCTCTGCAGTTTGTTGCGTGCTCAGACAAATATCTCATTTGGAGCCGAAATTGTATTCATTTTCCGGTTGACGACTATTGACCTTCATTAAAACATTGATAAAAGTCACCAAAAATAAGATATAAGGATAAACATCTCAGTGATTATGGATATTGCCCTAAGAAATAACCAAAACATTTTCTCTTATTTAACATATCAAAATCGCATGCGAATTTCAGCGATCCCTGTCAGAAATATCATTTGGGTCTAAGCTTCTCACCGATTGAAACTCATACGTTGGCCCCAATAAGGCTCAGTTTGTATTCTTGAGCTAAATGATTCACTTACCAATGACTCGAGCATCAATTTGACTTCATTTTCAATTTAATGTCACCAAATTTTGCTCAAAAACATCTATTCTTAAGCAATTTTTGCAAATTTGTTTCGTTCCGTCTTTCTCTGCCAGCGCAAGTAACCTGCTCAAATGTCGTATTGCTAGGTTATTGTGATGCAAAGTAGTGCAATTCGACACAGTTGATACACTCATGAACAGATTTGGCACGTCTGCCTTCTCAATTCATTCAAATCGAGAAAGAAGAACGTGCCAAATCTGTTCATGAGTGCATCAACTGTGTCGAATCGCTTACTTTGTACCACAATAACCCAGCAATGCGACATTTGAACAGGTTACTTGCGCTGGCAGAGAAAGACAGAACAAAACAAATTTGCAAAAATTGCTCAAGAATGGATGTTTTTTGAGCAAAATTTGGGGACATTGAATTGAAAATGAAGTCAAATTGATGCTTGAGTCATTGGTAAGTGAATCATTTAGCTCAAGAATACAAACTGAGCCTTATTGGGGCCAACGTATGAGTTTTAATCGGTGAGAAGCTTAGGCCCAAATGACATTTCTGACAGAAATCGCTGAAAATTGCCTTTGATTTTGATATGTTAAAGAAGGGAAAGTATTTGTTTCGTAGGGCAATATCCATAATTGCTGAGATTTTTATCGTTATATCTTATTTTTAGCGACTTTTATCAATGTTTTAATGAAGGTCAATATTCGTCGATCGGAAAATGAATACATTTTTGGCTCCAAATGAGATATTTGTCTGAGCACGCTACAAACTGCAGAGGAGCATCCTTTCCACCGACTTTTCAAAAAATAATTCTATGTAATTATTGTAACTTGGGAGCCATTCCAATTTTTGTGAGGGTACTCAAGAATTCCCTTCCAACGACCGATTTGATATCGCGGGGTTAGAAAGAGCCGATTTGATTGGCTTAGTACCGTGAAATTGGATGATTTTCCGCGTGCTTCAGGAACCAGTAAGGATTTGAACAGTATGCTATCACCAGTGAGGTCTTTAGTCATTGCACTCTGCTTTCAATGTCTGCAATAATTGTTCAATAACCTTTGTTACAGTTGTCAACGATCGCAAAGATTCACAGCTAAATAGCGTGGCCTTGCTGCATTGTGCTTTGGATCTCTCATGGGGCAAAGGAGCATCTACATTCCGTGCTTCTTGTGATACGACCACAGACGGCGGTGGTTGGACCGTCATACAAAGACGTGTTGACGCAAATGTAAGTTTCGACAGAAACTGGGATGAATTTGTCAAAGGATTTGGAGATCCACTTGGTAATCATTGGTTGGGTCTAGAGGCAATGCATCAACTGACGATGAAAGGGAATTTCACGTTACGATTTGATCTCAAGAATAAAGATGGGAGTCATGGATTTGCTGAATACGAAAACTGTAAGATCGCAGATGCTTCAGAAAACTACAAAATCTCATTTGGCAAATACAGAGGGAATGTTGGAGATGCACTGAGGCCTGCAAATGGGGCCGCCTTCACCACGAAAGATAAGAATAATGATAAGAAGAATGACAAGAACGCTGGGAATTGTGCTGTGTTCTACAATGGTGCCTGGTGGATGGCAGGTTGCACAGATGTTCATCTGAACAATCTGTATCCAGGATCTCAATCGCCCGAAGAAGTAATCCAAGAGATGTCTTGGTTTGACTGGAAGTTCCAATACGGTGACCTTACCTTCTCAGAAATGAAGATGAGAGAAACTAATTGAGGGGTGATTTATCGATTCTTTCTATCGTCTTTCATGTCGTCACTGCAAATAGAAACTTTAATAGTACACCATACTATATTCTGGAAATAATACCAGGTGCCTCAAGTAAAGTATACGTGTTTAGAAAGTTCTTTTCAAAAAAAGTTTCATTTTCAGTTTATGCCATAGATGATGATGGAAACTGTTTATTCTCTACAAAATTACTCTGCATGATGACACACATCAATCTCAATTTAGGCATGATGGGGAAGTTTGCAAGTTAGCTCTAAAAGCATGATTAAAAAAAATGTTCCTTGAAATAAATTGAAAATATGCAGCTAATACGTCCGAAATATAACATTTGTCCAAATATAGATAAAAGAATTAAAATGTTAAAAATACAAAATATGTTGTACGTACAATGTATACAGACGGTTATAATGTTCTTTTCTAGGTAAAGTTGCTCTTGCTTACTAGTTGATAGATTTTGCCACATTTTTATAAATCCTTTATGTCCGTTGATCCCGATTGTTCCTGTTGCTCCCATCGATATATTCATGTATTCTACACCCAAGTATGAGGATGAAAGGTCTTTCAAGAGAGTTGGAGAACATATCATGTACCCTCATTGATTACAAGGAGATTTGGACTCTGTCTGTTCCCTGTGATAAAAGCTGATGGTCTGAAGCCTGGAATGTCATCAGCATAGACTGTAACATGTTTCATTCCCGTTAAGAAGTTGCCAATCTTCAGGAGGACAGAGTTGTGACGCCAAGTACGGTATATATTTTCCCTTCAAGCATGGATTTGCAACTAGAGACGACGTGAAGAAGGGTTTGTGGGAGTTGGCAGAAGTTGCACAACTCGCTTTCGACTCTGCCACAAAATTTCATATTTTTCTTTGCAGGCAAAATGCTATTCAGATAACGCACAGAAAAGTTGAAGATGTTCTTAGGTAGAGGTCTTTGTGCCTCACTCTATATCAGGGATCGTGCAGTCTTTGGGCTGGGGGAAGGGGGGGGACTAGACTTTTTTCGGAGATAGGTCTAAAAACTTTCACAAATATGGAATTTTCAATTTTATGATTAAAATAAATCATTAACAACAAAGAAGATCAACTTGTACACACATTTGTGTGTCAACCGTGGTAAATTGAGTCTTTCTTAAAGCATGATCATTAGCACCCAACTGCTGCATCTGCTGAGGGATCTTTCTCAATAGCTAGATGCCTCAAAAACCTGGCTTCATTCAAACATGAAGTATGCAAGGTTCAACAATCTAGCGATATTGCGATATTGAACTTTCATAAACAAAGAGTAGACACGAGGTCCTCCTTGGAAATTGCTAACGATAACTTTTCGCTAAAAATGAAAATAGGCATCGCAACTTTGGAAAGTTTTGTTCTGACAGATCTTCAGTTTGTATTGTAGTCATAGTCTTTTATGAGAAGAAACGCTTTGTTGTTAATTTTGTTGATTGTAATGATACAGTAAATGTCTCTTTTCATAGTAATTGAAATCTTTTCTGAACTGCACTGTATATGAATATGGACGTAAAGAGGCAAGTCTTTTTTTTGAAAGGAGCGTTTTCCGATGTTCTGAAGGGAGTGGTCTCAAAAAAATTTCTGGTCCCCCAATTCAGCTCGCTTTGCTCGCCGTTCAGCCCCCCCAGTTTGAAACCGCTGCGCGGTCTCTGCTCTATATGCTTGTTATTGTGTTTGTTGTGTGCTCAAGGATAGCATTCAATATAAGGCCTTGTGATTTCAATTCGTGTGTGATCCTAAGGACTTTCTTCGTTCTGTTTTCTTTGATTACCTCTTTTCCATTACTGTATGTGTCATACTGCACATTTTTGTCGCGACTAGTTATTTGATGTAATGACTGTATGTCTTCATTTGGGGACTTTTTTAAACTGTTTCTAAGCGAAAATTGGCAGTGGGAAAATTTTGCAGACGGGTCAATAATTCCTAGCCCGCATTTTTCTTTTGTAAGACCAATTACATCCAGTGTTCCACTGATAGGTATCTCGAGCCATAATCTGATGTACCTGTGTGCTTGTGAGTACAGGCACTGTTTTACCCTTAAACCGACCGTTTTCGTTGAGGGGCAAATCGCTCATTCGAAAAAGCGTACGAGATTTTTTTAGAACAAGAAGACTTTTAAAGATTTTTGATGGATTTTTCTTGAAAACAAAAGGATTTTTGCGAACAGTTTAGAGTACACGAGATTTTTTAGGAGTGAATTGCCCCTCGGATTTTGTTTGGAGAATCAATATTAACATTGCAACAAATGCAGGAACTACGAAAATGCTGAGGTTGGAAATTGGTGCTTCCCACAGTTGATGCTGCTGGTACGACGCTCCAAGAAGCTCCCAATCTAAACGCGATCAATGGTATACGAATAAGGTACGTCTCGGTATCTCACTTCCGTGAAATAATTTTCAATCTAATTCTCGATTATTTTTTCAAATGAATAGAACCCATCAATGTTTTCTTAGCTTTACCAAATCTTACAAGCTTCTTAGAGGCTCCATAACAATCTTCATGTTCACTACCTATGCGCTCGTAAACATTTCAAAACAAGGTTTTAAAAAACCTTACGAGTAATATGATACGTACAAAACAAGTGAAAGTAAAGTAAAAATATGGTCAAGTATTTCCTTTGACAAAATAAAAGTTTCTTAACTTAAATATTCCCAGTACTGGAGTTTCTTAATTTTTTGGCGATCGGAGAGTTGAGATTCTTATGGGCAGTTTCTTACAAGAAAAAATGGTTGCAACAGATGCGTTCTGGCATCAGAGGGGAAATTGTTGTGAGGATTTCACTCCTAGGGGGTACAGTAACTCTAGTATATTTAGGATAGCGGTCCTCATCACAGTACACAACACAACCAAAAAATTAATTTTATGCATGAAAATAGTCAGACCCAAAAACTTAGATATTGTGATTCTCTTTATAAATTAAAAAATTTTTCTTTATCTTTTCTCAATTTCCCCAATATTTGAGACCCAAACAAGGAAATAACAATAATTTTAGGAAACCAAACAAATTAACTGACTCAGAAAGATAATCTTTGTCCACGTTACAGTAAACCCACTTATGGTAGGCCATGAAAACTTTTCAACATTTTCCTGCCCCCCCCCCCCCTAGGCAACAGTCCATACTGTATATTATACTTTTTGAGCAAGAAATAAAGTGCAAAGCAAAACAGCAAATACCCCCTATAATCCAGCAATACAGCAAAAATCAAGAGGTACCCCTTCTTTGTAAAAAAGCAATTTGCACAACTTTGCAATCAGTTTGCATCTAGTATGCTCCACTGTCCTTTCAGAGTTAGCAAGTTTGTATGGAGTTTGTGCAAATTTGAACGGGTTTGGTGCAAATTTCATCTGCTTTACAAACTCCTAAATTTGAAGCATACTCAAAAAACAAACTAACAGTAACCTTTGGGAGCAAAATTGTGATTGAAGAGGTATTTGATACTATCACGAGTTCAGGAACCAATATTGTTTCAGAATTCCCAATTATTGCCAACAATTTCTTATTAAGGATCAATTTTTCAACCTTTGTTTGGCGTTTTGGCAATAAGAGAAGGCAAATGCCCCTGGTCGTCTATAAATGTTGTCTCTGAAAGGCTTCCAGGTTCTGGTAGTTTTGATGGGATAAGATAAACCTAGTATTAAGTAACTGAGCTGCAAGGAAATTTCAAGGTTGTTTCTTCATGAATAATATCCAGATCAACAGAACATTGCAACACAAACACTACTGTCCTTGCACCCATGCATTATTTATCATATTATACATTTTATACCAGGTGAGTAGAAAAACAAGGCCTGGCCTTTGAAAACAATACTGGTCCTAGAATGTCATAAGCAATAATATTGAAGTGTCTTGTTTCATTGCCAATTGTTCAGTTTGATTGGGTAGTCTACCCTTCTCTTATCAGCCATTCCTTCCCATGGATATAAGAGATTTTCTGCAGAAAGATCCTTTCAAAAACCTGCAAAATCGAGTGAAAAAACATGTGGAATTTCCCTTTTTGGTTTCCTTCCAATTTACAATGACATTTCATTCCAGGGGAAGACTTTTTCATCCTCCAAAGAGGATAGCACAACACGCTAAAACATTTTCAAGAAAATCAGAACAGAGTGGCTGATCTCAGCCCGGAAAAATTCTAAAACTAACTGAACATGCTGCCTATTTAGTCAGATATTGTTGCTTTAATATTTAGTTAGGTTTAGCAGTAGCTTTTCAAACAGCAAGCGTTTTCTGACTCACATAATTTTTACATTAATTCTTAGCTGAAGAGCAAAACAACCTCATATGGTGGAAGAAAAGAACAGGGAAACAGCTGCAACTTCTTTGAGCAAGACGGCACCACATAAATGTAAGAAATTTGGTCAAGCAAGGAAGGGGCATTGCTGTAATATGGAAACAATGCAGCAATCACAAGGCAATTGAAACAAACGTCCTACTTCTACTGCAAAGCATCATTTACAAACTGAAATTATATATTACCTACTGTACCATACATGTATTCAAAAATAGTTTAATTGTTGTGTTCACACTGTTCTGAAGATTTATATCCCTTCTTGGTGTGACTTTGGTATTGCTCTCTTACGTGATAGTTAAAACATGCTGGCAAGGGTCTACTGTATCTTGCATTGTCAGAACCTAGAAAACCAAATAGCCACCAAACCAGCCATCAATATGCAACTGCAGGCATGAATCTGCAAAAACAGCAATAAACACAATGAGCTATTTGCAGCAAGGAATCTAAAGTTTCCTAAAATTGAATAATGACCCTTTGCCCTTCCATATAAATTATTTCACAAAGAATTTTTTAGAAAATAATAATAAAATTCCAAATCCCCATTCCAAGCAGTTAAATACAATGACAAGAAATACGTCGAATAGAGAAGAATCTTGTTCTTCGGATGAAGTGGTAGCCGACTTATTGCTTCCAGCAGCAGCTTTGTTGTCTCCAATAACTTGTTCTTATGCTCTTCGTTGTCCACCTCAAAGTTAAAACTTTTACCAAGGTAAGTGAATGATTCATAATTTCAGAATGGAGTAGCCGATTTAAGTCAGGTAAATTATATAGAAGATTTGAAAATTTCTACCATAAAACTATATATTTGCCGATATCATTGTTTTAATATCCAGGGAACCGTGACCTTGGTTCTTCTTTCTGACTCACCCAGTACTTCAATGCATCATACCCTTCTACAGCACAGGTATTGGGCACATAGAATTTTGATCATGACGTGTAGAATCTCGAGGCGTAGAACCAGGGCAGCACTAGGGGCACATGCATCCCCCCCAAGAATTGCAAAAAACAAACAGATGCCGTTATCATCTTCAGGAAGCACCCCTTCAGCTTAATAAAAAAGTGCCCTTGAAGTGTCGTGCCCCCAAGTTGGAGATGCTTTCTTTGCCCTCGAAGAACCCTGCAAACTTCTTAGGAATTCTTAACAATTCTCCTCATGCTAACCTTCACAGTGCCCGTACTGTCCTTCACAAAATGTTTTTGCATCAAACAAATTCAGGAAGACAAATTTATTGTCCTGTTACTTTCAACAAAAAGATCAGCTCAGACCATAAAAATTATGCATAACCCCTACGAAGGAATACTGCCCTTTGTAATTTATCATTCATCGTCTGATTGTTGTTTATTGTATTGAAAATGTTGTTAATTCAACTTGCAGCAAATTTCAATAGAATCATGCAGTGAATCCAAATTGAAAAGAAGAGAAATTCTATAAGCACCAATAACTGAATAGAACCAACCTTGACCGTCAGTCAGTATGAGGGTTTATGGAGCAATAACAGCAGCCCTCGACAGAGTTCTTTGCCAGACACGTCTTTGTTTAAACCAACCGAATAATGCAGCCTTGCACTGGACGATTTCATTCTAATTAGATCACAGGTAAGAAGCTTTTACTGTAGTGAATTCATCACTGAATATGCCCGTTTCTGATACCAATGCTCATAGGGTCATTCCATATAATTTGAACAATCAAGGCATGTCAAGTCATGTTTGAGAATCGCCCTCAATTTTTTTTTCATGTAATTGTTACCTAAAGACAAGGTTGACTTTCAAATTTCAGCTTCATAACTTGAACGGTTAATTTTCTATGGCTGATTGAAGTTTTTAAAGACAGCTCGATCAAAGATGAAGTGACACTTTCAATGATTTTTAATTTCAATTACAGGACTCTGTAACAAATTCTGTTGAGTGAAAATCATTTCAGATGCAGCATATCATCAGCAAAAAAAAAATATTTGCAAGTCGAAGCTGACAACCTTGCACAGGTGCTTGTCAAAATCCTGCCATGATAATGAAAAATTCTGAATTAAGCCACTTTGGAAGGAACTTGCATGCATTTTCCTGTTAAAACGGCAAAAGCAAATTAACTGCAAATGATACTCTTGTGCTACCATGCTGTTAGAAGTCAGAATAAAATAAATAAAAAATTCCACAAGCTTCTACTTGAAAAAAAATTAAGTATCAAAATGGCACAAACTTGTATGTTTTTGCAATTTTAGCAGATTTGAAAAATATTTTACAAATTTTGGTATGAATAATTCCAAATTGCTTCGTCACTTGTTATTGTATACTAATTGAAGTTTGCCTAGACCGAATATTTTTGATTGAATCCACTTGCTAGTCAGTGAATTTGCCTTTTGAAAGTAGCTCAGACACCAAAATGGCCGATATGGGGCATGTTCAGTGGCTGCAAAATGTACCGGTCAGTAATGTCAGAGTCTTGAGAATTTTACAACCAGTAGTCTACTCTGTTATCTTCTGCTGACAAGAATTTCATGGTTCAAATGGAATTTTAAGGCAGTAATTAAAATATTTTTGACTGCCTGTTTGTCGAGAAATTGGAAATGTTGTGGAAACTCTCTTCAGTTTGAGCAAGGTCAAAATCTCATGAAATCATCATTGAATAAGGTGAATGCAAAGCATCACTTACCTTCAAGGATTAAAATGCAGAGATATGTCCCTAATATTGGGTTCCCATGAATTTAAGGGGGAGGGACATTAATCATGTAATGTAACTACATAACTCATTGACCGAATAAACTTATCAGTTATTCTACAAAGGAGTCACAGAAAATATTTTTGGAGAGAATGATCTATTGGGGATATGAGGCAGTTTTTTCTAGGTCAAATGTTAGCCTTCAACATGAATTTTAAAATGTACAACTAACTTGCAATTTGTCAGTTGATTGGAGATCAGGAAACGTTCTAGTGGGCGAAATTTTGAGACACAAAAATGAAACTCAGCGAAACTTTGACTTGATAGAACTTCAAATGGTAGATTGAACAACAACGTTCAGGAACTCAAAAGCTGAAAAAAGTCATTTATGCAGGAGTGTCTAGAACCGAGTCACTACATCTTTTATCTCTCCAGTAGTAAAGTTGTACTATCTTCCAGCCGAATTGGATGTTGGAGGAACTAACAAGCTGATAATGTGAGCTGTTGGGACCCAGAGATGATGATTTCATGAGATTTTGACCTTGCTCCAACTAAAGAGAGTTTCCACAACATTACCAATTTCTCGACAAACAGGCAGTCAAAAATATTTTAATTACTGCCTTAAAATTCCATTTGAAGCATGAAATTCTTCTCAGCAGAAGGTAACAGAGCAGACTACTGGTTGTAAAATTCTCAAGACTATGACATTACTGACCGGTACATTTTGCAGCCACTGAGCATGCCCCATATCGGCCATTTTGGGGTCTGAGCTACTTTCAAAAGGCAAATTCACTGACTAGAAAGTGGATTCAATCAAAAATTATCAGTCTAGGCAAACTTCAACTAGTATACATTAACAATTGACGAAGCAATTTGGAATTATTCATACCAAAATTTGTAAAATATTTTTCAAATCTGCTAAAATTGCACAAACATACAAGTTTGTGCCATTTTGATACCTAATTTTCTTTTAAGTGGAAGCTTGTGGAATTTTTTGCTTATTTTATTCTGATTTCTAACAGCATGGTAGCACAAGAGTATCATTTGTAGTTAACTTGCTTTTGCCGTTTTAACAGGAAAATGCATGCAAGTTCCTTCCAAAGTGACTTCATTCAGAATTTTTCATTATCAAGGCAGGATTTTGACAAGCACCTGCACAAGTTTTTGAGCATCGACCTGCAAATAAATTCTTTTTGCCGATGATATGCTGCATCTGAAATGATTTTCACTCAACAGAATTTGTTACAGAGTCCTGTAATTGAAATTAAAAATCATTGAAAGTGTCACTTCATCGTTGATCGAGCTGTCATCAAAAACTTCAATCACCCATAGAAAATTAACCGTTCAAGTCATGAAGCTGAAATTTGAAATTCAACGTTGTCTTTAGGTAACAATTACATGAAAAAAATTTGAGGGCGTTTCTCGAACATGACTTGACATGCCTTTGTTCAAATTATATGGAATGACCCAGTAACTATTCCCTTGTATTTTAGTTCAAGACAACAAGAGAAGTGCCTTCGAAACGATTCCGATGAAAGCGATTTTTGCTTTACTACACAACATGACATATCATTTTGTGGGATTACAAAGTATTTTCGCTAAAAAGTGCAGCAAAGAAAGCTCAAGGCAAACTCAACGCAAAAGATGTCACTCCAAAAAATAACTGAAAACCAATAAACAGGAAGACTTTTAGTCAGTTTTGAAAAGCGAATCCACACTCAGAAATTACTTTGAAAGTGTCTATTCGTCCCTCATTCATAGAACCATGACAGAATACAGTTAGTCGTCAAGGACAAATTAATTTTTAGGATCTTCTATTTTGGTTTTGCTTTACAACACATTTTACTAGTTCTAAGAATAGTATTGACGTTGATTCCCAAGTTAAACATAACTCATACTAGAATACTAATAAATTATTATTCCTCGTGTATATTTTTTTATGCTTATATTCTCAATATTATCTTAGACTACCTACTTCAGTCCCAATTTCCGCTTCGTTCATTGAATTGGATGACGGCACTACGCTGCAAGTGGTTATAGCGTCCATCAGTCTATCAATAGCGATAACTACGAACGTGTAATCAGTCTAATATAATCTAATATAATTATAGTATCTTGCTGTGCATCTCTCCGCTTTTTGCTTCATACCACAGGTGGCACACCGGACAATACCACATGCAGCACCGGCTGTCGATTGCTCATCGACTGCTTTAGCAAGTTTCTTTTGCACTTCAGGCAACATCGATATGCATTGAAATACGCCACACCCAGTACATTCCCAACGCGAATCTTCGTCCAAAGTGATTCTCCCAGCTCAGTAGAGACCACTTCTCCTGGAATATCTTCTGTCTGCTCAATATTACTGTTGCCTGTAGTGAGACTGAGGGCATTTGTCTTCGCGTCTCGCCTGACCTTCACACTGGAGAGCTTATACGTCATCCCCAACTCCACTACTTGATTGGCAAACGAACCTCACAGATAGATACCGATAGATCCACTCGCATCTCCAAGAATGGCGTCAGTTCAGCGTTTCTTCCCGACTCGTGTGTCTTGAATCTTGGGGCCCGAGAAAGATATCCCCTTCGCCACAATTGTGACTGATTGGCCTGGGACAAGTTCCCGCACACCGACACAATTGAAGGTGTTGTGGCGCAGTGGTGTAATCCTCTGACTTTGCAGCCAGAATAGTCAGGTAGAGTGGGTTCGATACCCGGTAGAACCCCACCACTTGAGCGTCATGACAAGGGGTCGTGGACTCGATTAGGTCTGCTCTATTTCTGCAATCCCAGCGCTTGAAAAACGCTACTTCACCTTCACCTTCACCTTCACAATTGCTTTCGTCCTTAACCGTGCCTATATCGAATTCTGCTGTGGTTTCTTCACTTTTTGACCCAGACCCAATCACCAGGCAATCTTCTGGTCTGCTATGGTCTATCGTTACATTCGTCAACTTTACGGCTGCCTTGCTACCACTCAGTTTTTCAAACTTCTCATGCTGTTTTACGTCAAAGCATATTCCCCTGATGAACTCGGTGTTAGTTTGCAGGATCATTTCAAACATTTGCCGCTCCAAATCTACGACGGTGACGTTGTGGACGTACGCGATCACATCAACATGAACTTGCTTTTTCTATCGACAAAGATGAAAAATATGTGTGAAAACTGGCAACTACAATAGCTATTATTTCTTCAATGGCAAACAATTACAAAATCATATCATAAAGTGCTGTGTCGTAGAATACTGAGCTTCAGGTAACAACTCATATATATTCATTTAAAACTGCAATAGTTTGCAATTGAAATTCTTTCTCATTTCTTCGAATAACATCACGTTTTAAAAGAAAACTACAATCGCAGACAAAACTCTTTTAACAGTACTCTTTTTTTGTGTAAATTTAGCACTGTGTGTTTTAATTCCCCCGCCCCCCTAATCAATGTTGATTTGCACTTTGGTGGTTTTGGACTTGATTACGAGACAACATGTGACCATTACCACCCAACATTGAACCGGGGGGAGGGTGTTTGTAGCAAAAGTTGGCCTTTTCTAAGAGAGACAGACAGGCCTGCTAAAATTTTTTGCAAAAATCAACAAATGTTACAAGGAGTTTTGTCTGCGATTGTAGAGTGGTGTCGCCCATTATGCCCATGTCGTCGTGAAGTTCCGAGTTAGATCCAAAAAGAGCAATTAATGAAAAAACAAATAGCCAGATTATATCACCAACTAATGGAGAAAAAGATCACAGAGTATTGAGTTTTTACGTAAACTCTTTATACTGATTTTAGAAGATTTTAAAGAAGGGGGTAAAAACGTCGTTTTCTTCTAGCGTCGCCCATTATGGCCGCAGGAGAAACAATGAGCACTACTCTACTGTAAAAAGTTTAATAAGAAAAACAGCTTTAATTACTGTTCTTTGTTTATAATTTGGTACTTTAAACCCAAGAATATCAATAAGAATGAACTTAAACTTCGCTAAATCCTGCCTTATGTCTTTTGCATGGATGGATGAGTTTTGGCATAGTTTCTGAAATGAAAATAGACTTGATATAATGCTGCATTTTTTGGGTTTCGATGATTTTCTACGTCAGTAAGTAAGATTTTAACCCACATTGGTGTTTTTTTCAATAAATGTTGCATTTTAATATTTTGAAGCGATTGGAAACTTCTCTGGTACACTGATGGGCATAATGGGCGATGAAAATAGCAATTAGCAGCACTGAGACTTCATAACCTTAAATCTCAATCAGAAGCCACTTTGCTTTGGTTTCATTGTAGATTTCCTCTCTAGAGACAGGACTTCTGAAAAATCTAAGCATATTTCAAAAATGTCAAACCGCAAGGTGCCGAGCGAACGAAAAAGAAGGAAGGAATGTAAGTAGAATCATGAAATTTGCAATACTTGAAAGAATCAATTAGAGATATGCACACACCATCTCGTCGGGTTTCAATGCAAATGAACTGAAACTTCAGTGAAGGTCAAATCATGATGAAACAGATGTCAGCGAAGATTTTCTGCGCAATTGCAATTTTATTACTAGTCGTCAGTTCCCTGAAATTTTATTTCTCTTGCTAGCCGGCTTTAATGGGCGACCGGCCATAATGGGCGACGCTACTCTACATAGAATTGTTTTTGAAAAGTCGATAGAAGGGATGCCCCTCTGCAGTTTGTTGCGTGCTCAGACAAATATCTCATTTGGAGCCGAAATTGTATTCATTTTCCGGTTGACGACTATTGACCTTCATTAAAACATTGATAAAAGTCACCAAAAATAAGATATAAGGATAAAAATCTCAGTGATTATGGATATTGCCCTAAGAAATAACCAAAACATTTTCTCTTATTTAACATATCAAAATCGCATGCGAATTTCAGCGATCTCTGTCAGAAATATCATTTGGGTCTAAGCTTCTCACCGATTGAAACTCATACGTTGGCCCCAATAAGGCTCAGTTTGTATTCTTGAGCTAAATGATTCACTTACCAATGACTCGAGCATCAATTTGACTTCATTTTCAATCTCAAATTCATTTCCCAACATGTAGTCAGGGCTGTTAGTGAAAAAATCGTGCACATTGTGATAGAAGCATGAAACTTGGAAAGGATACACATTTTGGTGCACTGAAAAAGAAAGGATGCAGACGCCTTCGAAAAAATGTCCCCTAATGCTATTTTTAGACTGGGGTACTAGTTTCCAGGCCTTCGCGGTGGTTGTTATCATAACATTGCTGCAAAGTATGATATTAGCATGAAACTTGATAAGGACACACAGTTTGATACGCTGAAAAAGATAGGATAAAGACCCTTCGAACATTTGCCCCCTAAAGCTATTTTTAGACTGGGGTACTAGTTTCCAGGCCTTTACAGTGGTTGTTATAATAACATTGCTGCAAATTATTATATTAGCATGAAACTTGGTAAGGATACACAGTTTGATACGCTGAAAATGATAGGATACAGACCCCTTCAAAAAATGCCCCCTAATGCTATTTTTAGACTGGGGTACTAGTTTCCAGGCCTTCACGCTTGTTGTTATGATAACATTGCTGCAAATTATGATATTAGCATGAAACTTGATAAGGACACACAGTTTGATACGCTGAAAGAGATAAGATACAGACCCTTCGAAAAAATGCCCCCTAATGCTATTTTTAGACTGGGGTACTAGTTTCCAGGCCTTCACGGTGGTTGTTATCATAACATTGCTGCAAATTATGATATTAGCATGAAACTTGATAAGGACACACAGTTTGATACGCTGAAAAAGATAAGATACAGATCCTTCGAAAATTTGCCACCTAATGCTTGAAATTCGAAAGCTTTCCACCTAATGATATAGGCTCTGGTACTCTTGATTACTTGCAAGAGGGAATCGAATACAGTAAAAACCCGCACATAAGAACCTAAGATTTTGAATTCAGCCTGTTTACGTTCTTATGCAACGAGGCACATCCAGTATTCAGGGTGTGGTTTCTTAACAGAGGGACATACGAGAATCTAAATCTTGGCCAAACTTATGTACACTCTTTGCCTTATCTATTTCAACTAAAGCCTACCTTGGAGGTCCTGCCTATCACAGTTCTGTAAGTTATGTTTCGAAGTTCACGAAAGTGGTTGATTGGCAAACAGATTGCATTTATTTCCCAATGAATGAATGAAACCCTTTATTAAGAGCCTAGTTATGATATCAGGCTGAAATAGTTCTTATCCATTGGGTCCAAAAATATGTGATTTCAGGCTGTAGGTTCTTAATAAGTGAAGGCTCTTATGTGCGGGTTTTTAGTGTAGTGCCTTTTCAGTAAGGGGTTAAAATTGAAAGGTTTCACTTCAAAACAAAAGAAAGCCCAAACACTCTTCTCCTATCATTTTTTAACGATTGTTTGTAGACAGAATCTATTGTATGATATGAAAAAAGCATATTTACAAGAAGTGGAGGAAGGCTTTGAAACAGGTGCAAATGGAAAAGGAAGGAGCAGGTCTAAAATGGTGGCCGGAAGATATTGAAAACCCCGAGGGGTCTGTTCTTGAGGAAGTCCTTGATGTGAATAACCTGCACCAGTTAATCGAGGAACCGACGAATATAAGAGGGGAGAGCATGACATGTATTGACTTGATCATTACTGATCAACCAAATCTTTTTGTTGAGACAGGTGTCCATCCATCCCTAGACAATAACTGTCAGCATCAAATTATTCATGGTAAGCTTAACATCACATTACCATCTCCACCCCCCTACAAAAGGAGCGTCTGGGATTACAGAAAGGCGAACACATTTACTATCAAAGACTTGCTTAACGATATAAATTGGGAGTCTAAATTCGAAGGGCTAGGATCAGAGGACATGGCAGTTGTTTTTACGGACAATCTACTCTCAGTCCTTTCTGCAAATATTCCCAATCGGGAAATCAAATGCAACGACAAAGACCCACCCTGGATAACACCCGCTCTCAAAACTGCTATAAAACGTAAGCATAAACTCTATCGAAATTTTGTGCGACGTGGTAGAAATGCAGAAGACTGGGAACGAGTTAGAGCTGCTCGTAACGAAACTTCAAAACTAATCACCTCTGCCAAAGAATCATATCTCTTAAGCCTTGGTCAAAAGCTATCAGATTCAAATCAAGGGAAGAAATCTTATTGGTCTATCTTGAACAGACTAATAAATAAGAAGAGTGCCGTTAACATTCCACCTCTGCTTGAAAATGGATTATTCGTAACTTATCCAAAGCAAAGCAACTATATTAAATGACTATTTTGTAGAACAATGCTCTGCAGTTTTAACTGGTAGCACATTGCCAAATTTTCGAAGGCAGGGCACCTGCTCTCTGACAGAAATACCCATAGTGCGATGACTGCCTTGTTGAGCCATTGTCTTTGATTTTCAAACAGTGCATTGAAACTGGGGTCTACCCCTCCAGCTGGAAAAGAGCAAATATCATCCCAGTCCACAAAAAGGGCAGCAGACAAAATAAAAAGAACTATCGCCCCATATCACTCTTGCCTATCTGTGGAAAGATTCTGGAAAAAATCATCTTTGACGAAATCTATCAATATTTATCTACCAATCAAATGTTGACACCTCATCAATCTGGCTTTCGTCCTGGGGATTCTACCATCAACCAACTTTTACTGTGCTCGAGCTGTATTCCTTGATCTGTCGAAAGCATTTGACAGAGTTTGGCATGATGGGTTGCTTTACAAACTTGAAATATCCGGAATATCTGGAAAGCTTCTTGTTCTTTTGCGCAGCTTTTTGTCAAATCGTAGCCAGCGTGTCTTGCTAAATGGTAAAAGCTCTGAATGGAAGGTGGTTTCTTCAGGTGTTCCACAAGGCTCAGTCCTGGGCCCTCTCTTTTTCCTTGTTTATATAAACGATCTTATTGAAAATGTCCACAGTGATATCAAACTGTTTGCAGATGACACATCGCTTTTTTCTGTTGTGAATGGTGAAGGAGAAACAGCTGAGGGTCTAAATAGGGATCTGGAGAGAGTTAGACTATGGGCATGGCAATTTTCAAAGGAAGAACGAACATAAGGGGTTAAAATTGAAAGGTTTCACTTCAAAACAAAAGAAAGCCCAAACACTCTTCTCCTATCATTTTTTAACGATTGTTTGTAGACAGAATCTATTGTATGATATGAAAAAAGCATATTTACAAGAAGTGGAGGAAGGCTTTGAAACAGGTGCAAATGGAAAAGGAAGGAGCCAAACCAAATCACTCTGCTCCATTTGTCAAGAAGCATCGAATCAGTGCCAAGCAAATAAGTACACATGTCGACAAAGACCAGGATACAGAAATGTGGCAGATCAATTGAAGACATTTTAGGCAGTTGGAGACTTTTATGCGAATAATGAAAGTAGAATAGGCAATACTAGCTGCAGCAATCTTTCTAATCAGTTTAGGACCAACAGAAATGAAATTTCACAAGTGGTACCAATATATATGATCGTTACCACTATCAGGAACAACAAAACAGCCACTTGCCAAGGACTGAGACTCTTCAGCTCCACCAAGAACACGTGCAAGATACAGTGCAATCAATTTGCAATTGAAGTGTTTCTTTTTTGTGAAAAAGAAGACGCAGATGATAGTCTTACGAAAGTGAAAACTCTAGGACTTGACAAAAAGGTTCGAAATTGCATAATTGCATTTATGGATTAGAGATTGCTGGCAAGATTGAACGAAGGAAATCTGGCTGCTACTGAGGCTCTTTTCCCATTTATCTTTCCTGTGTAGCGGCACTAAACAGTCGTCTTCGAGGAATTCGTGGAACAGATAATGCCGAGAAAGCAGAAAGCTAGGTATTATTGCAGGGATGGTTGTCGGTGACATTCTTGAATACTCTAGAGATAATTTTTTTTGTTATTCATATTAAAATATTACAATATAATCTTACATTCTACTATACGTTCCTGATTACTATACTTCACTACAGGGACGATACCATGGGGAGCAAAAGACTATGACTACCCCATGGCCATTATGAAAAGACACGCAACGTTAAACTAAATACAACTACACTACGAACGATTTAAAAACTACTGGATACTATACTAGATTCCATCCCACATCAGATGTCAGGTCAAGGTTGCGATCAATGCGAGCACAACTCGTTCTAGTTATTTAAGGTAAATCAAATGCCTGTCATCTGATGTGAAACAGAATTTACAAAGAAAAGGAAACATTTACACAAAGAGACTTGGTGGCTGCTTTGTGCATGACTGAGGTTTGGAAGATCTTATTCAAACCGACCAGTTTCGTGAATGAAATGTAAAGTTAGTTCGAGTATATCTCTGTTCAAGTCATAAGAAAGGTCTTGATCACCATATAATAAAAGTTGCACCAAAGCATCATTTGAAAGATTGGTGATATGTACAGATGGTCGTAATAATTCAACAATTCCAGCGAGAAGATCTCGGCGTTGAGCATCAAAAGAAGGGCAGAGCAACAAAAAGTGCTCCACGTCCTCAATACCATCGCTTGTTGGGCACATCGGGTTTACGGTATCCCTGAAATTATGCTCGAATTTGTGGAAATTTAACTTGCTGAGACCAACCCTAAGTTGAGTAAGGTAGGATAAACCCTTTGGATCGTGAATTCCAAAGACAGATTTTGCAGGGGAGCTTTTTTTTAAAAACAGCAATAGAAGGTGCAAGTCTCAATTCAGGCTCAAGCTTATTCCATTCAGATAAACAATTAGGATAAAAGGAAGACTTGAATTTTTCTGTCCTTGCCTTTAATCGCCCAACGACATCCTGATTGCGAGGGCGATACTGTGACTGATGAAGAGGGGGAATCGGGTCTACTGTATACTCAGGACTAAGCTTATTTACAAACTTGTAGAACAAGGTAAGGCGTCTACTCCATCTTCTGGAACTCAGTGACTCCCATCCAAGCTCTGTGTACAGCTTCTCGCGAGATGTTCCCCTCCATGTTCCGGTTACCGCCAAAGCAGCAGAATACTGAACAGACTCTAGCTTTTCCATCAAATTTGGTAAAATGATGTTTTGACTGAATTCACACACTTTAGCAGGAATATCGTAAATAACATCACCATGATCCAGGTGGGGTCGAACATAGAGCTTATATAATTCGTTTAGGGTATGCCTGGGCAGATATTTGGAGAGATATTTCAGCAAACCAATGCCCTTTCTTGTTTTAGAGATAGCTGATTTGATATGAGCTGAGAAAGATAGCTTTGAGTCCAGGATAAGTCCTAAATGTTTATGTTCGTTTACTTTTTTAACAGGTATGTCGTTAAAAATGATCACTGGGTGGTCAATTTCAATTTTCTTCCTTGAAAATGTCAATTCAACAGCTTGTTTTTGCGGGTCAGGATTAAATGACATTCTCCAAGCGTGAGCCCACTGACTTATCAAGTCCAAGTCGTGGTTCATATCACTGGCTGCTGAATTTGAATCTTCTACCACTGTGAACAATGATGTATCATCAGCAAATAGTTTAACAATGCACTTCAAGCCTACAGCTAGATCATTTATGTACACAAGGAAAAACAAAGGTCCTAGAATAGAGCCCTGGGGAACCTCTGCCGAAATATCTCCCCAATTTGAACTCTGTCCGTTCAATACAGTCCTCTGCTTTCGATCCTTAAGAAAACTTTGGATTAAAGAAAGAAGTTCTCCTGAGACACCACATCGTTTTAGTTTATAAATTAGACCGTCGTGCCATACCCTATCAAATGCCTTAGAAATTTCAAGATAAACTGAGCGAACATCAAGAGGAGGATTACAGTCGAAAGCTTTGAATATCGTATGTGTTACTGAGAGTAACTGGTTGATTGTTGAGTCTCCTTGGCGAAAACCTGATTGATTTGGGTTGAGTAGTTCATGTGATACAAGATGTGAGTAAAGAGAATCATATATGAGTTGTTCAAGTATATTCCCAAAAATTGGTAAAAGAGAAATAGGACGGTAATTCCCCTTCACATTTTTCTCGTTTTTCTTATGAACCGGCACTACATTTGCATATTTCCATATTCCGGGAAATAAACCACGCCTCAAACAATTTATGAAAATTATTTTCAGTGGAAGAACCAAAGCAACATCGCTTAACTTTATCATCCTCACAGATATTTCATCCCAACCATGTGCTTTATTGGGATTAAGAGATCTTATGATGTTTAGTATCTGCTCCTCGGAGATGAAAAAATCACTTATTTGAGTCGTAGTTACTGGAATATCTTGTGGAATTTCACTACCTGTGTCAATGGTCGAGCATTGAAGTATGAAATAGTCATTAAATATCTGTGCCTTTTCGGTAAAATCCGTTACAAACAGCCCATTTTCAAGAAGAGGTGGTATGATAGGAATCTTAACTTTGTTTAGAACAGTGTTTATTAAAGTCCAATAGGTTTTGCTACTTGTCCCAGGATTAGCCAAGGTTGTCCCAGCCTTAAGGAAGTAATTCCGCTTAGCGTCCTCAATCAGCCTTGCGCCTTCAGATATCATCTTTTGTATACCTTCGAGCTTGTCGACTGGCCGGCCACTCCTCACGAAACTTTTATATGCACGATTCTTTTTCCTAAGAAAATTTTTGACGGCTTGCGTTATCCAGGGTGCTTGGCAAGGCCTAATTGTTTTGACCTTATTAGGAATGAAATTAGAATAAATATTCAAAAGTACTTCATTGAGTAGTTTTACCTGTTCATTAGGGCATGTTATGTTATCGAGATGTTCGTGCCAGGCAAACATTTCAATGCTTTTCATAATGGCTACAAAGTCAGCCTTGTCGTAGTACCAAATCTTACGGGTGTATGGAGGTAGTGCTATGTTTGAAACAGATAATTTACCGTAAACAATTTGATGGTGGCACTGCTCATGTGATGACGGATGAACACCTGACTCAATAATAAGGTTAGGTTGATCAGTGAATATCAAATCAATACAGGACTTGAAATCGCCCATCAAATGGGTTGGTTCTGCTATAAACTGATGAAGACCATTGTCAGACGCTAGGGCTCAAACAGTTTGCCTTCATTATTTTCGATATCATTTTCCCACCACTGAGCTGATCTACAGTTGAAATCACAGGTAATGATAACGCAGAATGGATTTTCAGCATGCATTTTCGATAGCATCAACTCAAAGTTTGTTGTGAAGTTATCAAACTCCTCCGGGCCCTGACTTGGACTTCTATAAATTTCGGCGAAAAAGTACTTTTTCCTGTTTAATTGAATTTCGTACAAAATACATTCAAGGAGGGTCACTAAATCAGAACGGTTTTTTGAAGCAAGAGAGTCTTTGATGTATAGCCCAACACCAACCCTTTTCACATTTTGAGGATGGTTATTTTTAATAAACGTATAGCCATCTAGTGCCAGTCGATCTTCCTCCACCGTGCTATCAAGGTGGGTTTCAACAATGCCTATAAGGTCATAATTATACACAGAATTATAAGCCTCTATGAGAGAGACTCGTAAAAAATCATGCGCAGTAATACTATTTAGATTCCAAGTCCAAAAATCAAGTGTTTCAGGGCCTGGATTCGTTTCTACATCACCACTCAGCAAAATGGTCCTACAAACCGACCATTGTAAATAGGTCCTAATTATACACAGAATTATAAGCCTCTATGAGAGAGACTCGTAAAAAATCATGCGCAGTAATACTATTTAGATTCCAAGTCCAAAAATCAAGTGTTTCAGGGCCTGGATTCGTTTCTACATCACCACTCAGCAAAATGGTCCTACAAACCGACCATTGTATATGAAGCGAGCAACTTGCTACGCACGCTATGTAGAAGTAAACATAGCGAGAATGAAAGTACTTATATCGAACAATGACAATGGCACCTAACGGAATTCGCTTGACAAGTTCTACGGTAAGGTAAAGTACTATCTTCGCAGACCGATGCATGCGGGCGAACAAAGGCAAAAAACATAACTCTGGTGCAACAGAGTGAACTGCAAGAAACTGCATTGTCAGTGTAAATGGCAGAACAAGGATCGAGACTGCGATGAACCAATAACAAAACCAATATAACTTAAAAATTTGAAAGAGAAATGAAAGTGGCTTAACATTTCTGCTCAGTAGGGATATGTTTTGCATACATGCACGGAAACACCCCATTGTTGCCCTCCATTGATTGATTTCAACCGGCATCGTCATAAGGAGATCTTCTCGCTGGTCCTAAGGGACAATCAGTCACAATGCAACCACCTAGTAGCGGGACATAAACTAAACTAAAATGCCACAAACAAAGTACACACATCTAAAGAAGATAATACGACACGAACATAATTCAACACAAAGTTTGCAATTCAACAATGGGGTAAAATAGGCAAAATACATTTTAAACAGTGGGAATTTAAAAGTGAGGTGTACAGTTTTGGTGGAGCTATTGTTTTCTACATTTTTTTTGTTTGTATTGGAGTCATTTGTATTATTGATACGTAGGACAAAGAAACGCATGTGCTTGCAAAGTTCATTTGAGGCGAGGGTGTATAATTTTCCATCGAGTTCTTGATTGACAGTGGAGAAATCATAGTATTTTTTCAACACTATCTACGAAAACGAAATTGTCATTATCAGGCAGAGGAGACGATTCCATTCCCGGGATTTCATTATTCAAGCTGAATTGCCAACGACCAATCTTAGTCCTTACGGTGCATGGAAAGTATCCAACAAGTGCACAGTTCATGTTTTAAGGTGATGGTGAAGGTGAAGTTGTGGTTTTTAGCGCCAAGCGCTGGGATCACAGAAGTAGCTAAGCGCTATTCGAGTCCACGACCCCTTGTCATGACGCTCAAATGTTGGGGCACTACCGGGTATTGAACCCTCTCTGCTTGACTGTTCTGGCTGCAAAGTAAGAAGATTACACCACTGCGCCACAACACCTTTGCCCCAGTGTTTAAAGCAGTCCCGTTTACGATGACAGTCTCTTACTGAAAATATTGTTTTGGTAACATTTAGGACTAGACAATTCAACAGCATCAGCATTTATCAGGTCAGGAGCCTTTGGGTATGGCATAAGAGACGAGTCCGTTAAAGTTATCTTGATAAATATTGTAGAAGCACCGAATCTTGTACCCGATACTAAAAGTAGCAAAAGGGGACTACACCTTCCTTTTCTGAAGGGGTCTACACCTCACCATTTTTAGATTATCAAACTGTTTCGATCACAATTTGCAGCAATGTTATAACAACCAGGCCTGGAACCTATTACCCCAGTCTAAAAATAGAATTCCGGGGCTTTGATCATAGTGGTCTGCATCCTTCTTTTTCAATGTACTTTACTGTGTGTCCTTATCAAGTTCTACCGGGTGTCTCAGAAAAAAGTACCCCCTTTTGACTGGAAATAGGAACCAAGCAATAAGATATTATTGCTCCCCGACTTCACAGCTAAATTTATCAGTGTTCAACTTAGATGCACGTACCCTGCGTTTAGAAATCGTCCACCAAACACCGGAGATACAGGTTCGCAAAGTCAAAATTTACAGTGCACCCAAAACCAGAGGTTTTGGAAAAGGGCCTGGTCATGATTTGCATCGTGGACATTTTCCAAAGTACCTGCAGACTTGAAGTTTCCGTGTTTTGCTTTTGAAAAGTATAAAAGATGCATGGACATGGCGCTGATTAAACAAATATAGTAAAAATGTGGTAAGAGTTATAAAGTCGTGGCACATCTCCAAAATAGGCGTGCTGGTGCTCCTTTTCCTCTTCTTTAATACAAAACAGTTGGGATCGAATGCCATGCAAGTACCGTTTCCTCAAAAGAAAAGTCACTTCAAGAACAATTGAAGTAATTCAAGGTATAAATCTTTTCAAAAATAAAAAGTAAAGGTCAAAGTCGAAAATTCGTTTGCAAAATGCCTGTTTGTTGTAAAATTATGGCTAGGCCATTTCTCAAAACCTCTGGTTTCAGGTGCTCTACAAATTTTGACCTTGTGAACTCATATCTCCGGTGTTTGGTGGTCGATTTCCAAATGCAAGGTATGTGCATTTAAGTTGAAGATCAACAAATGTAGCCATGAATTCAAAAAGTCCCGAAATATTATTGTTTTGTTGCCTTGTTGAGTCAAAAGGGGGTACTTTTTTTTGAGACACCTGGTATTATAATATTTCAATTTCCAGCAATACTACGATAATAACCACTGTGGAGGCCTGGACCCTAGTACCCCAGTCTAAAAATAGCATTAGGGGGAACTTTTTCGAAAGAGTCTGTATCTCATCTTTTTCAGCGTATCAAACTGTGTATCCTTACCAAGCTTCATGCTAATATCACAATTTGCAGCAATATTATCATAACAACCACTTGAGGTCTGCACAGTGATCCAGAATACGAAAATTAGGGAATAAACTGCAAAAAATGAATTTTTTCGAAAATTTTAACCCTATTTTAACCGGGGGGGGGGGCGTTTTTCGCCCCCCCTGTCGGATTTTTTTTAATAGCTCCCAAACGATGCTACCTACAATGCTGAAACGCCTTGACTTTTCCTAAAATTTAGTTGGCAATCAGAAAATAAAAAATTCAAGACCTATTGTTCGACCACGTGACCACCACATGCCCATATTTGGAGAGTGGTCACAAAGAAATTCTTTAAAACGGCTCTAATTTCTTTCTTTGTTACTAAATCTCAACAATATATATACCATTCGATTCGTCTCAATGAGTGCTTTCATTTGATATATAATTTATTCATATTTGCTGACATCAGCACTTTATTATTTCTATGACGTCATCTTTATCTTTATGACGTCATATTCCTAATGAATGAGTAATTTTTGCATGCAAAACTGATGGAATTACCTCAATTATCGATGAAGGTACTTTATTTCATCAATAATATGCGAAATTAATGGTTTTAAATCATATTTATTGAGCAAACAATTTTGCATTGAATCAAATTTTCATTATTTAATTAGTTAATTTATTAGAAACCACAAATATCCGTATGAAACCATATGAAACTACAAATTAATGGTGTCAAGCAGGTATTTGGATGGTTTTTTGCCAATTTTATCAAGCTATTTGCTAATAATTGGCCCTTTTTTGCAAATAGCTCGATTTTCACAAAATTTGCATTGTTTTTGGTTGCCTAGCAACCAATCACGTGACTACTGATTGATTGATGCTATTTTTAGATTCTCCTTTGTTCAATTATGACACAGTGCAAGTTTCATTGTCATAGCTGTTATACTTGCGGAGAAAAACAGGGGGGCGAAAAACGCCCCCCCGGTAGAAAATCACTTTTTTTTTACCCGGTTAAAATGGGGTTAATGCCATCTAGTTGCTGGATTCATATGGTAAAGGGTTATCCAAGAACTATGCAAAGTTATATCCCTTGTACTCTACCCAAGAATCCTCTTTCAAAACTGGGAGCTTAGACTTAAAAGTTGCAAACAAAAAAAGCAAGCGTTTGCAAGCCTTAGCGACTAATTTTTTATTAAACTCCAACGTCTTGTGAATGCTTCTCTGAAATCTTTCGTTCTGAGTCGTTCAAATTAATTGTCAAAAATTATCTCAAAGCATAAATAAAGTTTACAGACATAATGGAAAGAATAATTCATCGGATTGGATGCGAAAATATTTTTTGTCAGAAAAGCAGTTTGAGGATATTTTCAAGAGCATCAAAAATAAAAGCTTTGTTCCTAAATATGAGACGAACTCTGCAGTTCTGCTAAAAAGAGTCACACGCCACAAGTCTCTCGACTCTTTCTTGTTAATCTTATTTGTGATAAAATGAATTTTTGTGACACTCTGTACATGCACATGTACTTATTGGTTCATTCTATTTGGCTGCCACTGTTGTGTCTGCCCCCCCCCTTTATGTCACAATTCTCAGTACATTTTGCCATGGCTTTGTAGCAGTTGGAGCTAATATAACAAGCAGTTTTGCGAAAATGGTAGTAATATCATTGATGATTTATTTTCTACAGATTAAGGAACACACGAGACATCCTGTATTTTGGTTAATTCATTGTTTAGCGAATATAAATTTGTCGCTTGATACTCACGATAAAAAGATACCCTTTCAAATTAAAATCCCATCAGTAATTTTTCCCAGTAAGTCTGATAACTTAAAAGGAAATTTTACTTATACTTTCAGAAAATGCTATGAAAATTATTGGAAATTTGCTCTTTGTTTTGGCAAATAGGAATCAAGAAGATGCCTTAAAATGTTCATCATAATCATCATAACTTTTGCTAACAATTTGAAAATAACTGTTGACAATTAATTTGAACGACTCAGAACGAAAGATTTCAGGTAGACACTCAGAAGACGCTGGAGTTTAATAAAAAATTAATCGCTAAGGCTTGCAAACGCTTGCTTTTTTTGTTTTCAACTTTTAAGTTGCAGTTCCCAGTTTTGAAAAAGGATTCTTGGGTAGAGTACAAGGGATATAACTTTGCATAGTTCTTGGATAACCCTTTACCGTATGAATCCAGCAACTAGATGGCATTAAAGACGAAAGAATTACCTTTCATTTAAAAGAAAAAATTCTAAAATCGGACAAAGGCAAGATGACCTTTCAATATTTTGAAATTTACGTTATTTTGACACTTGTACCGGAAATGTCAATGTAAACAACCATATGAAATTTAGGCCACCTTCAAAAATTCATTTCTCCGCACTCAGTGGTCCGATTTTAAAACTGTTTGTTTCATGTTAATCCTCAGGATGTCCTCCATAAAGTCTGTCGTGTATTTTTTCAATTTTCGAAAATTCATTTTTTGCAATTTATTACATGCTCTGGATCACTGTGAAACAGTTCAGTTCAGTTCAGTTCATATATTTTAAAATTCCTCTACATACAATATCTCAATAAAAACACTAATTACATACAATGACTACAAATTACATAAACATACTTATAACATACAATGAATAACAATTACATAAGATGTTGCATGCAGGGGCATTTCTTTAGGAGGAGCTCTCTCAATAGCTAAACTAATCGAGGAGAGAGCACCCCCTTTCAAAGATGGTCTTGAATCTTATTTAATCATTTATCGAGGGACCAGAGCGATATTTATCACTTTAGGATCAACTTTGATAGTTCTTCATGAATAAAAAGGCTTTAAGCTTTTGACGAAAACTGAAAGCAGATGACGATGTCTTTATATCAACTGGAATGTTGTTCCAAGATTTAGCACCAAAGAAACGCACAGACCTGATACCGTATTGCAAGGTATTTTTTTCGATTTAAGAAAATGTCATTTTTTGAGGCTTGCCGTGTACCATACATGGTAGGAGTATGATAAGTTTTTGTAAGTTATACCTGCATGCTTTACAATAAGAAACTGAGGAAAATGGTCTGTTATTTGTGTTAGAATATTACCACTTACTGTTTCTTGATCAAAAACATTGGCAAAGATATTATCTATGATGGTAGAAGAATTATCAGACACTCGAGTAGGATGTACAACATATGGCAAAAGTTGCTTGGAAAGGAGTAAATTGACAAATTCGCCAGTTGCAGTGTGAGAATCATAATTTAGAAGATCAAGGTTGAAATCCCCAAGCAGGAAAATTTGTTTATTTAAGACAGCAGGATTAGAAAGAACTTCTTGTAAATAGGTGCTTAGGTTATCAGGATTAGAATTTGGATGACGATATAAACAGCAAAACAGAAAGTTCTTCTCTTTCCCATTTTCAACCTCAACCCATACAGCTTCATAATCTGCACTGTCTTTACTCAAGTCAGGTCTAACAATTGGGGAAAGACCTGTCTTTACATAGAGACCAACACCACCATTTTGACTATGTGACTGAACAGAGAAAAAACTATAACCAGGAATATCAATATTTGTTTTTATGGAATTTTCAAAAGAATCCCAAGTTTCAGAAACACCAATAACATCAAATTAAATTCTTAAACTTGCCAGTGTAGAGAAAAGCTCATCGAAATGACAAGAAAGACTTCTAATGTTCATGTGTAGCAGAGCAAAATCATTTTGAGAATGATCGAGATTTGAAATGTCCTGTAATGTATGATAGGAAGAATTTATGTTGGCAGGTAAATGTTCATCAATATCATAGTCACCAAGGTTAGGCAAGTTCATAAGATCAGAGGTAATTTCAAAAGTTGGTGCTGTGTCAACAAAAGATGGAATATCAATTTCATGCAGGCTTAGAAATTCCTCATTTGCAAGTGTTCCAAAAGGAAATATTGATTCATTTTCAGCTACTGTGCATTTAAGGCAAAACCATGGAGCATCAATGGGTCTGTTGTTAGAAATTGATGTGTACTCTGCTAAAGAAATGTTATTGCATTTTATATGAACACGAAAATTGCAACGATGGCAAAAAAGAAAAGGTTTATTATCTTTAAAATTTTTGTGACAAATGCCACAAGGATTCTTTGCTGAATTACTGGTCATTAAATGTTCATTCTATTTGACTGACTGAAAAGAAACAAAAGGCCTTACAGTACCATATATGATCATGGCCACAAAACTCAACAAGAGACAGCTAATAGTGTCCAATACGGTATTCAGTTAGTTTTAATAACAATTTCATCATCTTCATCAGAGACTTGAGAGTGAGTAGTGGCTTCAGTGGTTTCAGGGGGTTTCTCTTTGATGATCAAACGGTCAGCAATGAAGAAAGCAATATTACCCTGCCTTCGTGCCTCCTGTAACTTGGGAACTAGCTCATTCCTGCGATCCAGTGTTGCCTGACTGAAATCCTGGACAAATTTAACTCCATCTGGTCTTATTGATCTGGCAGCAGCTAACACACGTTCCTTTTCCTTCCAGTTAAGGAATTTGGCAATTATTGGCCTACTGCGTTCATCTTTGCGACCTCCACGTGCACCAAATGTGGCACGCCTTCCATTTGGTTTTGGGTTGATACGATGAGCTCTCTCGATAGTTAGGTCGTCATTGATCTTCAGAAGCTCTTTAATTTTGGACTTCAGAATCTCCTCGGTCTCATCCCAGCTTTCTTTACCATTTTCGAGTATGCCAGTCACATACAAGTTATTTCTCCTGCTTTGATTTTCGAGGTACTCCTGTTTGCCAAGAACATGGCCTAAGCTATCATGGTGATTGAAAACCTGGACGTCTACTTCCTTCAGCTGGTCACTGAGCACTTTAATCTTGTCTTGAATTTCTGTGATATCTCTGCCTGAAAAGTTTAGGCTGTTCTTCACCTCATTCAACTCAGGCTTAATGTCTTTGACATCAGCTTTTAATCCGTCAACAATCATGGTGACGAGGGCCTTGAAAGACTTTTCCTGCATGTCGAGCAGTTCTTTGCAAACGTTAAAGGTCACGAACTCTGTCATCTTGCATTGATTTGTTTAAAATATGATAATTAAGTTGAACTGGTTTTTCTTTTATTAAAAACAAATATAAATAGATAAACAGATTCAAGTTAGCCGAGCGAACACGGAGCGAATAAAAATCGTGACCGCACTCCACGACGCCATCTCGAAGAAAAAAAAGGGAACTAGTACCCCAGTCTAAAATTAGCTTTAGGGGGCAAATTTTTGAAGGGATCTGTATCCTATCTTTTTCAGCGTATCAAACTGTGTATCCTTACCAAGTTTCATTCTAAAGTCATAATTTGCAGCAATGTTATAATAATAACAACTGTGAAGGCCCGGAACCTAGTACCCCAGTCTAAAAATAGCTTTAGGGGGCATTTTTTCGAAGGGGTCTGCATCCTATCTTTTTCGGCATATCGAACTGTGTATCATATCCAAGTTTCATGCTTCTATCACAATTTGCACAATTCAGCAATATTTTGGTTCTAACAGTCCTGACTAATTTCCCAATCAAACGAACTTACCTGTAAGTGATGTTTGATTGGAATTCTATGATTCGTCGCTCCGGAGCGAAGGAGGTGTACGAGAGAGAGCGCAGTAGTTCATGCAAACCAGTCTTTAGAGCAGCAATGGATCAATGGCGAAAAAAGGAAATACAAGGCAGGGAGGGCCGTAAATATAGGCGTCAAATGGGATGGGCGTACACCTCCTTCGCTCCGGAGCGACGAATCATAGAATTCCAATCAAACATCACTTACAGGTAAGTTCGTTTGATTGGGAAATTCTATTTCGTCATCGGCTCCGTCGCTACGGAGGAGTACGAGAATTTAGAGCCGTCATTGAGACATTGGTGTGGAAAAGTAACAAAACACATACCTTTAAATTTAGGTATACTTGCCAAATAGGTAGTGTCTCCCGTGTAACTACTGTAACCCAATTCATTGCTACATGGTTACGTTACCAGCAGAAAGCAAAGCGTTTCCAAAATTAAATGTATTATTTACAGGCATGTTGTAAAACCGTTGAAACGTTTGTTCTTGTGTCCATCCTGCGGCAGCCATAATGTCTTTCAAATCAAAATTTCTATTCACAAGACACATAGTCGATGCAGCACGAGTGCTATGGCAACTGTACGTCGAAATGTCAATACCAGCTTTATCGAGAATAGTGCGACACCAACGTGATATTGTGTCCCTTGAGACGGGCGAATGAGGACGCACAAAGCTAAGCAACAATTGCTTGTGTTCTCCCCGAAAGGGGGCGGTACGACCTAAATATTCCGATAAATGCGAATATATACAAAGTCGAGGTTCAATGTCGTATTTCATGAAGCATAACGGTTTCTGGTGAACACCAGGACGAGTATGTTTCAGCTTTTCAACAATATAAAATGTGTATGTTGTATCAGTAACATCCATGTGCTGAATATTTAGAAATTGAATCGTTTGACATCGTTGTCCACTGAGAAGACCTAACAAAAGAGCAAGGCGAGGAGACAGCTCTTTGAGAGGAAGTTCACTGATTGAAGTTTGCGAACGCAAAAAGTCAAAAACAGATTTCACTTCCCACATAGAATGATATTTTGGTAGGGAAGGGCGAAGTTGAAACACTCCCTTCATGAAACGCTTTACCACTGGCAACTGGCCGAATGCAACATCAAGCCTTTCAAAATTGCAAAATGATGATAATGCACTCCTTGCTGTGTTGATGGAGCTGAACGACAATCCTTGCTGATATAAGGATGTAAGAAAATCAAGAGCTGTTGCAAGTGGCGGATGTACTGGGTCGCAATTATTTGCAGAACAATATAAAACCCATTTCTTTATGTGAGTAGTATACTGTTTTTTGGTCGAATCACGCCATGCCGCCATGATTATGTCAAGGGAAGAGGGAGATAGGCCATATTGTGAGAATCGGTGCCGGATAGAAGGCAAATCATTAAAGTCAATTTTTGATACAGAGGATGTACTGACTCCGGGCACTCCGGGAGATACAGTAATTTGCGGCTTGGCCGTAGAAACACTGGTGGAGCAGCTAGCAGGCGTAGCAAATGTGGATACCAGATTTGTGTAGGCCATTTTGGCACAACTACAACTCCCAACGCAAAGTCTTGGCGAATCTCTTGTAGTGCATGTAGCACACAGCTGAAAGGGGGAAAACAATAAAATTTGAGACCAGTCCATGAGATGCTAAAGGCATCAATATACGATGCACTAGGATCTGGCCTTAGGGAGCAATAATTAGGACATTGTGCATTCAATCGAGATGCAAAAAGGTCAATTTCTGGTTGGAAATTGAGTGTATTTAATGCCTTTTGCAAAAATTTAGGATTAAGCATCCATTCTGCATCGTGATTAGAAAAATACGTGATTCTCTATCAGCAGTAATATTTTCGGTTCCGGGAATGTGATATGCAGTAAGTAAAATATTATTTTCTTGACAAAATTCCCAAATCTGAACCACAATGGTATTACATGTATCATTGTGGGCGGTACCCTTTCGATTGATTATACAAACTGCTGCAGTGTTATCAAGCATTAAGCGAACATTTTTATTCAAAATAATGTCTTTGAAGCTTTTAATGGCAAAAAATGCAGCTAACAATTCTAATGCGTTGATATGATATTGCGATTCTCTGTGGGACCATTTACCACCAGTGGTCAGATGCCCGGTGGCAGCCCCCCAACCGATCAAGGATGCATCAGAATAAATAGTCAGATCAAAAGTGGCTTTTTCAATATTACCATAACTGTGTGGCAGATTTTGAAGCCACCATTCAACATTGCTGATAGCAGATGAGCTAAGGGCCATCTTTTTCTCAAAATCTCCCTTAGAAGCTTTCAAAGCTCGTGTTTTACCTTGTTCTAGCCACCGATAATGTGCACCCCCAAAGGGAATAGCAGGGAAGCTGGAGACCATATATCCCAAAGTTCTAGCAACATCGCGAATTTTCACTTTTGAAGCATTTTCGCGGATAAAGTTTAGGAACTGCAGAACTTTGTCATAACGCTTAGGTGTGAGGGTTATTTTCATTGTTACAGAATTTAATACAAATCCCAAGAAGACAATTTCTTGCTTTGGAATAAATTCCGATTTGGTGGGATGTGCAACAAAACCAAGCTTATCAAACAGTTTCAAGGTGGCTTTGACAGTCTGGATACAGCCTGCGTAAGTTTCACTTTGCAAATATATATCATCGATATAACTGGATACTAGGTGGCCTCGTTCCCGCAAAGTAGCCAAAGGAGGCTTCAACAGTTTAGTAAATTTCCTTGGGCAGGAAGCAAGACCATTCGGGAATGCTGTATACTGGTATAGCTTTCCCAAAAACTGAAATCGTAAATATTTTTGATAAGCAGGTTGAATGGGAACACTATAATAAGCATCCTTTAAATCAATTGAGGCCATCCAGCAATTTGGGGGTAACCATGGAGATAACCGTATGGATTGAATCCATTTTAAAGTGATAATAGGTAACATTAGCATTTAATGCCTTGAGATTGAGAATCAATCTGACTTGATTATCAGGCTTTGGTACAATAAAAATTGGAGAAATGAACTCTTTGTTTTCATGTTCACAGGGAACAAGGACTCGCTTGGCAAGCAGAGAATCAATCTCAGTTTTGACGTTAGAAATGCTGTCATTTGAAATATGATTATTTGGACAGACATTATTTGTTGGAGAATTGCCATTGAATTCAATTATATCCCCTGCAACCATCTGAAGAATGTATTGATCTGAAGTGATATTCTGCCACTGACGTAAATGATGTTTTATTTGCCCAGCAGAGAATTGCTTTACCCTATCATGCAAATAAGGGCATAATTGCGAATCAACAAAAGATGAAAAACAAGTTACCGTCGTGTTTACTTGCTCCAATTGTTCCAAGACTTCTTTTTGTTTTGGCCTGAGGGGAATTGTCCCTGGTTCCTTCTGGGAGGATACGAGATCCTCCCTCTCTGCGATAAAAAAGGCTGACCATAAGATTTGTTTTGTGGTTTTTGGCCTGAACCCCGAAATTGTGACCCCCCTCGTGCCTTTTGTGGAAACTTTTGCACAATCTTGCCCATGGTTTTTACCTCCTGCATTGTTTTGCTGATATCGTTCCCAAACAGAAACTTATCAGGCTTCGTGGAGCGATTGCAGGCAAATTTAAAGTCTGCATTGATGTAAGGGCGAAGAGCCTCTTTACGCCGATATGAAAGCTCTCTGCAGACCGACCCAAGTAAAGATACAACATCGATAAGGCGTGTTGAGGAAGCATTATAGTCAAGTGGCTTAGTTTTGTCACGAGACAACAGCAAATCATTTAAGGATGCTGCAATGGCACCAGATGCAGTGACTAGGGTATCTTGCAAGGCCACTAGGGCACGATCAGCACCTTTCACATCTGGTTTTAAGGGGTTCCAAATGTGTTCATTGACAGGGGGCCAGAGCAATTCTGTGCAATTCTCGGGAACAAGATATTTTGCCTTGATTTGCTTACGTTGGCCTGTTTCAAGCTCCGTTTTAAAACGCGTATTGATAAGGGTAGCCAAATTAGCGGAAACCGAAGGACCTTTGGGGGCAGTAATGCTGGTAGAGCTATCGATGCTCTCAAGGAACACATCCGAAGATATCAGCTCCTCGTGATCCTGCTGACCGGGTTCATTTTGAAGACTAGCCTGGCCTTGATCAGCATCAGCATCATGGAGATCATCATTTTTGCGATTAACGCGATGATCGGCCTGATCCATGATCGCCATAAAGGCTTAAGACATCATCGTCATCAACTGGCAGATGTTGAGATGGATCAGGCACAGAGGGCAAAGTTTCAGGCATATTGGCCGTGGGTTCACTTTGCTGTACCCCAAAAGAAATTTGACTAGGGACATGGGATCCAGAAGCAGACGGTTCATTAACCAAAGCTATCTTTTGGCGATGCGGAGCAACTGAAATCGTAGCAGACTCGCGTGCGATTTTTTCCTGATGTGGGCGTGACTCGACGGAAAACGATTCCTCGTCATCAGAATCGGAAACAGAGATTTTCCGTTTACGATTAGGAGACCGCTTGATTTCAGTGACCAGACCAAGCAACAACTGATTTGAGACCTGCAGTTGCTCTTGCATCGTCTTTAATAGCGTAACCATCATCGGCGATTCCTGCACGCTAGCAGAAGAAGAACTTTCTGTGACGCAGTTGTTATTCGACTGCGTTGTTTCGAGATCTTGGCCCGAAGCCAAGTCTCTCTCCACGTTATCCATAAGCAAAAAAGTCGGAAAAGATGGGAAATATAATGCGATACTTAACTTAACAATGCGATAACAGCAAACTTTACTACGAAATGCCAAATTCCACGTTGAACTGGAAGACTCCAAAACTTTCCAAAAAGCTGCAAAAATTCGTGACCGACTTCGCATGAACGCACCACACAACTGGTTTGCATGAACTACTGCGCTCTCTCTCGTACTCCTCCGTAGCGACGGAGCCGATGACGAAATAGAATGAGAGAATATTCGTATCTCGAAATTAACGCCAACTTTGAAAGCCAAGGTTTTGTCCAAGCAGGCAGGGGACTCCCCCAGATGAACTTTGGCATTTCATGGCATTTCAAAAGGAACAAATGGACTTCCCTATGAATCACATGACCCAAAGAAGAGTCAACACAGTACCTGAAAGGTCACGACACAGAAAGTTCCCTCCCTGGTTTGCTTTCACTTTTATTTTGATTTTGATAGAAGTGGCGTTGCTTCTCGATAAGCAGCATTGCAGTATTGATATCATCATTGTATTCCTGTGGAAGTAATTTAGTTGATTTTACAGTTATGTTATTTTTATAATCAGGCTAGAGGCTGTCTTGCCTCTAGCTACCTTTACTATAAAAGAAACAAAAACAAAAGTATATGCGTGCATATATTGTTAGGTCTGTTAGCTATAGTAGTTAGTCGAATTACCGGGTGTCCCAAAAAAACGCAACAGATTTGATCGGGACTAGCGACAAGAATTTAGGTCCAATAAATCCAAAATAATTGTTGATATAATCCTTGATAGCTAACTTGAAGATAGATACTTAGCTTGTTGATATTGGTGCATGGAGATTTGAAATATTAATTTTGAAAGTCCAAATTTGCTTCCATCTCCAAACCAGAGGTTTCGGGTTTTGGCCTACCTGAAAACAAGCTTGAGGAATCTCCTCATTCATATGCAAAGTGTAGTAGTGTTAGCATGCTAAGGCACACATGTTTGGGCGCTTATTTCAATTGAAATTTGAAAGCTAAAAATTGACAAACACAACAATGCTAAAGGGAAAATTCACAAAGGAATATATTTCTTCATTCAATCATAGTGCACCTGCAAAAGAGCCAAGCAAGAATGAGCATTTTCAAGGATTTTATCCATGGATAATTTTCCCTTGGGTATATTTGATTTCTTGTTTCGTAATAATTCGAAGAAAGATTTTTTTTCAAAATGTATTTCATTAAAGTCATCAAGATTGCAAATATTTATTAATTTTTCACACCAAAACAAACTACTTCGCGGCTTTCTTTCTTTTATGAGACGGATGCAATGCCAAATTTTTCAAAACTTTCGAAGCATCAAAAAAGATGTCTTTTCAGGACAAAATTGATGAATTTGATTGAATTTCTATTCAAATATTTTCCTCAGAATGAGGCTTTATTCTCCCATTTCAGGGTAATTCAGGGGATTCCCCAAAATAGCGCGTTTGCAGTTTGCTAGAAGCCACAAGCTGTGGTTTGGAGGTTCAGGCAAATTTGAACTTTCAAAATTAATATTCCAACTTTCCATGCACCAATATCATCAAACAAGGTATCTATCTTCAAGTTAGCTATCGAGGATTATATAAAAAATTACTATGGATTGATTGGACCAAAATTCTTGTTGCTAGTCCTGATCAAATCCGTTGCGTTTTTTTTGGGACACCCAGTAGAAAAAAAATTTACAAAAAAGAACGAGGATATCCATCAAAAATCTGTAAAATCCTTTTGTTATGAAAAAATCTCGTAAGCTTTTTCGAATGAGTGAAATGCCCTTCGGCTCAAATCTCAAATTCATTTCCCATAAGAGAATATTCGTATATCTGTGAAAATAAACGCCAACTTTGAAAGCCAAGGTTTTGTCCAAGCATGGAGGGGACTCGCCAGATGACCTTCGGCATTTCAAAGGAACAACTGGACTTCCCGATGAATCACATGACCCAACGAAGAGTCAGCACAGTATCTGAAACGAGATGAAACAGGAAGTTTCCTCCTTGGTTTGCTTTCAGTTTTGATTTGATTTTGATAGATTTGGCTTTGCTTCTTGATAAGCTGCGTTGCAGTTTGAATATCATCATTGTATATCTGTAGAAGTACCAGCCAAGCAGAAGGTCTCGTTTACGAGCTAACAGGTAAGCAAAGTTTTGTTTTCTTTTGCATACATTTTCATAACACCGGATACTGGGCTGTAAATTGCACTTTGACCCACATGCTTTGTATTTTTGCTGCCAAAACCTATAATGATTATGCTGACTGAAAATCAATTCTTATTTTTTGGCTTCACTCATGGTCATGGAAAGAAATATTTTAGTTCAGAAATTCTAATCTTCCAGCTTTTTGTTTTCTTTGTTCATAAGAGGAATGATTTACAATAAGGAACATCATTCAAGAAACAATTTAATCTTTCAGGCTGAAAGTTTCTTAAGTTTCGCATTTCTTTTCTTGAAAGTCCTAAAACAGAGTGCCGTTAGACCTATTTACAACATTTTTGTTTCAAATTTTATTTTATTTCATATTAGCCATATGTGTATTCTACCAATGATTGCCAAAAACAATAAACATAATTGGAACTGGGCGGAAATCTTTTAACCCTATTACCACCGGGGGGGGGGGGGCACAAAGTGCCCGCGGCAAAGTTTATTTGATGTAGTGTCGTCAGTTCAAAAGATAAAGAGCTGAAACTTTGCGACTTTTTTTCAAATTTCATGGACTAATTAAAATTTGTAATTTTTTTTCAAAATGGTAGATACTGATCACGTGACCAACCTCTTTTCAACACGTGGTCAGCCAGACAATTAAAGAAGCGAGTCCAGTTTTAACACGGATGGTCGTAGAACATCGAGAATACCACCATTCGATAGCTCGTGATGAGAGCTTTCAGATGATGTGTAGTTTTATCCATTTTTGATGATGTCAGCAAATTTAACGATCATGGCGTCATCAATGTTTATGACGTCATATATATATAATAACAAATGTATTAGATAACTTTAAATGGTCAAAATTGGTTCTATTGATTGCTATGAACAATCTTATGGCATTTTAGAGAATTTTCATCAGTAGTTAGGGGTTTAACCCTATTCTACCCGGGCTCCTAGGGTCAGACCACTGCCCGGGGGGGGCAAAAATGCCCCCCCCTAATTATCTCCAAAACCCTAATTAGTATGCCATTGCAACTTCGCACAATAGTAAGTACATCTATTATGAGTCTAATTATAGAATTTAATGCTAATTAGTCACGTGGTTCGTTGCCAAGCGACCAAACAATGGGACCATGTCAGATATAAGCTTCAGTACTGAAAACACAAAAAGTGCTAATTAATTCAAATAAAATGTACGAAAACCTCAATAAACCACTTAAAAATGAAGAGAATATGTTTATCCATCGAATTATATCAAAATTTGAAAATTTTGTCTTTCTTTATTAGAGATATGACGTCATCAATTTGCATGACGTCATGGAATCTATAATTTGCTGATGTCAGCAAATATGAATAATGTATATATCAAATGAAAGTACTTTGCAAGGGGAATCGTTTGGTACCAATCACAACTTCATCAAGGTTAAGACAAAGGAATTATGACTGTTTTTGTGATTTTCTTTGTGACCACTTTCCAAATATGGGTATCTACTGGTCACGTGACTTAATTTATGACAATGAAAAGTCTAAAATTTAATTGCCAATTAAAAACTAGAAAAGTCTTGGATGTTTCAGCTTATTTTTCTATTTCCTCTCTGTTTTATAATCAAAAGTTTGGTTGGGGGGGCATTTTTTGCCCCCCCCGGGTACAATAGGGTTAAATGAAACAATGACAAACTTATGCAAATAAATGATGAATATATGATATAAATAACAAACTTAAATTGACATTTCATTGCCAATTTTTAATCAGTGATGCTTTGGGATACATTCTAGTAGCACTATGAAAGAAATTATCAACTAAGAACTTAAATATTGCCAATCATTTACATTAACAATATACCAATATTGTTAATAGTAAGCAAAAAGTGCAATTTTCCTCAATTATGACGTCATTGTGACGTCATGGATGTAATTAAGAATTAAAAAAGTAGCCTATTGTGTAGATTTTATTCCTATACACCATTGTACTAAGTTTCATCCTCATATCTGCAGTATTGGCGAAGTTACGGAGGGGGGCACTTTGTGCCCCCCCCGGGACTACGATGGTCGAAAAAGCCCGGTAGTAATAGGGTTAAATGGAAGATATCTAGCAATTTCTTATGAATCCTGCATCAAATGCAATGCCCCCAGATAATCAGGTCAGACCAGGACATCGTATTGATCAAAGTACAAGAAATCTCAGGGCGTATTTGTTTGGGCTTCTGAAGTCTGCGAAGTCTTCTACAAACGGTAGACTTCTCCCGCGCATTCTTTTAGTAACTGGAATTTTTCTCTGTGAAGTGACTAGAAAAATTCCAGTTACTAAAAGAATGCGTGGGAATGCGTGGGAATGCGCGGGAATGTGCATTGTGAAAACGGTAGAGTTGACAAACATTGCAGAGAAAAATCCGAAAAGAAAGAGAAATATAAAAGTTTTAGAGTTTGAATGTTGTGTTCGGCCGAAAACCGGGGTCAATTGTAACACTTTTGGAAAATCAGCCATATCGTCTAAAAAATGATTAATTGCGCTCTTGAAGGTAAATGATAATTGTAGTTGCATCCCTTGGAACAAAATAGACATTAGTTTCCATCACATGGAACCGGGAGTCACTAATTCAAGATTCAAGAACCAAGAACCAAGAACCAAGAACCAAAACACCCTAATTCAAGAACCGGAATTCAAGAACCAACTTTGGATACCCTAATTCAAGAACCGGAATTCAAGAACCAACTTTGGACACCCTAATTCAAGAACCGGAATTCAAGAACCAACCTTGGATACCCTAATTCAAGAACCGGAATTCAAGAACCAACTTTGGACACCCTAATTCAAGAACCGGAATTCAAGAACCAACTTTGGACACACTAATTCAAGAACCGGAATTCAAGAACCAACTTTTGATACCCTAATTCAAGAACACCCCATACTTTAAAATATTTTTGGCATTTAACAACGGACCCTACGGTGTTATGCATGGTTTACATCAAAGTTGGTCTCTATAATGGAGACTGAATGGTCTGTAATTAACAGTTCTTCAAAACTTGAGGTCCGATCATGATACGCTATTCGTAATGCTCTTTCGTGAATGGAGTTTTGATAAGGCAGAAGATAGAATAATAACAAATAGTGAACACAGATACTGAGAAATAAAAATGATATAAACATAGGATAACAAGAGAGGGTAATGCCAACTCCACCCCCCAGGGGCCCACAGCAAATTGTTACCAGTGTTGCAGAGTTGTTGTTGAGTCTTGACCGTGGTTAATCAGTATTGGTTTTAAGAAACCGTGGTTAATGAGTATAGGTTGGCAAGTGTATATTGAAGTAAGAAACTTTTAATTGGTGAGTTATTAGTGTACTGTTAAATATTGAAATTAAGATGCAAATCTTCAGCCGATGTCCTGATACCACAGGGTCCTTCAGCCACCCCAGGGGTTCAAACCGGGCCAGTGCAGCAAGTGCATAGCTCGGCCCCCTAGAGTAGCCCAAAGTCCCCCCACATTTCGAGGCAATTAAATAGGAATGTTTTTTGTGGTACAGGTGCCCCAGCAGACCAGTTTCCTGGTCCACCAATGCATCTGGTATTGTATATTTTATTTGATAGTCGGTATTTTTTGCAGGTATCTTATCGGTTAAATTTAGATTTTACTAGTTTCTCTTTAATATTTTTGTGTCTTTTTAGGGCAACAAAAGGTTGTTTTGTCCATATTTGTTTTAGTATATCATCATTTTCAATTGATCGCCAATTTTTCTTTTATATTTTTCCAATTTTTATTGATGTGTTGTCGTACGGAATGACAAAGGGGAGGTTCTAGCTGTGTGTGTAGTTTGTTTTTTATTGTCAACTAGTAGATCTGATTGTGAGTATTGTTTGATTTTATTGAATTGTGTGTTGATTTCAGAGAGGTTGTAGCCCCTCCTAATTAAGTTGTTTCTAAGTATTTCTAATTTTTCTTCAAGTTGTGTATTGTTGGTGATGATTCTCCTGTATCTCAGTCCCGGGGGTTTACTTGAATTTCAATTGTACGGGGATGTGCACTCCAAGAAAAAGAATTTTCACCCGGCTTTAGAAATTTCCCCTTGAAATGATAGCCGGCTTTAGAGAAAATCGGCGAAAAGCTACCCCAAAACGTAAAATTTCGTCGAAAAACAATGAAATAACACTTTTGACGTCCGGCTTTAGAAAGATTGCCTTCTTTTGATACCCGACGCTAGAAAAAAGAGGCGAAAACGATACCTGGAAAGGAGTGCACATCCCGTCAGCAAAATATACTAAGTAGCCCCCCCCCCGGGATCTCAGTGCTTGGCTATAAATAATGCCCTTCTTACAACTTGAGGGGTGAAATGAGTAGTTGTGCAAGAGAGTGCAGATATCTTGTTGTTTAGCAAAGAGTGTACTTTATAATGTACCATCCCTGTTGAAGTATAGTGTCTTGTCTAGGAAGTTAATTCGATGACAAGAGTGCTCTGCTGTGAATTTAATAGTAGGGAAACAATGGTTGCAATGATGTAAGAACTTGAGGAGGGCCTCCTCTCCATGTGTCCACACTAAAAATATGTCATCAATAAATCTTTTCCAAATTAGTGGTGTCTTTTGATCTGGAGCCGTGTGTAGCAAATGACTTTCACAGTTATGCATAAATATGTTAGCGAAATTTGGTGCAAATGGGCTGCCCATTGCAGTGCCCTGTATTTGTAGATAGTGTTTCTTGTCAAATTCAAAATAGTTATGTTTGAGAATGAAAATAAACATTTGTTCCAAATCTTTTATTGGGAGGGGAAGATCCCCTTGGTAAAAATGTAACATTGCTTCCAGGCAGTATTGTATGCCTTGATCTTGTGGGATGTTGGTATATAAAGATTTGACATCCATTGTTACTAGAATGTTGCCTGGTTTTATTAACTGTGTTGAGATTTAGTGTAGTTTGTAAAAAATGGATCGTGTCCTTGATATATGACGGTGTTTCCTTGACAATTGGTTTTAGATAAAAGTCAAGATATTGAGATAGTGCCACTGTTGGGGACTGGCAGCCTGAAATTATTGGCCTACCAGGGCAACCCTCTCTCTTTGTGTATCTTTGGTAACATATAGAATGTTGGTGTTTTGTAGTTAGAGGGTGGGGTAAGAAATGAGTAACAGTCCTCATCAATGCTCCTTTTCGTGTGTAGATGTGTTAAAAATGTTTCTATTTCCATTGATAAAGCAGGTATTTTATTCTCTTGATAAGGCAGAAGATAGAATAATAACAAATAGTGAAAACAGATACTGAGAAATAAAAATGATATAAACATAGGATAACAAGAGAGGGTAATGCCAACTCCACCCCCCAGGGGCCCACAGCAAATTGTTACCAGTGTTGCAGAGTTGTTGTTGAGTCTTGACCGTGGTTAATCAGTACCGGGTGCGCAAAATAAACTATGCACGTTTGGCAGGCCACAATGAATCATACACTTGACCGATTTTGAAGATTTATGACTTAATTGTTAGCAGAAAGGCTGAATTAGATACTGGGATTTTTTGCAAATTTTTTCATTTTCAGTTTTAGAGCTAGAAGCGAGTTCCTTAAAATTTTAGTTTTTGAAAAACACTAAAACGATAAAAAAACATCGATCAATTTTTTCCAAAGAATCGACATGAATGGACAAAGAGAGAACTTGTTCGTGGTAATTTGAGATTTAGAAATCGACCAATTGTAATCTGCTGTACGAAAACACGTACTAAGCCCCCAAATCCCCCTGAAAACGTTTTCTCTTTGTTCATTCATGCTGAATCTTTTAAAATTTGATCAACGTTTTTTTATCGTTTTCAACGTTTTGGAAAACGAGCATTTTAAGAAACTCGCTTCTAGCTCTAAAACTTGATAACGGACAAATTTGCAAAAAGTCCTAGAATATAATTCAGGCTTTCTGCTAACGATTAAGCCATAAATCTTCAAAATCAGTCCAGTGTACGACTTGTTATGGCCTGCCAAACGTGCATAGTTTATTTTGGCGCACCCGGTATAGGTTTTAAGAAACCGTGGTTAATGAGTATAGGTTGGCAAGTGTATATTGAAGTAAGAAACTTTTAATTGGTGAGTTATTAGTGTACTGTTAAATATTGAAATTAAGATGCAAATCTTCAGCCGATGTCCTGTTACCACAGGGTCCTTCAGCCACCCCAGGGGTTCAAACCGGGCCAGTGCAGCAAGTGCATAGCTCGGCCCCCTAGAGTAGCCCATAGGCCCCCCGACATTTCGGGGCAATTAAATCGGAATGTTTTTTGTGGTACAGGTGCCAGCAGACCAGTTTCCTGGTCCACCAATGCATCTGGTATTGTATATTTTATTTGATAGTAGGTATTGCTTGTAGGTATCTTATCGGTTAAATTTAGATTTTACTAGTTTATCTTTAATATTTTTGTGTCTTTTTAGGGCAACAAAAGGTTGTTTTGTCCATATTTGTTTTAGTATATCATCATTTTCAATTGATCGCCAATATTTCTTTAATACTTTAATATGTGTTGTCATACGGAATGACAAAGGGGAGGTTCTTAGTTGTGTGTGTAGTTTGTTTTTTATTGTCAACTAGTAGATCTGATTGATCATGAAACATCCATATCAATAGACAGTAGCTAAATTGTGACATTACACAAGCTTCAGGACTTTTCTGATCTTTTCTTCAGGCATATACGTAGAGACCCTCGCAAGAGCATGTAGCTTCTGGCTTGCTTTCGTACACACAATGTTCATGTGTTGCTTGAAATTTAGCTTTTGGTCAATTACCACGCCCAACAATTTTTCTTCTTTACCCTCGGGGGTGGGGGGCAAAAAGTGCCCGTGGCAAAGTTTATTCGATGTAGTGTCTTCAGTTCAAAAGATAAAGAGCCGAAACTTTGCGACTTTTCCTAAAAGTTCATGGACTAATTAAAATTTTTAATTTTTTTTCAAAATGGTAGATACTGATCACGTGACCAACCTCTTTTCAACACGTGGTCAGCCAGACAATTAAAGAAGCGAGTCCAGTTTTAACACGGATGGTCGTAGAACATCGAGAATGACACCATTCGATAGCTCTCAGTGTGAGCTTTCAGATGATGTATAGTTTTATCCATTTTTGATGACGTCAGCAAATTTAACGTTCATGACGTCATCAATGTTTATGACGTCATATATATAATAACAAATGTATTAGATAACTTTAAATGGTCAAAATTGGTTCTAGTAATTGTTATGAACAATTTTAAGGCATTTTAGAGAATCTTCATCAGTAATCAGGGGTTTAAATGAAACAATGACAAACTGATGCAAATAAATGATGAATATATGATATAAATAACAAACTTAAATTGACATTTCATTGCCAATTTTTATTCAGTGATGCTTTGAGATACATCCTAGTAGCAGTATGAAAGAAATTACCAACTAAGAACTTAAATATTGCCCATATTGTTAATAGTAAGCAAAAAGTGCAATTTTCCTCAATTATGACGTCATTGTGACGTCAAGGATGTAATGAAGAATTAAAAAAGTAGCCTATTGTGTAGATTTTGTTCCTATACACCATTGTACTAAGTTTCATCCTCATATCTGCAATATTGGCGAAGTTACGTAGGGGGGTCACTTTGTGCCCCCCCTCCCGGTATACGATGGTCGAAAAGGCCCGATAGTAATAGGGTTAATCTCACGCAGTTGTGTTCAAACTAGGGCTGTCCAAATGAAAGATTATAAGTATTCGAATATTCGGTGCTAATTTTACCGAATATTCGGTTATTCGGCGAATAGGGGCGCGGCTAGGGCGTGGTTCAAAGAAGTTTGAAATTTAAGTAGTATGGCACAGATCAATCATTGTAAGGCAAATTGTCTTATCACCTTTGGTCCAGCTGCAGTGCTGCTAGGGGATAACCAAATGAAGCTTGCCTGCATGCACGCAGGCTAAATAAAGCTTGCTACATCACATTATTGTTCTTCATTTATTCACCAATAAAATAGCAATACAACGGAGTAAAGCAGAGGAACACAACAAGCTAACAATACCTCGCTGTTTTCCACAACAATATCCTTGCCACTGCCCCTTGTCTCGCTATCTGCTTACTGTCTAGACAAGACAGTTTGATCCATTCAATCAGTCATACTATTCGCAATATTCGCTTGTCATTCTATTCGGATTATTCGCTATGTCAACCTATTCGGTTTCTTTGACTGATCATTTTGCATTCCAACCAGTCGACTAGTCATACTATCCGAACAACCGATCTATTCGACTGGTCATTCAATCCGAATAATGGCACTATTCGTACTATTCGGTTGGCAGCGAATAATCGTTGCGCTTCACTGCTATTCGAATAGTGATCAGATAACCAATTGCTCAGTTCAGCAGTATCATTTTTGATTACAAAGTGCAACTTTGTAATCTAAGAAGGGGCTTCGATGTCAGTCAGTGAGAAAGAAAGAAAGTAAGTTAGTAAGTAAGTAAGTAAGTAAGTAAGTAAGTAAGTAAGTAAGTAAGTAAGAAAGAAAGTAAGTAAGTAAGTAAGTAAGTAAGTAAGTAAGTAAGTAAGTAAGTAAGTAACCCACTTCCGTCACGCTCGTTAAAGCAATTGATTAACGTTTTATCTCTGCTAATTTGCACTGAAATAAAGAAAGCGCACATAAAGTGCATACAAGACAGAAGTTCCCCGCGATCCTATAGCAACATTTGACGTTGGCTCATATAACCTAATGTTAGAAAGATTTGACACCATAAGATGGATAAACTACCATGATGTTTACCCTGGAACAACAACAAATTTACACACAGAATTGGCACGTTTTTGACATCATTATCAGCTTAATTATGTTAAAACAATCGTTTTCTAGAACGAACGAAGCATTTGCCACTTATTGACAGCACTCATTATGCAAATAAGTCAACTTTAGAGGATGATGTAACCGGCAGCCTGCACAGAGGCTAGCATTCCCAGCATTACCGAAGGTAAAAGGACCCCTCTCCTATTACCTTCTACAGAAAGGTGCAGAATCCCAGCAAAAAATGGCACCATTGACTGAGGAAAGGCACGTGATCACACTGAACCAAACATCTTCATGGATATATCATTCTGTAAAAAGGTTATCTTTGTCACTGCTTGTCTCACATTAGATGCCCGCGAATGGCAACAATTGAAACGTTATGTAGGGTTCTGCATTAGTAATTTTACGTTATCGTAAATCTCGCATGACATCTAATTTAAGACAGATGCACCAATAGTTTCATGCACGAACTAAGCAAACTAGGGGTAATTACTTTTGATTTTTTCGTATCATCCTCGTTTGACATAAAGATCAAAATATTGCTTTTGAGAAAATTCTTCTCCTCATACAAGGGGCTTGACTTTTGCTTCAAGGCAACTTTAGCAGCAACACTCATCTCTCTGACAGTGGCTAAAAACAGCATCAACGATCGTTTGGGGTTATGAAGAAATCAATGTTCAGACATTCTTATGCTTGTTTAGCTCAGGACGTACTTTGTAATCATCCAAAAGGATCTTATGTTCTAGCTTTAAAATAACCTCCCGTAACTCTTGATGAGAACAATAGATTGTTGTATCGTCTGCATAATTACAGATTCAGTCTCATTCAACAAAAGGAAAATATAATTGATAAATATGTTCAAAAGGAGAGGCCCCAGAACTGATCCTTTGGGGACATTTAATTTCATTTCTTTCCAAGAGCTGAATGAACCATTTATTTTGACTCGTTGCCTTCTACCTGCTAGATAACTGTACACCATCTGTATTGCATTTTTGCTAACGATTAAAAACGTAAAGGAAAACGCCCCTAATTGCAGTGGCAGGGATAGCAATAAAAGGTCAAGATGACCTAAATACCATAATGGTCCCCATTAATTCCATGGAGTTAATTCTATAACTGCCAGGGAACGGGCCTAAAGGTAAAGAGAAGTTAAAAAGTTGACTCAGGGGCTGAGCTGAGATTGGAATTCCTGCCTTGAGGAAAAAGCTGGAAATTCGATCTAGGCTAGATTCATATGCGCAACCTTTATGCAGAACAGTTCGTTTTTCCAACACGTACTTCCCAAGTGCTTCCTTTGAGTGGAACCTGCTAGATGAAGATACCAGAAGTTCTGTTTCGATTGGGGAGTTCAAACTCACATTCACGCCCGACAACACCTTTCTCGAAGAGTTCAGCCTCGCTTTGATGCCCCTATACAAATGTATAGGAAAATGACCGGAAGTGAATATTTTCGTCGACTTTGAACGTTTCATGCAGTGATGCGGTGTGATTTTTCCGCGTTAATTTAATCTTAAAAGGTAGTGAATGAGGGGTACTTCGGGGGGGTCCCAATACCGCAATACCGCACGAAAAAGACACCAAATACCGCAATACCGCACCAAAAAATAGCAAAATACCGCAAACGCTAAAAAATTAGAAATAGCGCTGTTAATGCAGTATACCGGTCTGTGGCAGTTTGATTCCGACCTAAATCCACCTTCCTTCATCAAAATTTGTAGTTTTGTCTATTATATCGTAGTTAGATGTTTTACAGACCAAAATGTGACGTGAGAACGACGGGAAAAGTTTCATTGATGTGATGTTGTATTTTGTGCTTGGAATTTTGCAACATTTTAAAATATACTGATTGTGATACAAAATCCAAGAGCAAGTCCTGCTTTCGAGGGGTGCAATGTTGGGCCTAATCTGAATTAAAGATAAAGAAACACGAACAACTCTATAATAAGCGTTTTCCCTCTGGATGTTGAATTAAACGTGAATTGATAAACGTATATTCCTTCTTGTACTAAACAAAAAAGGTGTTTGTCCAGTTTACATCCTCTGAGTATGACTATAACAAGATACGAGCAAGCGTTATAAATGTCCGACGATAACGATGTGTCCGACTCTGCGACGATTTGAAGTTCGATGAGTAATCCGATACGTTGAACAAAGTCTAGTCTTGATTATTTACAATGATATACAATATCTTTCTTGCATGATACGTTGTCCGTTGTGCTGAGTTTTACGTTCTCCGTTGTGCTGAATTCTACGTTCTTCGTTATGCTGAAATCTCTCCATGAATGAATGTCTCTAAACTTGATGGGCGTATCTCGTCATAGGGAGACCAAAATAAAAAATACAACAGATGTGCTTTCAGTAAAAGTGCATTGACGGCAGAAATTATGAATATCTACCGGGTGAGCCAGAAAAAAGTTCCCACATTCGAAAATTCGTAGCACAACAAATTTTTCATGGATTTGAATGATTCAAATTTTAATTAAAAGCCAAAAGATCAAACTATTTTTGTGATTTTACTCGTCTTCTTACGAGCACTGCAAGTATATGTAAATTCAACTTTACAAAAGTTTCATATTTTCAAAATGATTGAAAAGGGCATAAAACACTTGATCAAATCATTAGGACTCTCCTAATCCAGAACGATGCACACGAGCGCTTCACCTCTGTCAAGAGCAATACAATACATAAGATTCTCAAACAGATACTAAAGATTTTCAATCCCTTGGAAATAAATTTGCAGACGATATCTCTCACCCATGAGAAATTGCTTTTTCTATGTTGTAGTCCTTTATAATTTGATCACGTATTTTAGGCCTTTTCTTCAGTCATTTTGCAACCACAAATTTTTTCTAAAGTTGAAATTACCACTTTTCCAATGCTTGTAACAAGGCGAGAAAAATCATAAAAATACTTTGATCTTTTGGCTGTCAAACAAATATTGATTCATTCCAATCCATCCAGCACTCTTGATCCTATGAATTTTCAAAAGTGGGAAGTGCTCTCCTCCGCAGGTACCTGTTCAAGGTTGAGCAGGTGGAGCAGGCAAAAGGAGAGAGGGATAAGGGACCTCCCTCTCCTTCGTTTTTCTTTCCTCTATCAATTCGTCTCGAAGATGCGTTGTTCTTCAACGGGAAAATGGCATTACATGAAGTTTGGATGTTAATATTCGTACAATACCGCATACCGCGCTGTGAAAGCTCGATACCGCAATACCGCAAGCTTTTCCCGTCATTACCGCAATACCGCACAAAATTTACCCCCGATACCGCAATACCGCAAACCCCGAAGTACCCCTCTGCTGCTTGCTTTCAAGAAAACCCTTTAATTCTGATAGGAAACGAAGCAATAAACCAATATGCAGAGCACTAGCGATCCTTTTACTGCCAGTGAAGGACAAGAGATGCTTTCATGTTTTCAAATAATTCTCCAGCCCGCCAGAAAGAAAGAGACAAGAAGAAGCAGCTTCCAACGAAAGAACTCGGATATTTATGGATCAAGAACCAAAACCGTTTTGTTTATGATGGCATATGTCTTTGATGGACAAATGGATAGCAAATTATAGAAAATATGTTATTTGTACTGGGCAAGTTCCTCTCAATGATGGAGCAACTCAATGCAGTCTGGAAATCTTCTCTTGTTGGCTCTAAAAACTCACAGACTATTTCTGAATGGACAACGGCAATAACTGCTTTTTGGTTAATTTTCAGAAACTTATGAATAAGCATGGCATTTCACCTACAGGGTGAAACAGGCGAGCTTTGTCTTTGTCTTTGCAAACAATTGTCTTTGCAAACAATTGTCTTTGCAGATCAAATTCAGAATAAGTTTCAGACTGTTTCAGAATTGGAAGCATTAAAATTTCAATTTTGTGATGATTCAATTGCTATTATCTTACCATCTTCCTATCATCAGAGTAAAATCATCAGAGTATCAATTATTGGATTACTCAATTTTTTTAATATATCATAATATTTTTTTTCATTGAATGCTTTGTTTGCAACAGTGATGTTCCATCAGTTTTGCATCAGTCTTCAGGCATCAGGCATTGAAAAAGCAAGAATTGCAGTCTTTTGTGGTTGTTGTCAAATGCTGCTTCAAGGTTGGGCTTGATTGGTAAAGGATAATCTTGTTCTGTTTGGGTCCTAAAATAAAACAGAGACAATATTATTTCCTCCTACTAAAACTGTTTGCTGCATAGCAAATTTCACTTTGTCTCATAGAGAATTGCATGTACAAAAAAGAGCAGCAAACCAAAATAGGAGATGTCTTTGCAAACTTAAATCAGAGCAGCAATACCCTGCTCAAGAAAAAGAAAACAGATTTAAGGGCAAATAATTGCAATAAACTATCGTTTTTATAGGCAAAATAATCAAAGCTGATAATTTTTTGTACAATGTAGCCTTGATAACATTGTTTTAGTAAGCAAATCTCCTATTTCTAGGTCAGAGCTTCCCCATTAGTCTTGAAGAAAACAAGCAACAATGCAACTTTATGTTTGTTTACAGTTAGGCCAAACCCGACGAAAAGTTCTCTGAGAGCGAAGTCAAAGTTTTGTTATTATTTTCATTGCTCTGGTGGCCAAAACAGCTAGCAAGTACTCTAAAATACTTTCATTTCTGAAAACATCAGATTAAGTTCGAAAGTGATACATTCAACCAAGGTTAACGTTTGTTTTCTGACTAAAAAGCAGACAAGTTTGTGAAAGGAAGCAAGTAAAGTTAACGAAGATTAGATGGTCATGGCTCTCGAGGGAAAATTGCCTTTGAAAATTGTGGGAAACCGGCAAAGACTACAGCAAAACAGGCAACATTCCTACAAACTAGATGCTTACAGCTATTGCGTTATATCTCCAAAATGAGAATTCCTGTCTTAGTTTAGATTGGAGTTTGAAAAAATTTTGGTTAAATTTAGGCCAACAAAAGTTCATTTTCTTGAAACTGCAAGCCGAAGTTCAAGACGAGAAAAAGACAAGTTTATTTCGTCAACAATTGGCGAAAGGTGGCAAAATAGGACAAAACGACATCGAGGAATCCAAAACTTTCAACAAAATTTCCATGAAACAAAGGAAAAACGTTAAATTTATGATAAAGTCTGCTTACCTGCTGTGCTGAATCCCAAGTTTGTAAACAGAGTTGTCCACGGCCTTTGAAAAATATGAAAAACCAAGAAGCTCTGAGTCCAAAATGCTCAAAGAACTTGAAAGAGCGAAGATACAGCTATTGCGTTATATCTCGATATTTTGCTTTGGGACACTTGGGACGCCTGCTGACGCCATTTATCACAAAATTTTACTTTCGCGCCACAGCTTTCTTGCAAGAGAGGCCGGAAGTGACGTCAGAATTCAGGCTTGGTGTTGTCGGGCGTGACATTGCTTGTTCCAATACGTCCTCCGTGTAGATCTGTTTACATTTTGCATAAATATAAAAAGACTTAGAGTTAGATTTATTCCTCTAAATTAGCATCAATTTAGGCATAGCAGCATTTTGACGTTTTCCTAACTGACAAACATTCTGGCGGCAGAATCAGAGAATCCATCAGCATTGCATAGAATTTGTCGTACTTTTGCCAAATTTTACTGGCACTATAGAAAGAGGCTAAATCATGTGAATCGGAAGAAAGTCGGAAAATGGGAATCTTCAACTCCAATGCTTGGAGTAGTTCTCAATGCATGAGAATTTTTAGCCGATTTTTTCAACTTGAAGTAGCGGGTTCATTCGCAGTAAATTCTCTCGGAATGTTTGAAATTTAAATCAGTTTCCAAATCAAAATGAGTCAGTGAATAAGTGAATAAATAAATTGATAACTAGAAAACGTTGCTGATAGTTTATCATCATTTGTATGAATTGAGGCTAATGTTTATTTATATTTCAGATTTCTGCGCACAAGTCATCACTGTTAAACCGAGACAGACGATAAATATGATTTGGAAAGCCATCTTATTGTTTACAGTTACAACTGTAGTCACATTGGCTTCTTCAGCCGATGCAAAACAACCATTGCATACAGATAACCTTGGAGACAGCCTTTTTGCATGCCCTGATAAGAACATAAAGCGACTTGAAGCACTCCCCGGAGGAGGGTGGGATAATCTGCGCAATGTTGATATGGGAAGGATAACAATCTCCAATTACTCTGCCTGCAAGTTAACTGAAGACGGGCGCTACATCTTACCTGATAACACATTCGTCGTGCCTCTCAAGGAAAGCAAAGTTTCAACTTTCGCTAGCTTGTACGATCATTGGACAAACTTTTCATCAACAACAGCAACAACAATTAATGCAGAGGCGCATGGTTCATTCTTCTTCGGCTCCATCAGTGGTTCCTATTCGCAAAGTCATCGATCTGTGAAGAAAACGCAAGTCGAGGACAAATCAGTGACGACACGCGTGCAAATGCGCCACACAATTTACAAAGTGAAAATCCAGCCGGACAGCCAGTTGCATCCAGCCTTTAAAAGTCGGCTCCTTGAAATTGCAGCTCATATCCAAAGTAATAGTAAAATTCAAGCAGCGTATCTCGCTGATCAATTAATCCGAGACTTTGGAACTCATGTCGTCACATCAATAGATGCAGGGGCCGTTATAGCTAGAGTTGATAACATTAAAACCACATTCAGGAGTGATTACAAGGAAGATGACAGCAAGATCAAAGCTGCCGCCAGTGCATCATTCTTCAAAGTATTTGGAATGAGTGGGTCTTACACGAAGACTCTTACACAGAAATTCATTGATCAGTATGTTGGGAACGTTACAAACAGCTACACAGAGACATGGGGAGGGCCGCCATTTAGAGCCAATTTTTCAATCAATAACTGGGAGGATCAGTTGATAAACAATCTAGTTGCAGTGGACCGCGCTGGAGACCCATTGCATTTCGTCATCACATCTGCTGTTCTGCCTGAGCTACCAGAGCCAACGCTATGGGACCTTGCCAGCACTGTTGAAGGTGCTATTAAACAATATTACAACTATAACAGATATTTAGGCTGCTTGGATCCAAACGCGCAAAACTTTAACTTCCAAGCAAACGAGGACGACGGGACTTGCACAGCTCAACAGACTAACTTCACCTTTGGTGGTGTTTATCAAACATGTAATGTCCAAGGTTCTCCTGGTAGTGATCCATGCAGAGGCTACCTACAAAGGAACCCTAAGACACGTGACTTCAAATGCCCAAGCAAATATATTGCTGTTAAAATTAATCAAGGATCAACACAATCAAATTGCCACAGAAGTTGCCACGGGTCATGGTTCTGGCGTAGGTGCAGCACAGATTGTGGACATGGTGTCTTTAATACTTATTGGTGCATAGCCAACCATGACCTCCCGCAAGCATCTGGCTTTCTTTTTGGTGGCATTTATTCAAAGACACTTGCTAACCCATTGACAAGATCGCAACGCTGCCCGCCGAAATTCTACGCACAAATTTTCAGTGCGTCCATGCATGTGTGTATTAGTGATGACTATGAACTAGCAAGTCGGTATTCTGTTGCTTTTGGCGGATTTTACAGCTGCAGCACCGGAAATCCGTTGTCTTTGACGACAAACGGCTCACGATCTCTGGCTCAGTTCACAAATGTCAAACTTACGGGAGCCGCAGATTCAATGCCGATGAACGTATTCATCTACCAACAAGGCAGTTCTCAGTGGCCTAAACACTGTCCACATGGTTTCAGTCAGCATCTCGCAGCCATTGAAAATGACTGTGAGATCATGTATTGTGTTCAATCGAAGGCATTCTCCTTGCAAGGGTTGCCTTCAGTGAGACGACCCCCGTTCACAGATGCTCCAGGTCTCAGCACCAATATAACTATTCCATTAGTCATTGTAAACAGGGACAGAGGAAAGGTTTTCTTCCAAGATGCAGAAACATCAAGTTGGCACATAGCCACGAAAAGGTAAGGCAGAGCTACTAGTTAGAGACTTTATATGTGGTTCTATTAGGCTCTTGAAAGAGAGATGCCTGCTCGAAAAATATACATTTTAACGAAACGATTACTTTCATCAACTATGTAAGAGGATGGCTATGTTCTGGTGGGGAAAGTAGTCCTAGGATTGTCCCAAAATTTGGTCTTTTTATCAAAATTGATTGCTAGTTCTGTTGTCAAATGTGATATTCTTTTTGTCGTGAAACCAGTATTAGCCGATGGCCTCAGCATATGGTGCTATCTTCCTTTTGTGACAATAATGGTGAAACAGCTCAAAAATGAAATATTTCGTTTGGCAAAACTTATCACAATTCGTCAATTACGAAAATTACGAAAATTGCTTTACCTACGCATCTATCAAGTTGAATTGTTCGCCAGCAGGTTTGGACTAAGAAATTGAAGTGTTTGCTAAGAGCCGTAGTTTCACCAAAACTCCAAGTAGAAGAATTGTGACGATTATCGTTTTATATATCATCTTTGAGTCATTTCAAATGTTAAAAAGTAGAGAAGACAAATCCAAAACAGAGACAAATTCGAGTTCGATTTAGCAAGATATCCATAATTATTAGTAACACTTGAGTGAGACAAGTCTGACTTTGATAAAATCATTGTAAGCAAAGGCCATGTTTTTGTTTGACGTTTCGAAGCAAAACTGTGCTTCATCTTCCTCATACGAAATTATGAATGCACAAGGCTTTTTTGTATGTATAAAGATGCAAATAACTACTAATCTATGGGTGGGCTAATCTATAAATTAAAGCGATGCGGTGTCTCCGGACAACTTTTAAGTCTTATCAAAGATTTTTTACAAAATCGAAAACAGAGAACTGTACTGAATGGACAGAGCTCGAGTTGGGGAGATGTTTCAGCAGGAGTGCCCGAGGGTTCTATTCTGGGCCCTTTATTGTCTTGGTCTACATTAATGATCTAACAGCAGACTTGAAGTGCAATGTTAAGCTTTTTGCTGATGATACGTCACTTTTTACTATCGTGCAAGACTCAAAACACAGCTGCCAGTGACATGAACCATGACTTGGAGTTGATCAGTAAATGGGCTCAGGACCGGAGGATGTCCTTTAATCCCGACCCACAAAAGCAAGCAGTCGAATTAGTATTTTCAAAGAGAAACAACTGAAACCAATCATCCCGAAATTATTCTCAATAACACACCCGTGATGCAAGTAGTCGAACACAAGCATTTAGAGGCCCTTTACATGAGAAATTTCAACCCGGGTTGAGTTGAACACGGGTTGAGTTTCAACTCGGTTGACGGTGTAAGCCTTCTTCGCGTTTACATGAAGGAGGCCGGGTTGAAACTGAACGCGGGTTCAACTCAACTCGGCAACTTAATCCGTGTTGAAATTTCAGGACGGGTTGAAATTTATCATGTAAAGGGCTTCTTAGGAATCGTTCTAGACTCAAAATTGTCTTTTTCTTCCCATATTCAAGCAGCTATCTCCAAAGCGAGAAAGGGTATTGGTATGTTGAGATTTCCTTCAAGATATCTACCTAGGAACACACTTAACGAGCAAAACAAACTCTATATCCAACCACATTTAGACTATGGAGATGTTATATACCATGATCCCCCAAAACTATGCGAGTTCAGGGGAAATTCCACATTATCTAGAGGAGTATCGCCCTAAATGGTCAGCTAACGTTTTTCATCATATCTGACCGCGCTGCAAAAACTTCGTTTGAAAAGGATTCTGTCTTGTTGTTTTCGTTTTGTACCGCCTATCCTTGTCCTGAAGGATGTTCTTAAAACACTTACCTGAAATGGATAAAGGTGAGAGTATTTTATGTCCTTGCTGTTTTTTAAGCCCAATATTTGTTTTTTTCGTGTTGCCTCAGGATTTTGTATAAAATACAGCTAAAGTTTGTTTACAGGCAACTCGAACCCTCCAAAGGTTCTTTTTGAAGAACAATCTCAGAAATTTTGCATTGAATGTAAAAGCCGGGGGATTTATTCCGGTTGTGGTCGGACTGACATTATGGCAGAAAATTTTTTATCTTATTTAAATTATGAATGACCATCACTAGATAACTCGAGTAATGCGTTAACTGGTTCATTAGGCAGTTCGGTTGCGGAAACTCCAATTTTAGAGACTTCCATTAAATCAAAGGACAAGGGGCTCTGATGTTGCCTGATATTTTGGTCATAGAGGAAACAAAACTAAACTCAGATTTCAAAACAGAGACTTTTCTAATAAACAACTATCAAAAACCAATTCGACGTGATAGGAATGAATTTGGTGGGGGGATCATGCAATTTGTTAGGAAAGGGGTTATTTGCAACAGAGTGCCTACTTTTGAAAGCCCTTCTCTCGAAATCATATGCTCTGAACTGACAGTTTGTAAAAAGAAGTGGATTATTTTTAGCATCTATCGACCTCCAGATGCTGCCAACCTAGAGCTATTTTTTAGAGAGCTATCTCTTTCCTTGAACTCTGCTTTGGACAAATACGACAACGTATTGATTATGGGTGATATAAACATTGACACTCATGATATGCAGCACCCTGGATATACAAAGTTAATTTCCTTCTGTGATGTTTTTGGATTGTCCAATTTGGTGAAGGATAAAACATGTTTCACAAGAGATCATAGTTCGTCAATTGACGTTATGCTAACGAATAAACCCAGATGTTTTCAAAATACCTCTGTTTTTGAAACTGGTCTCAGTGACTTTCATGGTCTTGTCTTAACTTTGATGAAAATACATATACCTCGCCTGAAACCAAAGATTGTTAAATACCGCAGCTACAAGAAATTTGACTCTGAACAATTTTTGCAAGATGTAAAAAATACGAACTTTAAAGCTGATGTTAACGATGTGAATTTGTCCTATAGAAATCTCTCATCAGCTTTCCGAAAACTTGTAGATAAACATGCTCCTTTGAAAACTAAGGTTCAGAGAGGAAATACTGCCCCTTTCATGAATCAACAATTACAAAAGGCAATATATACTAGATCAAGGCTCAAAAAAAGACTTAATAAAAACCCTACCACAGAAAATAGAAATAAGTTCAAAAAGCAGCGTAATAAATGTGTTTCTCTAAGAAAGAAAGCTATGAAAAACCATTTTAAAGAGGCAACAAGTAATGGTACACTGTCTAATAAAGAATTTTGGGATCTTGTTAAACCCTTTCTTTCAAATAAAGGGGGACTTATGAGTAGCGATATTTCTCTTGTGAAAGATGATACCGTTATAACAGATGACCGGGAATTGACAGAGATTTTCAATGATCATTATGTAAATATAGTAGAGAAATCTAGCGGCAAGAAGCCTAGTAGCCTTGCTAAAGATACAGGAATCATTGATGACCGCCAAATTGTTCGATTAATTCTCGACAAATATAAGAACCACCCCAGCGTCCTAGCTATCATTCAAAACCCAGAACAATCGTTAAACACCTTCACTTTTCATGAAATAAGCAACCAAGAGGTTAAGAAATTATTAAAATCCCTAGATGGGAGAAAATCTACTGGTGAGGATCAAATACCCCCGAAGCTTGTATCTCTTGCTTCTAACGAACTCACAGTCGCACTAACCATGGCAATAAACTATAGCATTCGCAACTCCTGTTTCCCAGATGATGCAAAAAAGGCGGCGGTCTGTCCTTTAGATAAGGGGGAGCCAAATCGCACAGTAGAAAGGAATTTCCGCCCAGTTAGTGTTCTTAATACCTTTTCAAAGATATTCGAAAAAGTCCTAAAGCAACAATTGATTCAACATCTAGACAACACGCTTTCTATTTTCATTGCGGCCTATAGACGAGCATACGGCACCCAACATGTCTTAATACGTCTGATAGAAGATTGGAGGTCTAACCTCGACAACGACTATCTTGTAGGTGCTATCCTAATGGATCTTTCAAAAGCCTTTGACTGCATTCCACATGATTTGCTTATTGCAAAATTACATGCATATGGATTCGAAGAAGACGCGCTTGTTCTCACCTACTCTTATCTCAAACGACGGAAACAAAGTGTACGGATAAATAATACGTACAGTTCTTTTCAAGAGGTGATATCTGGTGTACCCCAAGGATCTGTCCTGGGCCCAATCCTTTTTAATTTTTATATAAATGATTTATTTCTGTTCATAAAACAGGCAACTCTCTACAATTATGCTGACGACAATACGCTTACTTATTTTTCGAAAAGCATGCCTGATCTTGTGAATAATTTGGAAAAGGAAACAGGAATTGCTTTATCCTGGCTAGAGCAAAATGAAATGATTGCCAATCCTGAAAAATTCCATGCTTTATTGCTCAGAAAAAATCAAACAAACACTAGTGGAGAGCAAATTAACATTAACGGTAATGTGATCAAATCTGAGGAGACTGTCAAACTTTTGGGAGTCACTTTGGATTATAAACTGGATTTCGACCCGCATATTTCTAATCTTTGCAAAAAAGCTGCATCACAATTGAATGTTCTTAAAAGGTTAAAGATGTTTATTGGCTTTAAAGAGAAAAAGATCCTAGTTCAGAGTTTTGTATGTTCAAATTTCGATTATTGCCCCTTGGTGTGGTATTTCTCATCTTCCAAGTCATTACAGAAAATTGAAAAGTTACAAGAACGTGCCCTAAGGTTTCTCTATAACGATCATACAAGTTCATATAATGATTTGCTTTCAAAATCTAGTAAATGCACGATGCAGGTTGCGCGCCAAAGACTCCTTTGCATTGAAATATTCAAAACTCTGAATCATTTGAATCCACCATTTATGAAGAGAATTTTTGAATTACGCTCTTCAAATTATTCGTTAAGAAATCCAAATAATTTAGCCCATTTCAGACCTAATCAAACAACATTTGGGTCTAAAAGTCTCAAGTCTATCGGGCCACAGATTTGGAATGGCTTACCAAACGAAATAAAATCAGCAGAAAATTTCAAAAGTTTTAAGGCATTAATAAAACAATGGGATGGTCCGAATTGCAAATGTAGTGCCTGCAAGTGCCAACCAGTTTAGAGTTTTAGTTATAAACGTAAGAAAAAAAAGTTTGCTTTTTATTATTAGTTATGTAAATTCGATTTAGATTAGTTAACTTGTATATATTATTAAATAGTGTATATATTGTTAGCTACGTGTATATAATCGAATTAAAATAATGCTACACACACACACACACTGGCCTACCTGCGCCCCTATTGGTCGGCCTGTGGATTCTGACTTCCCTTAATGACTCCCCTGTCAACCACACTGTTAGAAGTCATAAGGTTAAAGTCATAATCCTCAAGATAATGGTAAAATTGTAAATCTTGATTTTTCTGTCAATTTCTGCCTTGTTGATTTCATTTGTGTGAAGTTTCATTCACGAACTAACTTTCCCCGTAGTCAATTTCATCATTTTATCTATCAATATTTTGAAATATCAATTCATTCTTCTTACAAACCCCTCCTCCACTTGCTTCATTTTCAAAAATATCCAATAGACCTCCTTATTCCTCCCCCCGGCACTCACAGTTTAATAATCCTGCTTTGGTTTGATGCGGCGAGATAAGTTCAACCAGGTAACTGCGAAGGCGTCGTATGAATTTAGGGTACGTCCAAATTAAACGCCATGCCAAAGATTAAACCGTTCAGACCGGCTTGGGTTTGAACTGAAAATTTACAAAGACAAACAAGAAGCTAGTGGTTACATTTAAGTTTAGCGTTCAGATAGAGTTAACGAACATTTTTATCGTGATTTGCTCAGTCCTAGAGCGTTTCCTTATTTTTAAATCAATTTTGTTGCGAAACCTGACCATTTAGGGCCTCTCTATTTTAAAGGCATTGAGTCATGGTAAATAGACCGCGTATACCCAATTTGCAAAAATCGATGAGTCATGATGATAACTTACGCCAATCTGATTGGCTGTAATTCAAACTGCACACATGATATTCTCACCTGAATATATTCTTAAAGCTTTATTATCGGGGTTTCCCTTTGAAGGCAACAAGGTGTAATTTCACATTGCAAAGAAAACAAAAGGATCTGACGACTGTCTCTCATGGCGTTACAAAGCAACTGATAAACTGAGGCTAGGAATATAATTTACATCGTTAGTAGCCAAAAGAGACTTGAAACAAAGCGCTCGCATGAAAATTTGGAGGATTGTCTCAATAAAAGGACAGCAATGTGCTTAGGGCCAATAGATTCAATTGAATAACGAGTTTTTGTGGGGATTAACAAAAAGTGTTAGGTTTAAAAAATGCGAAACATAGGTCACGCGCCACGAGACGCCAGGCGGGACAGCCAGCGGGATCCGATGTAGCCTCGTATTTGTGAAGTTTATCTCTGATCACATGAAAACAGACTGATCACATGAAAGCAGACAGACCCCCAGCGGAGAATCGCTATTTACCATGACTCAATGCCTTTAATGGAAAAGCTAGAATCCGTTCAGTATTCTTTCGCTTTAGCCGTGTCCGGTACATGGAGGGGAACATCCGGAGAGAAGTTGTACACTAAGCTTGGATGGGAATCTTTAAGTCTTCGTAGGTGGAGTAGACGGCTTACTTTGTTCTATAAAATTATAAACAACCTAACTCCGAGCTATACTAGGGATCCAATTCCACCACTTCAGCAGTTTCAGTACTCTCTTCGCAAACCTGACATCATCAGGTAAATAAGGGCAAGAACTGCAAAGTTCAAATCTACTTTTTATCCTCATTGTCTGTCCGAATGCAATGAACTTGAACCTGAAACTAGGCTGGCACCATCTGCTGCCGTTTTCAAAATGAAAATGTTCTCAAAAATCCGCCCCCTGGAAAACCTGTATATGGGATTCATGACCCAAAAGGTACTTAAATGAAAGCTTCTTCAGATGCCAATCTCTACGTTCTTTCATCGACAGCCAACCATGTGTCACCACGTCTTTCTCTTTGGCGTAGCGGCCTGATACAAAGCTTGCAGCAGCATGATGAACCTTTGGCAATCGCTTTAGGAGTCGCAACGGAAGAGGTCGAAAAATAGCGTCTGCATAGTCCATCGTTGATAAAACGAGGAGCTCAGCAACTAGTCTCCTTAATTTGAATGGCATAAGATTTTTGAATTTTCGTAGTATGGAGATGGTATAGAAGCATGAAGATGTTACTTTGGCTATATTGGCTATATGGTCGCCCCATGACAGATGCTCGTTCAAGGTCAAACCAAGCAATTTACTACAATGTTCTTGTTCAAGACTTTTTCCCCAATCTTTAGAATTGGATTGTAATCTTAAAGACTGTGATGCTTTGAATGTTGCTTCGTACTCATAACCATAACCTTTGTCTTCTTTGGGTTTAGAGCAAGATTTGTAGATGAATACCAAGAAATCAACTTGTCAATGTCCTCATTCCACGGGGGGGGGGGGGGGGGGGGGGGTTCTTGGCCAAATTTTGGGTAGGGGTCTGCCGCAAGCATCTTCAAAAGGGTACCGTTGGCTAAACTAATTTTTACGAAAATGGTACCCTGGCTAGACCAATTTGACCATTGTCTGAACCAATTTTTACGAAAATGGTACCCTTGGCTAGACCAATTTTGACCATTTTCTCGACCAATATTGTCAAATGTGTGCCAAATATAATGTCATGACCGTTCGCTAGACCAATATTGTCAAAAATGATACCCTTGGCTAGACAGTTCCTGGCCAAAATTGCAAAAAGGTATACCCTAGGCTAGACTAGAAGTCCGAAAAAGTATACCCTTGCTCGCGGCACATCCCCAGGTACCTTTACTATAGAAGAACAACCCCCCCCCCGTGCCTCATTCAAGGCAGTTCCAAGAGACGATAGATCGTTTGGCCTTCCGTGCACAAGTATATTTGTATCGTCAGCGTACTGAAAGCAGGGTAGTTGGATTTTGTCTTGGAGGTCAGTAACACTATGGTATCCTATGGAATCCCTACAGTTTGAACAAGACAGGGCCTAGAATTGATCCTTGTGGCACTCCAAAACTGATGCTCCATCATCTACCTTAACAAACTGGTAGCGATTGTCCAAGTAGCTTAGTAACCACTTTAGAAAACAGTTGGAGAATCGAAGTACATGCATCTTGTGTATCAATGTCATATAATCGATGGTATTGAATGATTTTGAGAAGTCTGCACGAACCATTAAGGTAACCCCACTCCTCCCCATCGCTTGCATTATCATGTCTTTTATTCCAAGTAGTGCTGTAACTGTGGAATGACCTTTTCTGTACCCACATAATCTTTCATAAAGAAGCTGTTCCTTATCAATAAAGCTCACGATTTGTTTCATAACTACTCGTTCAAATATTTTTGACAAAACCGGTAAGATGGAAACAGGCCTGTAGTCGTCACTGCTTTTAGGACCATTAATTTTAGGAATTGGAGAAATGCGAGCTGTCTTCCATCGTGGCGGGAAAGTTGACTTCGCGATGCATGAGTCGATGATATGATATATTGGGGAAGCAAGATATTCATTGAACGACCGCGCCCTCGTGCGACAGATTGTACCTAATCCATTTCCAAATTCCCTAGTCATTTTGAAGGGCATTCCCTTTGTTCTGCCAAGTTCAATCTGTAGGAAATTTGATCACTGTTTTTCGATCTTTTTGGGCAGTCTGCAGGCCAAAAGATTTCAAGAAATCGTTAATGTCTCGATGAATTGGCGTGCGAAAAATCTACAAAAATAGCCAAGAATATATAGGATATTGGCAAAAGAATAAATCAAAAACAACTAAAATTGGCCAAGTGTGTGATATTTATCCTGGCCTGTCGAAAGTGGGAACTTTTTTCTGGCTCACCCGGTATCGTTTTGTTCTATTGTTTAGTCAAAAGGGGGAACTTTTTTTTAGACACCAGGTATACATACATCAATCGAAAATAGTAATGAGATCAAAACAACATTTTTATTAAGCATCTCGTGGCTTTTAGATTAGTTTGTGCGTAACGAGAGCTCTCCAGAATGTCATTACGAGAACTGACAGCTGAACCATTGTTTTCGCATTCAAGAATAGAAAAAGGCAAGAAAAATGAAGCAAAAGATTCTATAGACGGACTACTTGCCAAATATAAACAGAAAATAATGTTCTTGGCACATTCTGCATTGTGAACCAACTTTTCGAAAACCACTGCCACTGAGTATAGGTTCCAAATCTTTAAAAAGGCTGGTGTCAAAATTGAGTGATCTATTTCTTTAAACTGAATGACTTCAAAAAAACTTTAGCGTTTTCTCTATAATTCTACCGTTGGACTTTTCTGAAATCTTCAATAGTTTCAGAATTAGAATGTTTTTCTTCTTTTTCAAGAATTCAAGAAAAAATTTCAAAAAAACTTAAAAGCATCGTAATTTCTAAACCGTTTGAGGTAACATGAAATAATTTTGAAGAAAACCATAGTTTATGAATGCCTACAGTATAGCATCAAACAAAAGTCTGTCACTCTTCTGGTTTATGATTTAGAAATTTGATGACGTCACATCCTCAAATGAGTTGAAATGTAAGACACGCTGTAATTTCTAAAGATATTCAAAATTTCTGAAAAATCCAACGGTAGAATTATAGATAAATATCTCAAGTTTCTTTCAAGCCATTCAATCAGAAGAATTAGGTCATTGAATTTTACACCCACCTTTTTACGCTGAGATAAAGATTTGGAACCTATGCTCCGCCACTGTCCGAAAACCACCGCCAAGTCCAGTTCCAAAAACATCGTTGTCAATGAAAAGCAGGCAAAGTAAAAACAGAAACATTTCATGAAAATATTTCAAAACACCTGTCCATTCACCTGGTACTTTTGGTTTTTTGTCTGTGATTAAATTTTCATATGGAAATATTTAGTTTTCCTTGAGCGTCCGAATACCACCGACGGCACCCTACGAATTTAATTCCCCATCTAGTGAAGATATGACCAAATAGGCTGAAACCAACAGATTTTTTTCTTAGCTGCAAGAGCATATCATACCTTTGCAACTTTTTTTTCAGCAACTTAGAGAAAGTAGGAGCGAATTCCGACTACAGTCATATCAACGAAAACAAACAAAACAGCAAAATTTCCCCTGGAGTAGCTGCAGGAATTTCAATTGCCGGCACCTTGGTACTTGCATTTTTCGTTGTATTCTTGTTCACAAAATGCAAAAAGAAAAGATCAGGATCGCATCTGAATTTGTTGAGATCAATTGACCGATATGAGCAGATGCCTCCTGGGATGGTAGAGAATGCACAGTAACAGACTCAATGCATATACTGGTGAAAGTGACGTGCCTTTACGACGATGCAGGTAAATCAGTTAGAGCCATTTCACCGCATTCAAAAAGTGACTGCAACAAAATATTTCAGTAGAGTTTATTTGATAGGTTTGGTAAATCATCAAATGTGAACATGCCAGAATGTGCAATATTTTGAAATTGAAGTTCCATTAGATTGTTGCTCATTGCTACATGTAGTTTCATTGGGATGGTAGCAAACCCTAAAAGTTTCTAGCTCATGTTCCAAGGGCTTTGATCTGCAAATGTGTCTTAGTATCGATGATCAGATCATCAATCAATGCCAACAAATAAAACTCTTAGGAGTAACGATTGATTCAAGGCCGAATTTTTACAAGCATATTGTTGCACTGTGTGGTAAGAAAAAAGTGAATGCATTCTCAAGACTTAGGACCTATCTTGATGCTTAACTCTTATGTAATACAACGCAACGGTGCTAGTAAATCTCAATTATTGCCATTTAATTTGGGTGTTGTTTTTTAAAGCTGCGAACAATGAGATTTACAGAACACATAAACGCACAATAAGGGTGCTCCATGAGGATTACGATGCATCACAGATACAACAATCCACGTCAAAAATCTCCAAAAACTAATGGTAGAGGTATTCAAAGCTCTGAATTCAATGGATGCATCATACAATTGGGATTTTTTCAGCACTAAGCAAATTGAATACAGTCTGAGGATTGAAAATTTGATAAAAGTGCCTCAAATAAAAACTCACACTTTTGGACTACCCTCTGTTACATTCGAGGCAGCATCCTTTGGAATGCACTAAGTGACGATCTAAAAATATGTGAAAATGTGGCAGCTTTCAAAAAGAAAATGAAAATATGGAAGGGGGCAAACTGTAGCTGTACATTATGTCGTAAATAGGGCCTCGTAATATACTTGACATTATGTAATTATTTTCAGTTGTAGTTGGTTTAAATTAGTTGATGTACCGGGTGTCCAAAAAAAAAACGCAACGGATTCGATTGGGAGTAGCGACAAGAATTTAGATCCAATCAATCCAAAATATTGTTTTATATAACCCTCGAAAGCTAACTTGAAGATTGATACCTTGTTTGTTCATATTGGTGCATGGAGAGTTGGAATATTAATTTTGAAAGTCCAAATTTGCTTCCATCTCCAAACCAGAGGTTTCGGGTTTCGGGTTTCGGCCTAACTAAACGTGCTTGAGGAATCTCCTCAGTCATACACAAAGTGTGGTAGTGTGAGCATGCTATGGCACACATGTTTAGGCACTTATTTCAATTGAAATTGGAAAGCTAAGAATTCACAAACATAACAATGCCAAAGGGAAAATTCATAAAGGAATATATTTCTTCAATCATAGTGCACCTGCAAAAGAGCCAAGCACGAATGAGCAGTTTCAAGGATCTTATCAATGGATAATTTTGATTTCTTGTTTCGTAATAATTCCAAGAAAGATTATACAAAATGCATTTCATTATAGTCATGAAGATTACAAGAATTGATTAATATTTCACATCAAAACGAACTACTTCGCGGATTTCTTTCTTTTATGAGACAGAGGAAATGCAAACTTTTCGAAACTTTCGAAGCATAAAAAAGATGTCTTTTCAGGACAAAATTGATGAATTAGATTGAATTTCTGTTCTAATATTTTCCTCAGCGTGAGGCTTTATTCTATTATTTCACAGTAATTCAGGAGATTCCCCAAAATAGCGCGTTTGCAGTTTAGGCTGAAAGCGACAAGCTCTGGTTTGGAGGTTCAGGCAAATTTGAACTTTCAAAATTAATATTCCGACTCTCCATGCACCAATATCATCAAACAAGGTATCTATCTTCAAGTTAGCTATCGAGGATTATATATAAAAATGGATTGATTGGATATGATAATGATAATAATCTTCTTTAAAGTTGGTCTATTTACAATATGATTAATATGATTACTAATTTATATCAACTACTTACAAAAACAACTTTAACAAAAAATATACAAATTTACAATTCTGGCTATTTACAAATCCGGTAATTACACCTATTATCGCCAAGTCAGTGCTTGATCACTCTTTTGAAAGTTGCAACTTTTGGAAGTGCTTTTATCTGGTCACTAAGGGTGTTCCAAAGGAGACTTCCCCTAAAGGATAATGACTCTATTCCAAATTTTGTTGTTTGTGTTTTTGGCAATCGACATAAATTTGTTGTTCGTAGGTCGTATTTCACAACCTTTTCTTCATGAAATTCCCAAATATATGAGGGGTTCAAGTTGTTCATTGTTTTGTAAATTTCGATCATCATTTTCTGGAGATTTTGAACATGTACTTTCACGCTTTCACTTTTCTCCAGTAACTCATCAAAGGAAGAGTCATAGTCCTTGAAGAGGATCCTTGGTGCACGTTTGTGTTTGCCGTTTATTTCGTTATTAGCAGCTTTCGTAGAAAATAAGCCAGATCAACGGGCAATAGTTGAAATTGGACAGTATTACGGCATCAAATATCAACATGGCCTGTGGTCTTGAGATATAAGTATTTAGCCTTGAGAAGGCATTTATCTTTCTATTTACCTTGGAGCGCAAATTTTGTATATGGGCATTGAAAGTCAACGCGTTGTCAATCTCTATGCCCAACGATTGAACCTTATTCGTAGTTAGTATTTTGTTATCATTGACGTTGGGACGCAAGGAATTTTTTTCTTTCAATCCAAGAAACATCACTTGAAATTTTCCAGGGTTTGCTAAATTGCACAAGTCTGAAATTGGGCCAAAATTCTTGTCGCTAGTCCCGATCAAATCCGTTGCATTTTTTTTTGGGACACCCAGTATATTTTTATGCTGGTAGCTATTTGTAAATACCAACTTTAGAGAATGATAATTGAAAAGTGCCACAAGTGCCACAAGTGTAAGCAAGATCAAACTGTTGTTTCCCATTGAAAATTCAGTTTATCCAGCAGCTAGAATAGCACTTATTCCCAAATAACAAATAATTTCTTCAAGAGTCTCTTCATAGAACTTCTGACAGTCAAGAGCAGCGAGGAAAAGGTATTTCTTTCGTCGTTCTGTCGATCGTTCTGGCAACTCTGATAAACTTGAAGTAACTCTTGGCAAGGATTTTCATTTGGCTTGGAATTTGTCTTTCTCAATCTTTTGAAAATGTTTTTGAATTGATAAATGAATATTTAGATTTGCCTTATCCAGTGTTTTGTGTCAATTCCGGTGCCAGCTCTTATTGTGAAGGAAATAAGCAGCGAAATTTTTCCAGGTTTGTTACCTGCATTATCATGAGCAGTAATAGACGTTTTTACTTGGTAGGAAAGAGGTTGGATCGAGCTTCCCAATCTGGTAAAGTTTAGGTAGGAAAATGAAAGAACAACCCCTGTCCTTAGTGATATGGTAAGGTGCGAGTTGCGAGTTGCAGTTGCGAGTTGCGAGTTGCGAGTTGCGAGTTGCGAGTTGCGAGTTGCGAGTTGCGAGTTGCGAGTTGCGAGTTGCGAGTTGCGAGTTGCGAGTTGTAGTTATTACGCGAGGTACGAGTTGCGAGTTGCACGTAATATACGAGTTGTGAGTTGTGAGTTGCATTTAAGGTTACGGTAAACATTTGTAACACGAGATGCGGTTTTCTCTCCCCAAAAGCGAAACTATCAATGGAACACAGTTAAACTTTGCATCATTCGATGCACAAAAATGTGGGAATTGTAACCGTATCAAAGTAATTGGAAAATATTGTACAATTAAATTTTCCAGGCAACTTTATTGCTTGAAAGAGTGTACCACTTTCAAAAGCTATTTTGTACCCTTGTGTTTGAGGTACCAAAATCTAACTTTTATCAGCAGGAAGTGCAGATCCTAAGCTTCCAAACGTTGTCTGGGATTTTTTTAATCCCCCCCCCCCTCAAAACTGTACGCTTTCGAAAATTAGCCATAGTATTTCTGCACTTCTACAGTTGTATTTGGCTATAAAAGAGGGACCAGACGACATACAAAGATTTTGGGACAACTTTTACTGCTGCAAGTCTGCCCTGGTCGTGTGCAAAGTTTCGAGCCATTCGATTTGTTCAAAGGGTACGAAATAGCTATTTCGTACCTGTACCTCATAGATCTGTAAGTCGTGAGGAAACAAGATTTTAGCCATGGCACTTGCAATGTATACTTCAAGAGCACATAAGCCACAGCGTAATCCGAGTCAAGCCAATTAGGCTTACAAAGCAATTTACCCATTTAAACAAAGGGATTGATACACATAGTGTGGTTTCATATTTGTTTTCAAGCACGCGAGGGTCTTAATAGGTAAAAAAACTAGGATTAACGTTTGAACCACATCGGAAAACCTTTGTGAAAAATTGTATGTAGTTCCTTTCTTTTAATCAAGATTTCTCCCTTGTCAACATGTTTGTTACTTCCAGAGATGGTACCTTTGTGTTTCTCAAAAGTTGGGCTGTTGAGATTTGAGGAAATCCGAAAATCGACTTTTTTGGCTTTACCGTTTACAGTAACCTTAATTTGCGAGTTGCGAGTTGCGAGTTGCGAGTTGCGAGTTGCGAGTTGAATGAAAGTTGCGAGTTGGAAACTCAAAAGTGCGAGTTGGAAAAAAAATTACGAGTTGTTTTTTTCTTTTGAGAGAATTGATTTTTTGCCAAATAAAACGGTTTTTGAAGTTGCAATTCAATTTGAAACTGTTTCATGGATTTCCCTAACCAAGCGCTTTTAGGCGGTTATACTGTTCTTATAAGAAACCATTTATGAGAATCTAAAAGTTTGTTCTTCAAATTTATGAGAATCTAAAAGTTTATTCTTCAAATATAAAAACTTTTACAATTTGCAGCTTTCACTCCCTCAATTTGCTAAAATATATTACTGTAATAAAGTGAAAGGACTTGCCTAAATTGTCTTGATAGAAACTTAAAAGAGAATCATTAGTTCGTTGTCTTTCCCATTCAAGATTTTCTTTTTAATTCATATTCCGGGTGTCTCAGAAAAAGGTGCCCCCTTTTGACTGGAAATGAGAACAAAACGATAAGATATCATTACTCCCCAAGTTCACAGCTACATTAATCAATGTTCAAATTAGATGCACACACCTTGCATTTAAAAATCGTACACCAAACGCCGGAGATACAAGTTTGCAATGTCAAAATTTACAGTTCAACCAAAACCAGAGGTTTTGAAAAAGGGCCTAGCCATGATTTATATCATGGACATTTTCCAATGCACCTGTTACCCCTAATTTTCAGTTTTTTGCTTTTGAAAAGAATAAAAGACGAATGGCCATGGCACTGGTTAAACAAATGTAATAGAAATGTGGTAAGAATGATAGCGTCATGCCACATCTCCAAAATAAGCGTGCATGTGGTCCTTTTCCTCGTCTTTGAAACAAAACGCCTTAGATGGAACGCAATGCAAAAGGACTGATTCATCAAAAGAAAAGTCATTTCAAGAACAACTGAAGCAATTCAAGGTATAATTCTTTTCAAATGTTAAAAATAAAGTGCAAAGTTGAAATTCCTTTGGCAAAATGTATGTGATGTCAAATCATGGCTAGGCCCTTTCTTACAAGATCTGGTTTCAGGTGCACTCAAAATTTTGACCTTGTGCACTCATATCCTGTGTTTGGTGGACGATTTAAAAATGCAAGGTATGTGCATTTAAGTTGAAGGTCTACAAATGTAGCTATGAACTCAAGAAATCCCGAAATTTTATTGTTTTTTCCCTTGTTCGGTCAAAAGAGGGTACTTTTCGAAACATCCGGTAAATATTACAATAAATATCTTTAATAATATTTTCTGAAGCAAATTTCGTGTCCTGTAAAAGTAAAACTCGAGCATCCTCGCAAAACTTTCCTAATATCTTCGTCTTCCCTGTACAGGGTGCAATAGAGATTTTTTTCTCCAAATCGCCCCCAAACCATGGTAAGGGGTAAATTCGGTGAAATTAAAGGATTCGCGGAATCTCCTTTCAGTTTTTTGCACAAGGGAATCATCTTTAGACAAATCACAATTGCCGGACCATTTGTACATTGGAGCTTTGTCTTTGTTCCACTTTTTTTCAATTGAAAGGGGATGGAGGAGAGGGCAGAGTGACATAGACCGGCTTCTTTTTCCAGCTAAAATACGGTTGGCTCTAGAGGAAAGAACAGGGAATAGGGGCTTCGATGAGAAAGGGAGATTTTCTTATATCATCATGAAATATCAAAATTTACAAAGTAACAATGGCAGTTAAACTTGAATATGAAAATAACTGTGTCGTTCGTAGCGAGAAAAGACACAAGGTCATCGAGTTCCCACTACGAACCACACTTACAATAATTTAATTCAAGAATGCTATCTAATTTAACAAAACAAATATGTACACTACGAAAATAGAAGATCACAAGGATCCGCTAGTTCCACTGCTCCGGATTACGCACCTACATCGGATTGAACACCGGATTATACTGATACAAAGCAAGTTATCGATTGGAATTTCACATCTCCCTGGTGTGATTTTTTTACGTTGTCGCGGAAATAAAAGGCCAAGGATGGACTCATCACATAGGCTTCAATATCATTCATTGAATTGGATGGTTATCGCTTGAACTAAAAAGTAAGATTACTGATATTCTATGAGACACGTCATAAACGTAGACCAAGGCTGTTGAAGGTCCACAAAGAATTCAAGTAGGAAAATCCCCGGTTTCTTCCTTACAAAGGAAGAATTCAGGGGAAGTAAGGGGGGGGTTCCAATCAAAGGGGAATCTATTCTCAGTGCCATAGAGCTAAAAAGAGAGGATCGGAGATAAATGGGTCAGGAATGAGATGCTTCGATGTCTTACTTAGAATTCCTCATTAAATTTCCCACGTTCTAGATAGCTGCAAAAGAGCACTTTAAGGGGGGGGGGGGTGGTTGAATAAGAGGAGAAGTTTATTCTGAACCGTTATTGAATTCAATCAGGAATCTGCTGAAAGGGACGAAGGGTGAGATAACGACGGATTGTTTTGTTCGTTTGATCATCGATCAAAAGCTTTTCTATTCAATGAAATTTACGTTTTGCTTATGTTTTCCCTACGTATGCTTACGTTTTAGTTACGTTTGGGGCGGGGTACTTGACTTCAATTTGTATGGGGTTGTGCTCACGAATAATTTCTTTTTCTCGCTGCTTCAAAATTTGTTTGCTCCAATTGATGAGAGAAATCAGAAAAAAATTGGTGAATACTCCATTAAAAACAGGAAAATTTGATCGAAAAATGACCCAAACTAGCAAAATATCCCCCTTTGGCATGTTTTGAGAGCCTATGCTAGGAAAATAGCCTTATTTTGATACCCAATGCAAGAAAAACTGTGTAGAAAATTTACCCTGAAAAAGGGGACATCCCCGTCGGAAAAATATACTAAGTACCCACACCCCGGGGGTTTTGCTATGAGTTTCTTATTCAATTTCATATTTGCACGTGACGGAGGGGGGCTAGGATTATCAAAGTCACAGATTATCCAAATAATTCCTCACTTATACGGATGATATATGTTGTTAATTAGGGTACTACGGAGGAGCATTAGTATGTAAATTTTAGAAGAGTGAAGAAGGCAAACGATGGAAAGTAAAGGAGCGGTAATTTTTTTATCCTGGGTAACAGGCCGGAGGATAATTTGAAACAATTAGATAACATTTCATACCCCATCTTGAATATAGAAAAAAGTTTTATACCCAATCACCTTTCAGCGAAATGGTTTGGCACCGCTTTTTGGTTCGTATTTTATTGAGTGACGAAGATTCACTTCACTAATGTTTTTAATATAATCAAGTTCAGTTCTGCGTTGAAATTTGATGTAATTATAACAATTCATGGCGTAGAGCCAGAGTTTTTTATTTGCTGTTTGCTAGGCCCACGTGGTCTAAGTTTATTGTTGCATCAGGATGGGTGATGAATTCGTGAGTATGAATGTCATTAAAAGTTTACTGGAAGTTCAAGCGAATGCATTTAAAGCCTCATTTCGAGTGTTGTTCGACGAGTTAAAAGAGGAGATCAAGACTGTAAGGAAAGACATTGTCGAACTGCAAACCAGCCTGAGCTTTTCCCAAGGCCAAGTTGATACCTCCCTCAGCCGCTTGGACAGTATTGACAACAGAGTGCGAAGTCACGCTCGCAATTTAAACGATGTTAATATCAGTTTAGACGGGATCGATTCGGAACTTGAATATATGGAAAATCAGAACAGGAGAAATGATGTTAAGATCATGGGTGTCCCAGAGAATAAGGAAACAGAAAAGAGTTGGGACGATACAGAAAGAGTGGTTAAACAGCTCATTAAAGACAAGCTTGACATTCAGGAGGATGTGGAAATTGAGAGATGCCACAGAGTTAATCAGAAAAATACAGGAAAGGGTGCTAGTAATCGTGGCAATAAACCAGGTGGTGATCAACCACGGAACATAGTGGCAAAATTCTCCAGCTGGAAAGTTAAGGAAAACATCCTAAAGAAAGCAAGAACAGTTAGACCTGACAATTTAAGATTTGTGGCTGATTTTTCCCAAAAAACCCTGGAGAAGAGGGCAGCTCAAGTACCTGATCTCCTTGAAGCAAGAGCTAATGGAAAGATAGCGTATTTCATAATGGATCGTCTCATTGTTAAGGACAAACCACCTGACCGTTCTGCACAAAGGCAAGGATCAGCGGGTTCTGATGCTGAAGTGACTTTTAAAGATTCATAACCCTTGAACTATGGTATGAAAGTTTGTGTTGAGCGTAAAATTTTGAGTTTTTTGTTTTTGTTTGTTTATTTATTCGTTTTGTTTCTTTTCTTCATTTGTGTATTCAGTTTAATTCAGTTGTTTTCAGCCCAAATGGTATGAAACGCTATAAACATCCTTGTGGCATTTGTCACAAAAATGTAACTAGAAATGGCATTCTTTTCAATTTGCTAGATTTTGGTGTTTTATCAACTCATCAAATGTAAATGACAAGTCTCAATGATTTTCCATGTGGTATTTGCCACAAAAACATTTGCAATGGTCAAAAGGCGGTTTTTTTGCAGTAAATGCAATTTCTTTGTCCGTATTAAATGCAATGATATCTCTGCTCGTGAATATAGAGAACTTGAAAAAGAACCAGATGAAATTAATTGGTTTTGCAAGCTATGTATCCAAGATATGTTTCCTTTTGGCTCATTAGGAAATGATGAATTATCAGTACTTTATGATTTTGATCTCCCATCCTTTGTTGACTTTTCACCTTCATTTGAAACTGCATCTAACCTTGTGAATTTGCCTAATCTTAGTGATTATGATATTGATGAACATATGCCTCAGAATATTGATTCTCGTTACTTCACTCTACCTGAACTTTCTTCCCTAAACTTATCCTCTAGTGACTTTTCTGTCCTTCACACCAATATAAGAAGTTTATCTCTTCATCATGATGAATTAGTTTCCTTATCTGTTCATACTAATTTGAATCTTGATGTAATTGGAGTGTCTGAAATATGGCATTCTAATGACAATCCCATTTCATCTAATGTTGATATTCCTGGCTATACCTTTTTCAAGACTTCATCACTTACTCAGAATGGTGGTGTTGGTCTGTATGTTAGAAATTCTCTCACTTCCAAGCCAAGAATTGACTTAGATTCCTGCACAGATGATTTTGAAACAGTATGAGTGGAGATTGAAAACAAAAGGGATAAGGATTTCCTTATTTGTTGTGTTTACAGACACCCAAGTTCAAATGTTTATAACCTCACGTCTCTTTTTTAGAATCTTCTCTCTAAAATATCTTCAAGCAAACTGGTATTCATAATGGGTGATTTCAATGTCAATCTACTTGATTATGCTTCCCATACACCAACAACTGATTTTGTTAACAATTTTTTTTCACACAGCCTTCTTCCTTGTATCCATCATCCTACTAGAGTCTCAGAACATAGAGCATCAGTTATTGATAACATATATACTAACGCTACCAATGCTAATATAACAAGTGGCAATATTTTAATGCAAATTACTGATCATTTTCCTCAGTTCTTGATTTTGAAAAACACTCAGGTCAGTCATAATAAATCTGAATCATTCAAATATGATTATTCTAAATTTAAGGATGACAAATTCTTGGAGGACTTTAATCAGATTAACTTTACTTATTTAGAAAATAGTGACACAGATGTGTGCAAAAAATTTGACAGATTTCTGAAAGACCTAAGTACTTTGACCAATAAGCATGCACCAATCAAAAAGCGGAGTAGAAGGGAAATAAAATTGAAAGATAAACCATGGATTAATGATATAATACAAAAGATGATGAGAATCCGAGACAGAGTTTTGCTGGAATTAAGGAAAAATGCAACTGACGATAACCGTAAATTGTATAAAAAGTTTAGAAATCGTGTTTCCAATGAAATAAAAAAAAGTAAAGAAAGTTATTTCCATAATTTTTTCTCTACTAACACTCAAAATATGAAAAATTATGGTCAGGCATAAAGACAATCATCTCGCATAAATCTTCTACTTCTTCTTCAATTAACAAAATCAAAGACAAGGAAGGAAATGTAACATCAGAACCAGGCCAAATTTCAAATATTTTCAATGATTTTGTTGTTAATGTTGCTGATGAAATAACAAAGACAATCCCAATAACTCCTAAATCCCCTCTTGACTATTTATCTAACAGAACTTCTAATTCACTTTTCCTTACTCCAGTTACTTGCATAGAAGTTAATGACTTAATCAATATTTTAAATCCATCTAAATCTGTAGGTCCTAATAGTATACCCATAAAATTGCTAAAAATCATTGGGTCCTCAGTTTCTCCACTTCTTGCTCTCCTTGTGAATCAGTCTTTTCAGTCTGGTATTTTTCCTGATAAACTTAAGATGGCTAAGGTGATAACTCTGTTCAAGAAAGGGAATCCTGAGCTGCCATCTAACTACAGGCAAATTTCTCTTCTTCCTATATTCAGTAAGATATTTGAGAAGTTAATGTACAGGCGACTGTATAGATTCCTTGAAGTTCATAATATTCTTTATTCTTTACAATTTGGATTTCAAGAAAACCACTCTATTGATCATGCCCTAGTGAGTTTGACAGAAGCTGTGAGAAACACACTTGATAATAAAAGATTTGGTTGTGGCATTTTCATTGATTTACAAAAGGCTTTTGATACTGTTAATCATAAAATCTTGTTATCAAAATTGGAACACTATGGTGTGCGTGGCTGTGCCCTTGAATGGTTTAGTTCTTATCTTTCTGACAGAAAGCAATATGTTTCTGTTAATGGCAGTAATTCTAATTTACTTTCAATCACTTGTGGTGTACCGCAAGATTCTGTTCTGGGCCCATTACTTTTCCTTATCTACATCAATGATTTACCAAATGCTTCTAAGAAACTTAATTTCTGTCTCTTTGCTGATGATACAAACATCTACTGTGAATCCAAAGATTTACCTAACTTGATTAAAATTGTTAACAAAGAACTTAGATCAATAAAGAAATGGCTTGATGCTAATAAATTATCATTAAATATTGAAAAAACATATTATATTATCTTTCATTCCTCTTCTAGGAATGTTCCTTCTGATTCTGCCATTAAAATAGGGAAAAAATATATTAAGAGGGTCAAATTTGTTAAATTCTTAGGACTCCTCTTAGATGAACATCTAAGCTGGAAATACCATCTTAATGAACTTTCCAAAAAATTATCCAGAACTTGTGGAATCTTTTTCAAAATTAGGAACTTACTTCCACTAGATGTCTTGCTCTGCTTGTACAATGCTTTGTTTCTGTCCTTCTTACAATATGGCCTTATTGTTTGGGGTCAAACGCATGCATCATACGTTGATCCAATTTTTAAATTACAGAAAAAAGCAGCCAGAGCTACCTCATTTCAGCCTCGCTTGTCACCCTCTCTTCCAATCTTCAAAGATCTTAAACTTCTCAAACTTTCTGAGATATTTGAACTTCGTCTTTTAACCTTTGTCTTTGACTCTGTTAATAAAACTTCACCTAGTTGCTTTCACAACTTCTTTCTACTCAATTCATCTGTTCATCAATATGCCACTAGACAGGCCAGTCAAGGTGATCTATACTTATCTCGAATGAACAGTCTTCAATATGGTCTAAAGTCAATTCGATATCTTGGTGCTAAATTCTGGAATTCATTACCTGTGGAACTCCGAAATGCTCCATCGAAAATATCATTCAAAAAGCAACTGAAAATTTATTTACTGAACAAGGCCAATCAATAATTCTGAACCATATTTGCGTGAAAACCAAATGCGTATATTTCTTGAATCATTTAAATCCAACCAAATTCATTTGAAATTATTGTAGGATATAGGGGGCTCTCTCCTCGATTAGTTTACCTATTGAGAGAGCTCCTCCTTTAAGTAATTCACTCCATACAATTTATCTCATTTCTCTGTATTTGTATATTGTATTAATTTTCCGTATCAATGTATTAATTTCTGTAATATCTTAGTTCCTTGTAGTTTAGTTATCTGTTAGTAGAGTAATTTATAAATTGTATGTTGTGAATTTAAAATATATGAACTGAACTGAACAGTGATCCAGGGAGTGGAAGAAATACCAAAACATGAAGTTTTAAAATTCCAATTTATTTCATGCCCATACCATCAAGTACACTCTGAATGTTTATGAAACGCAAACATTTTAAAAATTGCACTACGGATAGCTAAGAAAATGATTTTTGAAGTTGGGCCTAATTGCCATTGCAGAATCGATGAATGATTTTTTCTGCAATATTGGCAAAAACCTCAGCGACAAACTGCCACAGACAGAAAACCCCCTTCTTGAAAATAGGTTCTCTGTTAACGAGCATAATTTGCGGTTTGAATTTCAAGCTGTAAATATTGCTCAGGTGGAGAAGGTCTTTGGAAAATTCAAAAAGTCCTTGGGTTTTGGCACTGATGGAATTGCCAATCATTTCTTGAAAATTGCGCTTCCTGTCATCGGTGAATCACTTTGCAACATTTTCAATCTTTCTATAGCAACTGGTGTATTCCCAGACTGTTGGAAGATTGCTAGAGTTGCCCCCATTTTTAAAAGTGGTCAATCTGATGATCGATCAAATTATAGGCCGATTTCAGTCCTCCCTTTCTTGTCTAGGGTATTTGAAAAATTGGTTTTTAACCAGCTTTATGAGTATCTAGATAAAAAAAAGCTCATATACTATAAACAGTCTGGGTTTAGGTCATTACACTCCGCTGTCACTTGTCTGCTGAAGTCTACAAATGACTGGTATGTTAACATGGACAAAGGTAGATTCACTGCTACAGTTTTTATTGACTTGAAAAAGGCATTCGATACTGTAGATCACGATATTCTACTCCAAAAGTTAGAAAAGTATGGAGTGATTGGCCTTGAACATACCTGGTTTTCGTCCTACCTGAAAAATAGGCGGCAGCTTTGTAGAGTGAATGGGGTAGCCTCAAATATGGAAGAAATAAAATGTGGAGTTCCTCAAGGCTCTTGCCTTGGGCCCCTTTTGTTCCTCATATACATAAATGATCTGCCGTTTTCTCTTAAAAACAGTGAAGTAACGATGTATGCCCATGATACAAGTATATCATATTCTTCTAAGGATATCAACGAGCTTAATGAAACCCTTAACAGTGACTTAGACTCCTTAAAACAGTGGCTTGAAGGTAATAAGCTGTCTCTGAATGTAATCAAAACACAAGCAATGGTTATAGGCTCTAGGCCTAATATCAAGAAGATATCAGACAAATCAGTACCGACCCCATCTTTCGCCATTGGCAATTCGCATATTGATGCTGTAGATAATGCGAAATACTTGGGAGTACAACTTGATAAACATCTTGTGTGGGATGAGCATACCAAGGCTTTACGTTCAAAGATATCTTGCTCTTTAGGTTTCCTAAAATATGCTAAGAAATTGCTTCCAAAGCATACCCTTAGTCAAATGTATAGAGGTATCGTTGAGCCCCATTTTCGCTACTGTTGCTCTGTGTGGGGTAGCTGTGGAGACTCTCGCCTGTTGGCGCTACAAAAGTTACAAAATCGTGCTGCGAGAATAGTTACCAACAGTAGCTATGATGCACCAGCAGCAAACTTGATAAAAGAGCTCAAATGGCCGACAGTCCACGACATGATCAAACAAGAGACGGCTACCATTGTTTTCAAATCAATAAGTGGTCTCGCGCCCACTTACCTCTCTACTCTATTCACGAGAAACTCGACAAGGGAGATTGTAAATTTGAGAAATTCTGAGACTGACTTGCTTGCTCCACGAATGAAAACAAGCAATGGCCAAAAAGCATTTTCGTTCCGTGGATCAAAGCTTTGGAATGAGTTGGAGCATGAGGTCAAGCTAGCCCCCTCTCTGTCTACTTTTAAATGTAGACTGAAATGTAAATAGCTTTTAATTTTTCATTTATTCTAATTTAACATTGTAAATATTCTTTTTATTTTTAATATTGGTAGTATTGTAAGTAGGTTTTTGCCACGGCCCCCTGAAAAGCAGCCACTCTTGGTTGATGGGGCCACCGTGTATAAAGAATTTAAAATGAATTGCTTCATCTTTTTACATAGGCACTTCCCGAATAACGCTGCCTGGATTGAATTTTCAAAGCAATATCTCTCTCCTCAGAAAGGTCCGACAATTTTCATTTTGGTCTTATTTCAATCCTCTAGCCATGTACTTTTATGTAATTGCAACAATGATTGGAAATATTTATATTTTGGTTCATTTGTATGTGATTCATAATGGCGAAAATTTGAAAAATTCATATCTTTAAAAATCATTTTAAAAATTTAACATCAACATTTGAAATGTAAAAACTGGGGCAAAATCTATTTACCAAAAAAATCACAAAATTAAAGCAACTACTTGTGCAGGTTTCTACCGAAGGGCTTGTACTGAATCGTACCCAACAAAGAATTATAGTCATTCTTATTTTTGTGGTACAATTGACATTTTTGAGATTTTTTCAATGTTCTCTGCAATAAAGATATATCAAGGCCTGCTAAGGCCTTCAAAACTCACTCAACTCGATCTCTTTGACATAGTTTCATGAAACTTGGCCCTCAGAAAGCTTTATGTTTCATTGATCTACATGAAATCACTGTTTTCAAGCATTTTTATTTGTCCTGTCTGCAGAAACAAAGAAAAACGTGCTTTCCATCATAACTACCGAAACATTTAAGGCTTGAAGAGACTTTAAGTGATGAAAATCATTCACTTTCATCATTCTAATAACAACTTTACACTGAATAAGTCTTAAAGTCCCTAATTGTGGTAGTTTTAATTATAAAAAAACACGTCTTTGGTCGTTTTCTGCTGATGTGACAACTAAAAATGCTTCAAAACAATAATTTTATGTATAAAAATAAAAATCAGAGCTTTCTGAGGGTTAAATTATATGACACTATGTCAAAGAGATGGAGTTGAGTGAGTTTGAAGGCTGTAGCAGGCCTTGATTTATTTTTATTTCAGAAAACATTGAAAAAATCTCAAAAATGTCCATTGTACCACAAAAATAAGAATGACTATAATTCTTTCACAGTTTGTGTCATTGCATGAAAGTGTTTTGTTATCATTTATACTGAATGTAAAGCTGCAATGTCTATAGGTCCGATTGAGAAATGAAGCGCTGACCAAACAGGTGTGCTTTGTTATGCTTTCTCTTACTTGCTGTTAGCAATGTAAATAATGTTGAAACTTCTCAACTTGCAACAAGGGTGCTAGATTCATCAACCAACCATACACAGCACATAATGTTCTTCACTTTCTGTATAAAGCTCAACTTTTGTGAACATGAGATCTTCGTTGCGAACACGAGAAAGTTCAAACAGACCAGGTTCGAACCCCATCCACACATTGTGTGCTCTTTTTTCTTTTACGCAGCACGACGTTTGTAGCTATTCTATGATTTTTAGTCAGCATACAAAACTGCTTCATTTACGAAGTTTGAACTTGAGATGAGAACATTTCGATCAGGAGAATGTCAAGATGTGGAATTTTAATCAATTAGTACAATTTTGATGACATCCTCTTCCAACATGTCTTTTGCAAAATAGATTGGCATGCATAAAAGCTTATTCTGTAACATGAAGTTAAGTTTTGTAACAATTCTTGGGCAGAGTGGCTATGAGACATGAAATCAGCCAGTCCAAAGTATACTATGTACCAAGTTGTAAATTGGATTAACATTACCTGTTTAATCAGCAGAGCATTTTGTGACATTCAACTGCCAGTTTTGTAACAATTCTTTGGCACAGTGGGTATGAGGCATGACATCAGCAAGTCCAACATATACTACAGGGAGTCCCAAAAAACATGTGTGCTGTTTGAGTGGCTTCTGCGGAGCAGCCATTAAACCAATTTTTCTGTTTTTAAGGTTCTTGACAGAATAGACTTCAAACTAAAGGTTGACACCAAGTTTGAGTAAACATGATCACTAGCTGCTGAATTATGGAGCAAGAAAGCCAAAATTCTTGGCTGTCTCAAAGCCAAAGGATTCATTATTCTCAATTGCGTTAAAATCAACGAAATTGATTGAGAAAAACATACCTAGCCCTATTTTCTGATGGTCATAGCTGAGACAGATAGTCATACATTGAATTTTGTGACAACCAAAAATATTGGACATATCTAGGGTTGCTAGGAATGGTAATGTGCAAAACAAGTGCTTCAGGCCATGGCATGCATCCATCAGATATTTTGCTTCTCAAGAGTGATGAAGTCTTTTTAAATCAACAGTATTGCGTCCAGCATTTTTCTGCGCATCTTTTGCATTCAGCACGCGTTCAGCAGTCAATATTTTTGAGTTATATGGTCATTAATTACTCCTAAATGCGTTTCCTGGCATAACTGTAAAGTTTAAGTTCATTTAATATTAAAAGTCAAGTTATAAGGTTAAGTACGAAGATGAAATCCTCTGGTTTTGAAGCAACGAGTGATTGTTACTTTCTTTCTCAATAAATCAGCAACCACTTATCAGATTCACATAAAATTGGTGCCAAATTCTAAGTTGAAATCTCTTCTTTTCACAAATCTGATAAACAGGAAAGTTAGATTTATGGCTCCTCCACAGTAGCCATTCAAACGGCGCACATTGTTTTTGGGACACCCTGTATGTACCAAGTATGGTCCAAATTGGATGAGCATTACCTGTCGATAATCAGCAGAGCATTTTGTGACATTCAAGTGCATTTTTGCCACTTTTGTGACAAAATTTTTAAAAATGGTCTCCAGATTTGAGATCAGCAGGCCCGAATTGTACTTTGTACCGATTTTGGAGCCAATCGGGTGACTTTAATTTTTTGGCATTTTCTGTGCGGAACAAACATTCTGTCCCATTTTAGTGCACTTGTGCCTGTTTTGTAACAATTCTTTGGCACAGCTGCTATAAGACATGGCACCAGCAAGTCCAAAATACACTTTGTACCAAGTATGGTCCAAATTGGAAGAACATGACCTGTTGAAAATCAGCAGAGCATTTTGTGACATTCAAGTGCATTTGTGCCACTTTTGTGAGAAAGTTTCTAAAGATGGTCTCCATATTTTAAATTAGCAGGTCCAAATTGTACTTTGTACCGATTTTGGAGCCAATCAGATGATTTTTATTTTTGGTCGTATATTTGGTGAGGGGACCGATGGGGACGCAGAGGCGGAAAGGGTTAAGGTGTTCAGTTTGTGCCCCTCTCTTTGCTAATTGTAGACTCTGTAACCGATCAATGACTGCATTGAGTTTAGAAATGCCACAATTCTGCTATTTGCACCGATCGCAAGGCTATACCAAAAACATTGATGGTCCAAAACATGAAGAATCCCCTCTACTTGAAATTTTGATGAAAATCGATTTGTGCGAGCGTGCAATCATGGCCTCAGGCCTGGGTTACACGATACCGGATTGCTTTTCGCATCGGATTTGTTTCAACCTATTTGGGTCAAAATCGCACGAAGTTACACGACACCGGATTGCCATGAACCTATTTTTGATTGCAGTTACATGACACCGAGTCACCCTGCACTGCGAAGTCTAAATTTATTGTCTTTGACAACTGCGAAGCCCAAATGGAGTGGGGTCACATCGGATTGGTGCAGTTACACGAGCAAACGGAGTAGGGCCACACCGGATTGGTGCCGTTACACGAGATGGAATGTGGAGCGGTTAGCATCGGATTCATTTTCATCTCACCTCCAGAGCGGAATGGTGTCACTCCGCAAAACGGAGTGGAGTGGAGTGACACCGGATTGCCTCGGTGTCGTGTAACTGTACCCCCTATTCGATGCGAAAAGTAATCCGGTGTGTGATCACTATGGTGTGATGAATCCGGTATCGCGTAACCACAGGTGTAACCATGTGTAACTGGGGCCTCAGTTTTGCTGCGAAGCAAGGAAGTAAATACAACGACGGCATCTGATTGGTCAGTTTTTAGGAGAAAATGTGATCTGATCAGAGCGTGGAGCAGAGCCCCACGGGAGCTTTTGACAAAAGAACAGATTTGACGGCTAGGCCTATGCAGCAAGGACGAAAAATGTTTTGGCTTTTGCGTCTTTGTTTACATTTTATGCGTCTTTGTTTACATTTTATGCGTCTTCGTTTACGTTTTATGCGTGTTAATTAAATTTTTCAGAGGAACCAATCACGAGGCTCTTTTGTGCACGTGATTCTGTTGTGGATTTGTTATAATGGCGAGTAAGAGGAGAAACAACAGCCATTTCTTTTGCGCTGCTGAAAGCAAGGACCGCCATTCATAAATTTATACGAGGTTTTTGGCTAATGTAATTGTCGATTACCACTCATAATCTCGCAAAAATGACAGCAGAATAGGATAAAGGCATGATGACAAGTGTTATTGAGGAGGACATCACCAAATCGTTCGTTCTGACCACGTTCGATATTGCAGTTCTTGCCATTCTGGAAAGTGGAGAGTAAATATAATTGTTATTTGTTCAAAGTTCATTGGAATCGTATGTTATTTGTCGATGGCTTGCATATATGTGGTTGACCATATACGTTTTCGCGCTCCTTTTGTTGGGGGAACTTGTTGACAATGTTGTTGGAAGAAGAAATGAGAACGATTTGTTGGAGAAACTGGCAGTAGAATGTGGTTCAAAAAGTGGAATTTTGCTATCAAAAACAGTTAAAGTGCGTTTGTCATTTGTGCTGCTTCACGATTTTCATTAGATGTCCTTTTTTGCAAGATAGAAATGTAAGTACCTTTTAATTCGCCTCTTATTCATAGCGACTGTTTGGTTTTTTAGGCCCGTACAGTACAACTTTTCCCGTTGTTCATTCTACCCTCAGGATTGAATATTGAATATCTCCGGAGGTATTTATGTCAGTTTCAAACTGAAAAAAAGATCCAGATAGTGCTCTAATTTTGGCAACTTTTGAAGGAGTTTTGAAGATACTTCAACACACAGAAGGAGACCTTCGATTGAATCAAAATATTTAGTCTCCGTGAGTATGCGTTTCAGTCATCAATTAGCTGTTTACTATGACAAACTACAGTGACAATGAGGTTGAATTCAAAGTTTTGGCATTTCTTCAAATTTTGAAATAATTCGTAGTGCCCTTGATTGACTATGCATTAGGGCATTGGGAATAGGTCTGTGAAGATATTTTTGAAAATATTCATTTCCCTTCTATCGAATGATATTTTGGCGAAGGGTGGTAAATCGTCCAAAAAGGGCCTAAATCTGAGATTTCAAATTTCCCGGTTGGTTGTTTGCTCCATTTGATTGGTTTAGAGCGTGTCACGTGTCAATTTTGTTAGCCAGTAAGGATTTAGTGCCTATCTTAGTCTAGCCAAGGGTATCCTTTTTTGCAATTTTGGCCTTGCAACGGTCTAGCCAAGAGTATCATTTTTGAAAATATTGGTCTAGCGAACGGTCATGATATCATATTTGACAAATTTGTCCAGCAAATGGTCAAAATTGGTCTAGTCAAGGGTACCATTTTTGTAAAAATTGGTCCAGAGAATGGTCAAAATGGTCTATTTTCGTAAAAATCTGTCCAGCTTACGGTACCATTTTGAATATGCTCGCGGCAGACCCCTGCCCAAAATTTGGCCAAGAACCCCCTCCCCCCCCTTCCGTGGCTTAGAGCAAAACCACTCTCCCTATTTAGAGCCAGAAGCACATCAATTTTCGTGAATTTTCATAAAATTGAAACTATACATGAAAGAGTAGGAGTTTTTCTAAAGTTTTGCCAAGGGCAAAAATGATAACCTATGAAAACCCAAAAATATCTTATTTCGCTTTCTATCGATTTTTGAAACCCTGCATTCTTTTCTGCCCAACATAACAAGGCCTACTTGGCAGGTGATGCCATGTTTGCTTGATAAAGACTTGTTTCTACTACGCAGTTTTAAACACATGGGAGACTAATACTTTGAAAATGCTTTTCAATAACTTTTTTCTTGATTCAACAGCACTGCACAATTGTGGTGAAGTTACCTCAACTGTTTGATTCTAGACTGTTTTTGAAATATTTGAGATTCGTTATGATTCTTCGTCGTTTTGAGGTTTATATTTACAGTTTGCTAGATCATAAATAATCCGATGCGATGAAAAAGGAATAAGACAGCTTCAAAGAACTAAAGATTACTGCAGAACATAAACCTTCCCTCGACTTGAAAGTATCTCTACAAAATCAAATCAAATGTATTTAGGAATTACAGGCTTGGCGTTGAGCAATCAGCCTGACCTGGTTGACCTCATCAGACTGGCCTTGGTTGGTCCCCCTTGGTCAGAAGATCCGAAAGAAAGTAATTTTGAAGAGGTAAATAAGTAAGAAATTACCCAACTTTCTTTCATCCATTGAGACCAAGCAATACTACATAAGCAAAAGTCCACTTGTTCAATCCTGAATAAAACGAATTTGCGACGATAAAATGAAACTCTTTCCATAACAGAAGTTTTGACTAACACAGCCTTGATTGACCGCGTTCTCACAACAAGTTGACGAAGATGAAATGTACATCCATTCCTGCTTTTTTAGTGTATTGTTAGGAAGAACACTAAGAAAAAGACTTCAACCATAGTTACACATGTTTTCTTAATGGAAATAAGAAAATCTGACTTTATGAGAAGCAAAACTCTCAGATCACAAAAAGTAAGAAACGTGAATGTTGGAACATTATCTGAGAGGGGCAGATTTCAACAATTAATTGATTCAAGGCTAATTACGCACTAAAAAAATTAGTCCATTTTCAAAAGGTCTCTCGTTGCAAATCTTTTATCGGAAACGTAGGCCCTAGGCTTATAGGTAGTGTCTTAAATGTTTGAGTGTTTCTTAAATATGAGTTTCTCATATTTTGACGTGCGAAGTTTATAGCTGTCTGGAGCAAATCTATTTTTGTTAGAAGAGCTATTCCAAAATACTTAGTAAGATCTACTCAAAAACATTCACCTATTAATGTGCAGTGCCAAAAATCTCTTGAGTGACGTAGAAAAATCAAGCTGTAGATAACAAACGTTTTGTAATTTTCAAAAAACTGAGCTTATAGTTTCTTATGGGTGGTTTCTTATTTAAAAAGAATGGGTGTACTTCGTCTCATTCGGCGAATAAAATACAATTTGGAATAGATGAACCGGGTGTCTCAAAACAAACGCAACAGATTTGAAAAATTCTATTGCAAACTGTTTCATACCCATTACCAAACAATTGTTTTTGTGAAAATCTGCAATAATCAAATCAAATTCTGATACATTTTCCAGTATTTTTGGTGACTTGGTTGTGTAGTTAAAAATCAGCAAACTTCAAAATTGTTGTTAGGTCAAAACCAGAGCTGCAGCATCAACAATGGTGAGTCATTATTCATATTGTCAAATTGTAAAACATGACAATCTCTGCAATTGCAAAGCATTGCTGACAAATACGCAAACACACAATTTAATTGAACATTGAGCAGACAGTGCAATGTCCACCGATTCGGAAAGTTGATGTTGAAAATTGATTTTGAAACCTTCTAAAATCCTTTTCTGAAATTTTATTTCATGTGATGGCAGCACAAATTAAAGTCGCACTGTTGTTTTTGATCGAATGGTGCAATTTGTTGGGTTTGGGCATAGCCGTCGGAGGGGTGTGGAAGACGTGCAAAAGGGGCGTCAAGAGCGAACGATCCCACGAAGAGCAGTAGACGCAGAGCTTAGTGCCAATACAAATTTATGTGAAATTTCTCGTTCTATACGTGTGTAAAAAAGGTCGAGTTTTTGGGAAAGTATATTTTCATCGCGAGGAAAAAACGAGGGTCTGGTTTTCTCCACAGCAAACCCCTCCTTCCGCCATTATCATCAGATGACGTCATAGAAATAGAGCTCTCTGATTGGCTATTCAACCAAGATGGCGTCATATGTAAACAAACCAAAGAATCTATTGTTGCAAAATCTGCCCTTGTTCATCAGAGGTTAATTTGAAGTTAAGAAACTTTGTCAATCCTTCATGATGAGTTTTAAAAGTGTTTTAGACATGAAGCGTATTACCAACTCAAGTAATACCAAAGAGAATATCTTTGTTTCCTTGTAATTCTCTGAGCTCAAAGCAAATCCTTTATTAGCAGCCTTCTGGGAATTAAAAGAGCCCCCATTTAACTCCCTTGATTTTTATAAAGGCTCTCCAAAAAAACCACGGCGCTTTAGCTGCAAAAGATGGAATTTGAAGTTTTTTAACATAACTCGCAAATCGCATGTTAAATGTACCAACTCGCATTTTTCAGTAATTTCAGCATTTTAACTCGCAACTCCCAACTCGCAGAAAACACCAACTCGGAACTCGGAACTCGTAACTCGCACTTTACCAATCCACTGTCCTCAGTGGATAAACTGCTAGCTGTGACATGAATTTGCTGCGGATGCCAGGATTTTTCAGAGAGTTTGTTATGAATTACTTTGCGCAACGTAAGTTATCAATGGTTTAGTTTATTTTTTTCGCATTATTTCTCGTTATTTTCATTTATTGTTAGCTGAATTTTTTCATTTAAATAACAATGGTTGAAGAAAGCAAAACTCGATTTGTAAACTCGCAAGATGAATTCCTTGTATGCTAACACTTTATTTGAAACTGTTGAGCCTGGTTTTCACTAGAGGCATAAGGATCATAAGAATCATAAGAAGCATAATTGTCAGATCTTATGACGCTTATGATCAAGTGAAAACACCAAAAATCCTAATCGTAAAATGATTATCGCTTGAGTTGATCTCTTAAAACGCGCGACATAAGGATCGTAAAGATCAAAAACTTTTTCATCTTTAGGATCCTTACAACCGGATATGCTGGATTAAGCCTTTGTTTCTTCAATTAGATGACGCAACTTCAGCAAATTCCACTCAAAAGTAGGCCTTCCAAGTGTATTCCTAAGCAGAGAATTATAATTATTTGTATAAAATGGAAGTATTTCGGGTGGAAAAACCATGGGAGCAACTAACAGATGCCCAAAATCTTAGATAGCTTCAGGAAAAGTCTCATAAAGATTTTGAGTAAAAATTTGTGGAATAAAGCGTGTCTCATTTCCATTTCTGTGAGACATGTGCCTTCTTACCAGAATCTACATTATCTGGAACATAAAAGAGAGACCGATAGCAAAGGCCACACTGCATTTTCAAAGGAATTTCTTGCCAAGCTTGCACTATTATAGCAGGATTTTAAGGAAAATTATGTTTCTTACGATCGTTATGATGCAGTGAAAACAACAAAGTCAAGAGGATCGTAAGCATCATAAGATTTCAAAATTATGTTTCTTATGAATCTTATGATTCTTATGACTCTAGTGAAAACCAGGCTTTACACAACAAAATCAGCTAACGATAAATGTGAATAGCAAGAAACGAGACCAAGAGGTGAATAAAACTTGCCCACTTGCCCGTGTATAAACTGAACCACTGCACTCGTAAATCAATTTGATTAAGTCACTTTCTGATATCCGAAGGAACTGCATCCCACAGCTAGTAGTGTATCTACCAAGAACGGAGGTCGTGTTTTCGTTATCCTTCTCAGAGTTTACCATGCCCTGAGTACTAGACTCTCTAACATAAAATGAGTCTGGTACCCAGGGTAAGTTTACCAAAGTTTACAAGCGAAAACTACAACCTATGGGACCAGTTGATTGACCTTTAGAGCTAGCATCCTCTGAAACAGCCTACCTGACACTATCAAAAGCTACCCATCTCTTGTATGTTTCAAAAAATCGATATAAGAATGGAAGGGTGATCGCACACGCAAAAATTGCTTGTAGTAACAATATCTGTGAAAAACGCAGAAATCATCCAACCTCACAAAAATCAGCCAATGACATCGCCCCTTTCTGACCCCTTGAGACAAAATCAGTCGTTTGAGATGAATTTCTAGTACCCTTACAAAAAGAGAAATGGATGCTAAATCATTGCAGTTATTTAAATGTTGCTTCATAAATCAGTTGCAGAGATATCCGTCCAGAGTTGTTCACATGTTTAGGCAAAAATGATATTTTCCTAACCCAAAAAAATACCCTGCAATATGGTATCAGGTCAGTGCGCTATTGTGGAGCTAAATGCTGGAATGACATTCCTGTGGATATAAAGAAATCACCCTCTGCTAATATTTTTCGACGAAAACTCAAAGCCTTCCTCTTTCAAAACCACTACCAAAGTTGATTGTAAACTTATTGATATAGAAAGTCACCATCTGCCCATAGTTTCTTTTATGCCTAAAATAATCAAATTTGTATGAGAATTTTTTGAAACAGGGGGTGCTCTCTCCTCGATTAGTTTAACTACTGAGAGAGCTCCTCCTTTAAGTAATTCCCCCCATGCAATTTATCTTGTTCTTTGTTCGGTATTCGTATGTTGTATTAATTTTAGGTGCATTATTGTTATTATTGTAGTTTAGTTAATTGTTTGTATTAATTAGTTTTGTTATGATAAATTGTATGTGGAGAATTTAAAATATGAAACTGAACTGAACTGAACTGAACTGAATATCTTATTTGGAGCCGGAGATAAGAGCGTTTACCGGCCAATAAAAGTTGACATGACCTCAAAACGTCATATAAATTGCTAGAAAGGAGATTTAGCGATGAAAATTTCACCGAATATGTACATGGCCCTTGGCAGTAACCCATATGCATTTGCTTTCCTTAGAACTCAAAATATTTGACAAACTCCATCGATTTCCTACAGGAGAGGCAAATGGGCCTAAACTTATCCTTTGTAAAAACCCATTATTGGGCCCGAAATCGGCTAAAAATACATCCTCGCGCTAAATAATTCACTCATCGTTGACTCCAGCGCCAATTTGAGCTGATTGTCCATTAAATTGGGGCAAACTTTGACAGAAAGCAAACAGTTTTGTGCAAGTTTGATGAATCTTCCATGTTTCATGCATTCTCGACGAGTGTGATATCCCTCCACTGTTGACAAACACACGAGGCAGTCTAGTGTCATGACTCAGGGGTAGTTTTAGAGTGTCATGGCCCTCCTGAACGTTTTCAAAATGTAAAGTTACATTGTTTGAAGCATGACACTAACACTAACCCTGAGTCATGAAAAAAAGAGGTAACAGATTTGATCTGGGCTAGCGATAAGACTTTATGTCGAATCGATCCCTAATAAGTTTTGAAGTACTCTTTGATGGTTAACTTGAAAATTAATACCTAGTTTGTTGATATTGGTGCATCGAGAGTTGGAATATTAATCTTGAAAGTCCAAATTTGAGTTCACCTCCAAACCAGAGCTTTTGGGTTTTGGCCTAAACTGTAAACGTGCTGGCAAGGGGAATATCTCCAGTCATATATTTTTTTGGATAAGGATCGGTACTCGTGTGAATAGAATATAAAAACTGAAACTTACAAACAAATTAATAACTAAAGTTACCAAGGAATATCTTCCTGGAGTCAAAATGAATGTATTTACAAAAGTACGCCATGCCAAGCACGCATGAGTGAGCATTTTTATGTTTCCTTGGTCATACACGATTGCTTGTTTCGAAATGATATTGAGAGAGATGGCACAAAAAGCATTTCATTCAAGGATTCGAGCAATGAAGATTGCAATATAGCCCAAGGGAATTATTTCTCTTATGAATAAATGTTATTAGGCAGATGCAATTTGGAGTTTTTCTTGAATTAAGAACGATGTCTCTGCTGAATTAAATTCGTGAATCCAGTTGTAGAGTTCAGTTTCAGATATATATTGCAATGTGCTTCTACGCGCCAGGTTTCTTGCTGTACTTCGCTGTGATTGAGGAGATTCCACATAGTAGTGCGCTAACAGCTTAGGCGAAAGCCCAAAAGCTCTGGTAGTATTTCAACTCTCAACGCCCTAATATCAACGAAAGAAGTATTTATGTTCAAGTTGACTATCGAGGATTATTTTGGAACTTATTGCAGAATGATTGAAACTGAATGTAGCGATATGCAAAATCAAAAGGGTGGAAACATACTTGGATGTTCATAAGTCTCACAGCATAGCCTAAAGATTATATGTTTAAAACAATTCTTGTTTAATGATATGAATATATTAAGGGTGCTATAGCTCTGCCTTCTTGTCCTTATTTAAAACGTCTGACTGCTTCCTAGTAAGTGTCTTCCCATGACATAAACAAGCATTACGTTGAGATTCCATATAAGCAGCGCAGCCAAGAGAAGAGGTTGTCGCAAACATCATGTCTGCCGATGTTTTGCATTGTTTCATTTTTGTCTTGGATTTCTTATTAGAAAGGCCTTCAAACAAACAAACGTTGCCAAGACAGGACTTGAAATCTTCATCACATTGTTTTCTGTCACTGTTGCAAGAATCGTAGCATTTATCGTGGACATCGCAGCATTCTGTAAAACCTGGCATTTGTGATGTGTCCAGCTAAAAGATATGAAATTGAATTATTGTGCAACTTCTCTTGTGGGGTAAATGCGTTTAGTTGATGTACAGTCTGTTCACTCAAATGATCGACCTTTCTCAGGGTCTGATAAACCACCATAATGCGTGCAACAAGTGGTAATGAGTACTCTTTTTCATTAATAACTTGATAAAGAATTTTTGGAGAGAAATTTTCGTAAATGCTAGAAACTGCCTTGAATTAATTGCAAGAATAGAGTCCACAGTGACCCTCCGTGTGCCGTTTGAACGGTTGCTGTGGAGCACCCATGATCTCAACTTCCCTCCTTTTACAATTGTCAATAGATGAAATTTTAACTTAGATTTTAAGATCTTGTTTGGCAAAATCTTGCTGATTACTGAATCTATAAAGTCACAATTACTTGTCGCCTTACCACAAGGAGACTTACTATATTCTATTAATATGGAAATCAAAGAAATTGAATAAAAAAGACGTACTAGCCTGGCTCTCTAATGTTCACGAGCAATACACAGTCATAAATTTGGATGATAATATGATAAATAAATGATGTTAGTACCAAAAATAGCTGAGATTTTAAAGAACGCAACGCATGTCTTTTTCTGTTGTAAATTCGTACAACATTTTTTTGTAAGTTAGGCTCAATGTCGTCGCCATTTTGAAAACGCGATAAAATGGCTAGCCTCGGTTTGGAGGTTCGATTGAGACGTCGGAAATTACTTGAGAGCTCTATTAGAAAGCAGCCTCGTTCAGGTCGAAGGCAAAATGGGTGAAATTACGTCATGAATAATCAGGTCATTTCGCTCATTTCAAAGACTGAGTCAAAGAAAGATTATTTTTTTTCTGGGATTTGACCCATACTCCAGAAAGGAACAGTAGCATGTCTTTGATGACATAAGCGCTTGAGCAAGAGGGATCACACCCAGCCCTAACACTGGAAAATGTGTAAAATCTGCCATATTCAGGCAAAAAAGCCAATTTAAGTTGGGCAAAATGTTCATTATCAATAAATATTTTGGTCAGCCCCCCTTTGGCAAGGAGCTGTGGAATTTATCACTTGGCACCAGTTTCCTCTGTGGAAAGAAAAGACACTTTACCACCACTACAAGCTACTGTACTTGACTTTGTCTTTTTGATGCACATGCAATGTTTAACTGGTTTTTAAGAAAACTTAATAATCATACTGTGAATATTTACTATTTAAGAGATTAAAATGAAACAGTACACACGTTGTTCATACTTCAGACCAATGCTTGGGGTTATTTGTTTTCCTATCTTTGCAAACCTTACAAGATCAGCAAAGGTTTGTTGACACCCACTTCAAGTCAAATGATCAGTCTAATAATGAAACATCTTTTGATTACTTTAAAAAATTTTGTGGCATGAAAACTTGTGCCATGAATTCAGAAAGTACTATAATACAAAGAAACCCAAGAGTATGGCTACATGACTTAAAGTGGTAAGCCAAGCTTAGCTGATTTTGTCCATGGTAATTTCTTTACTATTCAAATACACATATTTTTCTTAGGTGAGAAACAGCAATGACCCATAAGAAACTCAACTCTCAGATTCCCAAAAAATTAAGAAACTCCAGTACTGGCAAAATATATGCTAAGAAACTATTTATTTGGAAAAAGGAAAAAGGAAAATACATGTTAAGAAACTATTTATTTGGAAAAAGGAAATCATGGACATATTTTTACTCTGTTTTCACTTGTTTTCTGTATCATATTACTCGCAAGGTCCTTGAGTAATATCTAAACATTGGAGAGGCTGCTAAAAGCATTATTTTGAAATGTTTACGATGGCACAGTCAGTGAACATGAATATATTGTTATAGAACCTTTAAGAAATTTGTAAGAAACTCTGAGTACTGAAAATCTGATAACAAATCTTCAGTACCGGCCCAAATTCTTAGTTTCTTACAAAAAAATAAGTGCTGGAATTGAATAGTACACCAGGCCACAATGGCAAGAAATGACAGCAACAGCATGTATATGTAGTTGGATGGATGCAAATTTAGGAAAAAGCACATTATTGGAATTATGCAACATAATTTTTGGATTCCAAAACTACATCTGCATCATTTTCAGGGAATTGTAAACTGTGCACTGTATGTTATCAATGTCACATCAGTATAAGTAATCTATGTGAAAGGTAGTCCATAAAGCATCCAGGGCTAGTTTGTCCAGTTCAATAATTCTGAATGAGCAGCTAATAATGAGTAGGAACCAGTTACGTGGACAGCAATTGACATTGTTTCAGCTTCAGACATATTGACTTTTGTTTTCTTCAGACTCACCTGCAAAAGGGAAGAAAATTGTCTGACACTTTGTCACAATTAACCTGACTGGCTGACAGAAAATGAACAGCCATCGATATGAAACTAAAGCAAGCAATCTTGAGGGTTTTCATCATGGAGGGGATAAGGTTCTTCGCTACTAATGGTATATTTTAGGGCCCCAAGATATATTTTTTCTAGGATTCCTGGTACAGCCAAAGATTTACTTTTTGGCATTCTTGCTCAAGTAAGGGTACACTTTCTGACAATTTTCGTCCAAGGAAGGGCAAATTTGACTCTTTATGTTTACAAAACACTAGGTTCTGATGATTGATTGTGGAAATTGTCATGTTTTCAATGAGATATATTCACAAGAACATTTACTACCACTCTTTCATCAACTAGTCACTTCCCCTGGTGTGCAAATGTCATCGGGTAGCCTGATGCTGGGGCAAATAGGCTAAAATATGCCAGTTTGGTCATGTCATGAATCATTTGACAATTGCATGAATTGCTGATTCATAAAACACCACAATCTTAAAAATTTTCATTATGAAAGTAAAACAAACAAACCTCAGCAACTGGTAGCTACGATCAGCTATTTTTGAAAGCTCTCGACTGCAAACTCGAAGACATTATTCAAGATTGGAGACAACAGCAAGTCAGCAAATGGTTTGTCTCAATCGGTCCGCCATCATCATAACAGAACTGTAGTAGGCCTATGCCTCTTCTTGCCAGTCACGAAGCTCAACGACAGCCTTTAAAGGCTCTTCTTCTGCTATCTCCATGTCCTAGTCGTCTTCCAAAAATTTGATTGAAGTATCAGTTAAAGTAGAAACATCACTAATAAGTAATTCCAAAGTAAAAGCAATCTTTTTTGTTGGCTTCGACGGCGCTCTCGTGTCATTCAGTGCGGCTTTCCCTGATTGAAAGGGAAACGTGCATTCCCGGTATGACATCAGAGGGAGATTCGTTCCCAGTTTCCCGCATGACCCGTCCTTGACACCAGAAATTGCGTAGAAATCGCCCCCGTTTCCACGGAAGGAATTCGAATTCATCAAAGATTTTAATTTCATCAGATTCTACAGGCATGATTCTATCAGATAACAAAATGTTCCTCAAAGGTTTAGTGGCACTTTAAGAACATATACAGACTATCAGGTATGTACTCAGCTTCGTCTTTCTCACTCACTGATAATCCTCTGTGGCCAGTTTTAGCAAGAATATCGCCACGTATCTTTAATGCAACATGAACAAAGGACAAAAAGATATCATCTTGTTCTGGCTGATACGATGGGATACTAATATATTCTTTATCAAACTCAGTTTCGTGTGCAAGTTGAGAAACAGCATGGCTTTGATACTGAGTTGGAATTAGCAGTGTTTTTCATTTTGAAGGATCAACATTCAAAGGCCGGAAAAAATTAAATGTAGGCTTTGCAAATTGCGGGCCAAAAATTTAGCGAAGAAGTCATGAGACCCAAGATAAGGCTCAAATCCTTACTGGTTGCCAGAGCATGCGGAAATCATCCAATTTCATGCTTGTCAGCCAATGAGATCACCGCTTTCTAGCCCCTGGAGACAAAATCGGTCGTTTGAGGTAAATTTTCTAGTACCCTCACTAAAACTGAAATGGATGCTAGAATACTTCAGTTATTTGCAATTGTTTTTGATAAATCAGTTGTGGGGATGTCCGTCCAGAGTTCTTTATATGTTTAGGCACATAGCTTGTTTGGGGCCGGAGCTGCGTTCATTTTCCGGTCGAAGAATATTGACCTTCGTTGAAATATCTATAGAAATCGCTACAAATGAGATATACAGATAAGAATTTCAGCAATTATGCATACTGACCTCAGCAATAACCCAAACTCCTTTACTGCTATCATATCTCAAAATTGAAGGCAATTTCTAATGATTTCTGGTAGAGATATCATTTGGGCCTAAGCTTGTCCTCGCTTAAAACTCATTCCATTGCACTTAAAAAGTAATGGTAAAATTCTAGAGCTGAATAATGCACTTACCCATGACTCAGGCACCAGTTTGACTTCGTTTGCCTTTTTTAAATTAGCAAATTTTTATAAGAAACGACCAGTTGTGGGTGATTTGCAAAAACTTTCCACGGTCCATATTTTTATCTGCACAGTCTATCCGCTTCAAACAACAAACAGTGAACTTTGTATCATAAAAGTCTTGCATCACAAAACATTCCTATAGAACGATTCCATGCGCCTTAGCGAGGCACTCGTGAATTGTTTTCACGAATTTGGTTCAATCAGTCAATGCAAACAAACAAAAGTGCAAAACCGGGTATCTTTTTTAGCGAACCCAAAACAATGTTTTGTTCTTTTTATGTTTTGAATTGATTGAAATAAGAACGAAAAGAACGAAATGCGTGAATACAATTCACGAGTGCCTCGCTACAGCGCTAAGCGCATGGAATCGTTCAAAAGGAATGTTCTGTGATGCAAGACTTTTATGATACCATGTCAAAGTTCACTGTTTGTTGTTTGAAGCGGAGAATCTGTGTAGAGAAAAATATGGACCGAGGAAAGTTTTTGCAATTCACCCACAACTGGTTGTTTCTTACAAAAATTTGGCAAATTAAAGAAGGCAAACGAAGTCAAACTGGTGTCTGAGTCATGGGTAAGCGCGTTATCTAGCTCAAGAACTTTACCATTACTTTTTAAGTGCAATGGAATGAGTTTTAAGCGAGGACAAGCTTAGGCCAAAATGATGTCTCTACCAGAAATCGTTAGAAATTGCCTCCAATTTTGAGATATGATAGCAGTGAAAGAGTTTCGGTTATTGCTTAGGTCAGTATGCGTAATCGCTGAAATTCTTATCTGTATATCTCATTTTTAGCGATTTCTATAGATATTTCAACGAAGGTCAATATTCTTCGACCGGAAAATGAACGCAGCTCCGGCCCCAAACGAGCTGTGTGCCTAAACATGTAAACAACTCTGGACGGACATCCCCACAACTGATTTATCAAAAAAAATTGCGAATAACTGAAGTATTCTAGCATCCATTTCAGTTTTAGTGAGGGTACTAGAAAATTTACCTCAAACGACCGATTTTGTCTCCAGGGGCTAGAAAGCGGTGATCTCATTGGCTGACAAGCATGAAATTGGATGATTTCCGCATGCTCTGGCAACCAGTAAGGATTTGAGCCTTATCTTCATGAGACCCAATGCTTCAACGAAACGACATTTTATACTCCTGTGCAACAACTTATTTCCGCTGCAGTGATCGTACTGTAAAAATGGAACAGAGTGAAAACATTGGGAAGAGTGGATTGAGTCTACTCTCTCGTTGCTCTCTTTCTTTTGCGTCTTGTGCTCTCATCAAACAACAACATGCGGAAGGAAAACGCATGCGGACAACTGAAACGCCAGCTAAACGTCACTAGGAACGAAACGTTCTGGGGGTTTCATGAGACTCAATGACTTCCTTTGAGATTTTCTTTGAGATTTGTAAACAGGTGCATTACGCTTTGCATACAAAGATTGCGAGAACGATTTTGATTTTCTTTGGAGCAGTCTAAGTCGGCGCCAATCCATGCAAGAGAATCCTACAGTTGCTCATTACTGATCTTTATAACACAAGCTGCGATCTGAGTCCGCTACAGTTTAAGGCATGGCGATGACGCTCAACTGCCCAAAATACGAACTACGTCCTTTGGAGTTGTGTCCATTACTTACCTTGGAAATAAACTGTGGCAGTTTTTACTACAAGAAATAAAGCAATCAAGCAGCCCTCCTGTCTTCAAAAAACAAATTAGATGTTGGAATGGTGATATGCAACTGTAGGCCCTGCAAATTATATATCCGGAAAATTGGGTTTCTGACACGATATATTTTTCTCTTATTCTTCCTGTACCTGTAATATATATTGACATATTAATACCAGGTGTCTCAAAAAAAAGAATCCCATTTTGACTCAACAAGGCAACACAACGATAATATTTCGGGACTTTTTGAATTCATGGCTACATTTGTTGGTCTTCAACTTAAATTTGGAGTGCACCTGAAACCAGAGGTTTTGAGAAATGGCCTATCCATAATTTGACAACAAACAGGCATTTGCAAACGAATTTTCGACTTTGACTTTGACCTTTACTTTTTTATTTTTTGAAAAGATCTATACCTTGAATCACTTCAATTGTTCTTGAAGTCAGGGGCGTAACTAGACCAATAATTTCGGAGGGGTGGAAAAGGTTTTTGCCCTGCAAAAGTGAGTGGTGCCCTGCAGACTTCGAGGCAAACGTTCGTCTATTGGTTGCTATTTAAGGCTTTACCAATGTAAATTTGTCATTTAAGGATGAGTTTCTAAGCAATAGCAACAGAAACAAAATTTGAAACTTAACTGCTGTGCAATATCTATTTGTCTATACTAGACATGAATTATTAGATGTCAGTTTTGATTTGGCTCTGTAATAAAGTTTACATCTCGCATCATATATGAGGAGCGGTGAGGGATTAGGGGGATGAGGAGGATGAGGGGCGCTATTCTCGCCAAAAAAGGGGTGCCAAGCTGAGGGAAGGGCAGTTGCCCCCATTTGCCGCCCCCCTAAATCCGCCATTGATGGGTAGGAGGAAAATAGCTTGCAAATGTCTTCAACCGTTTGCTTGCTTGGCCTCTTCATTGGTGGCAGAGGCACGCTTTCATATTTTCAGAACTCTGCAATAAGAGAATCAAGGACCAAGCACATTTCCTTCCTGTAAAATTCTTGGCACAACAACACAGCCGTTGTTGCTAGATTTTCGTCAATTCGTATGGGTGGACTTCTCACTCTGTAGTGACGTTGGTATTCTGATATCGGATCGATTTCTTGCTTTTCAGCAAAAGCAACCATAGAATCCAGCTGCACATTCATTGCCGTTTCGTCATTTCACATTTCCTCCAGATTCTCCACAGTAGCATCAATGAGCTTTAACTTTTATTTTGATTTTCAATTCTACTACATCTGCATTCACTAATTCATCAATCGTTCTTGGGATAGATTCATAGCTTCGCCAAACTGAATCAATTGATTGTGCGCAAGAGAGACTTTTTTGAGAAGTTTCTCAGCTTCATGGAATTCTCGACCTCTTTGGTGGCATTTGCAAAAACTCTATGTTGTTGTTTACAGCTTTCACTAAGAAATACGTGAAGATCTTCCAGTTCTGCATGCATGGAGGTTACAACGACGTCCCACTTGCAGCAGTACTCGTTAAAGGTATTGGATCGAGGCTTCTGGCAAGAAATGTAAGGTACCGATCTGCCCAACATGTCCTGTAAGCAACGCTGAGTACCGTTGATCCGTCCAGACATTGATGCAGCGAAATCATAGATTGGGAGAGATAAACCATCAATACCAATGCCGTTATCCTCAAGTGAAGCAAGAACAGCTTTGGTAGTGTCTTTTCCATGCTTATCAATGCATTCTTTCATTTTAATAACTCTCTCACGCGAAGCTCCGTCATTGGCAACGAACCTTGAGGCTACAATCAATTCATCTTAGTGCCCTTTCTATTTTCAGCAAGTGCCTCTTTGGCCTAATGAAAAAATGCCCTTGACGTGTCGTGCCCCCCCCCCAGTTTGAGATGCTTCCTACGTTCCTGATCGGCAGACACAGAGTGGATTCCTGGCGCAGCAATTTCAGTTTTTATCCTGCTTCGGACATCCTCAGCAAGCAAATACACCAACTCATTTTGAGATCCTGCGTTGATGTATTTAGTGCTCTAAGGCTTCAAACGTTTGTGCTCGAGCCATTCCTTCTGTGTAGGACAATGCCTGGACCTTAGATTGATCAGCTGAGCAAAGTTGTCACGAAAGACAGCGATTGCCTCGAAATGGTTCTTGCCACATAAAAAGGATTGGTTAATATAGTTAAATGAGTGCTGCACACAGCATCTTTGAAAAGACCTTCTCTACCAAGCCGGGGATGTCAGTCACTACGACTAACCGGCAGTTATGTGCCCCTAATATGGGTGGGTTTTGCCAGGGGAAATTTGCGTTTGAAAAAATTCCAAAATTGACAACTGATTGCAAATTTTAAGACAGCTTACTTAGCTTAGATTGATCAGCTTAGCATGACTGCAAGACTTGTTACGCGGCTGATTCACTGTAATAAAATTCTCCTTGGTGCCCTGCAAAATCTTCGATTGCCCTGCAAAATCCACAATATTTGAGATTGGGGGGGGGGTGTCACACCCCTCCATACCCCCCCTCAATTTTCGCCCCTGCTTGAAGTGACTTTTCTTTTGAGGAAACGGTCCTTGCATTGCATTTGATCCCAAGTGTTTTGTATTAAAGAAGAGGAAAGGAGCACGTGCACGCTTATTTTTGAGATGTAGCACGACTTTATCATTCTTACCACATTCTTACTATATTTGTTTAATCAGCGCCATGTTAATGCATCTTTTATTATTTTCAAGAGCAAACCACAGACACTTTAAGTCTACAGGTACATTGGAAAATGTCCACGATACAAATCATGACTAGGCCCTTTTTCCAAACCTCTGGTTTTGGTTGAACTGTAAATTTTGACTTTGCGAACGTGTATCTCCGGCGTTTGGTGGACGATTTCTAAATGCAAGGTACGTGCATCTAAATTGAACATTGATAAATGTAGCTGTGAAGTCGGGGAGCGATGATATCTTATTGTTTGGTTTCGTATTTCCAGTCAAAAGGGGGTACTTTTTTCTGAGACACCCGGTAGTATTATTTTATCAATTATAAACGAAGGATTGTAAATTATATACCGGGTGTCCCAAAAAAACGCAACAGATTCAAAAAATTCTGGCGCAAGCTTTTTCAGATCAATAATGACATGATTATTTTTATCTAAATTTACAATAATTAGATTAAATTTTGATATATTTTTCAGAATTTCTTGTGACTTGACTGAAGAGTTAAAAATCAACAAACTTCAAATTTGCTGTCAGGGCAAAACCAGAGCTACCAGCATTAGTGCAAAGTATGCTGTAAAATAAAAAGCATTGCAATGTTTGAAACTTCGCATAATTACGAACAAGCACACAACTTCATTAAGAAACTGAACAAAGAGATCCCTTACAGATTCATGAGTTATCCATTCTCAAAGGAGCTTTCAGTGCACACTTATAATTGAAAGTATACATCTAATAATGGCCTAGTCATGTTAGGAAAAGTAAGCAACCATCATTCACACTTAAAAAGTACGACTGTGTTTTGACAGAAATCTTTATGAAAGTGTCTGTTCTTTGCTTAATGAAATCGTGTGTTTGTCAGCAATGCCTTGTGATTGCAGAGATATGCATGTTTTACAATTTGACATTATGATTCACCATTGTTAATACAGCAGCTCTGGTTTTGACCTGGGGGCGATTTCGAAGTTTACTGATTTTTAACTCCACAACCAAATTACCAAAAATACTGAAAAATATATCAAAATTTAATCTAATTATTGCAGATTTGAATGAAAATAATTATTGGATGATGAGTATGAAACACTTTGCATTTTAATTTTTCAAATCTGTTGCGTTTTTTCTTTAGACACCCGGTATATTGTAGATAGTAGGCGTTAGTTAGCTCTAACTTAGATATTCATTTTTAGTCTACTTTAAATAGATATTTGATTGCAAAGCAAAAACGCAGAACTTCACAAAATTAAATAGTATAAATTCAGAATCTACATGAACGTGGCTCCAGAGCGACTACGGATAACAAAATAAGCAGAGCAGTTGTACGTGGTATTGTCATGCCAAAAATGTTACTAGATTAGCAGTCATTACAAACAAGGGTGTAGGTTATTGAATTTTACACCGAAATGTTTAAAGATTTGGAACCTATGCTCATATCTGAGTTGTATTTGTAGGTACTAATTGCTTCCTTACATGTATGTACTTAGCAAATTTACTTATAATTTACCAAAGTTATATAAAGCATGGAATTAATCGATGGTTACCCCTGACCTGTCGAGAAAGTTGCTTAAAGGGTCTGTGCATTGTTAAAGCTTGTATATGAGAAGAACAATATATTCGTATCTAGCAGTATCTCATTGAAATCTCTCGCACCATGAACAATACATAACTAAAGAAAACATGGCACACCATGTTTTCTCTATTTATAGACAAGCCAAGATATCATTGCATATTTCCTTTAAGATATGTCGAAATTTTTTCTCCATCCTCTTCTCCTTAGTAGTAGCTTGACCACATTTTGATATAGGTTAGAACGAGACAGGGACGTAGGAAGCATCTCAAACTTGGGGGGCACGACGCTTCAAGGGCACTTTTTTCATTAAGCTAAAGGGGCACTTCCTGAAAATAAAGAGGGCACTTCTTTGTTTATTTCAAAATCTTGGGGGCACGTGCCCCCCAGTGCCCCCCCCGGTTCCTACGTCTTTGGAACGAGAAACAGAGAGACTTAAATGAGACTTAAATGTTGTTTTGTCAAAGGGAAAGTTCGCGGAGGTCTCGCATCTTTAAAAAAGTTGAAGAACATCCTCCCACAATCTCAGTTAAGCAATGTATATCGTGCTCTCGTAGAAAGTCGCATGCGATATGCAGATGTAATCTGGGGCAGCCTCTCTAATTCAAGAAAGGAGTCCCTTCAACGTCTTCAAAACAGAGCCATTTCCATGATCGATACGTCCAAGATAAAAGATGAATGGTCGAATAATTTCCTTCAGGCTGGACAACTTGTCACACTTGATCGTGCAGTTATGGCCTATAAGATCATGAACAGACTCAGCCCGGAAAATCTCTGGAGCAAATTTCAACAAAGATCCCAATACTCCAGTTATAACACGCGGTTCTGTAGAGATCTTCAGATTCCAAGGTACAATCTGGAGTATGCCAAAAAAGGATTTTCCTATTCAGCTCTTAAGGTCTGGAATGAAATCCCTTTAAATATCAGGGAACTACCTACCTTGTGCCGATTCAAAAAACAACTAAAAATACATTTGATGAGCTGAAAGCAATTTGAAACACAACTCCCTGGGAGAACAGCAATATAATCTTTAGCCCTCGATGTTTTTCTTTTTGTTTATATAAATATATCGATTAATTGCATTGTATGTTTTTTGTAGTTTTATTATGCTGAAGGGATATTGTGTGTAAATAATTTAAAATGAAAAAAAAAAAAAATGAAAATTCTAGGAAATCCTTTGTCTCTATAAAGAACGATCTCTCTCTTCGCATTGCGAAATTCCCGTTTCTCAAGACAGTCAGAAGTTTCTTGCATGAATTATACTTTATTCTCCGCCCTTTTAGCGAAATTTCGATGTCGATTGTTTGGTAGCAAACTTCTAAAATTGGAAGGCATTATATAAACCAAAGGTAGCTGATGAGTTTTTAAATTTGTAGTGCTCTAAACGCAGCTTCGCTTGAAAAATGCATTAAAGGCAACTTCTACTTTTTTTGCGCTCAATGGCGGTGACACTGACACATGCTGTTACTGTCGTGAAAAATTTAACAGGTTAATCACGCGTAAATTGAGTCTTTCACGCTATCATTTGATTTTAATAAAACTTGAAATTCAGTGTCATTTCTTCAGCATAACAGTATGTGCATTGTATCAGCTTAAATCAATCAGCTGTCAATTATTGTTCAGTGGGACTAGGCCCATGTTTATGGGCCTAAATCTAAGAATTCGTGATGCCGACGGGTGAACAACGGTATGTTACAATGGACATGGTGAAAACATTACTTTAAAGTCAAGCGGACGCTTTCAACTCATCATTTAAATTATTGATTCAAGACTTAAATGGAGGACAACGAGAAGAAGATACAGTTCGTTGAAACCAGTATCAACATGCACAAAGAGAGAATTTGAACGAAATCAATGATCGTGCTGACCAAGTCGAGTCACAATTGGAGTATCTACAAAATCAAAGCCGCCGAAGCAATGTCAGAATCACTGGCATAAACGAAGACAAGGATACAGAGAAATCATGGGACGACACTAAGAAGGTCGTGAAGAACATAATCAAGGAAAAATTAAACATTGGCGAAGATCTTGAAATTGAACGATGTCATCGAGTAAATCGTCGTAACAACGGCTACCGTAAGCCAAACCATTGTTGCCATATTCTCCAAATAGAAAGTCAAGGAACGTGTTCTCTGTTTGGCTAGGCAACTAAGACCAGAAGGTGTACGATTTTTAGCAGATTTGTCACGACGTACTCTGGACAAGTGAGAAGCTCAAGTTCCCATGCTGCTTGATGCAAAAAAGGCAAAGAAGGAAAAAAGGCAAAGTGGCATATTTTGTACTGGAAAAACTGGTAATAAAGGATAAGCCATTCAACCAATCCAGACCACCAAGTAGACCAGTTGAACAGGGTGAACACTCCACAAATGACACAAGCGATCATGAAGTCATAATAATATAATAATAATAATACAAAATTTGTATAGCGCCCCCATACTAATGTACTCAGCAGCGCTTTACAATTTACGATTCCTAATAATGTCCGTTTGAAAGACTAAAACCTAAACCCAAATTCTAATATCTAAAACAAAATGTTACATGTTCATATAAAATGTCACATAAAATGTCAATGAAAAAAAAATAAGTAAAACAATCCAAACTGTCATTTCCCATATGTTATCTTGAAAAAGTGTGACTTGAGGAGCTTTTTGAAGGATTCAACATTGTTGCTTTTCTTTACCTGTTCTGGCAGTGCATTCCATACTGTTGGTGCTGCATACAAAAACGCTCTGCTTCCAAAGGTTTTTGTCTTTGTTTTTGGTACTTTTCAACATAAATTTGCTGGAGGACCTCAGTTGTCTTGAACTGTTGTATGGTACAAGGAGGTCCGCTAGATATATAATAATAGTTTATTTTATTTATTTACAGTTGGTGGGAGCAATAGTTTTAAAGAAAACTAATAAATACCAGCTAGTTACAATACAAAGTTCAAACATAATATAAACGTAAAATATATACATGAATCTATGTACACATCATCTGCAGATGTTGCAACTGCAAGTGTCTCCTTTCCAGCTCTTAATCATATTTTTGAATTGCTCTGTGTTTTGAGCAGCTTTTATCGTGTCAGATAACGTGTTCCACAAAATGCTTCTTCTAAATGATAAAGAATTGTTCCCATAAACTAACGTATTGGTTTTAGGGAGCTGCAGGAGGTTATTTGTTCGTAGGTTATATTGAATGTCCTTTGATGTGAAGAACTCAAACATGAAGGAGGGGCAAGACGCATTTATGCATTTATATATTTCAAGCATTAGTTTTTGCAAATATTTGCAGTGGATTGTTAGCTCACCCAGCCTTCTCAAGAGATCTTCAAACGATGCATCATAGTGACTATACAGAACTCTCAGTGCACGTTTGTGCAAACGGTTGATTGTGTTGTTTGCAGTCTTCCCACAGAACATCCAAATTAACGGGCAGTAGTTGAAGTTTGAGAGAATAAATGCATGGTAGAGTATTTTGGCCTTGTCTACATCGAGATATCGTGCAATCCGAGAAAAAAGTCCCTGTTTTCTGATTCATCTTTTTAAAATTGTGTGTTACGTGATCCCGAAAATTCAACTGTGGAGCTAGTCCATTCAAACATTTGTAAGTAAAAAGGGCAATCTTGAACTCTATTCTTGATGAAACTGGGAGCCAATGCAACGATTCAAGAATAGGTTTGACATGATCAAACTTTTTGGCTCCTGTTACAACACGCGCAGCACAGTTTTGTATCTTTTGTAACTTGTTTAGCAAATTCTTTGTACATCCATACATCAATGAGTTGCAGTAATCAATAGCATATGACTCAAAGGAATGAATTAGTTGCTCTGCAGCTTCTTGTGATAAATAATGTCTTATTTGCCTTATACGCCTCAGCTCGAAAAATGCTCTTTTGCTGATGTTGTTTACTTGTTTTTCCAAAGTCATGTTACTGTCAAAAGTAACTCCTAAATTCCGGGCGTTATTAGATTTATTGACATCTGCAGATCCAACCTTAACTGACAACTCTGGTACTTTAGCTAGTTGTTGTTTGCTTCCTATTATCAATATCAATAGTTTCAATTTATGACTGAGCATCCATGCCCGAATATCTTGAATACGGTCTTCTATTTCTCTGACTGCCTTATTTTCTGCCTCCGGGCCAAATGGGTTGAAACTAAGATACAGTTGTGTATCATCTGCGTATCCTGCTATGCTTGTTGCATGTCTTTCGATAATGTCATGTAGAGAACTTAAATATCCCAGAAAAACGACTGGACCTGCACAACTGCCTTGAGGCACCCCATATTTTAACATATAGATCTCTGATAGGGTACCCTATATAATAATTCTCTGTTCTCTGTCTCTCAGATAAGAAAAAAACCATGATCGAACTGTCCCTGAGATATTAAATCTTTGTTGAAAAATCACAGACAATATTTCCAGGTCAACTGTGTCGAATGCCTCACTCAGATCAAGTAAAACCAGTATAGTGACTTGCTGCCGGTCCATGCTCTTCATGATATCCGAGTAAACTTTAACTAACAATGTTTCAGTACTGTGGTATTCTTTGTAAGCTGAGTTTTGAGTAGAATACAGGCCATTTTGTTGCAGATGTTGCACAAACTGAGGTAATGCTGACTTCTCTATTATTTTTGCAACAAATGGAAGATTACTGACTGGACGATAATTCTTGGAGATCAAATCTAAGCCTAGCTTTCTTTTTTATACATCCACTAAAATATTACAATATATATGTTAAATACACTACCTACAAAATTACTATACAACACTACAGGAACGATACCCCGAGGAGCAAAAGGCTGTGACTACCCCGAGGCCATTTAGACATTGAGCTAAAACTACTATGGTCTGTCTCAAATTATATGCCATGAGAAATAACTGCGATCAGGTTGACTTTTGTTTGGATTGGTAAATAAGGCATCATCGCAAATATTGCATGGCATCTAATTTGAGATAGACATTTAAAAATACACGACTTAACTAAAGAAAATCAAGAACAAAAACAAAATAAACTAAAATTGGACAAGTAACATTGTGGCTGTGATGAAGTGACTTATAACGGAGTTCTTTTGGAATTTTCTAACCGAATCGACCAGATTTGTGGATAAATTTTAGAGTCAGAAGGAGTATATTTTTTTTAAGTTCGTTTGCGAAATCTTTATCCCCAAACAACAAAATCTGCAGTAGAACATTATTTTGGACATTGGTGTATCCATATGGTCGCAGCAAATCAAAAACTCCAGCGAGAAGATCTCTGCGTGGTACTGCAAGGGAAGGGCAAAGCAACAAAAAGTGTTCCGTATCCTCAATACCATCGTTCGTAGGGCACATTGGATTTATGGTATCCCTAAAATTGTGCTTGAATTTGTGAAAGTTTAGTTACTGAGACCAACCCTGAGTTGAGTGAGATAGGATAAACCTGTTGGGTCATGAATGCCAAATATAGATCTTACAGGGGGTTTAATTATCAATAAGAGCTTCTTCTTAAAAACAGAAACAGGTGCAAGTCTAATCTCAGGATCAAGTCTATTCCATTCAGATAAACAATGAGAATAGAAACTAGATTTGAGGATAGAAACTTTTCTCGCGATTTTCCTCTCCATGTTCCTGTAATTGCTCGCGCAGCAGAATACTGAACAGATTCTAATTTTTCCATAAGGCTCGGTAAAATGATGCTACCACTGAACTCACATACTTTTGCCGGAATAATGTAAATGACATCCCCATAGTCAAGATGCGGTCGCACATGGAGCTTATATAACTCGTTTAGAGTATGCCTGGGCAGATATTTGGAGAGATATTTCAGGAAGCCAATACCCTTTCTTGTTTTAGAGATAGCTGATTTGATATGGGCAGAAAAAGACAGCTTTGAATCGAGTATAATTCCTAAATGTTTGTGTTCATCTACTTTCATCACTGCTATGTTGTTAAAGTAAATTTCCGGATGATTAGCTTCAATCTTTTCCCTTGAGAATGTTAGTTCCACAGCTTGTCTTTGTGGATCAGGATTAAACAACATCCTCCAATCATGAGCCCACTATCTTATCAACTCCAAGTCATGGTTCATGTCATTGGCAGCTGAATCAGAATCTTGGACGAACGTAAATAATGACGTATCATCAGCGAACAGCTTAGCATTGCACCTCAAGTCTTCAGTTAGGTCATTTATATACACAAGGAAAAATAAGGGTCCTAGAATAGAACCCTGGGGAACTCCTGCCGAAATATCTCCCCAAGAAGAACTCTGCCCATTCAAAACAGTTCGCTGCTTTCTATTCTCAAGAAAGCAGATTTCCTGAGACGCCAAATTGTTGTAGTTTGTAAATCAGACCATCATGCCATACCCTGTCAAATGCTTTGGAAATATCGAGATATACAGAACGAACATCGAGAGGGGGATTACAATCAAATGCTTTAAAAATTGCCTGCGTTATGGAGGTTAATTGGTTGACTGTTGAGTCACCTGGACGAAAACATGATTGATTTGGGTTAAGTAACTCAGATGAAACAAGATGTGAATATAGAGAATCGTAAATGAGCTTTCAAGTATTTTACCAAAGATTGGAAGAAGTGAAATTGGGCGGTAGTTTCCTTTGAAATTTATTTCGTTTTTTTTTTAGTAAACAGGCACAACATTTGCATGCTTCCATATTTGGGGAAATAGACCACTCCTCAGGCAATTTGTGAATATGATCTTTAATGGAGCAACTGATGCAGCATCACTCAACTTTATCATTCTCAATGATATTTCATCCCAGCCATGTGCTTTGTTAGGATTGACTGAACATATGATTTGTAGTATCTTTTCTTCAGAGATAGCAAAGTCATTTATCAGATTAGAAGTTACTGGGATATGTCCTGGAATTGCACTGCCTGTGTCAATCGTCGTACACTGAAGTATGAAATAATCGTTGAATAATTGTGCTTTTTTAGTAAAATCAGTTACAAATAGCCCATTCTCTAACAGTGGTGGTATTATTGGAATCTTCGCCTTGTTTAGAACTGTATTGATCAAGGACCAATACGTTTTGCTAGGGGTTTCACGGCTAGCTAAGGCTTCCCCTGCCTTAAGAAAGTAATTCCGTTTTGCATCTTCAATCATTTTTTAACCTTCAGCTATAATTTTTTGTATCCCTTCAAGCCTGTCATCTGGCTGACCATTCCTCATGAAACTTTTATAAGCACGATTCTTATTTCTTTGAAAATTCTTAACAGTTTACGTTAACCAGGGTGCTTGGCGAGATCTAATCGTTTTAACTTTGTTAGGAATGAAATTGGAATAACTGTTCAAAAGTACTTCATTGAGCAATGTGACCTGCTCATTAGGACATGTTATATTTCCGAGATGCTCTTCCCAGTTAAACATTTCAATACTCTTCATAATGGCCACAGAATTGGCCTTGTCATAGTACCAAATCCTGCGAGTATAGGGAGGTGACGTTATGTTTGAAACTGATAATTTTCCAGGAATAATTTGATGATGACACTGTTCATGCAGAGACGGATGTACACCAGATTCAATAAAGAGGTTAGGCTGATTGGTAAAAATCAAGTCAATGCAAGATCTAGACTCGCCCATTAAGTGAGTTGGTTCTGAAATTAATTGATGAAGGCCAAGTTCAGAAGCGATCGGCTCAAATAATTTTCCTTCGTTGTTTTCAATATCATTTTCCCACCATTGAGTTGAGCGACAGTTGAAATCACCCGTGATAACAACGCAGAAGGGATTTTCAGCATGTATGTTAGATAGCAATAACTCAAAGTTTATTGTGAAGTTATCAAACTCAATCTGATCTTGGCTTCGACTTCGATAAATTACGACGAAAGAATACCTTTTCCTGCCTACATGAATCTCAGAAACAACGCATTCAGGGAGAGTTACCAAATCAGAACGATCCTTTGAAGCAAGGGAGTCTTTAACATAAAGTCCAACTCCACCCCTTTTCTTATTTTCAATAAATGTGTACCCATCTAGTGCTAGCATATCTTTATCGACAGTACTGTCAAGGTGAGATTCAACGATGCCAATCAGGACATAATTATACACTGAGTTGTAAGCCTCTATAAGAGAGACTCACAAAAAGTCGTGGGCAGTAATGCTATTTAAGTTCCAAGTGCAAAAGTCCAGTGTTTCAGGACCAGGGTTCATTTCTATATCACCACTAAGCAGAATCGACCTGAAAACCAACCATTGAGTATGAAGTGTATGGCAAGTTATGCTCCCTATGTAAAAATACGCATACAAACACAGTGGCGGATTTAGGGGGGGGGCAAGTGGGGGCAATTGCCCCCCCTTCACGCTGAAAACTCAGCGTGGCGCCCCTCTTTTGGCGAGAAAAGCGCCCCTTATCCTGACTCTAATGCACAATTTTTTAAATGCTTCGATTTAAATATGGGGAAAACATATAAATCAAGGCGTTATTTAGTAGTAAATCAAATCATTTTCTTCAAAAAGCGTCCAAAAAATTTTCGCGTGCCTTCGGCGCGCTCACTTTCCATTTTATATTTGGCGCCCTCTTTGCAAGTTGCCCCCCCTTCAACTTCGGGCTGGATCCGCCCCTGTACAAACAAAGATATTGCTTGGCAGCTAAAGACCAATGGTAACACGAGGGAAGCGCTTGACAAGCTCAATAGTCGTATAAATTATTATCTTCGCAAAGCGATGCACGCGGGCAAACGAAGGCAAGAAACATAGCTGTGTTGACACAGAGTGCTCGGCAAGAAATTGTATCATTACTGCCAAAAGGGTAGAACAATGGTCGAGATTGCAATAAAACAACAACAAAACCAGTAAAGCTTGAGGACGTCAAAAAGAATAGAGAATGGTCGCACATTTTTACTCAAAGGAAACAATGTTTGAATGGATACACGGAAACACCCTATTGTTGCCCGCCATTGATTTATTTCAGCCGGCATCGTCAAAAAGAGACCCTCTCGCTTCTGCCAAGTGGCAAGGCACAATGCAATCACCAATGCTACATCCCACGTAACATAAAAAGCAACACAACAAACAACAATAAACATAAACTTTAACACAGGATGATTTGAAAGTAGAAAAAAATAAAAACACAAAGGTTAGAAGAAGTTTTCCAATCATTTGGGATTTGCTAACAATAGTTAACATGGTGTAGAGGACAGTGTTGCATGTTTTGGCAATTTGTACATTTTGAAATGAAATTACCTTTTAAAAGAGTTCTGGCGAATGTTTTTCCTTTTGTTTGTTTTGGGAATTGAGAATGCTTCTCACAGTTGAATATTTTCATCTGAAATCTGAAAAGAGGTACTCTTAGAGGTTGTAAATAAGACTTCCCTATGGGTTAATAAAAAACAACGAGATTTACCTTCTCCTATGAGGCCGGTTTTCCTTCAGGAGACAAAGTGATAAACATCACTCGAAAGTTTTTCGCAAGAAATATGATAGGTTCCAAAACTTAATTTGACAGGGGAAAGGGTGGCTCAGTGAAAAAAAAGAAATGTTCTCCCAGGGAGCATTTCGTATAATCCATCACATCGCGCCACATCCCTCGCCCAGCGGAAAACAGGCCTTGGCTTCTTGCTCCTTTCAAATGAACCAAAATCAGCCTTCCCGCCTGGCGTCCGCCAGCCCACACCGCGCGGCTGGATCCCCGGGAAAAAACGAGTGTTCCCCAGGAGCCCAACCCCGCATAGAGCGGACCAGCAAACACCAAGCCGAAGAAGAAAACTTGGGCTAAAGCATCTGACTGCGCGCTACAATATTCAATCAAATTTATTAACCCTATCAGACCTGGGGGGCGGATTCCGCCCCCCCTAGTACATTTTTGTTTACACCGTTTTCCACACATGCAGCAGGGCTCTGATACTTCGTAAGTTTGACTTTGTATCATAGAGCAATAAAATTGCAACAATTTGGACATTCTATGTTTAGCCTTGTTTCCATGGTTACCAATTTTTCATACTGCACTCTGTGAAAAACATACTTTGTATCTCTCTTAATTATGTTTAATTGGTCCAATTAAGTCTAAATTAAGAATTTACATGTATTTTGATCTATATCTTTCATTTCTTTATGAAAAATAAAGTTTCATGACCTTTTAGCAACCTTTCATTTATATGACGTCATATGACATCATAATGATCATCATGCTCTAGCAACAACAACAACATCGCTAATTGGATTATGATTTCAAATTTTCATTGTTTATATAATGAACTACCTTTGTGCCAAGTTTGGCTGCCATACCTCTTATGACAACAGAGATAAACAGGGGGAAGGGCGGAATCCGCCCCCCCCCCAGGCATTGAGTGTTTTAAAACACCCAGGTCAGATAGGGTTAAGGACATATCTAACAAAAATGTGTTTTACGCCAATATATAGCCCTAATTTAACCAAACCAACAAAACGACCTAGAAATTACATATGAGATTTTTGGGGGGTTTTGGGGCTGAATAAAACAGTGAGCAGTCAGCATGCTAATTATAATATTGAGCCTATTAACATAACACAAGTAAGAATTTAAGTTTAATGTTACGTCCATCACTCCTCCTCACTGACTCCTTCCTCTGCTCCAGAAGGGAGAATTTTGTCCATAAATTCTTCAACTGAGTTGAAAAACATAAAGCCACCATTTTTCGTTTTAGCTGATAAGTTGCAACTCACATCAGCAAAAACAAACTCGATACATGGGTACTGTTTAGCGATTTCTGCTGCCTTTGTTCAACTAAACGATTCTTTTTTTGTAAGATCTAATCTGATCTTAACATCGTCTGACTTCTTGCGTGCTCGGTAGACCTTGGTACGATCCCTGAAGGATGTGAATTTTACTATCATCTGTTGCTTTGGGGGGCTACCATCATCCGGTTTGGTCTTCGGCCCAACTCGGTGGGCCCTGTCTATGCTGTCGATGGTTACACCACAATCAAGCTTCTCAAGAATTTTATGAACTTTCTTTACACAATTTTCCTTGGAACCGGCCGACGGTAAGGGAATATCCTGTAGTCTGAAGCAAACCCACCTGCTGTACTGTTCTTGTTCTTCGATTCTTTTGTCCAAATTTTCCAAAATGGCGAGCTTCGCTTCAACGATGTCAAGGCGATCCTTCAGAGATTCAATTTCATGCTCCTTTTCTACAAATTTCTCGTTAGACTTCTCTGCTACTTTAGAGACAGCTTCCTCTAGAAACTCTTTGTTGGCAAAGCAGCGATATCATTCCGAACAGCATCCATGGCTTTGTTTATGATATCTGAAATTTCATCGCAAGCGAGACCACGTTGTGGGCCTACGCTTGATGTTGACTGATGTTTTCGAGTTGTGACATTTGCAGGGTTGCTCATTGCTGTAATATTGAAATCTCAAAAACTTCTACTTAACTTCCAATTAACTTCTACCAATGAAATAGCAATGTGCCAACATGCCAGCAGTGTCGTTCTAGGCCATAGTCAACAGCGCTGCAAAGACACGTCCGGTCGCCATTGAACTTGACGGCAAAACAAAAATAGCTTTTTTAACCCTATTTTAACCGGGGGGGGCGTTTTTCGCCCCCCCTATCGGATTTTTTTTAATAGCTCCCAAACGATGCAACCTACAATGCTGAAACTTCTTGACTTTTCCTAAAATTTAGTTGGCAATCAGAAAATAGAAATTTCAATACCTATTGTTTGACCACGTGACCACCACATGCCCATATTTGGAGAGTGGTCACAAAGAAATTCTTTAAAACGGCTCTAATTTCTTTCTTTGTTACTAAATCTCAACAATATATATACCATTCGATTCATCGTGATGAGTACTTTCATTTGATATATAATTTATTCATATTTGCTGACATCAGCAGTTTATTATTTCTATGACGTCATCAATCTTTATGACGTCATATTCCTAATGAATGAGTAATTTTTCATACAAAACTGATGGAATTACCTCAAATATCGATGAAGGTACTTGATTTCACCAATAATATGCGAAATTAATGGTTTTAAATCATAATTATTGAGCTAACAATTTTGTATTGAATCAAATTTTCATTATTTAATTAGTTAATTTATTAGAAACCATAAATATCCGTACGAAACCATATGAAACTACAAATTAATGATATCAAGCAAGTATTTGGATGGTTTTTTGCCAATTTTATCTGGCTATTTGCTAATAATGGGCCCTTTTCTGCAAATAGCTCGATTTTCTCAAAATTTGCATTGTTTTTGGTTGCCTAGCAACCAATCACGTGACTATTGATTGATTGATGCTATTTTTAGATTCTCCATTGTTCAATTATGACACAATGCAAGTTTCATTGTCATAGCTCTTATACTTGCGGAGAAAAACAGGGGGGGCGAAAAACGCCCCCCCCCCGGTAGAAAATCACTTTTTTTTTACCCGGTTAAAATAGGGTTAACAAGGGAATGACAAGTGCACACTTCCAGCAATCTGAAAAGCTCCCAATTGACAATGACTTGTTTACAATAGCAGTAATTGGTTTAAATGCAGATTAGAATGAAATTCTAATCGGAGTTAAAGCAACGAACATGCTGTTTATTGTTTATTACGCCTCTGGCGATTTGCAATACCATATATTTTGACTCTCTAGAGATGTCATGTGTTTTTTTATCTACGTGCTCATTGATAGTCGAACATGTGGCATGGTTTCTTCTTGCAGTATAAAACAGAGTTTGATTTGAGAATTTAGTAAATTTTGCACACTCGTGCGGAGTGGTTGCAAATTAAGTCTAAAAGTCTCGACAGCGAGTCGAGCAGTGCGTGTTAAAAATGGCCTTCGGGCTTGCTTGTGTGTATGTGTGTTATGTGTGTGTGGCCTTCGAGCCATATGTTTTCCTTTTCAGCTAAGTTGGCAGGCCATTTTGCAGGCCAGTTTGTGGCAGTAATGCGATTCTACTTTGGATTAGCACGAGGCATGGAGCCTCAGATTTGGTAAGAAACTTCGTTTTCATTTATATGATGTGCTCTTTCGCCTCTGGTTGGCAATGCAGGTATTTCAAAGTATCATCCTAGCTATCGCTTACCGGGGTTGCATTTTCTCATCTTAATCTCGCTTCGACCCTGTTTCGTATTCGGGTCTTGCGTTCTTTCTCTCCTCTTGGTATGGGTTGGGGGGAACACTGCGCTTCTTTTTACTTCCTTTCCTCGCTTCGTGTTCTATGGCGGGAAAAATGAAGGTTTTCCTTCCAACCCTACCTTCGGGAGGGTTATTTGTTTTTTGGGAGATGGGCTAGTTCCCTCTAAGCCCAACTTGCCCTAATGATGAGAAAATGCAACCTTGTGTTTGTCCGATGCTTATGAGGAAATATTCACGATAAGGTTGAAATATATCTGAAGGGCAGCCAGGCCCCAGCAGCGTTGGGTCTATTCATGGGAGTGTAGCTTTAAATGCAGATTAGAATGAAATTCTAATCGGAGTTAAAGCAACGAACATGCTGTTTATTGTTTATTACGCCTCTGGCGATTTGCAATACCATAGATTTTGACTCTCTAGAGATGTCATGTGTTTTTTTATCTACGTGCTCATTGATAGTCGAACATGTGCCATGGTTTCTTCTTGCAGTATAAAACAGAGTTTGATTTGAGAATTTAGTAAATTTTGCACACTCGTGCGGAGTGGTTGCAAATTAAGTCTCCCACCCACCCGCCTCTTTCACATTTTTCATGTTGGATCTTCTTTCTTTGCAGATGCATCTGGAAGTTTTGTCTAACATGGACGAGGGGACTAGTTTTGCGGGGAAAAATGAAGGTTTTCCTTCCAACCCTACCTTCGGGAGGGTTATTTGTTTTTTGGGAGATGGGCTAGTTCCCTCTAAGCCCAACTTGCCCTAATGATGAGAAAATGCAACCTTGTGTTTGTCCGATGCTTATGAGGAAATATTCACGATAAGGTTGAAATATATCTGAAGGGCAGCCAGGCCCCAGCAGCGTTGGGTCTATTCATGGGAGTGTAGCTTTAATTAAGATGTCAATGCACTTTTTCAGTAATTCAGTTGGCACTGGATCCAGACAACAGGCTTTATTTGGTGACTTCAATATTATGTCCATGATTTCTTGCTGTGAAAGCTCTTTGAACTGGTCAAATGCAGGTACATTTTGCAATAGTTCATATTTAGCCATATTTTCTATACCATCCTGGGCTACTGTGATTTCTATCTGCGATCTTATGCTCTAAATTTTGTCTGTGAAAAAATCCCCAAAGTTTTTGCACAAGGTCTCTTTGGTCTCACCCGGAAATTTTGTGCTGTTACCTCCAGTTGTGAGTTTAGAAACAAAATGATTGATTCTAGGTAGTCTGAAAACTATGTGAGAAATGTCCTCACAGTTACTGAATGCTGTGTGGAATATGGTGGTCTATAAATCATGATAACAGTTATGGTTCCTGAGTAATTTTCCTGAGTAAAAGTATCCTTTGGTTAACATGCTGAACCTAAATTGTTGTGTTGTTTACATTTTTGTTGATCTTTTAACAAGATCAGAACTATTTTCATATATAATTTTTTCCCGTCAGTTTGGATGCCTGTAGAACCAAAAACACAATGTGGAATTTGCTGCAAAAACATATCAGGTCGATGCAAATCAATTTTCTGTAACCATTGCAACTTTAGGGTCTACGTAAAGTGCAACAACATCTCTCCTTCTGAATATGTAGAGATTCAAAATTAGCCTGATGATGTGCCCTGGTTTTTCTTAAAATGTACAATGGTCATGTTTACGTTTGGTTCATTGGTCAATGAAGAATTATCAAACCTGTATGATTTTTGATTTTCCATCTTTTGTTGACTCAGTGCCATCCTTTGAAATAACTTCTGAAACAACTTGCCAAATTTAGGTGACTACGATATTGATGAACATTTACCTTCTAATGTCAACTCTACTTATCATACCCTCCAGGACTTATCTACACTTGATAATTCAAAAACTGATTTTTCCTTATTTCATTTGAATATTGGAAGTCATTCTCTTCATCATGATGAGCTTTTTTCAACTCTTGCAATTGCAATTCTGAAAGTAAACTTTGATGTTATTGGTGTATCTGGAACTTGGAATTCTTTTGAAAATCCTGTTATAACTAATGTTTGACATTCTTGGTTATAGTTATTTTCTATGCCAGTCCCATAGTCAAAATGGTGGTGTCGCACTTTATGTGAAGTCAGGACTAACTCCAATTCCTAGGCCAGATCTTGGCAAAGATAGTACTGATTTTGAGTCAGTTAGGGTTGAGGTTGAAAATGACAATGGCAAAAACTATCTTGTTTGTTGCATGTACTGTCATCCAAGCTCCCCTATTGATACTTTTAGTGAGTATCTGCAAGAAACTTTATCAAATTCAGCTGTTCTCAATAGATAGGTTTTTATCCTTGGAGACTTCAACATTGACATCATTAATTATAATTCTCACACTCTAACTACAAATTATGTTAATTTCTTTTTCTCCAAGCAATTTCTCCCATATATCATTCATCCATCACGGGAATCTAGGAATTCCTCTACCCTTATTGACAATATTTTTTCTAATATCGCTGATAATGAAACTGTTAGTGGTAATATTCTGACTCAAATAACTGATCATTTTCCCCAGTTTCTGATTGTTAAACAAGCAGGTATATCTTATAAGAATTTATCATATTATCAACATGATTTCTCAAATCTCAACGAAGAAACTCTTCTGGATGATTTTGCAAACCTTGACCTCACCTGCTTACATGATCGTTCTTTGAATGTAAATGCTAAATTCAATTGACTACTGTCCAGCCTTGATAATTTATTCAAAAATCATGCACCTTTAAAGAAACTTACAAAGAGAGATATCAAGTTTAGAAATAAGCCATGGATTAATCGTAACATTCAAAGCATGATGCGCATCAGAGATAGATTGTTTAGAAAGCTTAAGAAGAACAACGATCCATCTGTTATGAATCTTTATAAAAACTATAGAAATCGAGTCGCGATTTCCTTGAAAGAAAGTAAAGCAACTTATTTCTGCAGCTATTTGCAAAAAAAAGTAATAACATGAAACAGTAATAACATGAAACTTTTTTAATAAGTTTTTGTGAATGTTTCTCATGGTATCACAAAGAATATTCCAAGACCTGACAAGTCACCTTTGGATTTCATGGGCAATAGAATTGGGAATTCGTTTTTTGTTACGACTTGAGTTCCTTTTAAAATTTCTGATATAATCTCGCTTCTACAATCTGGAAAATCTCTAGGACCTAATGGTATTCCTATGAAAATTTTGAAACTTCTTCCTCCGTTGATATCATCTCCACTGTCTCAATTCATAAATGAATCATTTCAATCTGGGATGTTTACAAATAAGATGAAGTTAGCTAAGGTAATCCCACTTTTCAAGAAAGGTGGTCCTTTTACAGCTTCTAACTACAGACCTATCTCTCTTCTCTCAGTCTTCAGCAAAATCACTGAAAAAGCCATGTATGAACGTCTCCATAATTTTTTACAAAAGCAGGAAATCTTGTATGCTTTGCAATTTGGTTTTCGTGCTAACCATTACATCAACCATTCCCTGGTTAGTTTAACAGAAGCTATCAAGAACTCTTTGGACAACAGAAAATTTGGTTGTGGAATTTTCATTGATTTACAAAAGGCATTTGACACTGTGAGTCACAGCATTCTTTTGATGAAACTTTATGGAATTAGAGGAACTGTCTTAAGTTGGTTTAAATCCTACCTCTCAGATAGAAAGCAATTTGTCTCTGTGAATGGATCTAATTATAGCTCCCTCAATGTTACCTGTGGTGTCCCACAAGGTTCTGTCCTTGGTCCCCTCCTTTTCCTAATTTACATCAATGATTTACATCATTCATCATCCAAATTATCATTCTATTTATTTGCTGACGATACTAACATTTAATTGTGAAGCTTAAAATCTTGATCTGCTTCAAAAGACTGTCAATGAAGAACTGAAAAAAGTGAAAAGGTGGCGTGATGCTAACAAATTTTCATTGAATATAGGCAAGACTAATTTTATTATCTTTAAGTCTCCCCAGCAATCTTCCAGTTAAACAGACTAGCTATGTAAAAGTTCTTGGCATTCTGTTGGATGACAGTCTTTCATGGAAGTATTACTTGACTGAAACTGAACTTACCAAAAAGCTAGCTAGAGCTTGTGGTATGTTTTTGAAAGTGAGACATTTTTTACCAATTTATATTTTGATCTGTCTTTACAATTTTTTATTTTCACCTTTTCTACAATATGGAATATTAGTTTGGGGTCTTACTTATGAAACTCATATTAACCCTGTGTTTTTGTTACAGAAGAGGGTTTTGAGGGCAGTTTCGTTAGAGCACTTTACTTCTCCTTCTACTCCTGTATTCAGTAACTTAAAAATTTTAAAGCTACATGATCTTTTTCATCTCAAATTGCTCACCTTTGTGTATGAATGTGTGAATAAAATCTCTCCTGCTTATTTTCACTCTTTCTTTGATTTAGTCGAAACTGTTCAACAATATGGTACTCGGCAAGTTACCAATAATGATGTTTTCTTAACTCGGAAAAATACTAATCAATATGGAATTAGGTCAGTACATTACTGTGGTGCAAAGATGTGGAATGCCATTCCAATAGAAATAAAGAAATCCTATCTGTCATTAGTTTTCGTAAAAACTTTAAATTGTACCTATTTGAAATTAAAGGGGCCCATTAGCCATGTACGAAGAACGCTGGTACAGAACAAAGTTTAAAATAGCTTAGGGTAAATGCTTCCAAATAACCATTGCAGACAGGAAAGAGCACATGGTGACCTTCAGATGGGAGCAATGAGCTTCTTTGAAGCTGCGGCAATTCCGATACTTTTCTTGTTTCATATTTCTATTTTCTACTGGAGGGGGCAGTCCTTCAGCACTCAAGAAGTAGTTTTTAAGGGGTCCTCGCATCCCTTGTTCGACCTAAAAGGAAAACATGTTCCCGTGGATTGATGCTTGCACAGCGGCACAGAGTCAACTCGAGTCAACTGTAACATTTGCCCCAAGAAAGTAAAATTTCTAAACAGACGTTCATTTACCCCACCCCATCAAGTTATTGATTGAGGCCTGACGTCAACAGTCCCGTGTCAGGTTTCAAAAGCAGTTACAGCATCTGCGATCTACAATAGACCTTTTTGCTATTCTTGAAAAATCTGTATCTACAATATTTTTATAGATTTTCTAGAATTTTGGAATGTGTACGATAGTGAAGCTCTAACCCAACTCAGCCTGCAAGTATCTTCGAGGTCGAACACGGCGACCTCTGCGGTGGCACATAAAAGCAACGTAGCCTTTGTGGGATTTGGCTTCAAAGCAGAAGTCCAGGTACCAATGAAGATATTTACTTCCAGTATCCAAAATTGTTGAATTGAAAATCTGCCAACACTTTTGTAAAGAGAGCAACATGCAATATGGTTGATGGGCTCATTTGTGGTCTAATTGGACATGAATCGACTGCGTCACAACGTTTCTTCTAGAACTTTCGTTGATCACATGACATCAAAAATAATTAGTGCAAATGGTTTGTTTTCCTGGTGCTCTGCCAAAAAAGTCTCAGAAAATGCAGTGATCTGATGGTGCGGAGGCGCAGCAACAATACAGCAGTTGGCAACTGATTGCATTCTTGGCATTCTTAGCTGGTTCGCGGAATGCGTTCTTGGTTCGTGAGTTAGTGAGTTAGTTAGTTACTGAAGGCGTTACACAACTCCACTCCTATATGTACTCGTTTTACTTCGTACATAAAAATTACATCAACTGGTTGTAGCTGTAAACAGACATGAAATAATGAATCAAACTGATCTTTACTCATTCTTGCTAAAAGGGGGTGCTCTCTCCTCGATTAGGTTACCTACTGAGAGAGCTCCTCCTTAAGGAATTCCCCTGCATACAATTCCTGTTCTGTTTCGTTTTTCTTGCATCTTCGTTATATTTGGCAGTTGTATGTAGTGGAATATTAAAATTAAAGGAACTGAACTGAACTGAAACTACTCTTAGTGATATCAGAAATCTCAAAACTTTCCAAGTCAAGTAACACAAGTTTCTTACCGTTTTTAACCAAAGTACCACAGTTTATGGGAGGTTTTTTTCTTTATACATTCTGCTAAACATTTACGATACATTGTAAAGGTGACCTGAAGTGAAAATTGTTATTGATGCAAATCAACGACACTGGCGAATGATAAAGAACCCTGTTTAGATTTCTTTGATATCTCATTTATTTTTCAAGTTATCCATTGATTTTAAGTACCAACTGGTGACGTCATTTTGTTTGCAAATTACAACGACTATATATGGAAATATAGCTGTATCTGATCTTTGAAAGGTTACGGTTGTAGGAGCCATTTAAGGTAAGCTGAATAAATGTAATATAAATTGTCTCATGAACTGATGAGATGTTTAGAAAGGCATTTTAATTGTACAGGGTGAGTCAGAAAAAACGTGGGGTGTTTGGCGGACTGTGACGTCGCGTTTAGCAACCCGACCGTTGTGAACTAAATTATTCCGTGCAGCCATAAATCTGACTTAGATCATAAACTTTTCCCCATCGAAATCGGTCATGTGATTCATTATTTAAAAAAGATTTTCTTCCTAAAACTTTTTATGGGAATTTTGCAAACTGAGGAAACTTTTCACCAAGCCCCTTCAGCATTTTAGCCTTGCCAAAGCTGCAGGTACACGTGGCATTATCTGGGGAGCATGAAACAGTTCGGAAATAGTGTTTTCTCCCCTGGGATGCCTTGTCACGTCATAACTTGTCCTGCAAAGAGAATATGTTTGAGAGACAGTAAAAATGCATGCTTCTTTGTGTTGTAAAGAGATTTATTTCAACAAGATCAACGCGATGTTTCATGACAAAACTACTTCATTCTCCCCTGATAATACCACGTGTACCTGCAGCTTTGGCAAGGGTAAAATGCTGAAGGGGCTCTATCAAAGATTTCATAAGTTTGCAAAACTCCCATACAACGTCTTACGTAGAAAATATTTTCTGATTAATACATCAAGTGACCGATTTCGATGGGGGAAAGGCTTATGATATAAATGAGACCTCTGGCTGCAAGAAAATATTTAGTTCGCTACGATCGGATTGCTGTACGTGACGTCACAATCCGCCAAACACCCCACGTTTTTTCTGACTCACCCTGTAGAAAAGTTGTTTGAGTCGATTTTCCTCTGGAAACATAGTCAACCTTGTAACTTTTTGCAAACAAAATGACGTCATCAGTCAATGATGCAAAATAGTGGATAACTTGAAAATGAAACAAGATACAAGAATTTTAAATGGCATTCTTTATCATTCAACAGTCATATTCATTGGCATCAATACAAATTTTCGTTTCAGATCACCTTTAACTGAATTACTCTACCACAAGCTACTCTACTCTACTACTAGGAAAAGACCAGGTTTCTTCCAAAAAGATTTATTTTTAATGATGAATTGTGTCGAAAGGGACTATGGGGCCTTTACTTGCTTCCACTTTAAACTCATTCAAAGGCAAGCTGTTTTCTACAGCAAAATTGCATATGTTCCGCAAAGGCTTTTAATCAAGTCAGTCAAGAAAACTTCCCCTCCGTTGGGCCAAATGTGGTATTTTGTTCAGCTCGAGAAGATTGAATTAAAAACATAAGATATTTACCTTCAAGCCATGTGATCCACATCCGTTGCTCGAAGGAGTATGCTTTGGATTTGCTGCTGGTGTTGCCTCTGCAAAGATCAAGATATTTTGTCACAAGAGGCACATGTATCAATAACGTGGTATAGTATTTGGCCTCTATGTACGATGGAAGATTATGAACTTCTCTTAGATTTAGCGCCAGTTCTTTCTGGATCCTGAAACCTTGCGTATTCTTAAATTACCAAAACAATTAATTACTAAAATAGAAAAAATTCTGAAAACAATAAAGTCAGCAGAACTTGCCGGGCAATGTCCCAATGAGAGCTGTATCAAAGCATGGAAAGAAATTTTGAAGCTATAATCTTAGCCAAAATATTTGGGACAAGTCACAAAATTGCACTACTTCGGTCTTTGATTACGTGCCCCCCCCCCACTCCCCCGTTTCAATGTTGCTTGAATCAAGCGCCATTCGACCTTCACAAAATTGAATTAGGTGGAAGGGTGGAAGGAAGGGTGGAAGGGTGGAAGGGTGGTTGGGTGGTGGTGGTGGTCTTTGCCACTTCAATTACTGTCCCCTTATCTGGGTATTTTGCAGTAATTCAAGCCAAAAGAAAATCGAGAAAGTCAACGAGAAGGCCATACGATTAGCACTCTCAGATTATGGTTCATCATATAGTAATCTCCTAATCAAGGCCGAATCTACTACAATTCATATTCATTCTATTAGGCTATTGGCACTTGAAATTTACAAAACTTTGCACAACTTAAGTGCAGCATTTATGAAAGATTATTTTCTCCCAAAATCAACCAGCTATAATCTTCGAAGAAATGACATTCTAGTTGTTCCTAAAGTCAAAAGTACAAATTATGGCATAAAATCGATTAGCTTTTTGGGTCCAAAGGTTTGGAATTCTCTTCCAAATGAAATAAAGTCATCCAAAAATGCATATCAATTCAAAATTCTCATAAAAGATTGATTTTTCAACAAACAATGCGCCTGCAACACTTGCAGTCAATAAGTTCCATAATGCAATCTCTAAAATTGCTTCATGTTAGTGTATATTAGTGCTCACACTATCGTAAAACTAACATTAAATAAGGTATTATTATTAAGGGGGAATCAGATGATTCTAAAGGTATGTTTTCGCTTCGATATTTTAGGGATGAAACATTGAAATTTGCCAATGTCCTAGCTTCTTTTTGCTAGGATTGTAGTACTTGGTTTGCACCATGGAGCAACGCAGATACCTTTATTTTGAGTGAAATGCTCATTCAAGACCCCCAATGCTTATTGAATCTACTTTCTCGTTGTTAAGGTAGTCTAGCAATTACCTTGAATATATACAAATGGGTCTAATAATGGCAAGTAGCTTATGGTTGAACTCCGAAATCGAATTTGCACTTGTTACCTCATTACCACTGAGTTCCACTCAGAAAGTGCGGTTGAGAAATGCGAGTTAGAAAACGAGCTGTCCGTCCGGAACTTTGTTCATAAGTGCGCGAAGACCTAAGACTGTACTTTACTGCTCGCTCAGAAGGAATTAATTCAAATAAATATGCTAGAGATGCAGATTTTCTCAAATCGAAGAAGTGGCATAAGCGCCTGTACCACCTTCTTTGATAAAGACTTCCCCAGCCGAGTTCCACTCATAAAGCTTATAATAATAATAAATGATATGATAAACAGTTTACTTAAAGTTAGCTAAGACAATAGCGTTAACCCTTATCCACATGGGGGGTGGATTCAACCCCCCCTCGAGGTTTTATTTGCCGCGTTTTTAAACGACGTTTGCTATGTCCCCCAGCCTCCCTGACTTTTACTAATTATCTATTAACCACATTTTGGTGGAAAAATTTTGAACAATAGGACTCACAGGTCACGTGACATGCCCATATTTGGAAGGAGGTTGTTTTCAATGATTTCAATGGAATTATTTGATTGAATTATGAAGTCTTCTACAGCAAATGAATCAGCAAACAAAGGGCTTCAATTTGAAACCGGAATTTCTGGAATTTGATGATGTCAGCATTTTTTGATAATGACGTCATTTTGACCACCATTTTGGACTAATTAGCAATTTTTTCAAGTTTTTTCGAGCTTTTTCAATGAAAAACACTCTAAGGATACATTTGTTATAGATAATCACCAATTTTCAGGTTCCTTTGGTCTCTTTTTACATAGAATAAATTTATCGCACAAATGGCGTCATAAGAGCATCAAACAAATGGAGTGAAAAATCATTTATGATCAACAACAAGAAATGGATGAGCAAATGAGAAAAGCGCTAGGCAAAGAGATAGCACAAATGGCGTCATAAGAGCATCAAACCAATGGAGTGAAAAATCATTTATGATCAACAACAAGAAATGGATGAGCAAATGAGAAAAGCGCTAGGCAAAGAAGATAGCACAAATGGCGTCATAAGAGCATCAAACAAATGGAGTGAAAAATCATTTATGATCAACAACAAGAAATGGATGAGCAAATGAGAAAAGCGCTAGGCAAAGACATAGCCATACACATGAGCAAGATCAATGCCGGAATAAAGAAAATGTTCGATGAAAGTTTAGAAAAGGTAACCGACCGACTAACTGGTATTGAATCCAAACTAGACAGGATTGGAAAAGATCACATACAAATAACGAATGACTACAAGAACGTGAAAAAGACAGCGGACAATATCCTAAAAGCAAACGTGAAATTGACCAACGACAACGAGGCCCTGAATGAAAAACTCAAGCTAGCAGAACAACGAGCCCTGAAAAGCGCGCAGAGGGTTGACGACTTGGAGCAATATGGTCGCAAATGTATGGTTGAACTGTCTGGATTACTGCGAGCTACAGGCGAAGACGTAGAAAACCTTTTCATCTCCATGACGGAAAAAATTGGTGTGACCGTGACTCCCAATGACCTTGAAACATGCCACAGGATCTCAACAAAATCTGATGCCCCGATTATTGCAGAATTCAGCAGAAGAAGGCTGATAGATAAAGTTCTCGCAGCAAAGAAAAAGTTGCAAGAAGTTAAGATACAGGATTTTGGTTTCCATGCACCCGCAAACAATGAAGGAGGTAAGGTATTTTTGAACGCAAGTCTTACTTATCAACGCAAGATGTTCCTCCGTGAAGTAAAGCTGATGAAGAAGGACTTTAAATTCAAGTATGTTTGGACAAACAAGGGGAGAGCTTTCATTCGTAAAGATGATGGCGCTCCCGCCAAACACATTGTAAAGATCGAAGACCCCAAGAAACTCAATGAGTAGTTTATCTCCTGAGAATTTGGACTGTCAAATATGCCTAAATACAACTGTAGACACCAACTCGATTTGTTGCGACAATTGTAATTCTTGGTTCCACATAAACTGTTCAAGTATAAAACAACGAGATTTTGAGTTTTTCACGGCAAACCCAAATGAAGTCTGGTATTGTTATATTTGCCTAAAATATATTTTACCTTTCCAGACACTATCGGACAACGCTTTCAAAACTACGCTAACATTCGTAACAAGAAAATCTATCATAATTCAAAAGCAAATAGTCTCAACAGAAAGCAATTATGGTAAAATTTGCTCTGTATGCAATAGGTTAATACATGGCGCATCCTTACAGAAAGCAATACCCTGCAGCACTTGCATGTGTTTCATTCACCGTAGGTGTTCCCGTCTTAAACCATGGGAAGCGGCAAACCTTGCACACATTATCCAGCAATGGTGTTGTGCTAAGTGCCAGCAATCTACGTTTCCGTTCACGGATATCAATGACGAGGATATACTTGCATTAACATTCAATTCAAATTTCTCATGTCCCTGTCAAGTGCGTCATACTGAATCAAATGACTACAGTCTCTTAGGCAAATTAGAGCTATGAAAATTAAATCTGAAAGAGCACGACTATCTTTTTGACAACGACATTGACTACAAATTTCGATTTTTATTCCACGCATGCTTTTCACAAATTAGAAACGAATATAAATTCGCAATATTCTGACGTATTTAGCCTGTTTCACTCAAATATACAGTCTCTACTACATAATAAAGAAAATCTCAAGCTCTTGCTGAGTGACCTTGATTTCCATTTTGACGTGATTGCCTTATCAGAAACATGGCACTCAGACAAAAATAAAGATTACTTCAAAAAGATCAGCCTTGAAAGCTATCATGATTATGTAGGAATAAAGGGCAACAGCAAGTGTGGAGGGAGTGGCCTTTTTGGGGTTTTACCAATCAATGGCCCTGGCCCTATGGCCCTATGGCCCTATGGCCCAATGGCACTATGGCCCTATGGACCTATGGCCCTATGGCCCTATGGCACTTTGTTCTTGTATCTTTTATTACGAATACCTTGAGTATGAGTTCGACAGTGTATTCGACTTCGTATAATTCGACTTCGTATAAATATTGCTTCAAATGATCCCCAAATTGATGCACAAAGTTCTCGTTCAGTGAGCGAGAATTCCCCGAAGTGATGTGGGGGATTCCCCTTTGAAATCATCGAATTTGAAAGGACAGCACAGCACAGCACTATAGAAAAAATTCAAATTGAAACCGAAGGCAGAAATCAATGGTTCAAATTTTTACTTCTGTAAATCATAACAATCAATTCACAACTACGAACAGCGTTATAAGACTCACGAAATTAGACTGGCAATGTAAAATAAAAATAAAAATTAGACGCGTTATTAGACTCTGGTATGGGAACAGCAACAGCAATGGCAACAAAAACAAAAGTATAATTTTTGCGTCAACCAGCCTATCAATAGCAATAACTACGAACATGCAATCAGTCTACAGCGTTATGAGTTATGAGGCATCCGGCGTTGGAGAACGCTTAAATTCAAACCCTTACCCAAAATTTGGCCAAGAACAACCCCCCCCCCCTCCTGATTCAAAACCGACATCACAGACGACTTGCGACTTGAAACACCTCGTTTTTACAGCTATATTACCTCTCCACTGGTCCATTGGACCAGGTTTGTGTTAGGGATGGACTGACCAAGGTACTATGGGAATGCTAAAATGTAAAGATTTGCCAAACCCCTTCCTCTTCTTTATCTTGCAACAGAAGCGAGATAAGAAGCACGGTTTTGACAACTGCTGGGCCTTTTGTCGTGTTTCCTACGGCAACAAAGCAATGAAAGTTACAGCTGGTGATTGTGCATCAATTTGGGGATCATTTGAAGCAATATTTACACGAATTCTAGTCGAATAGAATGTCGAACTCATACTCAAGGTATTCGTGATAAAAGATACAAGACCACAGTGCCATAGGGCCATAGGGCCATAGGGCCATAGGGCCATAGGGCCATAGAGCCATAGGGCCATAGGGCCATAGTGCCATTGGGTCATAGGACCATAGGGCCATAGGGCCATAGGGCCATAGGGCCATAGGGCCATAGGGCCATAGGGCCATAGGGCCATAGGGCCATAGGGCCATAGGGCCATAGGGCCATAGGGCCAGGGCCATTGATTGGTAAAACCCGCTTTTTGTGTCTATTAGCTTACGTTTTAGTGAGCGAAAGGACCTTTCAAAAGCCTACAAAGACCCTCCACAAGTCTTTGTCTGCGAATTTGATGCTTTTTGGATCGAAATACAAAACTGCAACAGTACCAACGTACTCATAGCCGCAATTTATAATCATCCCAAAAAGGACTCGACAAAGTTCATCCAATACCTTGAGACTGTCTTCAAGAAAATTTCTAAGGAGAATAAATTGTACGTGATAACAGGAGACTTCAATCTTGACCTTCTAAGATATGACAAGATCCCCTATGCTGAAAATTTCATAGACACCATGTTTTCAAATTTCTTGCAGCCGTTAATCTTACAGCCCACAAGGTATACCAGTAATAACAAACCATCATTCATCGACAATATCTTTATCAATTCAATTGACATTGTTGCCACAAGTGGAAACCTCATTCCTAAAATTACTGATCATATGCCAAACTTCTTACTCCTTGAAGAGAAATTAAAAAAAGAAACAAAGACACAAATATTCAAACGTGACTTTAGAAACTTCGATGAATCAAAGTACCTAAACGATATGAAAAATCTTGACTTTCCTTCGATTACCAACGAAGGACAGAACCTTGATAGTTGTTTTACAGCTTTTCAAAATAGCATTACCAATATTATGGAGAAGCATGCACCTGTCAAAGCTTTATCAAGAAAGTAAAGAAAACAGCAGAGAAAGCCTTGGATAGCAAACGGAATTTTGAAATCAATCTCGATCAAAAACAAATTGTACAAAAAATTCTTAAAATCTAAAGATATCTTTTGGTACCAACGATATAAATATTACAGAGACACGATAAATCATCTAATAAGAAGAAGTAAACGAAATCTTTATAGGTCCTATTTTGAAACCTTCAAAAACAATTCAAAAAAGATATGGAAAGGTATCAATGAGCTAATTAATAAATCAAACAGTAAATCTTCTAAAAACACCCATCTAAAAGTTAATGGAAGTACTGTAACTGATCAAAAGAAAGTTGCAGATCGTTTCAATCAATATTTCACTGGGATCGCCCAATCTCTAGTTAACAAACTAGCCAAGACTAAATCAAAGTTCACTGATTATCTAAAAGAGCCTAATGCAAATAGCATCTTTATTAACCCTGTGAACGCATCCGAAGTCTTTGATCAACTAGCTGGTCTCGATGAATCAAAGACAGCAGACTCGTACAATATTCCTGTAAGATTAATTAAACTGAATAAGAATTTCATTACTGAACCGCTTACGTATTTAATTAACATTTCATTTAGTTCTGGTTATTATCCAAAGTTACTCAAATATGGTAAAGTAATTCCAGTCTTCAATGCAAACTCTCAAGACCAAGTCAATAATTATCGTCCTATATCTCTTCTACCCATTTTAAACAAAATTTGTGAAAAGCTGATGTATGCACGCCTGATAAGTTTTATTCAAAAGAACAACATTCTGTATCCACATCAATTTGGATTCCAAAACAATAAATCTACTTCCCTCGCCATTCTAGATATTTGAATAAACTCCTTGAATCAATAGAAAACAAATATTTCTCCTGTTGCATATTCCTTGACTTTGCAAAAGCTTTTGATACGGTCGACCATGAAATCTTGATTAGCAAACTTCAGTATTATGGTATCAGAAGGATTGCTTTAGACTGGTTTCGTTCTTAAAACGCAACAAAAGAACGCAACAGGAGAAAGAAAGACAGAAAGAAAGAAAGGAAAGAACGCAACGTGTTTATGTAGGTGGACAACTTTCTGATTCTCCCAGTATAAAATATGGAGTACCACAAGGAAGTGTGTTATTTCTGCTTTATATTATTGACATCCCCCAAGCATCAAAGGTCCTTGGTTTCCATTTGTTTGCTGATGATACCAGCATTTCTTCTCCCATCCAAATCTCAATGTTATAGAAGATACAGTAAATGCCGAGCTTGGAAAAATTTAAGAATGGCTCATTGCAAACAAACTCACTCTAAATACCAATAAGTCAAATTTTTTGTTAGTTCATCCTAAACAACAAAAACCGTCGCGCAAACTGAGCCTTTCCATAAACAACGAACCCTTATTAGAAACAGATCATGCAAAATACTTAGGAGTCCTAATCGACAATAACCTCTCATGGAAATGCCACATCCAACAAATTAATATGAAAGTTGCCAAGAGTCTTGGCATTATGGCAAAAATGAGACATTTTGTACCAGAAAATACTTTGATAAATATCTACAACAGGGCCGTAGGAAGCTGCTTCTGATTGGGGGGGGGGGGCAATTGCTCTTAAAACAATAGAGAACAATACATCTAATTAATACTTGTGACGTAGCACCATTGTTTTCAAAATTATTGGGGGGGCTTGAGCCCCCCTGCCCCACCCCCTTCCTACGGGCCCTGATCTACAATGCCTTCATTTCACCCCATATCAACTATGGTATAACTAACTTGGGAGGAGCCTACTCTAAGCATCAGGACCCTGTGCGAAGAAAACTAAAACGAGCAGTGAGACTCATGGCATTCAAAAAACAAAATACACCTAGTGCACCTCTTTTCAAATCATATGGCCTACTAAAACTAGACGACTGTTACAAGCTAGAGTGTGCGAAGTTCATGTACGATGTATCAGCAGGAAATATAGAAGAACATTTCTAAAAGCTCTTCCAATTTGTTAACTCTCGGCACAATATTCAAACAAGACAAGCAACTGCAGGCCACTAATCTCAGCCCCTAGTCAGAACAAACTAAAAACAAAATTTCATTACAAATTACGGAGTGAATGTATGGAATGAAACTCCGAGAGAAATACGAGTCTCTAAGGGTAAGAAAGTTTTTACAAAAAGCTACAAAACATGGCTACTAGATGGCTACAATTAAAAATTGATTTCTCCCATCAATCTTCCATACGAAACATCCGAATTCGACTAAACTCCAATCAACCGCGATTATAGAAACTAAACGGTTCTATTCTATTTCTGTGCTCTTTTTTTTTCCTTTTCTTTTTTCTTAGATTTTTTCGTTAGTGTTAGTGTAAAAAAAAATGTATTTGTATTAATTTCAATATCGCTGAATATTAGCTTGATAGAGGCAAAGGGCACCTAGCCCGAAAGCTCATTAGAGTTCTTTCTAGGTGCCCTAAGCTACACATCTATTATTAAATCGGTAGAAAGTAGTATTAAAAGTTTGTATTCAAAATTGCGTATGTTTTTTAGCTACCGTAGATATGTTGCTTGTTAATAAATAGCTTGAATTCTTCTCCTTGATGATTGATTGATGATGATGAGCTTAAATTGAAGGACATTGGAAACGACTATCTACAGGACTGTCTGCATGCAAACAAACTTTCTCTGAACGTTGTAAAAATGAAGTCACTTCTTATACATGGTGTCCCAAAAAACATGTGCGCCGTTTGAATGGCTACTGTGGAGGAGCCATAAATCTAACTTTCCTGTTTTTCAGATTTGTGAAAAGCAGAGATTTCAACTTAGAGATTGTTTTCGAGTTTGTGTAAATCTGATAGGTGGTTGCTGATTTATTGAGAAAGAAAGTCACAATCACTGGTTGCCTCAAAACCAGAGGATTTTATCTCCGTTCCCCGTAACCTTATAACTTGAATTTTAACATTAAATTAACTTAAACTTTACAGTTATGCCAGGAAGCGCATTTAGGTGTAAGTAATGACCATATTCTTCAAGAATATCGACCAAGCAGCATGCTGAAAGCAATATTGTTGACTTAAAACGACTTTATCATCTTTGAGAAGCAAAATATCTGATGGACGCATGCAATGGCCTGAAGCACTTGTGTTGCATATTTCCATTCCTAGAAACCATAGATATGTGCAATAATCTTGGTTGTCACAAAATTCAATGTATGACTACCTTTCTCACTTACGAACATCAGAAAACAGGGCTAGGTATGTTTTATTCAATCAATTTCGTTGATTTTAACGCAATGGAGAATAATGAATCATCTGGTTTTGTTGCAGCCAATAATTTAGGCTTTCTTGCTCTATAAGTCAGCAACTAGTGATCAGATTTACTCAAACTTGGTATCAACCTTTAATTTTAAGTCTCTTCTTTCAAGAATCTTAAAAACAGAAAAATTGGATTTATGGCTGCTCCGCAGAAGCCACTCAAACAGCGCACGTGTTTTTGGGACACCTGTAGGTTCTGGTCCAAACATCCGTAGGATTGAAAGCCAGCCTGGTGCTCAAACATCTTTTTCAATACATCTTTTACAGCTAATCTTTCAATCTTACAATGGTTCTTTTCCTTGCCTGGTCAAAAGATACATCGACGACATCGTTGGAGCAACATCTCTTCCTTTGGCCGATCTCCAGAAATTCATCAACTACACCAACAATTTTCACCCAGCCTTACAATTCACACACTCTATCACCGAAGAAAGCCTGCCATTTCTGGACATCCTCCTCAGCATCTCTGATGACCAAATCTCCACGTCTATCTTCTACAAAGCTACAGATTCCCATTGCCTCCTCAACTGCGAATCATCACATCCGAAGAAATGCAAAGACTCCATCCCTTACTCGCAACTCCGCCGTCTCCGCCGTATTTGTTCAAATGATGATGATTTTAGTTCCAAAGCAGAGGAAATGTCTTCTTTCTTCAAACAAAACAAGTACCCTGACCACATCACCCAAGCAGCTTTCAATAAAGTAAAGGATCTTTCTCAAGACGAAGCCCTCCAACCTTCTAACAACGAAAACAGCAAACCGCATTCCTTTCACCCTGACCTACCACCCTTTTAACAACAACATAAAGAACATAATTTATAACAACTTCAACATTCTAACCAACGACACAGAAACAAGGAACGTCTTCATTGCACCTCCACTTATGGCTTTTCGCAGAGACAAGAAATTAAAGGATTCCCTAGTCAAAACCAACCTAGCAACCTCACAACTGCCTGATACTTTCCCTTGCCAACATCGCCTCTGTCAGACCTGCACCCACATCAACCAATCGACCACTATCACCAACCAAAACCGATCCTTCAATATCAGATCTAACTTTACCTGTTCATAATCCTGCGTCATCTATTGTATCATCTGCACCAAATGTCAATATTTCTACATCGGCGAAACCTCCCGACAAATCAACAACCGTTTTGGGGAACACAAACGTAATGTAAGAAACAAGATCCACCTCGATGAAAACCATGAAAACGATCCAGACAGCAACATATCCAAACATTACAACTCAGCCAACCATTCAACTGCCGACATGTCCATTCTTGGCTCATTATATGCACCTCAAGACACCACCAAACGCAAGACCTTGGAGAAACGCTTAATTTTTAACTTATAAACTCTTTATCCTAATGGACTAAATAAGCAATTTACTTATCTGCAATAGGTCCTTCCTTACTCTTTTCTCACATTCCTCCTGTTCCCCATTCCCTATGTACGCTACGTCACGTCGCATCTCGCATTCCTTCCTATTTGTCGAATCTTCTCTTCTCTTTGCTCGGCTCGATTGATTTCGAGTCACTTGATAACGAGTACATGCTCGAAACGTCGTGTTTTAAACATCTTAGCTATTTTTGGTACTTAAATCATTTATATATTATATTACTGTTCAATTACATAGCACCACACGCAACGAACATATTTTTATATCTTTTTCAATAGGTGATGAGGAAATTGAAATGATTCGCAATAAGATATATTTTGTGGTTCAGATAGACAGTCAACTAAAATGGGACAAGCATACTGATATTATCAAGACCAAGGCTAATCCAGCCCTTTGACTTATTAAGTATGCTAAGAATATCTTCCATCTGACGTACTCAACGAAATGTGTGGAGGAATTTTTGAGCCCCATTTGCGTTAATGTTGCTCCGTTTGTGGCTGCTGTGTAGTGAATCAAAAATTAATGTCTTGCAAAAAATCCAAAATAGAGCTGCAAGAATTGTAAAAAACAGCAGCAACGCTAACTTACAAATTTTTGAGTTCGCTTGCCCAGTCTACTTGAGAAAACTATTCATGAAAATGTTAGGATGATAAAGAATGGTTTCTGCGCTCATTTAAAACTGAACCTAGGATACCGTTTCTAAAAACGATCAATGGCCAAAAGGCATTTTTATCGCGGTGTGAAACTCTGAAACAGCCTAGAAAGAGAGACAAAATTGGCACCCTCCCTGGGAATCTTCAAAGAACAACTATAGACGGGGGTGTAACTTTAATTCCATTTACCTTCTTCTTCCTAGATTTTGTATTGTATTATATCGTAAATTAGGCATTCTAATTTCTTTTGTTGTTAGTTTGGTGCTTTCTTTTAATTCTAGTTTAAACAGGTTGGTTTGAAAACATATAATGTGAAACTAATTAACCTGTATAAATATTTTAAAATGAAACAAAATGAATTATTTCAAGAAATTTACGAAAAGCCTGCATGTTTTTTTGCATCTGAAAACTTAGCGATCCCCAGCGATCGTGAACGATCGTGGGCAATCATGAGCGATCCTGAGCACTAGCGATCGACAACGATCCTTAGCGATCATGAACGATCAAATGGAAACCAGGCTTTAACAATTCCTTTGACGCTTCATGATTGTGTGATCACACAGTGAACTCTTTACGGAGGTTTGTCATCTAATAGAAGCTGATTTCATGGAGCCACAATAGGCTGTTCACAAACATTTTGTACCCCCCCACAGCGCTGGATTCAATCAAATCCCATTTTTTGGGACCCTACTTTGGGTTATCTTGGTATTGTGCTGAGAGCCATGCAGACCACCCTATCGATGAAGGCATCTTTCATCTGTCGGAGCCAAAAAGTTCCTTCATACAACTGTAAGAGAAGCTCGAGAGTACTCAGTTTTCTTGTACAGCTATGTGGTCCACAAGCAGTGGCGTGGCCACAGGGGGGTATGGGGGGCCAATTGCCCCCCACTTTTGTCGAAAGATGGCCCACGAGATTCCTCTAAAACTGAGGAGAAAATAGCTGGGTATAGGTTGGGTAAGAATTTTCCGATAAATGTCAAATCTTCCATTTTAGCAGTGGCAAGCATGATATTGGGAGATCCATTCTAAGCCAAAGTAAAGGATCTTTCTTCAAAAATTTCCTCGTGTTCACAAAACGATCAAGGTTTCCTTGTCGCTAAAGGCAAGCATGATATTGGGAGATGCATTCTAAGCCAAAGTAAAGGGTGTGGCCCCAAAAATTTTCCTGGGGACTTCGCCCCCAGACCCCTTCATTCAAATTCCCCCCCACTTAAATTACCCTGGCCACGCCGCTGTCCACAAGGCACGATGTCTTCTCAATTAGCTCATTTATAACACTATTAAACCATCCATTTTATTTAGCACTGTTAATTATGGAATCAGGGGATGCCTTCTATGCTAAGTTTCCTTATCGCTTATGGCAAGTATGATATTGGGAGATGCATTCTAAGCCAAAGTAAAGGGCGTGGCCCCAAAAATTTTCCTGGGGACTTCGCCCCCAGACCCCTTCATTCAAATTCCCCCCCACTTAATTTACCCTGGCCACGCCGCTGTCCACAAGGCACGATGTCTTCTCAATTAGCTCATTTATAACACTATTAAACCATCCATTTTATTTAGCACTGTTAATTATGGAATCAGGGGATGCCTTCCACTCTCCATCGCAGAGGCTGTTTTTTGGAAACCGAGCTTTCAACTATATGGCCAGATTTCCAGAAACAATGTCTCAAAGAAACCTGGAAACTTCAAAAATTAATTTCAAAGTTGATGTTGAGATCTACTAACAAGCTCAAATAGTTTCACACCTTATTCATATAGTTTTCGTAATTAAATGTTGTCCGTTTTTTGCTTGCCCTTCACAAATAAAATTGTTTGAGATAAAGGGATCCACATGGAGAAAGCGATGGGCTCCAGTGCTCCACTATGGAAATTGTTTGGGCTCCGGGCTCTATGCTGTCAAAATGATGGGCTCCAGTGCTCCAGGGACCCCCCCTTTAGGGGCCTCACTTTTTGCAGCGACCACCGCAACTATAACACAATACTTGCAATGCTTGGAATACCATCCATGGCCAAAAAGAGACACATGGTCATCAAGTTCTGGCTGTGAATGGTATCAACATTTTCAACTGTGCATATAGCAATAAAAAGAAAAGTAGGAAATACTAAAGTAAATCAAAAGAAGCTAAAGTTGTCTCAAAATTTTCAACTGTGCATATAGCCATAAAAAGAAAAGTAGGAAATACTAAAGTAAATCAAAAGAAGCTAAAGTTGTCTCAAAATATTTGTCAGAAGACTCCACTGAACAAAAATTTGCAGATTTGAGTCGATCGTGAGTTGAAGGCGGGTGAACTGGTGAGGTGATTTTAGCAGGCCGCACGATATTTAGGACAACTTAACAGTCTCCTACCACTCATGGTTAGTAGATTTTCTTAATTTACCGGAAGAGGCTGCTACAGTTTCTTATAAACAGTTTCTCATACCAAAAAGATGAGTGTATTAGTCACCTCCTGGACATCTGAATGAGCACTCAGCACCACCATTAAGTGCTGCTAATATTTCTGCAAGATCGTAAAGGCCACTAGCTCTTGCTCTGATTATTATTTGAACTATCATCAAAACAGATAGCATATCCATGTTCCACTTCTTGATTCGTGTTCAGTATTTCTTGTCTGGTGATTATACTTGTCACTTTCAAATACTGCCCACTGCTGATGAAGCAGAATAATTTGCTGCCACTTGCTAAACAAAATTGATTGCTTTTCTCAAGCAGAACAATTACTACCAAATTCCAAACAAACTTCTAACTTCTACCGTGAAATTTTCCAGTAATTTTCAGCAGTATCTACAGCTTATGATTGTTCTGCCTATATTTAATACTAATGCAAGTGACATTTTTGAAACTCGTTAATAGTTTAATAATCTGCAAGCGTCTGCTCTTATGATCATAAGAGCAATGCAGCAGGTTTCAAACAATGAAACATAAATCAACGTGTTTCATCCTGCAGGCCGCACGTGGGTTTACTTATTATTTCAGCCTTCTCAGAACTCTACCTGCCGTGACATCATGTTTCATTGTTCGAAAAATTCATTGATGGGCTACTGACTGCTACTGATTTTGTCTTCTTTTAGCCAGATTATCAGCTCCGTTCTTGTAAATCAATAAGTTGATTAAAAAAAAAAGCTCGACTTGAAAAGGGTATATGATTGGCCCATATTTCTTGTTCGTCTTCTTATTTTTGAGCAAGATAGATTAAATGTAACTTCATCGCTGCAGATTCATGTTTGGACAGATTTTAAACGGAACAAGCATATATGAATCGTGCGAATGGCAAAATTGTGCGAAAATGGCGTAAATCTGCATTCTCTGTTGTTTGTATAGCGTTTTCTCTGTTGTTTGTTGAATTGGGTGTCTACCACAAAGAGGCAATGAAGATAGGAAACAAATATTTTTCTGATACTTGCCCGTGGCCCATGACCGAAAATTTCCAATGCCTAACTTTAAGGCAGAAATCAGATTACGAATTTCGGGCAAGTCTCGATCGCAAGCGAAACAGACAATAGAAACCAGTAAAGATTTTGCTAAATTTTACCTCGTTTCAGGTGATCGATAGGTTGTTTGGAGATTCCAGGATTAGAGAAGGTTTTATGGCAGTTTAAGTTGGATACTTTTCATGACAGACTTGTGGATTATTAGACCTACCGCTCCTCCGCAGTTCAGTTTTATTTTTATTTGGGTTACATATGTTTTTCATTTCTTGTCTGTCTTTGTGTATGTCAACGTGTCAAGGGACCTGTACCTATTGTGTCTGTCACCTGTTTGCGATTTTCATCTCATTCCGTTGCAATTCTCTACCTCCTCTTGGGGACAGACGGTGCCATTCATCTACTTCTTTTTGCATCGCCATTATTCTCTAACTATTGTCTTCTCTCCTTTCGGCCCTTTCCCCCTTTTAATCTGAATAACCTTTATTTTGACAGATTGTACTAGGTTGGTCCCATCGTTAGGTTATTGTTTCCATGTGAACCCATTGCAATTTAGGTTTATAGGCAGGCCCCAGGTTATTGTAAAGATTATTTCTGATGAAGCGACAGCGAAACGTCATTTGAGTTTACTATATTGTCGAATTTCTTTGTTGCATTTATATAGTAGATAGAAGGGAGCTTATGATCTACCGTTTCATTTCATATACCGGGTGACCCAGAAAAAAGTGACCCAACGCAATCTGTTACAGAAAATTAAGTAAGTGGCCAATTGAAATGCTTCAAACGGTCTTCTGTAACTAAAAGACTAGCCTATGCTATGAGTATTTTTCGCAATTTTTTTCGGCACTTTTCCAAAATTAAGGATTTTGAGGAAAAGAGCATGCCTGAAATCCTCAAAAAGTCGTCAAAAACAGGGGATCAATTTACAGAGCCATTTCAAATCTTCAAAACAACGAGGAGCGTGTTTCGTTTCAACCTGGGAATAGGTAACCCAGTCGGAAGTCTTCAGAGCAAGTTTATAGTCCCTAGGTACTTGAAAATATTCTCAGGCAGAATGAAACACGCTCCTCGTTGTTGTGAAGATTTGAAATGGCTTCAAATCGATCCCCTGTTTTTGACGACTTTTTGAGAATTTTGAGCATGCCCTTTTCCTCGAAATCCTAAATTCGGGAACTTTCCCGTGCCCAACAAAATTGCGAAAAATACTCATAATGTAGGCTGGTCCTTTAGCGACAGAACAACGTTTAAAATATTTCAATGTGCCACTACTGACTTTCTTTTCTATAACAGATTGCGTTGGGTCACTTTTTTCTGGGTCACCCGGTATATTTTTCGTATTTGCTTACATCAGCAAAATTTAATATCCATGACCTCATTCACATTTATGACGTCATTGATCTAATAAAAAAGTGTAAAATATAAAAAAATGGTCTAACTTGCATCATCTTATTAATTTGATTCCTTTTGGATCTATATTTGCCAGATAAAAGGACAGAACTTGCAAAAACATGTGAGGAAAATAAATGCATCAATTTAAGCCAATTGTCATCGGTACTTGGCTAAATGCACAGGTTGGAAGTTAGAGACTACTTGGACGAGAGCTGAAGTTAATCAAACATTTTAAAGGGCTCCAAACACGTGGAATAGATATCGTGGTGATTTTCACAAAAGACGAAGAATTCAAGGATTTAATGTTTTGTAAAATACTCCAAAACTGGCCGCAGCCTTTTCACCATCATCTCTGAAATCCTTCTCCAAGATCTGAGCAACATTTTGAGCCAGGTGAGCTATTCGGGAAAATAGGGGATCATACTTCAAATTTTTATCGAAGTACCGGTGATCTTCACATGGTTATCGGCCTAAGTATTTTGGTCTGCCAAAGTAAACCCTCCTAGTGTTCAAAATCCTTGAAATAAACAAGCCGTCAAATTATTTTTGAAGAGGTAGATACTTTGTTGTTTATTTCATTGAATTGCAAGCCTATTTCACTCTTCTGAGCCTCACAAGCCAAGAAATTTCAAGGTTACTAGATTTTGGTTCAAAAATAGTGAGGAAAAATCGATCGAATTTCTACGTAAATTGCAAAAAATCTGGCCGCAGCCTTTTCAGGAAACTCTTTGTATTGATCGAAATTTTATTTGGCTGTCAGAAAATCGTATCGGTACCGCCGGGAAAATGGGGGATGACATTGTAAAAATTAGATATCTACGTGTTGGTTTTATGCTGATTTCCCAGCCAGCCATCTTTGTTTGTTTACAATCTAGCAGCCGCAAACAATGGAGAGCAACGACAACAGCTCAACGTGAAGTCAAAATTATACCCCCGTCCTTAGCCTATGTTATTATTGATTACTTGACGTTTGGTTTGATGTACCAGGGGGTCAGTTTATGATAGATTGGGCCAAAATTCTCGTTGTTTTGAAGTACGTATATCGCAAATTTCTTGTGACATTTATTTCATGTTTGTATTCCCTTTATGGCAAATTGGTCGTTGAGCAAAGCTGATTTTTTACATTTTACAGAACAATTTTTACTTCAAGGTAAGCATGACTGCGTTCAGAAAATATTACTCGCTCGTCGATGTTACTCGCAGTGACGCACGTCGGGCGGGAAGTTTTAGTCCATCGAAGGGTTAGTTGAGAGAGCAGAAACTCCAGGCTTTGCAAGAGATTTTTATTGCCCAGAATCAAATAGTTTGATTTCTTTACAACACTGGCTTGCGATTAATAAACTGGGTAAAACTCCGCGGGTTCCTTGTGTGTATAACTGTCTTGTTTTTGTTTTGGGATGTTCTCCGTATTTCAGGTATTTCAGTGTAAGCTCTTTCCATGTGACCTTCACCTATGCTCGTTGTTGTTGCTGTTATGGTTTCAGCTGTGGTCAGTTCTAGAATTGAGGAAAGGAGCGTTTGTAATAATTCTGATTTCACCATTGCCTCGGTTTCGAGGGATATCTGCGCGCGCATAAAAAACATAATTCAGTCTTGCTGCCCCCCCCTGTTTTTCTCCGCGAGTATAAGAGCTATGACAATGAAACTTGCACTGTGTCATAATTGAACAATGGAGAAACTAAAAATAGCATCAATAAATAAATAGTCACGTGATTGGTTGCTTGGCAACCAAAAACAATGCAAATTTTGAGAAAATCGAGCTATTTGCAGAAAAGAGCCCATTATTAGCAAATAGCTAGATAAAATTGGCAAAAAACCATCCAAATACCTGCTTGATATCATTAATTTGTAGTTTTATATGGTTTCGTACGGATATTTATGGTTTCTAATAAATTAACTAATTAAATAATGAAAATTTGATTCAATGCAAAATTGTTAGCTCAATAATTATGATTTAAAACCATTAATTTCGCATATTATTGGTGAAATCAAGTACCTTCATCGATATTTGAGGTAATTCCATCAGTTTTGTATGAAAAATTACTCATTCATTAGAAATATGACGTCATAAAGATTGATGACGTCATAGAAATAATAAACTGCTGATGTCAGCAAATATGAATAAATTATATATCAAATGAAAGTACTTTTAAAGCTAATTTTGCTAAAGATAGAAATTAAAACATTTAGAAAAGTATGTGTTTTGAATCTATAACAGGTTTCCTACTATTTGAAATAAATTTGGAGAGAATCGGTTGATCAACTATTTAAATATAATTTTTCTTGTTAAAAAGGTATACATTTGCCAATTTTCCTTTGTTTTTCGATTGCCTGGCAACGATTCAAGTGACAAATTAATTGCTATTGTTATATTTGAATAGCCAATTGCCTAAAGAACAATAGGGGTAGGTCTTATTGTTATATCTTTTGTAGGTTTGGAGAAAAAGAGGACGGCCCCCCAGTACAAAATACCTAAAAAATCGCCCAGTACAGATAGGGTTAATAAAATCTACTTAGCAGATGCTGGGTACTCTTCAGCATTTACCAACCTCCCCCTCAATCTGAAAAACATTTTCTTTGAAGAGATAAGAAGGGGCTCGATTTTTACAGCAGCAAATATGAAAGTATCTGTTTATTAGGTGATTTCAATTGTGAGCCCAAGGAGAATATTATCAGTGAATATCATATAGTGACTATTCATTCCATTTTATTTTTCATTTTGTCAGTATTTATGCACGCGACTCCTTTCAGCCTATTAACAAATTATTTCAAAGAAGAAAAAGAAGAATAATTATTAAACAACTTTAATATGCTGCTCTAACAAGGGGTCGTCTTTGGGTCTTGTAGGTTCAAAAGATACTTTCTGAAACTTGTTTTAAAACGAGCGATTGATTCTCGTTCTCGGATGTTGTCAGGGATATCATTCCCGCGGGGGGGGGGGCACTACACATATTTTGGGTACGGGGACGTGCCATCGGAAAGGGTATCGATTTTTGCAATTTTGTTATAAGGAACGGTATCGATTTTCGCGATTTTGGTATAAGTATAAGATCGGGTATACATTTTCGAAAAATTGGTATAAGGTCGGGTGTACTTTTTCGGAAAATTGGTATGAGGTCGGGTATACTTTTTCGGAAAATTGGTACAAGGAACGGGTATGTTCTTGAAGCTTCAATGGCACGTCCCCGACCAAATCCTGGTCAAGTACACCCCCCTCCGCAGGGATCATTTCAATTTTTGACACCAGAGAAGTAGAAACTTCGCTTTGCATACTCTAACCTAACTTTGGGAATTTGCAGATCTCCATGATTTCTGGTTCTATACTCTGAAATCATGGATCTTTCAGTGAATGCTACAATGTGTCGAGTCTGGTCAAGATTCCAACCTGCTTTAGGTCTGACAACCCTAGATGCACTGATCTGATTCTGACAAACAGAAAAAGAAGTTTTCATAATGCAGTAGCGGTACATGCAGGACAGTCGAACTTCCATACCATGATTATTACAGTTCTTAAAGGTGGATATCGGAATAAAGGGCCTAATATCATTACATATAGAAATTACGCCAAATTCTGTGCCGACGACTTCACGACTTTATCTCTTTGATCAAATTTCAACTGAACTGCAAGATAATGAGGATTATGGTGCTTTGACACTGTGGTTACTAAGACACAAGATAGGCACTAAATCCTTACTGGCTAACAAAATTGACACGTGACACGCCCTAAACAAATCAAATAGAACCAACTAGACCAGGCGTGGATGGGGGGTAATCGTCACCCGAGGAGGGAATTTATGAGATTGCGTGATTATGGTCAATTTTGAGGCGCTGATTCCAAAAATCGATGTTATACGGAGAAATTCTGTCCCATTCAGCCTCTATTTCATGTTAAAGCCTCGTTTTCAGGAAAAATGACTTTCTCACTTAGATATTCCAAATTATACTATTTTGGTCAATTTTAGGGTGCTGATTCTAAAAATCTATGTTAGACGGAAAAATTTGATTGTTGTGAGCCTCTTTTTCATGCTAAAGCCTCGTTTTCACGCAAAAAATATATTTTGATCAGATATTTCAAAGCAGAGGAATTTGGTCAATTCTTGGAAGTTGATTCAGAAAATCAATCTTATAAGGAGAAATTCGGTCTCTGTGAGCCTCTTTACCATGCTAAAGCTTCGTTTTGATGAAAGTTTTATCTGCTTGAAAGCGTAAACAATTTTTAACCCTATTTTAACCGGAGGCGGGGGGCGTTTTTCGCCCCCCCTATCGGATTTTTTTTAATAGCTCCCAAACGATGCCACCTACAATGCCGAAACCCCTTGAATTTTCCTAAAATTTAGTTGGCAATCAGAAAATAGAAATTTCAGTACCTATTGTTTGACCACGTGACCACCACATGCCCATATTTGGAGGGTGGTCACAAAGAAATTCTTTAAAACAGCTCTAATTTCTTCCTTTGTTATTAAATCTCAACAATATGTATACCATTCGATTCGTCTCTATGAGTACTTTCATTTGATATATAATTTATTCATATTTGCTGACAGCAGTAGTTTATTATTTCTATGACGTCATCAATCTTTATGACGTCATATTCCTAATGAATGAGTAATTTTTCATGCAAAACTGATGGAATTACCTCAAATATCGATGAAGGTACTTGATTTCACCAATAATATGCGAAATTAATGGTTTTAAATCATAATTATTGAGCTAACAATTTTGCATTGAATCAAATTCTCATTATTTAATAAGTTAATTAATTAGAAACCACAAATATCCATGCGAAACCATATGAAACTACAAATTAATGATATCAAGCAGGTATTTGGATGGTTTTTTGCCAATTTTATCTAGCTATTTGCTAAAAACTTTGAGTCGTTCTTGCTCTATGCTAGCATCGTCTGATAAACCTCAGAATGTAGCAATGTCCTCAATCTCATCAACAACTCATCATCTGATTCACTTTCGGATGTATGTCTTCGCTGTCTGCATTCGAGAGCAACTCTGCCACACAATCAGGATACATAGTGTCCTGCCAAACAACTGATCCTTCTGCATTCCAGCCATGCCTGGTCGGACTTTCCAAATCAAGCTGCATTTGACCTGCTTGTCTGTATATGTAAGCAACGTAATTTGCTCGTTTGATATGCAAAGGAAGACAAGCTGAAAAGGGAGGCAACAAGCTTAGATGTGCAACTTTGGTCTTCCTTTTGAAAGACTTCCAGGAAACCTTTGCGCGGCCTTCATTGATTGATTGCAGCCTTGGAAATCCATAGAGGAAGCAGGTGAACCTTTCAAGGCATTCGATAACGGATGTTTCTTGATGTAGGTATCTACCAAGCTCTTCAAGAGCATCGATGAAGTCTTGACCCGGTGGGTGCGATTTTTTATAGGATACTCTTTCCTCTAACTTGCTAGTTGGCGAAAATACTCCTTATCATGGAAAATGTTGATGGTAACCCCCCTTTAAAGAAGTATCACTGAGCCCAAAAGGAATCTGTACAGTAAAGAAACTGGTACTGAGAGAAAGGTTTGGGATTTTTGCACTTATTACAATTTACTTTACTGATATCTCTTTGTTGGAAACAGTAGAAACCCGTAAAACTTGGGGTATCAAACTTGGGCCAGGTAAAATGGACTTTTATTCTAGGGTCCCGATCCCACCAGCATTCAACTGTTTTTGAGTTGGGACATTTCTAATGAAAAATATCCCGTTTTATCTGAGACTCTAGGTCCTAGAATTCTGCTTCAAATATACCCTTTTCTCAGCGAAATCATGGATGAGCTTGGTGTCATATTCTTATTAAAATTGTCCTGGCGCTTTAACATCGCGCCTCCAACACGCCTCCTTGCCCCTCCAAACAACTGCCGAAACATAATCATTTTCAGAGAAATTGTGTAATCCTGCAAGAGCTCTTGTCTTGAAGAGGGACAAGGTCGAAGACTTAACATCGATTATCTTTCTGCTCCTTGCAACTCCATTTTCGATAACTGAAAATTGCACGAGAAAAGAAGGTGATGATGTCGATATCACCAGAAGGTGAGCTAACCATTGCTGTGTCACTGGGTAACAAACAAGCTGTTCGAACAAGTGCCAATAACTTGGTGTCTTCCTCTTTGTGGTTACTTGCTACTTCTGACAAGATCTTTGTTTCATGTCGGCTTATCTTGGTGCACTGCCTTCTGTTTGAAAAGAAGACTGTCCTTCCATCTAGTGCTTCTTTGGAATCTTCAATTGCTTTTTGAATCAAGTCGAACAGCATCTCTTTGTTGTCGCCATCTTTCAGGAACTTGGTGAAGTCTGAAGGAACTTTCATATCAGGACTTAGCAAAACGTAGCGTTCGCTGATATGATACCTCTTGCTTGGAGCTTTCCTCATATGGTGCTGTTTTATTGATATGTATCGCAGGCTATGTATACGTTGGTATAATGCTTTGGTATCATAGATATCATTTTTGCTGTGAGGTTTTGTACCAATTGTGCCAACATTGCTGACAACGATTTTAATTACAGCTGCCAGATCCAAGAAAAGTGCTTCATCTCAATCGCGGGAGGCAGGTCAGCATTGCTTAGTCCTTCAAATCAGACATAGTCTAGCTGCATCAAATAATTTGCTTTTCACTGTCTTCCTTAAGGTGCAAAGCAGTGCAAAGAGGTAATGAAACTGGGGCAGGAGGATAACATCATATTTTGTCTATACTTACGCCTGCATTTTGCCTGTTTGAATACGCGAGCAAAACTTTCGAAAAATGTCTCTTTAAAACGACAGCTCCTTGATTTTGCCATCTTAATTTTGATGTTTTCCCTTTCAACTTTCGAATTGGGCTAAAAACTGCTCTTCTGGTTGATTCTCTGTTAGACGTGCCTCCAGCTTTCATCATCTATGATATGCTTTTTCGTGAAAAGGAGACTTTAAAAGAAAAAGAGGCTCACAATAATTGAATTCTTCCGTCTAACATCGATTTTTGGAATTAGCGCCCTAAATTGACCACAATTGTATTCTTTGGAAGATCTAACGGAGAAAGTCATTTTCCTGAAAACGAGGATTTAACGTGGAATCGAGGCTGAACGGGACCAAATTTCTCCATATAACATCTTTTTTTGGAATCAGTGCCCCGAAATTGACCAAAATTGTTTACTTTGGAATATCTACCCGAGGAAGTCATTTTCCCCGAAAACGAGGCTTTAATATGAAATAGAAGCTGAATGGGACCGAATTTCTCCGTATAACATCGATTTTTGGAATCAGCGCCCTGAAATTGACCAAATACACACACTCTCATAAATTCCCTCCTCGGGTGACGATTACCCCCCATCCACGCCTGGTCTAAACAGCCAACCGGAAAATTTGAAATATCAGATTTTAGGCCACTTTTTTGGATTTGGGTCGCTGTTGGACGATTTTACCACCCTTCACCAGAATATAAATCGACAGGAGCATGAAGATTTTCAAAAAAATTTCTTCACAGACCTGTTCCCAATACTGTAATACACAGTTAATCATCGTCGCTACAAATGTTTTCAAAATTTGGAGAAATGCCAAAGTTTTGAATTTGACCTTACTGACCTCACTGTGGCTTGCTATAGCAAGGATCTCAGTAATGGCTGAAACATATGCACATGGAGAATTAATACTTTGCTGCGAAGGTCTTATTCTCTGTATTCTGTATCTTTAAAACTTCTTCGAAAGGTGACAAATTTAGAGCAATATCTGGATCTTTTTTCTTGTTGAAGCTAACATAAATACATCCAGATATATTCAAGACTTAATGCTGAGGGGTAGGATGAACAACAGGAAAAGTTCACCTTACAGCCGTAACAAAACACCGCACCGTGGTTACAAATTAGAGACGAATTCACAGGTACTTACGTTTCTATCTTGCAAGAAGAGGACCACAAACTGAAAATGTGAAGTAACACAATTGCTAAACGTACTTTAACTGGGTTTGATAGTAAAGTCCACTTTTTCTACCGCAGTCAACTGCCAGATTCTCAGTTTCACCTCCAGCAAATCGTTCACATCTTCCTCTTACAACAACATTGTCAACGAAAGGAGTGCGAAAACTATGCCAGCCATCGTCAAAAAAAACATACAATTCAACTCAACTTTCAATCAATAACAAATGTATGACTTTGCCACGCTCAAGAATGGCAAGAGCTGTAACATCCAACGTGGCCAGGACGAACGATTTCGTGATTTCCTCTTCGATAACCAAACCATTGCTCCCAATCCTTTATCCAACTCTGCTCTCATCGTTGTGGGATCATAGGAATGGCAATTGGCAATTACATTTACATTTACCAAAATCTTGTATAAATTCCTCAATCGTGTCCCTTGCTTTTGGCACAAGAAATGGCTATATCGATAGAAAAATATCCATCTTTCGACGACTTGCATTCGAGGTCATCAGAAACTCACCCCTTTATGGCCAAACGACACATCAGCAACCAGCAAAGGTGAACATTTGTATGGCACTTTGTAGACTCATGGAAGCATGCACATATTTTCTGTAAGATAATAAAACTTTGACACACTATCGAAAGTTTCTTAAAAATTCATATTATCTGGGTACACACCGAGTAAAAAATTCTCTATGAGTTTCTACAAGAGGAAACATTCCATCGGCGGGGGATCTCAAATTTTATGAAGTTATGCCATGCCAAGATCCTAGATCATTCGAGGGATCTTGAGCAAAAGAAGATCAAGTGAAAAATGAGAAAATATACTCCAGTATTCTTAATTTTACTTATTCGGGGCTACTTGCTTGGCAAGAAACTCGTTTCAAGGAGTTGAGCTCTCAGGGGCTCTAATATCAACAAAATATTAATATCCTGAATACTGGAGTGGATCAAAGTTTTATCATCTTACAGAAAATAGGCGTGCACGTATTTTTTTTATAAGAAACCGCTTATAAGAAACGGTAGGCTCACATTTTCGAAAGTTAAGAAACAAAAGCTAAGAAGCTTTTGTATTTGCAGTTTTAATCTTCCTATCGCACAAAAATATTTTGACACTGTACAGTTATAGCAACTGTTTGGACATTATTTTGAGTACGAGTTATGTTATTAATAAGTTTAAAGGCAGAAACACCGCAATACAGCAAAAAAACAACAGCAAATGGTTGAATAAATTTTATGCCAATATTTCGTCCTGCCATGCAGGACTTCTTCAGGGCTGTAATGTAACGGTTATAAGAAAGATTTGAATATGTACAGCGATTTGAAAAGGGGAAATAACACATGATTGGTTAGATATAATGGCTACGCAGAGGTTATATCGGTTAGGTTTACAACGGATGCTAATAATAATAATAATAATAATAATAATAATAATAATAATAATAATAATAATAATAATAATTGTACATACCAGCCTTGCAAGAACAAGTCAAGTATTATTTTGCATGCAGGACTTCTTCAGGGCTGTAATGTAACGGTTATAAGAAAGATTTGAATATGTACAGCGATTTGAAAAGGGGAAATAACACATGATTGGTTAGATATAATGGCTACGCAGAGGTTATATCGGTTAGGTTTACATTGATATGGTATGTAGCCCATAAAATGGGCTTGAAGGAAAGAGAGCAAAGACCAAAGAAAGATCCTTGGTGGAAGAGACGTATCAACAATGATATCAGGGAATTGAGAGCAGTTATTAGTAAACTTGAGAGGAGACAGAACAGTGAAATGCTTCGCAATAGAGGAATGGACTATATCTATAATAAGTACAGGATTAAAGAAAAAGGTCTTAGCGTAGTGATAGAGGAATTGAAGCAAAGGGTAGTGGCGAAAGCGGCGAAGGTTAAGAGATATGAAGCCAGAAACGAACAGCAGCGTCAAAATAGACTATTTGAAGTAGATCAAGGACGGTTATGTCAGGAATTAGATGGAAAAGATCGAAGTGAAAGTCTGATCCCAGATGCAGATTTGAAGCATTCTGGAGCTCAATATGGGAAAACCCAGTAGAGCACAACACTCAGGCAGAATGGCTGAAGGAAATCAAAGAGGAGATGACAGAATTGAACCATAAGCAAGAAGACATAGAAATTGAAGAAGGAAAGGTTAAGGAACAGTTAAAGAAGATTCCGAACTGGAAGGCCCCAGGAGGGGGGCTTTGGGGTTTCACGGGTTGCGGGTTTGACCAATTTTAGCCCTCGGGTTTCGGGTTTTACGTCTAAATCGTGCGGGTTTTCGGGTTTTGAGATGCTCCACTGGTTGCAGGTTTGGCCAAGTTTGATGCTCGGGTTTCCGGATTTCTTTCAAAAATTCCACTGTTTTCGGGTTTTCGAAGTCATAAATTCCCTTTTAGTTAGCTGAGATCGAAAAACCAGCCTCTGAATGCTTGAAACGATGCACAGAGTGTCAGTGAGAACGAAAATGTCGGAAATAGTCGAAGATTATTACCGAAAATTGAAATTTTGCTTTCCAAAGTGCAAATTCGGGTTTCCAATTTGTTGCTTGCGGGTTTTCGGGTTTTTGCTAATTTTGGTCCGGGTTTGCGGGTTCTAGTACCCCCCAAAGCCCCCCTCCCCCAGGGCCTGATGGAATGCAGGGCTTCTGGATCAAGAACTTGAATGAACTCCACAACAGAATCGCTGAGCAGCTCAATGAAATAATTAGAACTGGTGTTGTGCCGACAATTAGAAAAGGTAATGCTGCGGACAACTATAGACCGATATCGTGTCTACCACTTATGTGGAAAGTATTGACAGGGATAGCTGCAGATCAGATTTACACGTATATGGAAGAGAGAGAGTTTTTCCCAGATGAGCAAAAGGGGTGTAAAAGAAAAACAAGGGGCACGAAAGATCAGCTACTTATCGACAAGACCATTATCAAGAATTGTAAAAGAAGACACAAATCTCGCCATCGCATGGATTGACTATCGTAAAGCTTACGATATGATACCACATTCGTGGATAATTTTTTTTTCTTTTTCTTTTTATATAATCAATTAAAATATGCAAACTCAAACAAGTACATCTACTGTGCCTATCATGACGGGAATAGACACTAGGTCATCGGAGTTCCCACCATGAAAGGCACTTACAATTCAAAAATTACAATATACTGAACGAAAGAAACAAACAAACTAAAAGAAAAAGTAAATGTCTGTCTCACATTTGATGTCAGGCAATGACATCAAACAATTTATAATTTGGGAGAAAATAGATGCAAGGCAGTTAACAGAGGGCCCCACGCGCGGACAAACAGCCGCCGCCCCTCGCCACATGTGCCACCCCCACCGGGATAATACATGAAACTAAGGTCAGCAGCCGCCCATCCACACAGCAGGACCACATCCATCCACCACCCCGCACCCTAAGATAATAATTTGCAGTTGTCTATCGCCTAACATCAAATGAGAGACAGAATTTTCTACAAAAACTACCAAAATCACCCAAAAAAGATATTTGGGGGGGGGGGATGCTGCTGCTTTGTTTACGCTTCAATTGAATCTCTTCGTTGCCTTGATGTAAGTAATTGTTGCTTCTATAATCATCCTATTTGTAATTAGGGTTAGGTCTGCATTTCCAAATAAGATTAAATGGCATAAGGATTGTGTGTCCAATCCAACTATATCTAACCCAGGAATATCTGATAAGCTACCAAGAAGATCTCTTCGTGCTTCTTCGAAAAAATGGCAGTGCAGGAGGAAATGCTCACTATCTTCATCAGCAGTACCACACCGGCAGACAGGATTGAGACAGTCAAAGTTATGTCTGAATCTATGCTCATTTAGTCCACTAAACTTTAGTTGCAATTTCGACAAGTGCCTAATCCCAGCAATATCATTTATACCGTAAATTGAATTCTTATTGGGTCTTATCATCGCAAGTAATTTGCGTTTAAACTCAGAAATTGACGCTGAATTTTTTGTTTCATCATCAAGCAAATTCCACAGTAAAGACGTTCCCTGCTTGTTCCTCTCAATGCACCATCGTGGATAATAGAATGTCTTAACATGATTGGAGTTGCAGAAAACCTCAAAGAGCTATTACTAAGAAGCATGCCTCGTTGGAAAACGATATAACAGCAGGGAAAGAAGAATTAGGAGAAGTAACCATTCAGAGAGGAATCTTCCAAGGGGACTGCTTGTCCCCGCTACTTTTTGTGATTTGTCTTCTACCAATGTCAATGGTGCTGAGAAAGTGTAAGGCTGGATATCAACTTGAAAACGGAAAAACGAAAGTAAATCACCTCCTCTTCATGGATGATTTGAAGTTATTTGCAAAGGATGAAAATGAGATTGATTCACTGGTAAGAACTGTGAGTGTTTTCAGTGCAGATGGATAAAGATAAGAACTGGAATTGGTTAAAACATGCAGGATTAAAGAAAGAAACAGAGAGCACTATATTTGCAGCGCAAGAGCAAGCAGTGGGAACAAATTCTGTAAAGAACATAATTTACAACGAAAATGTATCAAAAGAATGCAGACTGTGTGGAAAAGCGGATGAAACAATTGCACACATTGTTTCTGAGTGTCAACAGCTAGCACAAGTACAATATAAAGGCTGGAGACATGACAAGGTAGCTCAAATTGTCCACTGGAAGTTATGTCAAAAACTAGGATTAGACCATGGAGATAGATGGTACAACCATAAAGTAGAGAGTGTGATTGTGACAGAAGACTTTAGGTTATTATGGGATTTTCCCATACAGACAGATCATCGACTGGAGCATAACCGACCAGACATCGTGTTTGAAAACAAAAAGGATCCATCGTGTTTGCTGATTGACATATCCTGCCCCTTCGATACAAGAATTGAAAGAAAAGAAAAGGAAAAATTGAGTTGTATCAAGACTTGAAGAGAGAGATCAAGAGGTTATGGAAAGTGAGGGAAGTTAAGATTGTACCAATAATAATTGGGGCTCTGGGTACCATTGGAAAGAACTTTGAGAATTTGTTGAAGAAAATTGAAGGGGAGTGCAGCACAGAACTTTTTTTCAAAAAGCGTGTCTGTTGGGAACTGCAAAGATCCTGAGAAAAGTACTGGATACCTAAGGCCAAGGGACTTGACTTGCTATCCAGCAGTTAACCGGCAGTCAACATCAACGCCGAGTGAACATTGAATAATAATAATAATAATAATAATAATAATAATAATAATAATAATAATAATAATAATAATATGTATCAAGGGAATGTATCAAGGGTATCGTAATTTTGATTTTATGTAAATTTTATGTTAATCTAATTTTATTTACATTGTATATAAACCTGGCTGTCCGGAGTTGTAAAGTAAACTGATGAAGATTTTAATCGAAACGTTTTTGACAAATAACAGTGTTTTTTCATATATTTTATTTTTCTGTTGTTTTTTGATGGTGCTTTTAGCTCAATTTAATATTAATAATAATAATAATAATAATAATAATAATAATAATAATAATAATAATAATGATGATAATAATAATAATAATAATAATAATAATAATAATAATAATAATAATAATGGAAACTTTCATTCTCATAAATAAAGCTTACAATCAGATAAAGAATTAAAATGTAAAATCTACAGTACAAAGAATAGATATGACTAGCACTCTCCATAAAAGGGCATGTTAGTCAGTCTTACTGCCTTCAACAGTCTTTACTTCTTTAAAATGTTAAAAGGTCTGGATTGGTCCAGTCTTTGTCTTTCCTACAAAATAATTAATATGTTGTCCTTATACAAATGTTTATTATCTTTCTAACAATGTTTTTTGACGCAAGTTCCGAAAGTCCGATGCTCTTTAATGCTTGCAGTATGCCATTTCCGTCGTCATCCCTGCATATCAATCCTAGGGCGCTCATGCTCAGGTTCACAAATGTTACTTTCTCATACTTTTCATTGAGATCAAGGATAGTAGAGTTGTATTTTCTTATCTTCCTTGCACAGTTCTCTTTCACGTTGGTGACAAAACCGCAGGTTAATTCTAGAACGATTATGACCTTCTCTTGATAGACTATGATGATATCTGGTCGCTTTAATGTTCCTGTGACAACTGTGGGGCAGGGGTAGCCTGGAATATCAGCAAAAACTTTCAAGTCCCTCAGGCCATCAATGCTACTCAATAGAGTCGCAAGAATGGAGTTATGCCTCCACGTGTATCTGCCTTGTTGAAGATGAACTTTGCAACCCGAAACAACGTGCAAAAGGGATTTACTATTTTCCTTACATGCAAGGCATGTGTCCATGATTGCTCTTCCCCACAGGACCATATTCTTTAATGTAGCTAAGGTATTATTCATAGCATAGGTTCCAAATCTTTAACTTGGCGTAAAAAGGTGGGTGTAAAATTCAATGACCTATTTCTTCTGATTGAATGGCTTGGAAGGAACTTTAGATACTTATCTATAATTCTACCGTTGGACTTTCCAGAAATTTTGAATATTTTTCAAAATTACAGCGTATTCTAAATTTCAGCTCATTTGAGGGTGTGACGTCATCAAATTCCTAAATCATAAACTAGATGATTGACAGACTTTTGCTTGATATATGTAGGCATTCATAAGCTATGGTTTTCTTCGAAATTACTTCATATTGCGTCAAACGGTTTAGAAATTACGATGGTTTTAAGTTTTTTTGAAAATTTTTCTTGAATTCCTGAAAAAGAAGAAAAACACTCCAACTCTAAAAATAATAAAGATTTCAGAAAAGTCCAACGGTAGAATTATAGAGAAATAGCAAAAGTTTCTTTAAATTCATTCAGTACAAAGAAATAAGTCACTCAATTTTACACCAGCCTTTTTAAAGATTTGGAACCTATGCTATTATTCATGTATCTGTTCGTAAAGTTGTAGATATTCGATGGGAGAATGTCTCTTACCTCTATCCATAGCTTTTTGAGTTGCTCGTTGCTGAGAGTCCACAATTCTATAATAACAATAATAATAATAATAATAATAATAATAATAATAATAATAATCATAATCATAATAATCATAATAATACCGATTATGTTAGTGCAATGTAAGAATGTGATTGCGATAATAATAATAACGATGGGGATGGTGAGGGGGATAGGTCAGATCAGAGAATGAGTAGATAGGTTACTTTATAATTGTGTTTGTTAGCGGTCTGTGGTTCTGTTTAGTCCGTTGGGTGAGAGAGTGTTCGCTAAGCCAATGAAGTAAGTTTCCTTGGCTCGTCTCACACTCTCTCTGTTACTTAAGATACATGACGCCAATTCACAACGAAACGAAAATAACAACGAAAATTCTCTTGATAAGGGGAAACCTGTTCCACAAGCAAGTTTCTTTAGTCATTTTTTTGAAAATGGACACAACGGTAATTTTTGGGTTGGGATTAAGATCATAGATGGGGCAGATGATGTTTTTTCACTTCGAAGGAAAGAGTTGTTTTGGCAATATCGACTTGAAACTTTTGCGCCAAAGGGTCTCAATGAAAGAGCTGCTGACGTGGAATTGGACGTTTTTGCATGCGGAGCAGCTTAGATTCTACCATTCCATCTGATTGTCCCAAGAGGTTATGCTGGCGTCTGTTTTGTGTTTGCCCTTTGTGGCTTCGCGCGGGATTCAGCTATCGCTAAAAGAAGAGTTAAGCGGTGTATGGATCCTTCGGGGAGTCGCATGGGGGAGCTGCATAGTTGCAAGTTTAGCCTCAAAGGATTCAGTATGAGTTTTAAGAGCTTCCAATTCTTTCTCGAATTCACAAGGGACATAAAATCAAAAACAAAAAAAGTTCATTGTTTAATCATCTGGGATTCAGCTACTGCTAAAAAAAGAGTTAAGCAGTGTGCGAATCTTTCGGAGGGGTCTCTTGGGGGAGCCGCAAAGTTACCAGTGTGAGTTTAAGAGCTCCCAATCTCTCTTCTAAGTCACAAAGGACACTAAAAAATAGCTAAATTGGTGCAAAGCAGGAAAAATTCTATTGTTTGTCAGTTGTAAAGGTATTAGGTTTTTTAGATAGATTCATTGTAAATATAGCATTATTGTCATGTAAATAATTTTAGGTGTAAACAACGTAATGTCTATAAATTCTCGGCTGCCTTGTAAAGTTTTTATACTTTATACTTTATATTGTAATACTTTATATGAATAGAAAAAAAAAGAAGTATTTATACTCAAGAAGATTTTATATCGAAACGTTTTTGCGACATCCAACAGTTTTTGTTTATTATTATTATTATTATTGTTAACATTATTATTATTATTATTATCATTATCATTATTATTATCATTATTATTATTATCACCACCATCATTAGTAGAAGTATTATTACTAGGCTTGCCGGTCGGCGCCTGCGGCGCCGACCTGGCCCGCCGTCGTACTGAGTGATTGCTTGGGAAAGAATTTGTTGCCTCTTGACGTTGTTTTCTGTTATCACTTTATGTGACAAAAATTTCGGCATAGGTTAATTCTACATTCTACAAAGCTGCTGTTCATAGTTGCGCAAGGGAGCATTTAACAAAATGAGTGTTTAACCCCAGGGCCGTCGAGAGAGAGGCCGGGCACCACGCCCTTTTATCCTTGGGCCACGCCCCCTATGCACTGGTAAGACACTGCTTTTAGATTTTTTTTAGAATCTCAGTGGGCCCGCAGGCCTGAAAACGTTCCTGAAAGAAAACTACAACAAAGAAAAAGACATACCTTATTTCTTGCTGGCCCACAGAGGCCCCAGGCCCCCTGGTAACTACCCTGGCTTCTCCCCTCTCTGCTCTGAATATCCCCCTACTATACAGATGATGCCTCACCACACACATCATGGTATCCTCCCACTGTACTCCAGATGCCTGCGCACTGTACTGAACACCCCCGTCCCCCACTGCACTGAAGGCATCCCCAACTGAACTCCAGAAGCCTCCCCACTGTACTGAGCACCCCAGTCCCCCATTGCACTGAAGGTATTCCCCCACTGAACTCCGGATGCCTCCCCACTATACTGAATTTCCCCACTGTACTCAAACATACCTCCCCACTGTACTGAACATCCCCAACTGTACTGCACGACTCCCGGTGGGTGCAAAATTCAACAGTAAAAGGTCTACCACGCTCGTCCATACCATTCCATTGGATACCCTTTTATAGCTCAATTGACTCTGTATGTTACGATTATTGTGGTAAATGTTTCCCGGTTTATGGGGTCATATTTTAAAATTTTGCCCTGGTTACGGGTCCTAATAAGACACTGCTTTTAGATTTTTGTTAGAATCTCAGTGGGCCTGCAGGCCTGAAAACGTTCCTGAAAGAAAACTACAACAAAGAAAAATACATACCTTATTTCTTGCTGGCCCACAGAGGCCCCGGGCCCCCTGGTAACTACCCTGGCTACCCCCCTCTCTGTTCTGAATATCCCCCTACTATACTGATGATGCCTCACCACACACCACACACATCATGATATCCCCCAACTGTACTCCAGATGCCTCCCCACTGTACTGAACACCCCCGTCCCCCACTGCACTCAAGGTATCCCCCACTGAACTCCGGATGCCTCCCCACTATACTGAATTGCCCCACTGTACTCAAACATACCTCCCCACTGTACTGAACATCCCCAACTGTACTGCACACTCCCGGTGGGTGCAATTCAACAGTGAAAGGTACATCACGCTCGTCCGTACCATTCCATAGGATACCCTTTTCTCTGACATTCTAGTTGATGAAAAAACCCCTTATCACGGAAAATTTTGAAGGTAACCCCCCTTTAAAGGAGTATCACTGAGCCCTAAAGTAATCTGTACAGTACCAACACTGTTTCTAAGAGAAAGGTTTGGGATTTTGGCACTTTATTACGATTCACTTATACTGATATCTCTTCTCTTTGTTGGAAAACAGTAGAATTCCATAAAACTTGGGGTATGAAACTTGGGCCAGGTGAATTTTGACTTTTATTTTAGGGCCCCGAGTCCACCAGCCAGCATTTCACTGTTTTTGGGTTGGAATATTTTCTGAAGAAAAATACCCCGTTTTTCCTAAGATTCTACAAAAAACTTTCATAAAAAGGAATATAGCTCTATAAATTCTCAATTTACTCTGTATGTTACGATTATTGTGGTAGATTTTTCCCGGTTTATGGGGTCATATTTTAAAATTTTGCCCTGGTTACGGGTCCTAACTCTGAATTCTCAAAGACACATATATACCAGACCCCCTATAGGAGTTACCCCCTCGCCCTTTGCTTTCTAGCCCTCTCATCCCAAACAGAGGCTCTGAAATCACTTTCTGATTGTTCTTTCCAGCAATTGTTCTGGTTTGAAAAGTATTGACGTCAGATATGTGTCTGGAATGGAAGGGCAATTAGCGGTGTTGCCTTCCAATGAAGAAAGTACAAATAGAATTGTAATGTAATGTTTAATGTGTTGTTGTTCAATTTCAATGACCTCTGAAAACAGAATAGCTTGTAAACATTAGGCCTCTCGATTCAGATCACCCATCCTGTTCAGCCGAGGATAGTTCGGAAGAGTGATAGCACCCCTCAACTCGTTTCACGTTTTTAATCGGGCAAAGGGCGACGTGCAAATCGCTGGTTTCTTTGTAAAACTGCCTTGTAAAATAGCAGATAAGTCCCAGTCATTGCTCATAAAAGCATAAAAAGACAGCAGGTAAAAATAAAACTTACGGAGACTCATAAAATAAGACTGCAGGAAATCACAAGAGTCGACAGGAGTCTGAAAAACTCCCATAGCTAAACTTTATTTCGATTTGGCCCAAGACCTGGCCCCTGTCTTCTTTGAAGGATTTTCTTCAGCTTCAATTTCTGCACATGTGGTTTCTGTCAAAAACAGAATGCACGCATTCGTTGCCGATCCCTTACTTCCAGTTATCGTCCAATATTTCACACCATTTTACTCTTCCTTCCCTCTTCTCATTTCATGAAGGCCTATTCTTTAATAAGAGACTTAGCCAATCTAGGTTTAGTGGCCATTTGCTGCCAAAAGCTGGTCGAGAGTATCGTAAATGTTAATCCTCTCAAGGAACAATTCAAGTACTATTTTAATCTAAAAACTATCAACAGTTTGAAAGCAATTTTCCATGCTGCACAACAATGTCAAAACCTTTTTGCGTGACAACTCGGATGGTAGTTGAAAACATAAAAGGGGATGTTTCTCTTGAGAGAAGGGGGAGTTCCCGAGAAAGGCCTAAAAAGGCATCTAAAAATTAGAAAATGTTGCAATTGTGGCACCCTGGAGCGCCAATCCCTCTCCCAATAACTCAAATTTTGAGGTAGAACTCCTTAAATATAGCAAGGCTGTCAAAAGACAACATTTAGCAAATAAACTGGGGGAAATGGCCTTTGAAGGGTGGGAAATGTGCAATTTCCACTCGACCCCCCTCCAGCACCTAGAAAATTCCCGGACCTGAATCCCTCTCCAAATGGGTCCCAATGCATATCAAGCGAAAAGAGATCCCACTGGGATTTTTAAAAAATCAGAAAACCCCCTCAATGGGGTTTTGAAGGACACCCATTTTTTGACGTCATGAGCAGCGCGAGAACAATCGAATGACAAAGGACTTCGAGCTCAACACAAAGGGAAACAAAGGGCTTGGCAAGCCGAAAGTGGGGTGAGGAAATTGGCGAATAACCCCTCGACCAGAGGCCTGACTGGAAAAAGAGGACGTTTTGAGGAGGAACGGAATGTTGGGCGACGTTTTCACCTTTGGTTTGACTTCGCCCATGTTACGGTTCTGCCAATCGAACTGTCTAGACAATGAGAACGTTCGCGAGAGGGACAAAGGGAATGACGCCACATCCGACTGCAACGAATATGTATATAGACTAGGAATCCGAGCCCGCGCTGCGCGCGGGTTCGGAGTTCCTAGCTCCTGCGGAGGGCTTGGGCGCCTTTGGCGCCCGGGCCGCCTGCGGCGGCCACTGTCGCGCTTCGCGCGCCACACTATCAGTACTTCCAGTCTTATTTTCGTCGTTGGTGTGGTTGTTTTATACTTGCTCTTGTTATCCGTCATTGTTATAGTTACCTTAGCAGATTTAGTTGCATTATTAGATGAAGTGAGAATAGTTGCCGCAGTTCTTCACGTCAAATTCACATCACTTCAAATGAAATGAAATGAAATGAAATGAAAGGCCTTAATTAGTAGTAGGCCTTCTTAGCAGGCCTTCTGAGTAGGCGTTAATTAGCTGTGGTAGACCTTAATTAGCTGTAATTTTTGCTATTTGTTTTCTAGCCTACTTTAAACAGATTTTTAATTATAAAAATAATAACAAAAATAATAATGTCTATAGTTATTGCCGTTAACTTTATTCTCTTCTTTTTCATTAATTCACATTTTTTGTTATTGTTTTCTAGCTAGCCTCTTGACTTTTGTGGCGTTAGTAGCCCAACGGCGGGGTGGGGGAGCGGTAGTTTGCATTTAATGTAATCCATAATTTTTTTAAAGAGAAATCCATAAAAATTCCCTACAAACCCCATTGTTTTATAGAGTCCCGGAGGCTTTTTAGGAAGAGAGATAGACCCCTTGGCTTGCTCAGGCAGCTTTGCTTCAGTTGGGTTGATTTAGTTGCCTGGTATTTGTTCACTTAGGTGTTTGTTTCTTTTGTGGCGTTAGTAGTCTTCGTTGTTTGCCTTTGTTTTAGTGTATGCGTTATTTGTTTGGTAGAAATGATGTAGTCGTAATTCTTAGCTTAGGGGCTATAGTAGCTTTTTGCCGTTATTGACAGTACCCTTGTTCTTGTGGTAGCGTTGTTCATTTGGTTGCTCAAGTAGCGTTTGTTGCGTTGACCCCTTGATTTAATGAAGTAGCTCTTCTTGCCTCATTGCCGTAAGTTGCAGTTGCATTTCGTGACGTTGTGATTATTATGACAGCTTCTGTTTTTCTCCAGTCTCCCTACTCGTAGAGCTTTATTCGTTTCAGTAGAGTTGATTTCGATTCCTTCGTTGCCCTAGTTTTCTTTCTTTCTTATGTGGCGTTGGTAGCGTTTGTTTTGGGAGAAATTAGTTGTTAACTTCGTTTCGGTGTGTGTGTCATTTGTTTAGTAGAGAAGATGTAGTCGTAATTGTTGCCATAGTGGGCATAGTAGCTTTTGTGCCCTTCGTTGCCTTCCTTGCGTTATTAGTGTTAGTTGTGCAAGGTAAACCTCGCTGTTGTGGTTGAAATCCATAAAAATTGCCTACAAACCCCGTTGTTTTAAAGAGTCCCGGAGGCTTTTTGGGAAGAGAGATAGACCCCTTGGCTTGCTCACGCAGCTTTGCTTCAGTAGGGTTGATTTAGTTGCCTGGTATTTGTTCAATTAGGTGTTTGTTTCTTTTGTGGCGTTAGTTGTCTTCGTTTCGTTGTTTGCCTTCGTTTTAGTGTATGCGTTATTTGTTTGGTAGAAATGAATGATGATGTAGTCGTAATTCTTAGCTTAGGGGCCATAGTAGCTTTTTGCCGTTATTGACAGTACCCTTGTTCTTGTGGTAGCGTTGTTCATTTGGTTGCCCAAGTAGCGTTTGTTGCGTTGACCCCTTGAATTAATGAAGTAGCTCTTCTTGCCTCATTGCCGTAAGTTGCAGTTGCATTTCGTGACGTTGTGATTATTATGACAGCTTCTGTATATCTCCAGTCTCCCTACTCGTAGAGCTTTATTCGTTTCAGTAGAGTTGATTTCGATTCCTTCGTTGCCCTAGTTTTCTTTCTTTCTTATGTGGCGTTGGTAGCGTTTGTTTTGGGAGAAATTAGTTGTTAACTTCGTTTCGGTGTGTGTGTCATTTGTTTAGTAGAGAAGATGTAGTCGTAATTGTTGCCATAGTGGCCATAGTAGCTTTTGTGCCCTAAGTTGCCTTCCTTGCGTTATTAGTGTTAGTTGTGCAAGGTAAACCTCGCTGTTGTGGTTGCGTTAGTTGTTGAATTTCCCCCCAGTAGCTTTAACTCCGTCCATTAATGTAGTTGCTCTTCTTGGCTGAGTTCCCTTAGTAGCATTTGCTGACGTTGTTGTTATTTTAGAACGTTTCCGTAAATCTCAGCCTCCCTTTTGGAAGATAACATCAGGTAGGAAGACTGCAAGTGTTATACTCAGCCCTTCGAGGAAAGATTCATGGAAATAGTGAAAGAAATGGACTGCTCGTGCTCAGGGGCATTTGTGGCGGGAAGTTGGCACATTGCCAAATGACGTCAAATAATTTGGCAAAGTGCCAAGTCACCACTTATATCCGAGCAATGGTGCAAGATACGAATGTTTGGTTTGTTCCTTAGTGAAGTACAATGATTTATGTCCAAACGGCAACCATCATTTTGAAAAAAATATGAAAATCCTATGTGAAGACCTTTCAGAAAAACTGCGAAAATCATTGTTTCGTTTACATAGCTGCCTTAACGCTTTTAGTTGCGTTAGTTGTCTAACCAGCCTCGGTTGGTTTAGTGGCCTTACTTATGTTAGTTGGCTTCTTAGTTGTTGAGTAGATGTAGCTGCGCTTCTTGCCCGTGGACTTAGTTGAGCCAGGACCTTCAGTGCCCTTAGTTGTCTTATTGGCCTTGGTAGCTTTAGTGGGCTTTCTTGCGTTAGTTGGCGTCTTGTCTTAGTTGCTAAGTAGATCTGGTTGCGTTTCTTACCTAAGTGGAGTTGTTTATAGCTCGATTTGATTTGATTTTATCTTTTCACCCATGTTAGCCCCCACGTGACCTACATTGGCAACTTGCCAGGTAAGTCACGTGACATGGGGGCTAGGCACGAGACTGCCCCCAACAATTAACCGTGGTAGCACCCTATTGTTCCTTAGTAACAAACTTGTATTGTCTTAACTTACTATAACCGGTGTCATTTAAGCATTTTCATAAATAGAGCTCCGTATATTCTTAGAAAGAGCACCATTGTGGAGGAGAAGATATCACGTGATATGAGTGTGGTCACGTGAGAGCCCCCAATAGGTGATAATAATCGCTGGGACCGATCATGCACCCCACCACCACCCTACCACCTCGTTGATACTGCGGGATGAAGCCCTGACAGAGCGCCGTTGTGAAGGAGGATACCGCTGGCACCACCTTGCCAGCCCCTGCGAAGGTGAACGTGCCTAATTTAAATGGATTTTTAATAATGAAAATAATAACAAAAATAATAATGTCTATAGTCTTGCAGTTAACTTTATTCTCTTCTTTTTTCATTAAATCACATTTATTGTTATTGTTTTCTAGCTATCCTCTTGACTTTAGTGGCGTTAGTAGCCCAAGGGCGGGGTGCGGGAGCGGTAGTTTGCATTTAATTTAATCCAGAATTTTTTTAATGAAAAATCCATCAAGATTCCCTGTAGATCTCCAGTCTCCCTACTCGTAGAGCTTTATTTGAGTCAGTAGAGTTGATTTAGATTCCTTCATTGCCCTAGTTTTCTTTCTTTCTTATGTGGCGTTCGTTGCGTTTGTTGTGGGAGAAATCAGTTGTTAACTTCGTTTCGGTGTGTGCGTTATTTGTTTAGTAGAGAAAATATAGTCGTAATTGTTGCCATAGTGGCCATTGTAGCTTTTGTGCCCTTAGTTGCCTTCCTTGCGTTATTAGTGTTAGTTGTGCAAGGTAAACCTCGCTGTTGTGGTTGCGTTAGTTGTTCAAGTTCCTCCCAGTAGCTTTAACTAGCTATTTATTTTCTAGCCTACTTTAAATAGATTATTTATAATAAAAATAATAACAAAAATAACAATGTCTATAGATATGCAGTTAACTTTATTCTCTTCTATTTTCATTAATTCACATTTTTTGTTATTGTTTTCTAGCTATCCTCTTTACTTTAGTGGCGTTAGTAGCCCAGGGTGGGGTTGGGGGAGCGGTAGTTTGCATTTAATGTAATCCATAATTTTTTAAAGCAAAATCCATCAAAATTCCCTACAAACCCTATTGTTTTAAAGAGTCCCGGAGGCTTTTTGGGAAGAGAGATAGACCCCTTGGCTTCCCCAGGCAGCTCTTTTGCTTCAGTAGGGTTGATTTAGTTGCCTGGTATTTGTTCACTTAGGTGTTTGTTTCTTTTGTGGTCTCCGTCCATTAATGTAGTTGCTCTTCTTGGGTAATTTCCCTTAGTTGCATTTGCTGACGTTGTTGTTATTTTAGAACGTTTCCGTAGATCTCAGCCTCCCTTGTGGAAGATAAGATCAGGTAGGAAGACTGCAAGAGTTATACTCAGCCCTTCGAGGAAAGTTATGTCGCAACAGTGGAAGAAATGGACTGCTCATGCGCAGGGGCATTTTTGGGGGGGAAGTTGGCACATTGCCAAATGACGTCACATAATTTGGCAAAATGCCAAGTCACATGACCGGAACTTGGCACCGTGCCAAGTCACATGACCAATTGTGGAACTTTGCCAAGTAAGTCACGTGACATGGGGGCAGACACGTGACTGCCCCCAACTAAAGTGAGATAGTGTGACTGCCCTGACAGTGTAGCCCCCTTTTGTATGGGATAGGTCATTTGAAATTAGCCAATAAGAGTCGGCTGTTATGTTTAGTAAGTTCAGTATGGAGTTTGTACCAATTGAAATTAGCCAATGGCAATCTGCCTATGCTAGATGGGCTGTGTCATTCATAATTAGCCAATAACAGTCAGCTTTGATCTTTAGTAGCTTCACTATGGGGTTTGTACCAATTGAAATTAGCCAATGGCAATATGCAAATGCTAGATCTGTTAGGTCATTTGAAATTAGCCAATAGCAGTCGGCTTTGAACTTTAGTAGCTTCACTATGGGTTTTGTACCAATTGAAATTAGCCAATGGCAATCTGCATATGCTAGGTCTGTTGGATCATTTGAAATTAGCCAATAGCAGTCCGCTTTCATCTTTAGTAGCTTCACTATGGGTTTTGTACCAATTGAAATTAGCCAATGGCAATCTGCATATTCTAGATCGGTTGTGATTTGAAATTAGCCAATAACAGTCGGCTATTATGTTCAGTAAGTTCACTATGGGCTTTGTACCAATTGAAATTAGCCAATAGCAATCTGCCTATGCTAGATCTGTTGGATTATTTGAAATTAGCCAATAGCAGTCGGCTTTCATCTTTAGTAGCTTCACTATGGGTTTTGTACCAATTGAAATTAGCCAATGGCAATCTGCATATGCTAGATCTGTTGGATCATTTGAGATTAGCCAATAGCAGTCGGCTTTCATCTTTAGTAGCTTCACTATGGGTTTTGTACCAATTGAAATTAGTCAATGGCAATCTGCATATGCTAGATCTGTTAGGTCATTTGAAATTAGCCAATAAGAGTCGGCTATTATGTTCAGTAAGTTCAGTATGGAGTTTGTACCAATTGAATTTAGCCAATGGCAATCTGCCTATGCTAGATGGGTTGGGTCATTTGAAATTAGCCAATAAGAGTCGGCTTTCGTGTTCAGTAAGTTCAGTATGGAGAGTGTACCAATTGAAATTAGCCAATGGCAATCTGCCTATGCTAGATGGGTTGGGTCATTTGAAATTTGCCAATAAGAGTCGGCTTTCGCCTTTAGTAGCTTCACTATGGAGTCTGTACCAATCCAAATTAGCCAATGGCAATCTGCATATGGTGGAGGGGCTATGTTATGTGAAAATAGCCAACAGGAAGTACCTTTTGTCTTTGCTGGAGAAGTGCTGAATGCTGCGCACAATGAGCTCTGTGCAGGTTAACGTATTCATTATGAATTGAAGTAATGAGCAACTAATGATGTGATCGTTCTTATAAACGATTGTTTCCCGGAGAAATAGCTTCCTAATGATCTTGGCACGATTAACTTCTTACATAATGATGTTGGCACGATGAAATTACCTGCAAAATCTGTTGCGTCGTAAGATTTGTTCGTGCAGATGATCTGTAGTTGACCGCTGAATGTTAGGATAGTGATTCGTGAAGTTGAAATATCTACAGGAGTGTTTGTTTTGGGAGTAGATCTTCGAAGATAGCGATTATGAAATTTAAATTGGATGAAATTACCTTGGGGGAAATAGTGAAGGGAATTCAACGGAAGTTTCAGAAAGCAAGCTCATGGAAGTGACACGTAAGTAGGCCTATGTTTTCGCTGGAGCAGGAAGAAAGCATTAGTTATATGCTTCTTGCGTATTATTGACGACAGAACAGTTTCACTTCTTGCTTCAGATCGAAATAGGCCTATGCATTTCGTGTTGATTTCCATGTTTTGCTGACTGGAAACGTAGGAACTTGCAAAGTCACATGATAGGAACACGGGGGTTGTGCCGAGTCACATGACCGATTTTTGGCAACGTGCCAAGTGAGCCACGTGACATGGGGTGCGATCACGTGACTGCCCCCAGTCAGTCTTCCCATTGTTTTTGTGGAGGTGAGCCCCAACTGTTGTGGAGGAGGAACTGATATTTATTTTCTAGCCTAATTGAAATGGATTTTTAATAATAAAAATAATAACAAAAATAATAATGTCCATAGTTATTGCAGTTAGGATACCGCTGGCACGAGCCTGCCAGCCCCTGCGAGGGTGAATGTGCACGTGACCACGGGCGATGTGACGTGTTAGGTTGTTTACCACCACCGAGCACTACTGACTGGATTGTTCGTTGATAGCCCTTGATAGCACCATCAAGTGTCATCAGTTGGGAAGACAATCGGCTGTCAATCAAAAACAATGACCTGCTGAAGAAGACTGCCAGGGAATTTGCCCCGCTGATACCCCAGCAGCTGGAGGTGACCCCAAAATTTGGAGCTCTGATGAGGCGCATAGATTTTCCCGTCGATTTTTCGAGACGAAGAGCGAGATCGCCGAGGGCGGGAGAGCTGAGATCTCGCTGTGGGAGAGGAGCAAATTGAGCGTTTGATGTGACCGCTCACTCCTTATGTATATAGACTAGGAATCCGAACCCGCGCTGCGCGCGGGTTCGGAGTTCCTAGCTCCTGCGGAGGGCTTGGGCGCCTTCGGCGCCCGGGCCGCCTGCGGCGGCCACTGTCGCGCTTCGCGCGCCACAATATCAGCACTTTCAGTGTTATTCTCTTCGTTGGTATTATTGCTTTATACTTGCTCTTGTTATCCGTCATTGTTCTAGTTACCTTAGCTGATGTAGTTGCATTGGTAGATGAAGTGAGAATAGTTGCCGCAGTTCTTCACGTACCTGAAGTGTGTTAGTAGTAGGCGTTAATTAGCAGTCGGCCTTAATTAGTAGTAGTCCTTCTTAGTAGGCGTTAATTAGCTCTGGTAGCCTGAATTAGTTGTAATTTTAGCTATTTATTTTCTAGCCTACTTTAAATAGATTATTTATAATAAAAATAATAACAAAAATAACAATGTCTATAGATATGCAGTTAACTTTATTCTCTTCTATTTTCATTAATTCACATTTTTTGTTATTGTTTTCTAGCTATCCTCTTTACTTTAGTGGCGTTAGTAGCCCAAGGGTGGGGTTGGGGGAGCGGTAGTTTGCATTTAATGCAATCCATAATTTTTTAAAGGAAAATCCATCAAAATTCCCTAGGCAGCTCTTTTGCTTCAGTAGGGTTGATTTAGTTGCCTGGTATTTGTTCACTTAGGTGTTTGTTTCTTTTGTGGCCTTAGTAGCCTTCGTTGTTGGAGAAATTAGTTGTTGCCTTTGTTTTAGTGTATGCGTTATTTGTTTGGTAGAAATGATGTAGTCGTAATTCTTGGCTTAGCAGCGGCCATAGTAGCTTTTTGCCGTTATTGATGGTACGATTGTTGTTGTGGTAGCGTTATTCATTTTGTTGCCCAAGTAGCGTTTGTTGCGTTCACCCCTTAATTTAATGAAGTTGGTCTTATTGCCTCATTGCCGTAAGTTGCAGTTGCATTTCGTGACGTTGTGATTATTATGACTGCTTCGGTAGATCTCCAGTCTCCCTACTCGTAGAGCTTTTTTTGTTTCAGTAGAGTTGATTTAGATTCCTTGGTTGCCCTAGTTGTCTTTCTTTCTTTGTGGCGTTGATAGCGTTTGTTGTGGGAGAAATTAGTTGTTAACTTCGTTTTGGTATGTGCGCTATTTGTTTAGTAGAGAAGATGTAGTCGTAATTGTTGCCATAGTGGCCGTAGTAGCTTTTGTGCCCTTAGTTGCTATCCTTGCGTTATTAGTGTTATTTGTGCAAGGTAAACCTCGCTGTTTTGGTTGCATTAGTTGTTGAAGTTCCTCCCAGTAGCTTTAACTCCGTCCATTAATGTAGTTGCTCTCCTTGGCTGAGTTCCCTTAGTTGCATTTGCTGACGTTGTTGTTATTTTAGAACGTTTCCATAGATCTTAACCTCCCTTGTGGAAGATAACAGCAGGTAGGAAGACTGCAAGAGTTATACTCAGCCCTTGGAGGAAAGTTTTCAGGAAATAGTGAAGGAAATGGACTGCTCATGCACAGGGGCATTTGTGGGGGGAAGTTGGCACAGTGCCAAATGACGTCACATAATTTGGCAAAGTGCCAAGTCACATGACCGTAACTTGGCACCGTGCCAAGTCACATGACCAATTTTGGAACTTTGCCAAGTAAGTCATGTGACATGGGGGCAGACACGTGACTGCCCCCAACTAATGTGAGATAGTATGACTGCCCTCACAGTGTAGCCTCCTTTTGTATGGGATAGGTCATTTGAAATTAGCCAATAAGAGTCGGCTATTATGTTTAGTAAGTTCAGTATGGAGTTTGTACCAATTGAAATTAGCCAATGGCAATCTGCATATGGTAGATGGGTTGGTTCATTTGAAATTAGCCAATAACAGTCAGCTTTCGCCTTTAGTAGCTTCACTATGGGATCTGTAGCAATTGAAATTAGCCAATGGCAATCTGCATATGCTAGATCGGTTTGGTCATTTGAAATTAGCCAATAACAGTCGGCTTTCGTCTTTAGTAGCTTCACTATCGGGTTTGTACCAATTGAAATTGGCCAATGGCAATCTGCATATGCTAGATCGGTTAGGTCATTTGAAATTAGCCAATAACAGTCGGCTTTCATCTTTAGTAGCTTCACTGTGGGGTCTGTACCAATCCAAATTAGCCAATGGCAATCTGCATATGGTAGAGGGGCTAGGTAATGTGAAAATAGCTAACAGGAAGTACCTTTTGTCTTTGCTGGATAAGTGCTGACTGCTGCGCACAATAACCTCTGTGCAGGTGAACGTATTCATTATGCATTGAAGTAATGAGCAGTGGCTTCCTAATGATATTGGCACGATTAACTTCCTACCTAATGATCTTGGCACGATAAAATTACCTGCAATATCTGTTGCGTCGTAAGATTTGGTCGTGCAGATGAGTTTTAGTTGACCGCTGAATGTTAGGATAGTGATTCGTGAAGTTGAAATATCTACAGGAGTGTTTGTTTGGGAGTAGATCTTCGAAGATAGCGATTATGAAATTTGAATTGGATGAAATTACCTTGGGGGAAAAAGTGATGGGAAATCAACGGAAGTTTCAGAATGAAGAGCGTGGAAGTGAAACGTAAGTAGGCCTATGTTTTCGCTGGAGCAGGAAGAAAGGTGGAGTTATATGCTACTTGCGTATTTTTCGCGACAGAACAGTGTTACTTCTTGCTTCAGTAGAGGGGAATAGGCCTAACTTGTTGTTTACTTCCACATTGAGCTCACTCGAAACGTAGGGACTTACCAAGTCTCATGATAGGTCATATGACCAATTTTGGCAACGTGCCAAGTGTGTCACGTGACATGGGGTGGCATCACGTGACTGCCCCCAATCAGTTTTCCCATTGTTTTTGTGGAGGTTAGCCCCAACTGTTGTGGAGGAGCAACTGGGCCCCTGTGAAGGTCACTGCGTGACGTCGGTGTTACGTAGCCCCTAGGTTGTTGACAATCCAGCATTGTTTTCCGTTGACAAACCCATTTTGTCCGTTGACGACCCTTGATGACCCCATCAAGAGTCGTTAGTGACTCACGTCGATTGTTCCGTGACGTTGAGCGTACGTCAAACTGGAAAATAGGACGTCTGCCAAAAAGTTCCCCCGCTGCTACCCCTGCCCGAGTGGCTGCCCCCAACTTCTTACACAGATTCGGCTAACTTAGATTTTCGGGGTGATTTTTGGAGTGGAAGAGCGGCAGTGAGGGGGCACGGGAACGTGGAGATCTCAACACAGCACACAAACATATTCCACGACAAAAGAACAATCTTAACCGACCTTGCACTCCTTATATATAGAGATAGATTATTAGCATCCGTTGTAAACCTAACCGCTATAACCTCTGCGTAGCCATCATATCTAACCAATCACGTGTTATTTCCCCTTTTCCAATCGTTTTATATATTCAAATCTTTCTTATAACCGTTACATTACAGCCCTGAAGAAGTCCTGCATGGCAGGACAAAATATTGGCACACAATTTATTGAACCATTTACTGTTGTTTTTTTGTTGTATTGCGGTGTTTCTGCCTTTAAACTTATTAATTTATTCGTCACCGCAAGCATCTTCGGATCCAACAATCGACGCTGGTATCGTGGCCTTTCCTTTTTCAAAATATTTTATGTTATTAACTTGCTTTGAGATCTTACTAAGTAATTTGGGAGCCCTTTAGACAAAAAAATCAACTCTTCTCTTCCGACATTAAAAATATAAGAAACACGCAAGAAACTTTTGGTAGCAAATGGCCTAAAAACTTAAAAAACTGCCTACCAGCCCCGGACCTTATAGTTTCTTATAAAAAAAATACGTGTATACTTCCATGAGTCTACAGAGACGTAGGATCCAGGGCCCAGGGGACACGGGGAGCATGTTGCAATAAACAAAGAAATGCCCTTCTTATTTTCAGAAAGTGCATCGCGGTTGGCCTAATCAAATTTAGACAAAATTAGTAGATTTGGTAAACACTTAAGGTTACTGTATCCCTTCAGTGACCACTGACGGTGTTTTCTCTCCTGGTTATCACGCCCGCGACATAACACGTATAAACTATACATCATTCGATTCGTCATTAAATAGGGAGTATTTACGAGCCAAAAAGAATACAAATATCCGAAAATTGGGCGTTATACATCTGAAAACGTGAAAATCGGACCTTCCCCCCTTCTAGAACCTCCCCGTCTCCCCAGATATGTTTCATTTAAATCTCAATGAGATTTTTGCGTTTTCAACACATTAATCTAGCAATGTGTGTCTCAAATTTATTTTGCATGCCTTAGCTTCAGAATAATTAATAAAAAAATTTTGCCCCTCGCTCCCTGGCCTCGTTTTGAGATTCATTCAAATGTTAAATTTGGAGCATGCAATTTTTCTCAAAAGTGAGACACACTTTGGTCCCCCTATGCCTTTTCTCTCTGTCTGCCAAATTTCAGCCAATTATATCAAGCTGTTGGGTACAGGGAGCTGTATGAATACCCATTGGTTGCTGAAAAATTGATTTTGAGAAAAGCGCTAAAACAGTTTCTTAGCGTACAGTTCCACTGTTGAAAATGATGAACTTCAATCTGGCCACAAGAGTAAAGAGAGTAATCCTGTATGTATTTAGTGCAGAGTTTACAATGACATAATTGGTATTATAACCGCAAAATCCATTCAACAGGAAATCAAAGGCACTTGAAACCTTTAACCTTTAGTTCTCAAATAATCCTCGTCATGTAAACAGCATTTTCCTTTTAAATTATTAGAAATTGTAGGTAGATGTGTGTGCTATCCAATGATCTAAAAATCCAAAAATGGATCGGAAAAAACTTGTTATCGTCCTGAAGGGATACAGTAACCTTAAGTTAAAGATAGGGGTACATGTTACTTTCATACTAATTTTTCCCCGTTACCTGTGAAGAAACTGCCGACTGCCCATAAGAAACTCAACTCTCAGATCGCCAAAAATTTAAGAAACTCCAGTAATGGGAAATTATAAGTTAAGAAACTATTTGTTTTGATAAAGGAAATCCTTGACCACATCTTTATTTTACTTTCACTTGTTTCATATCATATTACTCGTAATGTACTTGAGTAATGTCTAAACATTGGAAATACTCGAAAAAACTTTGGTTTGAAATGTTCACGAGGGCACAGATAAGAGGTAGTGAACAAGGATATGAAGATTGTTATGGAACCTCCAAGAAATTCGTAAGAAACTCTGAGTACTCAAAATCTGATAATTTCAAGAAAATTTCAGTAGTGGCCCAAATTCTTAGTTTCTTATACAAAATACGTGTATGAAGTTATTACCTAACTTAGGATTTATTCTTTTTGTGCCACTCCTTTATGCAAGAAACTCACATTTCCCGTTCTATAACTTAGGCCATTTTCACCATCTAAAGTTTCTTAACATTTTCTGTAAATAATCATGGGTCAGTATTAGGTACAATGTCAAAACTTTATTTGTAAAAGTTAAGAAATTACAAAGTTTTTAATTGAGGCAGCCCGACCCTCGTAACTGTCCTTGTAAGGGTCCTCCATGGAGTCCTCCCTTAGGTCCTCATCCGGATCCTCCCTCGGGTCCTCTTCCGGATCCTCCCTCGGGTCCTCTTCCGGGCCCTGGTGTGGGTCCTGGGTCCTCGTTTTCCGGTATGCCTGGCGGAAGCGGTAGACTCGTCATGGAATTGAGATTTTCTACTTTGCGCGTTCCTTCCTTTGACAAACATCGCACATCTTTAAATACAAATAAAACAGATTGCAGCTTCGCCAAAATTATTGTGGTGAACAAATTTGTTGAATAATTTTCAACAATTCAAAATTTACAGGCCTCTCCCATCCTACTTTTTTTCTGATCAAGCTAGAAATATTGATTGAGATAGAGGGCCAGGTCGAAAGCGCGGAAAACGCGGAAACCGCGGAAAATATAATTTCACTCAGGATGCGATAAAACCGAATGATATAGTACTAAAACATCCTCTGTCTTTCTGAATAACTGATGAACAATGCAAACGACTTTGAAACGAACAATTTCCGCGTTTTCTTTTCCGCGCTTTCGAGTATGCACCAATACAAACTCGAACATAAGATCCGTTTGGATGATTACAAAGTCTGACATGAGCTAAGCAAGGGCCAGGTAAAAAACTCGGAGATGTCGGAGATGTCGGAGATGTCGGAGCAAAGATTCTCCGACGTTTCTCAACTCCGACTTTTTTACCTGGCCTTATATGCTCTACTAAAAAAGTCTGAGCTGTCTTATATCCGACGTTTCTCAACTCCGACTTTTTTACTTGGCCCTATATGCCCTACTAAAAAAGTCGGAGTTGTCTTATCTCCGACGTTTCTCAACTCCGACTTTTTTACCTGGCCTTATATGCTCTACTAAAAAAGTCGGAGATGTCTTTTAACAATTGAAATGGGTGAAATTGACAGGTTTTTTTGTTTCATTTACAACTGATAAGAAACTTTATAGCAAGAATTAGTTGAAAAACGTCATTTTTAGTAAGAGCAATCTGAAAAGCAATCTTGCAGACACTTTCTTTCATTATATTTTCCACTTGTTCTTTGTATACACCCCCCCCAGTAACGACCCCGCTGAAACGATGCCCCGCCAAGGTAAAAGGATGACCCGCCAAAAAAATTTGTTTCCCCGCTAAGTTTGAGTTGCAACATTTCCCTGCCTTGTTTCTGTTATTTCCCCGTTGAAATGTTTGTTTCCCCGTCGAAAATCATGGATAAATGATCTATTTCAACGGGAAGTTTTGATATTTGATAGTCCAGGATTCGACTGCAGGTGGCTTGAGCCACTTTTATATGCTTTCTTTTATCTACGTTTTCTTTATTTCTCGTTATTTTCTCGGTTCAAAGAACTATATTTACCGTCCACAATGAATAATCGTGATAAATTAAGACGTTAAGACAAAGTTACTGTACTACAAATTTCAGAGCGTAGTTTCTTATTAAGATTGATTGAGTGTTGTGACGGCAAATGAAGAGAATTAGAGTTATATAATATGCAATCTCTGAACATCTCCGACTTTTTTAGTAGAGCATATAGGGCCAGGTAAAAAAGTCGGAGTTGAGAAACGTCGGAGATAAGACATATCCGCCTTTTTTAGTAGAGCATATAGGGCCAGGTAAAAAAGTCGGAGTTGAGAAACGTCGGAGATAAATATCTCCGACTTTTTTAGTAGAGCATATAGGGCCAAGTAAAAAAGTTGGAGTTGAGAAACGTCGGAGATAAGACATCTCCGACTTTTTTAGTAGAGCATATAGGGCCAGGTAAAAAAGTCGGAGTTGGGAAACATCGGAGAATCTTTGCTCCGACATCTCCGACATCTCCGAGTTTTTTACCTGGCCGCTAAGCAAGCATAAGAATATCTGAATATTGATTTCTTTATAACCCCAAATGATCGTGGATGCTGTTTTTAGCTACAGTCAGAGAGATGAGCGTTGCTGCTAAAGTCGCCTTCAATAGAAAGTCAAGCCCCTTGTATAAGAACGAGAATCGCCTCGCAAAAAATCAAAAGTAATTACTCCTCGTTTGCTCAGTTCGTGCATGAAACTATTGGTGCATCCGTCTCAAATCAGATATCATGTGAGATTTACGATAACGCAAAATTACTTATTCAGAACCCTGCAGAACGTTCCAATTGTTACACTACACTCATTTTTTTTATAAGAAACCGCTTATAAGAAACGGTAGGCTCAATTTTTCGAAAGCTAAGAAACAACCCTACCTGAATTGAAAAAAGCTAAGAAACTTCTGTCATTTTCAGTTTTAATTTTCCTATCACACTCAAAAATATTTTGACATTGTACAGTTAAAGCAACTGTTTGGACAATATTTTGAGTGCGAATCATGTTATTTATTTGTTTTGAGATCTTACTAAGTAACTTGGGAGCCCTTTATACAAGACAAAATCAACTCTAAACTTCTGGCAATAAAAATATAAGAAACACGTAAGAAAGTTTTGGTAGCAAAATGGCCCAAAAATTTAAGAAACTGCCTACCAGCCCCGGACCTAAGGTTTCTTATAGAAAAAATGAGTGTATTCGCGGGCATCTAATTTGAGACAAGCAGTCACGAAAATAACTTCTGTGCAGAATCGTATGCATGAAGATGTTTTGGTTCAGTGTGATCACGTGCCTTCCCCAGTCAATGGCGCCATTGTTTGCTGAGATTCTGCACCGTTCCTCTCAACTTCACCTGCGACATTTGCATCTGTAGCTGTGTAGGAGGGAGGTCCTTCTGGGTCCTTCTACCTTCAGTGATGCTGCGAATACTACCCTCTGTGCAGGCCGCCGGTTACATCATCCTCTAAAGTTGACTTATTTGCATAATGAGTGCTATCAATAAGTGGCTAATGATGCGTTCGTTCTAGAAAACGATTGTTTTAACATAATTAAGCTGCTAATGAAGTCGAGAACGTGCCAATTCTGGGTAAATTTGTTGTTGTGCCAGGGTAAACATCATGGTGATTTATCCATCTTATGGTGTCAAATCTGTCTAACATGAAATAAGCCGACGTCAAATCTTGCTATAGGATCGCGGGAAACTTCTGTCTTGTGTGCGTTTTATGTACGCTTTCTTTATTTCAGTGCCAATTAGCAGAGATAAAACGTTAATCAATCGCTTTAACGAGCGTGACGGAAGTGGGTTACTTACTTTCTTTCTTTCTTTCTTTCTTTCTTTCTTTCTTACTTTCTGACTGACATCGAAGCCCCTTCTTGGATTACAAAGTGGACTTTGTAATCAAAAACGGGGAAAGAAAAACGCGGAAATCAACAATTTTGTTTATTTGCAAGTTGTTCCCAAATAAAACGAGAAGGCTGTGCAGACGAAGACATTAAACGAATGAACAAGGCAAATGACTTTGAAATGAACAATTTCCGCGTTTTCTTTCCCGCACTTTCGAGTATGCACCAATGCAAACTCGAAAACGCGGAAACAAAAACGCGGAAATATACATTTTTGTTTGTTTGCAAAATCCCAAATAAAATGAGAAGACTCTGCGATTAGTTGATCTGCTGTCAATGCCACCTTCCGATTCGTCTCTCTATGTCAAAAGAGGCCCTGACTGACGCGACGAGGACATTATGAGTACAGTTAGGGCCTAAGTCCAAAAGTTGCAGAGAAAGACACGCCTGTTTTCATCACGTTAAATTTCATTCAAATAACCTAATGCAGTCGTTTTAGAGAGTGATTTGGGTAAATCGTAAACGTTTTGAAATAGAATTGATGCACTAGGCAAACGACTGCTAACAATACCTACTTCATAATCAAAATTAACAGACTTCCGATTCTTGTTAGACCTCTGGAATTGCCTCATGATGAGAACTCAAGGTAGAAAACCAGCACAATTTTTCCTAAGGCGACGATTATTTGGGACCATATGGTTTCAGGCAGCTGAACATAGCATATATCCGCCATTTTTGATTTAGAGCAATTTGAAAGGGCTAAATATACATCTTGTGGAAGTATAAAATTGATTATTTCAAAATGTAGGCATACACGTTTTTTTATAAGAAACTGGTTTATAAGAAACTAGTACTACGATGACCAAAAATTTAAGAAACTCTAGTACTACGCTCAAGCACAGTTAAGAAACTCTAAAACTTTATTTCTGTATGTCTCTCTTATTCTATGTCTCTCTAACAAAGGTACATTCGTCTTTTCTTGACTTTTAACTGCAAAATTGGTAAATTTTTGCCTTGATGTGCATGGCTTCTTCTTGATGACAATGTCAATGCAAAATGGAAGCCCTTTCTGGAAAAGAAGGCTCAACTTCGAACAATACCGCAATTTTAGGCCCAAAAAATAAGAAACTAATTAAGAAACTTTTACTACTAAAACACCAACATTTTCATGCGAAATTAAGAAACTTTTAGTACTAAGTGCTGATCCAAGTTTCTTATATAAAAAAAAACGTGTACCTCCTATGTGCACATCATAAAGAACCAACTTCAGAAATTTTCGCTTGAACAAAAATCTTGAAAATATTTTTTGAAAGTCCACAAAATTCCCCAAAACATGTGGTTAGAGCAATTTAATCGATACTGCATTGGCCTTAACAGGACACATTGATGTAGGAAACAATGTAGTTTCTTTTTCCTTCCATCCTTCATTGGGCACAGTTTCATGGCACTATAGCTAGTAAAGTGCCAGTATTTATGTATTAAAAGATATAATTACCAAGAAACGTGGGTACATCATTTCTTATACATCAACAAATGACAGTTGTGTGATTTTGAAGCAATTATACATCCACCCTTTTTTAATAGTTCCGTAGAATTTGACTTTTTTATGAACTTAACAACTATATAAAGCACCTGAAAAGTGGAAACGGTTCTGATGTTACTATGGTTTTATTGTGTCTCAAACATGCTGCCTGATGAAAAGTGACACCTTACTGACAAATGGGCCACAAGTTCAATAAATCATTGATCGTCAACCAAACGAGATATCGAGCTGAAATTAAATATCTAGGATCAACTCCTCATTGCCTTGCTATAGAAAAAATTCAAGAAGATTTCTCAAACATGACTTGACATCCATCTGATGAAGCTCTATGAAATTACCCTTTGTCCATTCATGTTGAGTCTTTAGAAATCGAAAATTTGAAGAAACTCGCTTTTGTACCTCCATAAAAAGAAGACTAAAAAATGCACAAAAATTATTGGCATCAATTAAAGATATTGGCTAAAGACTAGCTCATAAATCCTTAAAATCAGTCCTGTATATGATTTACCGTGGTCTGTCAAAAGTGAATAGTTTATTTTGGCGCATCCAGTAGAAACATCAAAATTTGTAATGATAATGAAAAAAATTATCAGGGAAAATTCGTATTTTCAAATATTTTGATACTGGAAAATACATGCACTTTGTAATTACTAATGAATTAAAAGCACAATGCCTCTCATTAAGGTTGGATTGTCAGCAGATTTCACAATATATGTACAATCAAGAAAAATAACACTTTTAAAGACTGTTATGGACCAAAAGGCCTGATAAGTAAAACACCAATGTGGTTTTTGGGGTACATCTCATGTGGGTTTGTGGTGCAATAGATACTTCTACTGAAAATAAGTTTGCAGCTATAGTTTCTATCCATTACTGATTTATAATGATTGCTTCTTCCCAAGCATCAACTGCAATCTTCTTGACTTTTTTGTTTGTGCGGCTTTTGGGGTACATATTGTGAAAAACAAGCAACTTTGCCATATCAGTGCTCGGTCAATCCTTTGAAGTGAAAAATAGCAATACCCTATGGGAAGAGCTCGTTTTGGCAGCCCAGCATTGACACAAAATCATTTTTGAAATGAAAACAGTAGAAGGAAAGTATTGCAACACGCTTTCTTGGTGGCCCAGCATTGACACAAAACCATTTTTGAAATGAAAACAGTAGAAGAAAATTATTGCAACACACTTTTTGTGGCTTTTGTGGTACGTGTACCTATACACGACGATTTTGGAACACATTTCGCATTCTGTTGCACAGAACTGTTTCACTGCAGTCTTCTTTAATCATTAAGATAATTTTGTTGTGATTTTCAAAATCATTTTAAATAGTCTCTATTGCTTCATTCACTGTCTCATTTCTACATTCCTCAGCGGTGGCAATATTCCTTTCAAATTGAAAACCATCAACAATTCCACCTTGCAGTGACTTTCTAACATTTTCATAAAAAGTTTCCATATCTTCTGCATCTTCAGGACAAAAATATGGACTCAATGGGTCTTTTAGATTTGGGTTCTTTAAAAGAAACAAAAGTCCATGAACACAATGCATCAAGCAATTATATTCAGATGACCAGTCTTCAAACAGACTAAGGCAGATTTGCCCAGCATCATCAATATTTGGATGGTATATATGTGTCAAGCATTTTATTTCTGGTGCTACAACTGGATATCGGTGGCTCACTTTGAACAGAAAATAGAATTTACCATCCTTGTAAAGACCACTGTTGGGTTTGATGGCAATGACAAACTTGACCATTCTCTTTGTCTCTGCTGTCCCATCGTCATCAAGGATCTTATGAACTTTGCTTTGGCTTTCAGTGAACGCTTCAATGTCTCGTAACAGCTGATGAAGCTCTTTCGTTATAAATCCATGGGGCCTCATTTTCGATGATATTGGTCCAATCATCGAAAACCAATAATTGGATATTGTTGAGATATAGCTTTCTCTGGCAACAAACGTGCACCAGTCAATTAACCTCTCCTGCAATACATTGATTGATCAGGTATGGCGTTTTTGTTGGATTTGAGAGAGTTCTTATCAGGAAGGAAAAGAGCTTCAGACGTCTTGGCAATGCTTACCGAACTCCTATTGTTGCAAAAAGGACGGCAACAGCAGATTCAGCTTCGACATCTTTCAACCAAAGTCGAACTCAAAAATGGAGCATAGGTGATGACTAGGCCATACCACTACAACAAAATTACAACTGTCTAAATCTTCCAGACGTAACTCTTCTTTGCTTGGTGACTTCATAACTGCTGCCCCTTTAGTTATGTATGGGTGATCTATAGTTTTCCATCTTGAATTGTTTGTATAAAATTGCATTCCAACTCCTCTTTTATGTTCAACTCTCCGATGTGTTGTTGCACCACAGCAGAGAGAAAAGGCTGATGCAATCTGATGCAAATGCTCCCACGCAGCAAAATTTAGCATGTATGTTATGAACTAGACGAGTATTCTATATCTCGAGCCTTCGAGCCTCGAGCCTTCGAGCCTTGTATTTCGAGCCTCGAGCCTTCGAGCCTCGAGCCTTCGAGCCTTGTATTTCGAGCCTCGAGCCTTCGAGCCTCGAGCCTTCGAGCCTTGTATTTCGAGCCTCGAGCCTTCGAGCCTTGCATTTCAAGCCTCGAGCCCTCGAGCCCTCGAGTCTCTTGCCTTCGAGCCTAGCATTTCAAGCCTAACAATGTCTAATAATAACAAATTTTAATTGGTATATAGGAATGCATCCCAATTACACGTTTTTTATAAGAAACTAGTACTGCGATGACCAACAATTTAAGAAACTCTAGCACTACGTTCAAGAACAATTAAGAAATTCTCAAATGTTATGTCTGGAATAACAGTCGGTAGATTACAATTCGTGTCGAGGGGCACTTCACTTATTGGATTTTTCTTGAAAACAAAAGAATTTTCCCAAAGGTGTACGAGATTTTTTGGGAGTGAAAGGCCCCTCGGTTCGCGTGGCATTGCATTTGTAAATATCAAGTTTTGAATGCAAAAATGGGTAACTTTTTGCCTTAATGTGCACGGCTTATTCCTGGTGACAATATCAATGCAAAGTGAAATTTGTCGATAAGAAGTCTCATCTTTGAACCATAACGTTTTTTTAGACCTCACAAATTAAGAAACTAATTTAAGAAATTTTTACTACTCAAACACCGACATTTTCATGCGAAATTAAGAAACTTTTAGTACTAAGTGCTGATCCAAGTTTCTTATAAAAAAAACGTGTGAGTCAAATTAGGGCAAAATCGAAATTCAAAAAACCATTAAACAAGTCGTTCTCTCGTTCCTGTGCTAAAACAACGGCCGAAGATTGAGCGGTAGGATGGTCTTACTGTCTGTGACGAAAACTCTTTGAAATTGGGCCTTTTCAGTCCTTGAGAAAAATTTGTGTTCTGGCACATTTTTACAAATATACAAATTACAAATTTCGCAAGAATTCTAGCTATTACCTTCACTTGAATCCTAAATTTTCAAAAAGATAATGATTTCGAGGCTCGAAATGCAAGGCTCGAAGGCTCGAGGCTCGAAGGCTCGAAGCTCGAAATACAAGGCTCGAAGGCTCGAGGCTCGAGGGCTCGAGGCTCGAAGGCTCGGAGATTAGAAACACTCGAACTAGACTTATCCGCAGAAACAAGCTGTTGAATTAACATTTTCAAGGAAAAAGTTCGAAATTGATCATCCTGTGATTCTTTTTAACAACGTACCTGTCAAGAAAGTAAATGAACACAAACATTTAGGAATTATCCTGGACTCAAAGCTGTCTTTTTCAGCTCATATCAAATCAGCGATCTCTAAAACGAGAAAGGGCATTGGTTTGCTAAAATATCTCTCCAAATACTTGCCAAGGCATACCTTAAATGAATTATATAAGCTCTATGTTCGACCCCACCTAGACTATGGTGATGCCATTTACCATATTCCTGCCAAAGTATGTGAATTCAGTCAACATATTATTATACCAAATTTAATGGAAAAGCTAGAGTCCGTACAGTATTCTGCTGCCTTGGCTGTGTCAGGTACATGGAGGGGTACATCTCGAGAGAATCTGTACGCAGAGCTTGGTTGGGAGTCACTGAGTTCCCGAAGATGGAGTAGACGCCTTACCTTGTTCTACAAGTTTATAAATAATCTTAGTCCTGAGTATACAGTTGATCCAATTCCCCCTCTTCATCAGTCGCAGTACCGTCTCCGCGGACAGGATGTCATTGGGCGATTAAAGGCAAGGACAGACAAATTCAAGTCTTCGTTCTATCCAAACTGTTTATGCGAATGGAATAAGCTTGAGCCTGAATTGAGACTTGCACCCTCTATTGCTGTTTTTAAGAAAAAGCTCTTATCAATAATCCGTCCCCCTGCAAAATCTGTATTTGGAATTCACGATCCCACAGGATTATCCTACCTAACACAACTCAGGGTTGGTCTCAGCAAGTTAAATCTCCATAAATTCAAGCATAATTTCAGAGATACCATAAACCCAATGTGCCCAACAAGCGATGGCATTGAAGACACGGAGCACTTTTTGTTGCTCTGCCCTTCTTTTGATGTTCAACGACAAAATCTTCTCGCTGGAATTGTTGAATTATTACGACCATATGTACAAATCACCAATCTTTCAAATCATTCTTTGACGCAGCTTTCATTGTATGGTGATGAAGACCTTTCTAATGAGTTGAACAGAAATGTACTCGAATTAACTTTACGCTTCATCCACGAAACTGGTCGGTTTGATTAAGATCTATTGAGAATTTAGCCATGCCCTAAGCAATCACCAAGTTAGTGTTCTTTTCCTTGTAAATTCTGTTTCACATCAGATGGAGGCATTTTACTTGCTTAAATTTACACCAAATGAGTTGCACTCATTGCATCTACAAATTCATCGCAACACTGACCTGACATCTGGAGTGAAACTGAATCCAGTATAGTATCCTTTAATTTATAAATTGTTCGTAGTGTGATTGTATACGGTTTAACGTTTCATGTTTTTAGATATTGGCCATGGGGTAGTCGTAGTCTTTTGCTCCCCATGGTATCGTACTTGTAGTGTCGTATAGTAATTAGAATTAGGTATAGTAAAATGTAAAGTATCTTGTAAAATTTAATATTTGAATAAAAAAAAAAAAAAACTAGACTTATGACGATGAGTTTCTTGTTTCCTTGTGCTCTTTGACTTCAAGATGGCGCTTCAGTCAACAGAGACTCATAATATTACTAGACTGATGACAGTGAGTCCCAGTTATCGCTCACCAAAACGAGACTACAGCCTACCAAACCGAGTTGTAGCGGGGTATATCAGTTTGGCGGAGGAGCGAAACTCAACTCGTAATCAGTCTATAATATTACTCTGAAAAACCTGACCCTATTAAGCCTATTATGCTGGGATTCCTAGCATACCAATCAGAATGCGAGATTTGGCGGAGGACAATAAGTTTCGAACCTTCGATTCGATTGACGCAGCTTACTAAATTTGAAAGAAGTTGCTGCAGCAGGTACTTGAAGATTTCTCTGCAATGTTTTGGTCTTAAAAACATGGAAATTGCAGCATTAAAAGACTTATTTTGCACTCACCAGGTAAAGTGAATTTTCTTCTTCAGATGAATACCAAGTTTCGTTAATTAAGAGTCTGCTTACCGTGGTTTCTATCGCATTTCCTTTCTGAGGAGTGACCTTTGAACAGAGCCGAAGCAGTCGTTCGATCCAGATTCTATCGATCGAATGCAGAAGATAGGGTCAGGTTTTTAACTGTTTCATTATGAGTCCCTGTGAGCAAGGTACCGCAGGGATACAAGGGACTCATCGTCATAAGTCTAGTTATGAACCTATGAACAGGTAGCCTCAGCACTACATAAGGACCCGCAACTTACGCTCATCTAATTGAAGTGAATTAATGCGTCCATCAGCATATCAATAGCTATACCTACGAACATATAATCAGTCTAAATGTTATGTATGTTATGTAAGACCATGACCTCGTTCCCAGGCCCAGTAAAGGTTCCAATTCCAAATTTTGTTCTCGGCATAAAAAGGTGGGTGTAAAATTCAATGACCTATTTCTTCTGATAGAATGGCTTGAAAGAAACTTTAGATACTTATCTATAATTCTACCGTTGGACTTTTCAGAAATTTTGAATATTTTTGGAAATTACAGCGTATCTTACATTTCAACTCATTTGAGGATGTGACGTCATCAAATTTCTAAATCATAAACGAGATGAGTGACAGAACTTTGCTTGATACAGTGGCGTAACGGAGCAGCTCGGGGTCCTTAGCAATTTAGCTATGCAGGGGCCCCCTGGCGAGGCATATAAATCAACAAAAGTTTGCCAAATTTCCAAAATTAAAACGGAGTTTTTATCGGCAAAATCAAGGTGAGCCCAGCACATCATCAGCGGGTTTATGCAGGTTTCTGGAAGTTTTATATCTGAAGGCACGTTGGCACAAGAAACATATTGGAGATAGTGGCCGAAATTGAATGCGAGCGAAGCGAGCCAAATTTGGGGTCTAGGCACAGGGGGGGGGGGGGGGTTCTTCCATAGTAAAGGTACCTGGGGATGTGCCGCGAGCAAGGCTATACTTTTCCGCACTTCTAGTCTAGCCAAGGGTATACTTTTTTGCAATTTTGGCCAGCAACGGTCTAGCCAAGGGTATCATTTTTGACAATATTGGTCTAGCGAACGGTCATGATATCATATTTGGCACAAATTTGACAATATTGGTCGAGGAAATGGTCAAAATTGGTCTAGCCAAGGGTACCATTTTCGTAAAAATTGGTTCAGACAATGGTCAAATTGGTCTAGCCAAGGGTACCATTTTCGTAAAAATTAGTCTAGCCAACGGTACCCTTTTCAAGATGCTCGCGGCAGACCCCTACCCAAAATTTAACCACGCTCTTTAGACTGTCGGAAAATGCACTTTTCGTAGAAAATTCGTCATCGAATGAAGAAAGAAAAGGATTGTGATCAACGATATGCTTCCCAACGAAATATTTGAAAACTGAGCTCAAGTATCGTACAGGAAATGGATTTTTGTCAAGTTACCTTCCAGAACGTCCATGTTCCCTTGAAGATAACAAAACATATTTTGACGAGTTTGCAATTTATAGCATTTCTTTGCATGCTAAACTTGCGTTCAATTCCATTCACAACGGCGTTCAATTCATTTGAAGTCAACAAGCAGTTTCTCCAAAGTTACATTAGTACGTTACTGAAGATCATAAGGGGTCCCATTTTTTTATATATATTCTAATAAAAAGTTACAATATATTTACGAGCTACACTACACTACTTACAGAACTACTTTACAATATGAGCTACCCTACACTACTTACACAATTACCCTACAATACTACTACAACGATACCCCAAGGAGCAAAAAAGCAATGTCTACCCTGAGACCATTAACATATAGATATATAATATAAGGAAAAGAAGAAACTAGTCAAAATATAAGACAAGAAAATAAATGACATGAACAAAAAGAACAACTACATAAACTCTACTCGTAAATTACTACTAAACGGGGAAAGGTGGTGGCATGTAATGAAGTTTGGAATTATCTTAATCAAATCGACCAGTTTTATGGATATACTGCAAAGTTAATTGTAATATATTTCTATTAACTTCATTGGAAAGTTTTTATTACCATACAGTAAAAGCTCCGTAAGAACCTTATTTGAAGGATTAATGTACCCAAATGGTGTCAGTAGCGCAAGGACTCTAGCGAGAAGATCACGTCGTTCCTCATCAAAAGAAGGGCAATGCAACAAAAAGTGTTCAGTATCCTAAACACCGTCATTTGTGGGGCACATTGGATTTATTGTATCCCTAAAATTTTGCTTGAATTTGTGAAAGTTCAGTGTGCTTAGGCCAACCCTTAGTTGAGAAATATAGGATAATCCTTTAGGGTCATGAATACCAAAAACGGATTTTGCAGGAGGGCGTATTATGGATAGCAGCTTTGACTTTAAAACAGCAACAGTTGGTGCAGTTCTAATTTCTGGATCAAGTTTGTTCCATTCAGATAAGCAGTGAGGATAGAAAGCAGACTGAATTTTTTCTGTCCTTGTCCCTATTCACCCAACGACATCCTGATTGCGAAGAGAGTATTGGGACTGTTGAAACGGTGGAATTGGATTCATGGTATATGCAGGTGTTAAATCATTCATAAACTTGTAAAACAAGCTGAGGCGTCTACTCCACCTTCGAAGATTTAGTGATTCCCAGCCCAACTCCGTGTATAGCTTCTCTCGCGATGTCCCTCTCCATGTTCTTGTCACAGCTAGTGCAGCAGAGTACTGAACAGATTCTAATTTTCCCATCATATTTGACAAGATGATATTCTGACTGAATGCGCATATATTTGCAAGAATGTGGTAAATCACATCTCCATAGTCTAGATGGGGTCGCACATAGAGTTTGTATACCGGGTGTCTCAGAAAAAAGTACCCCCTTTTGACTGGAAATAGGAACCAAGCAATAAGATATCATTGCTCCCCGACTTCACAGCTAAATTTATCAATGTTCAACTTAGATGCACGTACCTTGCATTTAGAAATCGTCCACCAAACACTGGAGATACAGGTTCGCAAAGTCAAAATTTACGGTGCACCCAAAACCAGAGGTTTTGAAAAAGGGCCTAGCCATGATTTGTATCGTGGACATTTTCCAAAGTACCTGTGGACTTTAAGCATCCGTGTTTTGCTTTTGAAAAGAATAAAAGATGCATGGACATGGCGCTGATTAAAGAAATATAGTAACAATGTGGTAAGAGTGATAAAGTCGTGCCACATCTCCAAAGTAAGCGTGGATGTGCTCCTTTTCCTCTTCTTTAATACAAAACACTTGGGATCGAATGCAATGCAAGGACCGTTTCCTCAAAAGAAAAATTACTTTAAGAACAATTGAAGTAATTCAAGGTATAAATCTTTTCAAAAATAGAAAGTAAAGGTCAAAGTCAAAAATTCGTTTGCAAAATGCCTGTTTGTTGTCAAATTATGGCTAGCCCATTTCTCAGAACCTCCGGTTTCAGGTGCACTCCAAATTTTCACCTTGTGAACTCATATCTCCGGTGTTTGGTAGTCAATTTCCAAATGCAAGGTATGTGCATTTAAGTTAAAAATCAACAAATGTAGCCATGAATTAAAAAATTCCCAAAATATTATCGTTTTGTTGCCTTGTTGAGTCAAAAGGGGGTACTTTTTTTTGAGACACCCGGTAGTTCATTTAAGGTATGCCTGGGCAGATAACCGGAGAGATATTTCAACACACCTATACCCTTTCTTGTTTTAGAGATAGCCTCTTTAATATGAGCAGAAAAAAGACAATTTTGCGTCAAGGACAATTCCTAAGTGTTTATGTTCATCTACTTTCTTCACCTGTGTGTTATTAAAAAAAAATGTCTGGATGATCAATTTCGATTTTTTTCCGTGAAAATGTCAATTCAACAGCTTGCTTTTGAGGATCAGGATTAAATGACATTTTCTCCCCAGGTAGAACACTGCCCATTCAGAACGGTACGCTGTTTTCGATCATTTAGAAAACTTTGGACAAGAGAGAGAAGTTTTCCTGACAAAACACAGCGTTTTAATTTATAGATTAGACCATCATGCCATACCCTGTCAAATGCTTTAGAGATATCAAGATATACAGAACGAACATCAAGAGGAGGATTACAGTCTAAGGCCTTATAAATCGTATGTGTTACTGAGATTAGCTGATTGATTGTAAAGTCACCGGGACGAAAACCTGATTGATTCGGATTTAGGGCCTGATTACATGGAACGGGCTGGCCCGGTTAAGCGGGCTGGCTCTCCTAAGAGGCCTGAGATGATCGAACGATTACATGGAGAAAGCCAGCCCAGGCTGTAAAATATTTGGCGCCATGATAGTATAATCTGTTCATAAAGCGCATGCGTTGCAGAATTCTCAGTCCGCTTTGCCGGGGCAGCCTAGACTTGCCCCAAGTCTGTTTTGTCAACTGTTATAAGTCTACCAGAAAGAGGGCAGCCCGGTCTCAAATCGATTACAAGAGAAAAATATGAGAAAAATGTGCAACTCTCAGCCCGTTTTGCCGGGCTAGCCCGGTAGGCAGCAGACGAGATCTCGGCTAACCGGGCCAGCCCGCTTGCCATATAATCGAAAATATACGAAACATTGTAACTTCTATTGACCCCGGCATCCCGGGTGAAAACCTTCATCTCGGTTAACCGGGCTAGCCCGCCCCATGTAATCGGCCCCTTAGTAGGTCACACGACACAAGATGTGAGTACAACGAATCATAAATGATTTTCTCAAATATTTTCCCAAAAATTGGAAGAAGAGAAATAGGACGGTTCACATTTTTCTCATTTTTCTTATGAACTGGGACTATATTAGCATATTTCCATATTTGGGGAAATGATTCTCAAACAGTTTGGGAATATTATCTTTAATGGAATGACTAATGCAGCATCACTTAATTTTATCATTCTTACAGATATATCATCCCAGCCATGGGCCTTATTGGGATTAAGTGATCTTATGATATTTAGTATCCTATCTTCAGAGATGATAACGTCATTTATCAGAGTTGCAGTTACTGGGCTATCTCCTGGAATTTCACTGTCTGTGCCAATTGTGGCACACTGAAGTAAAAAATAATCATTGAACAACTGTGCCTTTTCAGTAAAATCCGTTATAAATATTCCAGTCTCTAAAATAGGTGGTATTATGGGAATTTTTGCCTTGTTCAAAACAGTATTGATCAAAGACCAATATGTTTTGCTGCAAGTCTCAGGATTAGCCAAATCTTTCCCTGCTTTTAGAAAGTAATTTCGTTTAGCATCCTCGACCAATTTCGAACCTTCAGATACCATCTTTTGTATACCCTCAAGGCTCAAGCTTGTCGTCTGGCAGACCTCTCCTGACAAAGTTTTTATAAGCACGATTTTTGTTCCTTAAAAAATTTTTGATATTTTTCGTTATCCAAGGTGCTTTGCGCGGCCTAATCGATTTAGTTTCGTTTGGTATGAAATTAGGTAAATATTCAAAAGAACCTCGTTTAGTAATTTAACCTGTTCATTAGGACATGTCCTTTTGTCAAGTTGTTCATGGCAACGAAACATTTCAATGCTCTTCACAATGGCTACAAAATCTGCCTTATCATAATACCAAATCCGTCGTTTGTAAGGAGGCAGTACTATGCTTGAAACAGATAACTTTCCATAAACAATTTGATGATGACACTACTGATGCAATGAAGCATGGACACCAGAGTCTATAACGAGGTTAGGCTGGTCGGTAGTAAGTAAATCAATGCAAGATTTAGAATCACCCATCAAATGAGTTGGTTCTGAAATCAACTGATGAAGCCCAAGGTCTGCTGTTAATGGCTCAAAAAACTTTCCCTCATTATTTTCGACATCATTTGCCAACCACTGAGCTGAGCGACAGTTGAAATCGCCAGTGATAACAATGCAAAAAGGATTTTCAGAATGCAGTTTTGATAGCAACAACTCAAAGTTAATTGAGAAGTTATCAAAATCACTCTGGTCTTGACTTGGACTCCTATAAATTACAAAAAAAAGTATTTTTTCCTGTTTAATTGGATTTCACACACAACACATTCAGGGAGAGTCACAAGATCAGAACGATTTCTTGAAGGAAGAGATTCTTTGACATATAGCCCAACACCACCCCTTTTGATATTTTGTGGATGGTTACTTTTTAAAAAGGTATAACCATATAGTGCTAGCCTATCTTTGTCGATAGTGCTATCAAGATGAGTTTCAACAATAGGTCATAGTTATAAACCGCAGTGTATGCTTCAATAAGGGACACTCGTAAAAAATCATGCGCAGAAATGCTATTTAAATTCCAAGTACAAAAATCAAGTGTTTCAGGGCCGGGGTTCGTTTCAACGTCACCGCTGAGCAGAATGGTCCTATAAACTGACCACTGAGTGTGAAGCGTAAAGCATGTCATGCAACCAATTTAAAAATAGGTATAGGTAAAAAGAAGTTTCTGTATAGCGTAATGCTTGTGTCGAAAGAGACTAACGACACCGAACGGAATTCACTTGAGGAGTTCAACTGCTGTATATAATACTGCCTTCACAACATGATGTGCACGGGCGAACAGGGGCAAAAAACATGACTGTGTTTCCATAGAGTACACTGCAAGAAACTGTATCGTTAATGTTAGAGGTAGAACTGGGATTGGGACCGCAATGAAACAGCAACAAAACCAATATAATTTTAAGGCGGGTTTCCACTTGCGCGAATTTGGTCGTGCGATCGTGTGACCAGTTGTCTGGGCATGCGTAGTTTGTTGCAGTGACGAAGATTCCCCTGCCTTCGACGATCGCGCGACTGATTTTGGAAGTTGGATTGACTTCAACTTTTTCGCGACCAGGACGAGCAGAGCCAATCAAATACGCACGAGCAGAGCCAGCCAAGCAGGCACGAGCAAATACGCATGCTCAGACCATTGGTCGCGCGACCAGATTCACACAAGTGGAAATAATTCACGCGACTGCTTTCAAGCGATCACACAGGTCGCACGACCAAATTCGTACAAGTGGAAACCCGCCTTTAAGACTTGGAAAACAACTGACAGTGGTTTGATAGTTTTGCTCTGGGGAGACAATTTTTTTATCGATATACGGAAACACCCTATTGTTGCACATCATTGATTGATTTCAACCGGCATCATCGTAAAGAGTTCTTCTCGCTGGTCCTTAGAGGCAAGATGTCACAAACCAACCACCTTTACAAAGCCCTATGTAGATTAACAAATTATTCACAAAAGTAAAATACCCACGAAACAACAAAGTGAAATTACAAAAGACTATCTTTAACACAAAAACGCAAAAGATAAACATTGTGAGAATTGTTGTTCACACTAATGCACGTCCGCTCTCCAGACAGCCATGCGCCCTTTTCGCCAAGGCTGTGCCTTTTACTCCCAACATTTACTCCCAACATTTAAACATTACACTTAAACATTTACTCCCAAACAACTGGAGAGTAGATTGCTTTAAAAAAATTCGAGAAATCTCAAGCAGTTTTTTGTCCTGGGTGCGTTTTATGAAGGTAGGTAAAATGTAGGAAAATCTTCACGGGTTTCTTTTGTCTCCCTCGCTTTTTAGCCGTCTGATTGGCCCGTGAAAATGAGGCTTTGGCGGTTTCGACCATGGGCCACGAGCAATCGGCTATGTACGACAAATGATTCCTATGCTATACAACGGTCATTACTCCTGCGTCGAATCAGGGGCGCAAATGAGGGGGTGTAGGGGGGGGGGGTGTGACACCCACAATAATTTCATAACTCGGTCCAAATCGCTATTTTATAGTGATAAAATCGGTCCCGATCCGGCTCTGAACTTGAACCTGAATTTTTCAGGACGTCGAAACTCAAAATGCAAAGATTTCTGTGTTAGCTGTCTTTTGTTTTTTCGTAGAAACTAAGTTTACGGAAAGAAATCATCGAGATTCCTTTACAACCGTAGAGAGAATGGCTGGGTATAAGTCGGGTAAGGGATGCCTTCTGAGCCAAAGTAGAGGATGTTTCTGCAAAAATTTTCTTCGTGCTCCACTTTATGGAATAACTGTCACAAAACTATCAAAGTTCCCTTGTTGCTAATGACAAGCTTAATATTGGGAGATGCATTTTGAGCCAAAGTAGAGACTATTTTTCGACAATTTTCTTCGTGCTCGGATTTTTAGGATAACTACCGGGTGCGCCAAAGTAAACTATGCACGTTTGGCAGGCCACAATAAATCGTACACTGGACCAATTTTGAAGATTTAGGACTCATTCGTTAGCAGAAAGCCTGAATTAGATACTGGGATTTTTTGCAAATTTTTTCATATTCAGTTTTTAGAGCTAGAAGCGAGTTTCCTAAGATTTTTGTTTTCGAAAACACCGAAGACGATCATAAAACATCGATCAAATTTTTAAAGAATCGGCATGAATGAACAAAGAGAGAACTTTTTCGTGGTGATTTCCGATTTAACCCTAATCCTACCGGGTGTAGTAGGACTGGAAACTACTCTTTATATTCTAATTTATGTTAATCCTTAATTACTCATTTATGTCTCAATTGTATATAGTCACTAATTATGTTTATGATAATCAGTCAGTTGTTAGCCTCATCACGAGTCACACGTTTATTATCGCGCTCTCAACAATTCAAGACTACTCGAGGTAATAGGCCAACTTTATGCCTATTATAGTTGGTGGAGGACCCTCTTCAAGATCGTAGACCGTAGTTCCTTTCGTAGCAGAGAAGAAAATGATGTTTCATACATTTCACTGCTCTTATTGCAAGACCAATGGCCACTTTAGAAGGAATTGTCTTAAACTTCTCACGAAGGACTGTCATCCGACAGTATGCCGAGACTTCAATCGCTATGAAGTTTCTAAATGTGAAATTGATGGTACATGTGTGTTTAACAGAGGTCATACTTGCTTATTTTGTAATGAACTTAACTGCAAAGCATATCTTCACATAAATATACAAGACGCTGGATCGCCAAATTTACCGAAGAAAAGTGCAAGTATTATCAAGACCTTGACAAACGTCCTTCGTTCCTGTGTGGAAAGCATCAAAGATTTGGAAGGCCGTCTCCTAAATTTAAAGACATCGTTGCATTCGACATCAACACCAATTCAACGTCAAACATTGAACAGTTCTATGGAGAAAACAGCTGCAGGGATCGAACACCCTTCTGTATTTTCAACTGCAACAGAACGTCGAAAAGACTTCCCTTCAAACTGTTCGATAACACTTCCCGTTGTTTCTGCTAATCACAAGATCAACATGCCTGTCATCCCAGACCTCTCATTGTCATCTGTGTCGTCAAACTTCGCAAAAGATTTAATGGCTGTACTTGACAACAAAGATTTGATCACTCCCTTGGACCCAGCTGAATCTGCCATTGTGGCTGAAGCACATTCAACTCACTTGCATCCAAGTGGAAGCATGATTGTCCCTTTGACATTCGAAAACAACAGAACATTCCGATTCAAGATGTTAGTGATTCCTCACCAGTGTGAGAAGATCATTTTTGGAAGAAATCACATCATGAAAACAGAAGCTGACATCAATGTTCCAAAACGATGTATCACCTTTCGTGATCAAAGCATGAACTTCACACTTAATTTTGAGTTACGCTATCACACTCAGAAAGATCCAACATAGGAAGAAACTTTGTTTGCTTTCTTTCCCACGAAAAAAAGAAAGTCCCTTTCTTTTTTTGTCGAAGGAGGGATGGACTGTAGTAGGACTGGAAACTACTCTTTATATTCTAATTTATGTTAATCCTTAATTACTCATTTATGTCTCAATTGTATATAGTCACTAATTATGTTTATGATAATCAGTCAGTTGTTAGCCTCATCACGAGTCACACGTTTATTATCGCGCTCTCAACAATTCAAGACTACTCGAGGTAATAGGCCAACTTTATGCCTATTATACGGGGGGGGGGAGTGTTTTCCACCCCCCTGTTGGTTTTTTGCAGAGCATTCTTTAACGACAATAGCTATGACCTTCAAACGCTCTGACAATTGCTGATTATCTATTAGCTGCATTTTGACATTTAAATTTTTGAGCAATAGATGTCACGTGACAGGTGACACTACCATATTTGGAGCAAGGTATTGGAAGAATTAATGATTTTGATATTTTCACTCCCAGAATTAGTTCCAAGTGTTGACTATTGTACTTTAAATGAATCAGCAAACAATGAGCTTTCTATTGTTGTCAATAACTATGGAATTTGCTGACTTCAGCATTCTTAAATGATGACATCACTCGGGCTGCCATTTTGGGTCATTTTGGCAAATTTTGAAATTTTTTCCAACAGATTTTGTTCAAAATGCATAGAATTGCGTTATGCAATGCTTTAAAAGCATTTTGAGCCGATTATTATCAATTTTTGGCAGAAAAACACAGTTTTTATTTATGACGTCATCAATTTTTGTCATTTTCTTCCAAAATAACAGTCTAAAAACACCTATTTGCATCATATTTGAATTGGAAATGAATAATACGCCAAATAAGAATGGAAAAAGTCATCCAGATTACCTTTATTTCGTTTTTAGAACAAATAAGCCGGAAAACCATATATTTTGACATTTTCCAGCATTATGACGTCATAGTGACGTCACCTTATGAGATGGCCACGCCCAAAACTACAAATCGGCTAAGAATAGTTAGGACTACGTCCTTGCCAAGTTTCAATGATTTCCCATCAGTCTACGGCTATTTATAGAAGGGGGTGGAAAGCACCCCCCCCCCCCCCGGCTATGTTAGATCATAACAAAGGGTGATCTTTGATCATAAAAAGCCCTGTAGGATTAGGATTAAAAATCGACCAATTGTAATCTGCTGTACGAGAGTTCATACTGAACCCCCAAATCCCCCTGAAAACGTTTTCTCTTTGTTTATTCATGTTCGATCTTTTAAAATTTCATCGACGTTTTTTTATTGTTCTCGATATTTTCGAAAACGAACATTTAAGGAACTCGCTTCTAGCTCTAAGAACTGAAAACGGAGAAATTTGCAAAAAGTCCTAGAATCTAATACAGGCTCTCTGCTAAATATTTAAGTCATAAATCTTCAAAAATACTTATCGACGGCTTTTAAACATTTGCTTTAAACTTTAACATTAGCAGAATTTTAGATTTTTGTTACAAATTATTTTATATACATATCATTACATATCTTAGAATTTTTATACATATCATTTGTTACATATTAAGTATGAAGCCGTCAATACTGACCCTTGTACGTATTATAATTATCATAATAAACCATAAATGCCAACGTGATTGAATCAATGAGGCAGTGAGGTGGAATTTTTTGTTTCTAATTGAGTTAGAATTGAGCTCAAATTGGATCGCAAATTTCTTCGCAGGGGCATAGAGCTAAATGAAACGATCTTCTAGCATTTCATTTGTTTTCAAATTGGTTCCTTTCTCCAGAGATACCGCAGGCGGAGGCAGTAGAGGGGACATAAGGGCAATGAGGGTCATGTCTTACTCAGAGTTTCTCATTTAATTTCGCCCATCCTAGTGGAGGGGAACAGATATGCTCGCTACCACGGAGCGCTTCGAAGGGGGTCTCCAATGAAAGGGAATTTTATTCTAAACAGTTTGTGAATCGAACAAGGAATGGGCTTTTATGGTTGAGGGATGCGATAGCGACTGACTGTTTCTTTCATTCGTTGATTAATCAAAAACTAGAGGGGTATCGCCCTTTTGGAATGCTTTCATAAGGGAAATAGTTTTTACAATATGATAATTTGAAGCTAAATCTCCATTTCGGAGCAGTTACCCAACGGCTGGGTACACAAGCTGGTCCTAATATTTTATCCAATCCTTATTTGTAGAAATTTTGTAGCGTTTTGTTGATACTTTTGAGTACTTCGGATTTATTTATAGCCAAACAATTCTTTTTCATCTTGGGTTTTTGAGTGAAATTTGGACAATCCCATAAGTGTTCTATGTATCCCTAATGGGGCCCACATCTCCTGCAAAGAGAATCAGTGTACTTTCCTTTGTAGTTTGCTCTTAGGTCAACCATGTTTAGTTTTAATTTCAGTAGGGATGAGGCTTCTTCACACCTCAGGTACTCTTTCATTTCAAACTTACTTCCCTTGATAAATCTGAGTTTGGTCTTTTTATTATTTTTAATATTATTTTCTATAATTATGATAATTTTTTCTCTAACAATTAGTTTCCATTGTTCTTTGGTTAGGTCTTTGATCTGACATTCTTTGAGGTTAATATCAATCTTTTCTAGGTCACTGATTACTTCTTTATATCAACAATTTGGGAAATTTAACCTTTTTTGATCTTCATAAACTATCTTAGTCAATCTACTTTTATTCATGTTCAATATCTTATGGAAGTATATCAATCTTTTCTCTTTAATTCTAAATTCCATAGGCATCAAGCCACATTCAAGGACTATTCCGTCATATGGCATTGATTGGGGTAGAGAGTCAATTTTTGTAACTGCATCTTTTTGCAATTTTTTTAAGTTTTTAATTTGCTTCTTAGTTAAATTAGTCCATGTTTCACATGCATACAGAACTTTGGGCATCAAAATTGCTTCAATCAACTTTATACTGATTTCAAAACTTTGTTTTTTGAATACCTCTTGCTTAGTAAGGAATTTTATTTTATTAATAACCCCCATAGCAGAATTTATTCGTTTATTGATGCACAAATCTAAGGTTCCTTTGGTGTTTTTCAAGTCTCCTAGATACTTTATATGACTCTACGTCTTTAATAATTTGGCCACTTAACATTAAATTTTCTTTTTGAGCTTGCTTACTTTTGCTATACTGCATCACCATTTTTTCACTTTTATCCAAGTTAAAATTCAAGAGGTTTTTCTTTTGAAAATCTTCAGCAATAGTTACTATTTCCTGTATTTTCTTATGAGATATGGAAGCAATCAATATATCATCCTGATAGAGCAATGGAGGTATCAAAATGTTCCCAAAATTTATCCCTAAGTTTTCTCTTTTGGCTACTTGCATACCTTTATCAATATGATTGGCACAAATAGGGGCTGCCAAAATGGTTCCTTGTTTCAAATTTTTTTCAACTTTAACTTCTCTTGTTATTCCACTAGGTGTATGGATTTGAATGTATCCTTCATTGTTTAGTTCGTAAACATTATTAAGAAAATTTCCCTTGACCTCACTTCTATACATATCTATAATGCAAGATTTCAACCATAGCTTATCAAAAGATTTCTCCAGGTCCAAATAAACCAACTTCACTGCACATTTTAGATACTTGAAATAATCATTTATTGCTTGCCAAATAAATAAATGATCTAATGTTGACCTCCCTTTTCTTCCCCCTGTGGCTGCCTCTGAAAATCCTTTCTCAATAACATTTATCTGTCTGATAAGCATTAATTTTTCATAGATCTTACTAATGCTTACTGTCAGAAATATTCCTCTCCAACTTTTTAGCAACTTTCTGTTGCCTTTTTTCTTATAAATTGTTCTAACTATTATTTTCCTCCAATCCTTTGGGGGTTGACCAGTACTAAAAACCTTGTTGATAGCTTTCAGCACAGAATTTCTAAACTCATACTCTGAACTTTTATATATTTCATTACTTATGGAGTCAACCCCTGGGGATTTCTTTACTTTCAGGATTTTGAGTACTTTTTCCAGTTCCCACATTTCAAAAGGGGCATCATTATTTTGTCCCTTCTGGGATTGAATGACTTTAGAAAACAGCTTTTCAACTGATCTTACATGATTCTTATACTTATCGTCTGGCTCTCGATTGGTGAGTAATTTCTTAAAATAAGTTTCATGCTCTTCAAGGATTTCTTTTGGTTCAACTAATTCCTTTCCTTGTTCGTTTATTACAGCAGTTCGGCAGTCTGCTTTTCTTACTAAGATTTTGGCCCTTATCTTATAGAATTCTGAACTTTGCACTGCAGTCCTATTTAACTTTTCAATGTTTGCCTTCATCCTAATATCTTTACTCTCATTCTCCATCCTCGCCAGTTTTTTGTTCAGTTGATTAATTCTTACTTTTAAAACACTTTCCCTGAAATTGTCCCCTTTTTTAACAGCTTCGCTTAATTTCTGTTTCAACTCTATTTTCTTCTTTCTCAGTTCCCTACATGGCGTTCTTACTACGTTGTGCTTTTTAGTTCCTTGGTACCTTTTCTTGAAGCATTCAGCCATAATTTTGTATTTTCCTTTTCCACTCTTTATAAAGTACATTTACAGGTTTGTTTTGATCCCAAACTCTTCCTATTTTGTTAATTTTCACTTGTTTATTAAATTCCTGAAGGGAGTTACTTGATAAAACCCAGCGCCCTCTTTCCTTTTCACAGTGGCGTAGCCAGGGTCCTGTCTTTGGGGGGGCAAGACGCGAGCGAAGCGAGCAAAAACGGGGGTCCGGGGGTTTGCCCCCGGAAAATTTTTGGGGGCCACGCCCTTTAGAATGCCGGAAACACCCTCTTTTAGACAAAGTCATCCAGAATCGAAGAATAAAAGGGCCAAGATCATTTAAGTTGCAGATGAAAATTTAGCTACTTGGATTTGCCTACTCCCAAGAAAAAAGCAAGAATATGCTTGAACAAAACAAGCAGATGAAATAGGTTCATTAAACTTTTGATGCCATTTTAAAAAGCAATCGATGACAACTTCCCTTCTTCTTTTAGTCTTATTTGAATTCTAATCAAAATTTTGTAGTTTAGAAACTCTAATGTTATTGCTAACATCAGAATACCCATGTCATGCGTGGCAGATTGATTGGAACACTTGTCAGCAGAAGGGTTGATTGACCCATCGAGGGCCCACAAAGAATGCTAAGGGTTTCGGCCCATGAAGCAGGTTTTATACCATCGTTTGCCAACTTTAATTTTTATTCGTCTGTCGTCTTGAAACTCTTATCAACACGCTAGAAAAACAGCAAATGCTCGTGCAATTGAATGGTGACGTTTAATGAGCATAAGAAACATAAAGCGATTGCAGCGGCGTGGCCAGGATGAATAAAGTGGGGGCATCACAATAAGGGGGCCTGGGGGCGAAGCCCCCAAGAAAATTTTTGTGGCCACGCCCTTTACTGTGGCTTAGAATTCATCTCCCATTATCATGCTTGCCTTCAGCGACAAGGAAACCTTGATCGTTTTGTAACAGTTATCCTATGAATCAGAGCACGAGTAAATTTTTGAAGAAAGACCCTTCACTTTGGCTTAGAATGCATCTCCCAATATCATGCCCATGCTTGCCTTTAGCGACAAGGAAGCCTTGATCGTTTTGTGACGGTTATTGTGTGAATCAGAGCACGAGGAAAGTTTTTGAAAAAAGATCCTTTACTTTGGTTTAGAATATGTCTCCCAATATCATACTTGCCAGTGCCAAGATTTGAAATTTATCGGAAAATTCTTTCCCAACCAATACCCAGCTATTTTCTCTTTGGTTTTAGATGAAATTTTTGAGAAGCGAAGCGCACATTGACTTTCATGGCATTTTCGAAAAGAGGGGCACTGTCGATAAAAATTAAGGAAGGCATCTATGGCATAAGTAAATGGTAGATGCATCTGGGAGTGTAGAAATCGCGATGAAGTAGACCCGAAGTAGACAAGTGGCAGCATGTTGCCAAATACGAAAAGTGTAAATACACATAGAAGTGCGAGCGAAGCGAGCAGAAATTTCTGAGAAGCACTTAATTTGATTTATATTTTTTCCCAAATAGATGCAATACACATACACAGTTAAAGGGGTGCCTAAGTCGGGTTCATTGATTCTGAGAAAGCTGCAATGCCTGGACGTGATAACAAGCCAAACGGTAGCATGATATTATATTATACGAGACATACTATGATAGATGTTTGGAATTGCGAGCGAAGCGAGCAAAAATTTTTACTATCCTTGTTGACTTAAACGATGCGAAGATGCCATTTATTAGTTAAAGGGATTGACTTCCTTGTCCCCTTTTGACATTCACAAACAGCGCTGCGACAACTGTTGGAGGTAAATACAACTTACCCCCCCCCCCCTTCAGTTTCTCAACGGATTTGGAAGAATCACGAAAACCACCTTTGGCAATGATTGGGGGGGCGGTCGCCCCCCCTTGCCCCCCCCTGGCTACACTACTGCCTTTTCAGAATTTTGGCTAGAAACATCCTTCTGCTTGAAATTATAGTCAAGCACCATTGTATTATGATCCGATTCCTTGATACTATATTTTCCCACTCTTTCTAGAACATATCTTCTTTCTTCATCAATAATCATTCTATCAAATTTATCAAGGCCTTTTTGATTAACCAATGCATAATCGAGTACTGCCTTCTTATTTACATTATACTTGTCAGTAGTTAAAAAACCTTGTCCAAAGCCCTTGGCATTTATCACTAGTGTTTAGTATGTTTAATTTTCTTTTCTTTACTATTTTCATTAGATTTTTTCCTCCTGTAGTTATCTTCGGATGGTTCCCTTTTATATTATCTCCTATTTTCACATCTAAATCTCCTAGTATTATCAATGCTTTTTCTTCATTTTTAGCTTTAACAGCATAATAGTCAATTTTATCAAAGATATTGAAGTTACTCTTTACTCTTGTCCTAGATTCCTGTTTACCATACACCAATCCCAATATTATATCCTCACATCCAAGTATGATGTTAATCCAGACCTGTTCATTATCATCATCTCCTATTACTTTAAGACTGTTATTTTACCTTTTAATTATTCTTTATGTATTATCCATATCCCTCCTCCTTGTTTATTTTGCCTTCTTAATTCTATAGGATCACAGTATCCCTTTATACTGATGGGACCATCACAAGTGTTAATCTTAGGTTGTGTTATACAAACTATTGTAGGATCTAAATCCTCCACTATTGAACATAAGCTATCTACTTTAGATTTTAGGCCATTAGCATTTGAATACAGAATTTTTATTCTTTCTTTATCATACCTTCTCCTTTTTTCTTTAATATTAGTCTTTTTCCACTTGTTTCTCTTTACACAAGGGTGGGGTCCCATGATACACGGGGGTGCTGTGGGACTTGTTCCTGCTGATGGTATTGCATCAATGAATGAAGCAAAATTTTGAATACTATGAGTATGATCCTCTACTCTTCCCCCGGGGGGGGGGGGGGTACTTAGTATATTTGTCCGACGGGGATGTTCCGTTTTTAAGGGTACAGTTTTCACCAATTTTTTCTATCACATGGTATCAAAATGAGGCAATTTTTCTAGAGCAGGTTGTCAAGACATGTCAAAGGGGAATATTCTGCTAGATCAGGTCGTTTTCGGTCAAATGTCATGTCTTTGAGTATACTTTTCACCAAATTTTTCTAGAACGGGTTATCATTTTGAGCGAAAAATTCTGGAGCAAGGTAAACAGAAATATTTCGTGGGCACACCGCCGTACAAATTTAAGTCAAGTACCCCCCCCCCCGGGACTCTCCCTCTCTTTTTCCTTTAATCTTAGGACAAATTTTGACTTCGTCTCCCTATAATATCACTGTTAATGCAGAGAGGTCTGAGCGGCCTACATTCAATATCCCACTTTTTTGGAATGAGGAAGGTTGGTAAAGGAGCCATTGCGATGAATTGGAATGCTTTCAAGATGCCTGACGAAAACGAGGTTCGACCATGCGACATATCTTGAGCTCATGCAGCACACAGTTGCACCATTATGGTGGCTTAGGCCCAAGAGAATGGGGACCTGTTTAAAATGATTGATAGGTAGGAAAGCCATTTATTGGTCCTTGCAATAGCACTCATACTTCTCCCCGGTAGCTCTGGTTGGCGTTGCTTTCTTCTCTGAGTTCTGAGTTCTGACTATGAAATTTATTAATGCAGAACAATTTCTTCAAGAATTCAGGAGATGCAGTATTGAAACTATTTTAATTTAGTTAATGAAAAGTCGTACATAGGAAGCTTCCGTGATTGTTATAATTCAAAAACTTCGTTTCGAAAGTCAGAGACGGTAAATTTAAGAACAAGAGTAGGTATGGGATCAATTTTAAGAACAAGTCCAGTCAAATTGATAGTGACAATCTTAGCTTCAAAAAAACCCAATTAAGCTTTACCATAGCTAACAGGGCAACTATTACAACACTGAGACACTTATTGGAATCACCGTGCAACATGCTATTAATGAAAGAGCCAAGCTTGCAATGCTGTTTTTACATTTGGGTCTTTAAAGCGCAAGTTTTCTGGTAAACTTTAAAGAAAGATTGAAGTGATGTTTGATAAATCAAAAGTGCCAGTCAGGGGCGGATCCAGATCGGTTTCACCGGTTTCCGTGCATCGGTCAGATTTCCAAACCTAAGATAAATTTGTTTTATCTGCTGGGTATCTGCCTAACTTTACAGAAAAGTAAAATAACTTGAACCTATTTTCACTCCGCAAACCAGTTTCAAGTCAAAAGGTGATAGTCTTCATAGACATGACATAGGGTACTTCTGCACAAAATTTCTCATAAACAATAAGCAACCTACATATGGCAGTCATTTGGCTTTATTAGCTATGGTTCTCCAGGAGGTATGTGATTCGAAAGCTGCGTTATCAGTTTCAAGTTGCGCAACAGATTTGCACATTTGATTCACTTTGAATGGCTGTGACGTTTCGCAATTGTTTTGATACCAAGTCCTTGTAATCTGATGAACCAATAAGGGTTGAGTGAACCTGTCCAGCGACTTCCGTGAACCGGTCAACAATTGTTTGAAATCAGTGAACCTGTGTTGATTAGGAAGTAAACCGTTTCTGAAGGAAGTAAAATATGTTTGGAAAGGAAGTAGATTGTCATCGAATAGAACAAGAACGAGAAGGGCCAGCAGACGGCAATGGCTGACCCAGAAAAGGAAGATCTTTATCGACTTCACAGTGCCATCGAAGAGAAGAGTGAAGGAGAGATATAGCACACAAAACAAAAATACGAGTGTATTTTAGGAAGTTTTGAAGTTGAAGGAAGGCGTTAGAGAATTTAACTTAAATTTTAAGGGTCTGAGGGGTGACCAACATCGATGTGGCCAGACATTCGTCGATAAAGTTATTATGCAGAGGATGGGGGGTAGAAATTACATGGAAAAGCTCTAGGCCTGCAGCCCATCATTATTTATGTAAAAGGGCGTTGCCCTTGTTTTCCGCGAGTCTGAAGGGCGTAGTCACGAAAAATTTTTCTGGGGGCTTCGCCCCCAGACCCCCTTCTTCGCCCCCTATAAACCGGTCAGAATTCAGGGCTGGATCCGCCCCTGCCAGTAAAGAAGAAAGAAAGACTTCTTCTACGGCTTCAGAATCGGGTCAAGAGTTTTCAAAGTGACGTAGGCCCTGCTTAGGTGGCCCATCCCTCCAGAAGAGAAGAGGATCCACATTTTCCAAGAGCTTAACCCATGCCTAAATCCGTCAGATAAACACATGCAAGATAATTTCCCTTCATCAACATTGCAGAAACAAAGGTCTAGAGAGCAGGTTCCATTCAGGTGGAAATCAAGATAGATTTGAAACTTAGAAATGAATCAAATGTCAAATGATGGATGTAAAAAGTTTGCCAAAATGTTCTCCCAACCAGATTACTCATCAGTTTTGCGTGGTGTGGTTATATGGAAGAAAAATTGATTTGCTGGTTGCTGGTTATATGCCACAAAGAGTTTGCCGTGGTAATACTGACATGAAAAGGAAATTTGAAGTCAGCAAGACTGTTTCATATTGATGTTTGTTGCAGTTTTCGGTCGAACATTTCCAAGGGCAGGGAACGTCTGTTCAGTTATGAAACTGCGTTTCTACAAACAACAATTAATCTAAATACGAACAAATAACAGTGTAAATAATCGAGCTTTAAAACAGAGTTTCGAAATAATAATAGGATAGATATGCATAGCAACAAGAACAGGAGAGGAAGAGATGGGGTTAGTTAGAATAATGTCATTGTAAATAATTGAACTGCTTATTAAGTCCTGCAGGAAAGAGAGTTCCAAGTTTGAAAATTATGCACTTCTCCAAAGTCTTTCTTTTGTTAGTGTCCGTAGGGGCAAAAAGGAGGCCAAGAATCATCATGTCATCAGTTGAATGATTGGGTGAATTAAAGTGTCTTGAGATGTTGCTATCGGGGTCATTTTCGTGTTGCTCGTTCAGATGGATCTTATATTTAACGTTTCGCATATGCTCGCCAAAATCTGTTGTTGATTTGGCGAGACGTTTCTCCAATATATAGGATGTAGCATTGGGTACGTGAAATGCAATATATGATGCTAGTTGATGAACACGTAAAGGTAGCTTTGATTGTGAAGGTCTCGTTTCCGTTGTTGATCGTAGTTGTTGGGTTGACGTGGGTACATGTTTGACAGAGGCCATGATTGCAAAGAAAAGTGCCAGGAGAGCCCGAGGATCGAAGGTTTGTGTGTACAAGTGAATCTCTTAAGTTCTTATCTCTACGGAATGCCATCAAGGGTGGGATGTTGAATATTTTCTTGGCTTTGGAATCATTGCTTAGTAATTTGAAATTGTTGTAGATTATCTTCTTGATTCTGTTATTAAGTGGATGATAGGTAAGGGTAAAAGGTACTCTGCTGTTGGATTGGTTTTTGTCAACTGGTAGCAGGACGTCGTCCTGTGTGAGGCTGTTGACTCTTTCCAAGGCAGAAGTGGTGATCTTGTCAGGATAATTCTTACGATGGAAACAACAATTAATCTAATTGAAGCGGAGAGTAATTCTTCAAAGCTGCAGTATTTTTTGAAGCTAATTTAAAAGTGACAAAATGTTCTCCGCGAATGGATATAAAATCAAATTGCAGGATTATTTGGGATCGATTTCAAAATCTACTTTTACTGGAAAATTTATGTTTCAGTTGGTGTTTATGATGTTATTGCAAACTTTGATATGACTGTTGACGCAGTGAAAAAATCCCTTAAAAATTGTGAAGTAGCACAAAAGCATTTCACATAAAAACATTGGTTTACTTTGACAGCACCAGAATATAGTTGGAGAAAATAACAAGAAATAAGCCTCAAAACTTTCAACAAACAAATTTAGGAGTAAAGGGCAGTCTAACAATGACAAGAAAATTATTTTAGAGTCTGAAAGTTATTGGCCTAGCAAATTTCAACTATTTGATTACTATCATTTTCATGAACTTTGAAGTCAATTTCCTGGAAATGCGATTTTCGCGAAATCTGTGTAATGGATATATTTTTAATTTCCAAACCATAAGAGATATTTAAATGAAATTTGGTCAAAATGTTCGCAGAAGATGGGGCTTCAAAATAAATTTCTGCTTTTACAATCGGCTAAGCACAAGGGGATTAAGACCCTGATGTCTACATTTTTTCCGTCAAAATTTAATCATACAAATGGGGATGGCAGGACGATTCGCGACTCTAATGGAATGCTAGGACAATAACCTTGCAAATCAACATTGGTTGGAGCTGCGGATTGTCAAGAAATGGCCTAAGTGTTCCAAGGACATTTGGCAGGCATTGTACATACTTGCATGAAGTCCAGCTAATTTAAATGAGATAACTTTAATCAGTAGAGAATTAAAAATACTTTTCCGTGTACCATTTTTTGCAAAATTTCGGCTGTTTTTGGTTGCTATGGCAACATGAAAGGTGCAATTTTGAATTTCTCAGTCCAAAAATCTTACAATCATGCCTATGTACCATCTCAACTTGGTTATATACCCATATTCATAGTAATTTTATGACCGGGATGATGCTACCTTAACCCTATTTTAACCGGGTAAAAAAAAAGTGATTTTCTACCGGGGGGGGGGGGGTTTTTGGCCCCCCCCCTGTTTTTCTCCGCAAGTATAAGAGCTATGACAATGAAACTTGCATTGTGTCATAATTGAACAATGGAGAATCTAAAAATAGCATCAATCAATCAATAGTCACGTGATTGGTTCCTAGGCAACCAAAAACAATGCAAATTTTGAGAAAATCGAGCTATTTGCAGAAAAGGGCCCATTATTAGCAAATAGCCAGATAAAATTGGCAAAAAACCATCCAAATACCTGCTTGATATCATTAATTTGTAGTTTCATATGGTTTCGTACGGATATTTATGGTTTCTAATAAATTAACTAATTAAATAATGAAAATTTGATTCAATGCAAAATTGTTAGCTCAATAATTATGATTTAAAACCATTAATTTCGCATATTATTGGTGAAATCAAGTACCTTCATCGTTATTTGAGGTAATTCCATCAGTTTTGTATGAAAAATTACTCATTCATTAGGAATATGACGTCATAAAGATTGATGACGTCATAGAAATAATAAACTGCTGATGTCAGCAAATATGAATAAATTATATATCAAATGAAAGTACTCATCGAGATGAATCGAATGGTATATATATTGTTGAGATTTAGTAACAAAGGAAGAAATTAGAGCCGTTTTAAAGAATTTCTTTGTGACCACTCTCCAAATATGGGCATGTGGTGGTCACGTGGTCAAACAATAGGTATTGAAATTTCTATTTTCTGATTGCCAACTAAATTCTAGGAAAAGTCAAGAAGTTTCAGCATTGTAGGTTGCATCGTTTGGGAGCTATTAAAAAAAATCCGATAGGGGGGGGCCAAAAACGCCCCCCCCCCCCGGTTAAAATAAGGTTAAAGCCCCCAGGAGACCTATTCAATTTCGAACCCTCCACAGGGGGGCATATTAGAGAGGGGGCTTTTTATAGAGGGGGGGCTTATTCACAAAATCAAATGACGGGGATACAGATGACACCATTTTAGATCATTTACACCGTATTTTGCGGATTCAACATACAATTTTACGAGTCAAATACATAAAGGCACAGTTTTATCTCAAACCACATCAGAACTACCATGCAATCTTTTCTAGGTCAATAAATGGGAACTCTTTGGTAGCCACTACAATTTGATATAACAGGGGGGGGGCGGGGGCTTGATACAGAGGTGGCTTATTTAAATTTTGGCTCAGAGGGGAGGGGCTTATTAGAGAGGAGGGCTTAATAGAGAACGGGGCTTAATACAGCTTTTACGGTAAGTATACAGTTAAGTTTTTAGGGTAATAGTTTATAAAGAGTGGAAAGAGCAATGCAAAATGAAAAGAGAAAAGGAAAAAATAGATGCCGTGTAGAGGATGTGTACTAAGTTTACAAAATAGAAAGAACAGCAGGGATATAATTCTAAGCAAAACAACTGTTGTTTCTTCTCGCATCGGCTCCCTCTTGCTTTAAATTTTCAAATAAATACAACAGAGCCCTTTGGAGAGTGGAATACGCCACAAACTGACTGCATTGATTTGTAACGCTAAATAGCTCTTCTTAACAAAGTATCAACATTTAGCCTTGGTGTTAAAAGATACTTGTATCTATTTTCTCCCAAATTATAAAATGTTTTGATGTCATTGCCTCACATCAAATGAGAGACAGACATTAACTTTTTCTTTTAGTTTGTTGTTTTTTCTTTCAGTATATTGTAATTTTTGAATTGTAAGTGCCTTTCATGGTGGGAACTCCGATGACCTAGTGTCTATTCCCGCCATGATAGGCACAGTTGATGTACTTGTTGAGTTTGTAAATTTTAATTGATTATATAAAAAAAAAAAAAAAAGATACTTCCAAATTATACTTATGTTCCTCTTCACCATTGTTCTTTTGAGACCGAAGTATTATGGAATAAAAAAAATATGTATATATATATATATTTCATCCTTTTATCACCGGAGCACTAAATTCAACTGTCCATACAACCTAAATGACAAATATGACGGCGGGCCAGCGCGGCGCCGTAGGCGAAGCGCGGCAAGCCTAGTCTATCTATATTATTAAAACGTGAAGCGAATCTTATGTGGCGTAAAACTCGAGCACCGTTGCGCTGATCCTCGCGAAGCTTTCCAAATATCTTTGTCTTCCCTCTACGGGGTGCAATAGATATTTATTTTTCTCAAATTCGCCCCCAAATCAGGGTAAGGGGCGAATTCGGTGACATCAAAGGATTGATGGAATCCCTTTCAGTTTCTGTGTAAAAGGGAATGATCTTCAGACATATCACAATTGGCGGATCAATGATACTTTGGAGCTGTGTCGTACTCCCACTTTTTCTTTTGAAAGGGCAAGGGCAGAGTTTCATAGATCGGCTTCCTTTTTCAGCTAAAATATCGTTGGCTCGAGAGGAGAGAACAGGGGAATTTTAATGGGGGCTTCCGATGGGAAATGGAGATCATGCAAAGGTGCAAGGGACTGATATTCGAAGGTTCCTATTGTTCCACTGCTCCGGATTATACACATGACATTGAAATATTAGGGCGTTCATCGTAATGGCTTTCAAAACGGTCGTGAGTCTGTCGTTCATTCAACCATAACATTTGAACATAGTTAAATTTTGAAGCAATTAGAACAAGCTGTTCGAATTTGAGTGTAGTCATTATTGTTTTCAGTATAAATTCCTTTCGAATGACGCATTGCAGAGCTTTTGTTCTGTCCCAAGACAACATCAGGCCTTTCACAGTGGACATCTGATAAGACTTATATGGCAGTTATCTCTATAATTGTTTTGACAGTCTTGCTTTCATCAAAGGTAACTCGGACTCATTGTAGTTAGTCTGCAAACTGCTAGCCAAAAAGAACAGCTTTCCTGGCATTTATCTCTAAATGGACGCTACGCTTCGCTTCGCGCAGTTACAAAACATAGAACGAATGCAAGGAATCACGCCATAAGTCTAGGCCAAGGCCCTTTAAGGCCTACAAAGAAATCCAACATAAAATATCATGGATTTCTTCTTTCCCAAGGAAGGCTTCAGGGGGCGGCGGCTCAAATTGGATCGAAAATTTCTTCGCAGGGGCATAGAGCTAAAAGAAACGATCTTCTAACATTTCATTTATTTTCAAATTGGTTCCTTTCTCCAGAGATACCGCAGGTGGAGGCAGAAGAGGGGACATAAGGGCAAAGAAAGTCATGTCTTACTCAGAGTTTCTCACTTAATTTCGCCCATCCTAGAGGAGGGGAACAGATACAGTAAGAACCCAGCAAAATAGAAACCACTCTATAAGAAACCTCAGGCTGATTTTTTGAGAAATGATGCCCTCATATGAGAAACTTGCAAAGCCTGATTCTTGGAAGGATTCCTATGGGAGGATCCCAAAAAATTGTCATATTTAGTAATTTTTGTGAAAATCAGGTGCTAAATATTTTGTAGAGATTTCATGCAAAAGCATCTCCATCTACAGTATACTTGGCATGCATGCTATGATTGACCAAATTTGGAGAGAATGCTACGCAACAAGAACATACTGTTTGATAGCGTTTGCTCTGGGGTTTCTTTAAAGATTTGAAGGTTTCTTAACCATGTGATAAGAAACATTTCAGCCTGTTTGCAGATTAATGCCCTTTAACAAGAAACCCAACAGGCTGTTTTGAAAAAACTGGTTTCTATTTTGCGGGTTCTTACTGTATGCTCGCCACCACGGAGCGCTTCGAAGGGGGTCTCCAATGAAAGGGATTTTTATTCTAAACAGTTTGTGAATCGAACAAGGAATGGTCTTTTATGGTTGAGGGATGCGATACCCGGGGGGGGGTATACTCGACTAGGGAAGTGACGGGGGTGTGCGGAAAACCTCTCCACACCCTGTACCCTGTCGCATAAAAAATAGGCCAAAAGTATACCCTGTCGCATAAAAATTTTGCCTCTCAAATACAGTGTAGAACGCAATTTTTGCTTGTGATACCCTGTCGCATAATTTTTTTACCTATTATAATACCCTGTCGCATAATTTTCGCTAGAAAATGACACCCTGTCGCATAATTTTTACCGCAAAAGGACACCCTGTTGAGCGGCACATCCCGTTGAAGTTGAAAAGAAGTTGAAAAGAAAAGTATCGGAAGGATATGATGAGATACCAGCATCCCTCGTCATAGATGGGGCAGAGGAGCTTGCTGCACCACTGTCACATTTGATAAACCGATGCTTTGCACATTCAGTTTTCCCAACCACAGAAAAATGTGCCAAAATAACTCCCGTATACAAATCTGGTGACAAAGAAGTGATGGATAACTATCGCCCCATCTCAGTCTTACCAGTGTTATCGAAGGTCTTCGAGCGAATCGTACATAACCAACTTTATACATATCTCGAAGAAAACAACCTCCTCTCGGACTGTCAATTTGGTTTTCGACGGAGATCATCTACTGAGCATGCAATCACGTATTTTTCTGACTTCATAAGGACCAGCATGGATAAAGGTAAATTAACAGGAGCAGTATTCGTCGACCTAAGAAAAGCGTTCGACACAATAGATCATGCACTATTGCTAGCCAAATTGCCGATATATGGAGTACATGGAAAAGAACTCACATGGTTTGAAAGTTACCTATTCAACAGGCAACAGTTTGTATCTTTTCAAAGTACATGCTCCGAATGTCAGTCAGTCAGTTGTGGAGTTCCGCAAGGATCCATCTTGGGCCCACTGCTGTTTACAATTGTTATAAACGATATCACAGAACAGATTAAGAAGTGTAGGATTCTACTTTACGCTGATGACACTGTAATATTTACATCCGATAAAGACAGCAACAAAATTGAGGAATCGTTGAACACTGAATTTAACAACGTCGCAAAATGGTTCACAAGTAACAATATCGTTCTTAACCTGAAGAAAACAAAAACTGAATTTGTGTTATTCGAAACTCACCAAAAACTCACAAAGTCGGAAAAAGTAAGCATTTCGTTGAACGATGATTTGGTCAGCGAATCGAACTCGTACGAATATCTTGGTGTTACTATGGATAAAAGTTTGACCATGAAAGAACATCTCTCAAAGACCTACAAAAAAGTCTTGTCAAGAACAAAATTACTTGCTCGTATAAGACACAACGTCAGCCCATGGGTAGCAGAAACGATCTACAAGGTAATGATTTTGCCACAGATGTTGTACTGCAGCAATATCATGCTCGGTATGTCAAATACGCATAAAACACAATTTGAAAGAATCCGGAATAGAGTCTTAGCTATCATCAATGGAAATAGCCAAAGAGTTCAACTGCCAACTGTTAATCATGCAAGAAATAAGAAATGCCTTGTTGAGGTGTTTAAATGCCAAAACGGACTAGCACCAAGACTGTTCGAAGGCTATTTCAAGAAAATTCAACATCATAAGGAAACCCGTGGGAACAACATCAATCTTGTGCTTCCAAAAGTTCGCACTGAAGCTGGCCGCAAATCATTCCTCTTTCAAGGGTCAATGATATTCAACAAACTGCCAAATGCGTTGAAAGGAGAACAGTCGATTGTAAATTTTAAGAGACAATGCAATCAACTTGACTGTGATTTTTAATTTTATTTTTGTATCATCTGGCTTTTTAAACTTGAACTTGTAATTTGAGATCTTTAATTTTTTTTTAGACTTTTAATTTTAACAGGACCTTGAATGATAGCAGCTTCTGTGCAAGCTGACCAAGTTTACCTGTATAAATATAGATTATTATTATTATTATTATTATTATTATTATTATTATTATTATTATTATTATTATTCAGGTCAAGTATGGGAGTGCCCCCCCCGGGATGCGATAACAACTGACTGTTTCTTTCATTCGTTGATTAATTAAAAACTAGAGGGGTATCGCCCTTTTGGAATGCTTTCATAAGAGGTTAGTCATTTATAACTCTGTGTACCGGGGCGGGTAGAATTGGTGGAGGGTATGAAAACTATTCCAAGGAAAATTGTGGGGTATGAAACTTCTTTTGGAAATTTTAGAAGGGGTACGAAAACTTTAATGGTAGATTCTCCAGAAAATTACTTCAATAACACGATAAGGCCTATGGAATACCATATCCTCGCACAACTGCAACTCTAGCTAGCTTCTTAATGACGGCCTTCAAATCATCCATTGCACCCCATTATATTTGTATAAAATTCCAGCTCACTGGCCTTCCAAGGTAGTACTTCATTAAGTTCAAATAGCATTGCCTTTCGTCTTTTTTATCTCTTTTACAAAACAAAACTTCTGTGATGTGGTTATCTGAGAATAGTTTGATAGATGGCCAGTCGTAGGGTATGAAATCTTTTCCTAATTTTCACAGTGGCGTCGTGGGAGCATGCTTTTAGGGGGGGGGGGGCCAAGGGTCAGAATTTTTCGACAAAGACACATTTTTCCGACAAAAATGAAGCAGGAATATAACGTATACAAAATGGCAAAATGTCTCAGAACTTTTGTCACATAAAAGTTCCATGATAGCGAGGAATTTTTCAAAGGGACACAGCAGTCCTGTTAACCCTATCCAGACAAGGGGGGGGCACAAAGTGCCCCCCCCCCTAGTAAACTTTTCCACACAGCTCATCGAGTATCACTAGAATAGTCTAGCTTTCTAGTGACTTTTAGTTTCTATCTATGAGACATCTTTTTATGTCAATTTCAAAAATTTTTGACACTGATTCCGGGGGTCAACACATGCTTTTAAATTGAGTGCTCCCCAAAATAAATACCTTTTAAGTCATAGCTTTGGAACCACCGGCTCTATGACAATGAAACAAAGATTGCTGAACTCGTCTTAAAACAAGCTTTCATTTGATATATAGTTTATTCATTTTTGATGACGTCATCAACAATTGGTTGTTGCGCATGCGTACTGACGAAAAACCATGTTATGCTTCATTTTTGGAAAAATGAGTGACATGATATGATGCAGCAGGTCTTTTTATGTATATTTAGCATTTTTTGCTATTTTTAAGAGTAATTTATAATCAATTTTAGACAAAAATCGCTCTTTTTTCGTACACAATAAATAAATGCTGACATTAGCAAAAATATCAGTGTTACAAAGCAGAAATTTCAAAATAAGATTACAAGGATATAATCCTTCTATGTTTTAAACATCACATCGATGTGTTTTATCAATTTGGAGATACAAGGTGACAAAGTACATGTGGTTTTACACCCAAATTAGCAGCATTTGCTGACGTCAGCACTTAATCACGTGACATAAACTAAAACAAATCACATCATCTTGTTTGCCTTATCATGTTTGTTACTTGTGCCAAATTTCAAGTCTCTAGCACTTATGATTCTGAGAAAAACCAGGGGGGGGGGCACTTTGTGCCTCCCTTAGTCTCCCCAGAGTTTCAAAAAGCCTAGTCTGGATGGGGTTAAGAGGCGATTCTTGTTGGAGGTGAGGCTGTTGTCGAGACGTGATTGGTGTTGGGGGTGAGGCTAAAGTTAGATGCGCAAGGATGGAGGAAAACTGGGGGTCCGGGGGCTTGTCCCCGGGATAATATTCTGTGACCACGCCCTTTAGATCGTTGCAAAACGCCCCTATTTTGAAGAATCTACTGCTTGTTTTTCATGGGAAATTTCGAAAAAAGGACCTCAAAAGCACTGAAAAATAGATCGTTTTAAAATTTTAGATAACAACGTGATAGCTTGATATAAATCTTCATTCCTATAAGCATCCTTTTACAGAAACTGAAAGTAGTTCCATCTTAGTAATCATTTCCATCTTCCTCAACAATATTCACTTGTGCAATTTCTGACGAGCAACTCATTGAAAGCTTAATGCACAAACCATAAATGCATGACATTTTTTAAGTATGAAGCGTGCAAAATGAATTGTAAATTTATCGTTTTTAACCACCAAAATGAAGATAAAACGACCGAATTTTCGGGGAAAGTCCAGGAATGTTTTGACCGAAAGCATTTGTCCGAAATTTCTTCGTCCGAAAATTTTGCGCCTATTGTGTCTATTTTTCCAATAGAAAACACACTTTTCTATCGATTGAAAAAGGAATTTTTTGCAGAAAAACGAGCAAAGTACCTATTTTTTTGCCGAAAGACCTATACTTTTTCATCAAAAGCTACGTTTTCGCGACCGAAAAAGCTATATTTCATGTACACATTTCGATTACTATAAAGTAGCTATGTAAGAACATAGATTAATTCAATTTTTTTCGATTTTCCGACAAGAGTGGAAAACTGACGAATTTTCCGACAACATTTTCACAAGGGGGGCCATGGCCCCCCTGGCCCCCCCGGCCACGACGCCACTGAATTTTCAATTGGGTTCGAAATATTTGGGATAATTGGAAGGGGTTTAAAAACTCTTAGCTACAATGCCTGCCAAAAGTCTTGGAACACCTTTGCCACTTTTGCATTTTTTTGCGATTTCCCCCTCTCCCCCTCAGAACAATGTTGTTCTGTAATGACAAAATGGGGATGGCAGGACGATTCGCGACTCTGATGGAATGCTAGGACAATAACCTTGCAAATCGACATTGTTTTGGGGGTGAGGGGGTGTTTAAGCCTAATCGCTATGGTTAGAACTGCGGATTGTCAAGAAATGGCCTAAGTGTTCCAAGGACTTTTGGCAGGCATTGTCTGAATTTTATTTTGATTACGGTGACTTAAAAGAAAACAGTTTCGAGCATATGGGGGTTTTCGGTGGTGCTGATTTCATTGGTCATCACTGACATTACTGGACCCCCTGTGCTAAAACAGGGTAAGATTACTTAAGATTACTTCTGCTTACATTATCTAAACGAGGCTGATGTTCCTCTCAATACAAAATGGCGGGTGGTCGGGTGTTTATATTTTTATTAATTTTTGTGTGGATCAAGCTTGATATTGGAACATTTGGTATGGAAGATGGTGTCTCATATATCATCACACCTGGGAGCATCGATTGTTTTCATCGAGAGTTAACAAATGGCACAACAATTGACTTTGAAATGGAGGTAAGACGGAACAAAAATCAAATTCCAATCCATCCATCAATCACTGATAAGATTAATCGGCAAGTGTAAAACGCAGGTTTGCAAGTGTTGCTAAGTACGTTTCTACAAACTTCATAAACGGACGCAAGTAAAAAGACTTGGTGTAGCCTATTTGTATTTGTTACCTTCCAGACTGATAAGTTTGCAAAGTGCGCGTGCGATGTGCGCCTGGCTATTGTTTTAAGAAGAATGGTTCTATTGTTGTTCCTTTGTTATACACTTACCTCACATAAGTATTGCACCACCTTACCCAAAATGGCGCCCAAAAGTGTCTTTTAGCCCAACCAACAAAATTTGCATAACAGTTCAGTTCAGTTCAGTTTCATCATTTTAAAATTCCACCAACATACAATATTGAAATAATTAATAGGGTCCACCTCCAGTCTGCGGACACTATTATTAAATTGGTAATTTTCACCACTTAGAAATCGCATACGAACCTATGACTAACAACAAAAATAGTTTGAAACATGTGCTATCAGAATATCGAAATGAAATTTTAATCAATTTCTCGACACAAAAATCATTGGCTCTTCTTTGTGTTGTTGTCTCTTTCCAGTTGGCGGCCATGACCTCCAGTCTGCGGACATGTAATAAATTCACTACAAATTTGCCTAAAAGCGCATTATTTCAGAATATTTCCAACAATCTAGCCATTGCTAACTCATTGTCATACCTTGCAAATCACAATGATTCCAAATAAGCTCTCGATTTAAGCCAAAATTAACAAAACAAATCGATGATAACATCCCGTAAAAATTGGGCCTAAATTGCCGCTTTTCCACAGGGCCTCGAAGCGCACAAGAAACAAATTGAAAACACGTGTCCGCAGACTGGAGATGGGGCGTGTCAGTAACTGGTTGAATTTTAACCCCCCTGAATTCTGAATAAGAGACGGAATCATCAGAGCTCCCAAGGGAATTTGAAAACAAAGCATGGTCAAACAATCGGAGCGTGAAAAAGTCTCAATGGAACATTTTGCAATGATTTAACACACAAAGTTTGAATTCACTGGTTTGTTGACTGATGCTGGCAATGGAAAGGATTCTTGGCTGTCAATTTTCAATTTGCTCAGAAGATGATCTGCTTTGCCTGATGAAATTCTCAACGGAAATTTTCGAATGAGAAGAAAACGAGGTTTCAGTGACCAGAAAACTGCGTGGATTTACGGTCTTTTTATTGACGAAAACAAGAATTTTGACTTGTTGTCCGCATACTGGAGGTGTCCGCAGACTGGAGGTATGACCCTACATTAAACACAAAAGAAAACTATTATAACTAAATTTAACTTAACTAACATACAACAACAATACTGATCAATTAAATACAAACAAGGAGAATTGTATGCATGGGAATTTCTTAAGGAGGAGCTCTCTCAGTAGCTAGGCTAATCGAGGAGAGAGCACCCCCTGGTTTAAAAATGACTAATGAAATCTAAAAAATCGTTTGAATTGTTGGTTAACTTTTAGTATCATTCAAAGAGATACACAATGCAAGTATATGACAGCTATGATTGGTAGTTATTCTCAAAAAAGTGGGCTTTGAGTTTACGACGAAAGCTAAAAGCAGACGGTAAACGTTTAAGATCAGCAGGAATGATATTCCAGCACTTTGCTCCAAAGTAACGCACAGACCTGAGACCATATTGAAGGGTATTTTTCTGAGTTACAAAAATGTCAGTCTTGGAAGCTTGCCGAGTACCATATTGATGAACAGATTCAACCAATGCAAAGAAAGAATGAAAATAAGGATCAGTCTTGTTAACACAATCATACACAAAACCAAGCAATTTTAACTGAAAGAGATCATGCAGCTTTAAAATCTTTTTGGTCAGAGAAGATTGGTGTAGAAGGAGAATTGAAATGTTCAAATGAGATTGCCTTAGAACCCGTTTCTGTAATAGAAATACTGGCTTGATATAAGTCTCATAGGTGGGCCCCAAACTAAAATTCCATATTGCAGGAAAAGGTGAAAACAGAGAGTTGTAGAGGCATACCAAAACACTGATCAGTAAGAAGTGTCTTACTTTGAAAAACATCCCACAAGTTCTAGCCAGCTTTTTAGATAGTTCTGTAAGGTGATATTTCCATGAAAGATTTTCATCTAAAAGAACACCAAGAAATTTGACATGACATGTCTGTTTGATAGGAAGGTTTCCAATCTTTATACTGACGGTTTCCGGAGCAGAATGTTGAGGAGACTTAAAAATTATGAAATTGGTTTTGTCAATGTTGAGTGACAATTTGTTAACATCTAACCATATTTTGACTTTTTTCAATTCCTTATTAACCACATTCTGAAGATGATGAAGACTTTCAGCTTCATAATAGATGTTGGTATCATCTGCAAATAAGTAGAAGTCTAGTTTTGAGGATGAAAGAGGTAAATCATTTATGTAAATCAAGAAAAGAAGGGGGCCAAGCATAACAAAAGCATCAGCATTTAAGGGTTTCTCTACCAGGTGTTTTGGCCGGAAAATAATTGTTAATTTGTTTGCTTTTCATTCATAAGTAAAATGAAACGTTATTTTGTTGGTTGCTTTGATAAATTAGCAAAAACCTCTGGACGACACTGCACAAGATTTTGGGAGCGTAGCCGGAGGAGTAAGCCAAAACAAAATGAGAAACGGATAGATATCTGGGGCCAAAGATAACAATATTTTAGCGTTTTCAAATAAGGATTCAGCAAACTTTATCGCTATGACAAAAGTTTTCCGCGAGGAAGGCAAGAAGGATAAACACAAAGGGAAAACGGAAAGAAACCATTCCAAGGTAAGAATATCCTTGATATCATTTTTATCACATTAAAATTAATTTTGCTTCCTGGAAGACTTTAGGCAGGTGGTTGACATTTAAATATATGGATTTTGATGTGCTTAACGAAATCGCTACGGTTTAATTTAGTTTGAAGGCAATTTGAAATTTAACAAGTGACTGGAACATATTTTTTTAACGTGACTCCTTCTTAGAGAAATTCAAGTTCAGCTACATTGAATGACGGCCTTGTTATTTATTTGAAATTTCTTCTTTTATCACATTCAAAGTGGAAAAATTTTATCATGAGGATAAAGTTTGCAGAATCCTAATTTGAAAACACTAAATTTTGTTTTCTTTGCCCTCAGATATCTATTCGTTTCTCATTTTGTTTTGGCCTACTCCTCCAGCTATACTGCCAAAATCTCGTGCAGTGTTGCCTGGAGGTTTTTGCTAATTTATCAAAGAAACCAACAAAATAACGTTTCATTTTATTTATGAATGAAAAGCAAACGAATTAACAATTCTTTTCCCACCAAAACACCCGGTAGAGAAACCCTTCAATGCTGATGCTTTTGTTATGCAAATTTTGTTGGTTGGGCTGAAAGACACTTTTGGGCGCCATTTTGTGTTAGGTGGTGCAATACTTATGTGAGGTAAGTGTACATGAAATTGACAAAATGTTTTGCCATTGTACAGTAATAGCAAGAATAGCAACTGTTGGGAATTATTTTTAGAGGGAATTATGTTATTTACTTGTTTTGAGATCTTACTAAGTAATTTGGGAGCGGTTTCTGCAAAACTTTATGAATTCTACATTTCCGACATTAAAAACAAAAGAAACACGTAAGAAGCTTTTGGTAATAAAATGACCAGAAAATTTAAGAAACTGCCTTCCAGCACAAGACCATAGTTCTTAGCTAAAAAATGTCTTCTAAATTTTGTTTTATTTTGAAGTATTATAAAATGTCCGCGATGTCCGCGTTTTAGGTTTTTCCCTATATGTGAAAACCTAAAATGCGGACATTGATATCGCGGACATGAAGAAAATTACCAACAACTATCTCTCCGCGAGTCTCTCTGAAGCTGTGTGCATAAAGATTGTGCACGCGTGGTTATCAACACTTTATTTCGAAGAATTAGAAAATGTCCTCTATGTCCGCGTTTTAGGTTTTTCCCTTGTGAAAACCTAAAACGCGGACATTGATTTTGCGGACATAAAGAAAATCGCCAACAACTATCTCTCCGCGAGTCTCTGTCAAGCGGTGTGCATAAATAAAGATTGTGCAAGCGTGGTTATCAACACTTTATTTCAAATTATTATTATTATTATTATCAATTTCTTTATTGTTGGATTATAAATGACAAAAGATAGCTAAAAGTAATTAGCTAATTTATTCCAACTTTAAAACATTAAAATACAAATGTTACATAAGAAAAATAGTGGATAAAATATTTACAAATCATTAAAAGTATACAGTGTAAAAGTAAAAGTAGATATCTAATAATATTCATCATAAAAAGCCCAAATTCGGAATAAAAACGCGGCATAATTTGCATGGACAATTTTCTCCGTTCCAACTTTTTATTTTTGTTTTAAACTGACAAAGGGATTCTGAATTACGTATCGTTGGTGGTAACATTTGCCACAGCTGCGGACCTTTGAAACGGATGCTTTCTGTCCCGTTGTTGACAGATCTCACCCTAGGTTGAAAGAATTCGTTATTGTTGCGCAGATTGTAATGACTTTCATTTTCACAGAAAATTTCCTGCATGAATGAAGGGTTCAGGTCATTTCTAGTTTTGTACATTTCAGTCATAAGTAGCTGCAAGTTCTTTGTATGAATAGTAACGGCACAGTCCTTCTCTAATAGCTCACTATAAGTAGATTCGGCATCCTTATAAGTAATTCTCAAAGCCCTTTCCTGTATTTTGTTAATTTTTTTGTTAAGCTGCCTGCTGTGAAACATCCAGATTAAAGGACAATATTGAAACTGACTGGTAATAAATGCCCTCATGAGTGTTCTTAGTTTGCTCTGATCCATGTATGGGGATATGCGAGCAAGTGCATAAAGTTTATTGCTAGCCTTTTGGCACAATTTGGAAACATGATTATCGAAGGAAAGTTTGCTATCAATTTGAACTCCGAGTAGCTTCTCTTCGGAGCTATTTACAACATCAGCATTTCCAATCCTAACAGTAACAGGGTCATCACATCTCTGCCCAAGAACCAGAAGGTGGCATTTATCTGCATTTAATTTCATAAAGTTGTCGGCAAACCATTCCAAAGCTAAACTACAGTCATTTTCAAGCCTATGAGCTATATTGTCCAGGTTCTTATCGCAGGCATAGATTGTAGTATCATCTGCATAATTACATATATCCGAGTTTTGAATGAAGAGTAGAAGATCATTAATGTATATGTTGAATAACAGAGGCCCTAAGACTGACCCCTGAGGAACACCTCGTGTGACGCTTTTCCAAGAACTGAATGACCCATTTACTTTTACTCTTTGTTGTCTATTTGTCTACTCAAAGAGTTTTCCCTATGTGGAAACCTAAAACACGGACTTGCAAATAACGTGGACATGTCCGCGATGTCCGCGTTTTAGACCTGGCCCAACAAACAGGCATTTTATTTTTGATTTACTTTTTATTTTTGAAAAGATTTATGCCTTGAATTACTTGAATTGTTCTTGAAGTGACTTTTCTTTCGAGGAAACGGTCCTTGCATTGCATTCGATCCCAAGTGTTTTGTATTAAAGAAGAGGAAAAGGAGCACATGCACGCTTATTTTGGAGATGTGGCATGACTTTATCACTCTTACCACATTTTTACTATATTTTTTTAATCAGCACCATGTCCAGTCATCTTTTATTCTTTTCAAAAGCAAAACACCTAAACTTAAAGTCTACAGGTACTTTTGAAAATGTCCACGATGCAAATCATGACTAGGCCCTTTTTCAAAACCTCTGGTTTTGGGTGCACTGTAAATTTTGATTTTGTGAACCTGTATCTCCGGTGTTTGGTGGATGATTTCTAAATGCAAGGTATGTGCATCTAAGTTGAACATTGATAAATTTAGCTGTTAAGTCAGGGAGCAATGATATCTTATTGCTTGGTTCCTATTTCCAGTCAAAAGGGGGTACTTTTTTCTGAGACACCCTGTATTTGAGGACAAAAACCGATATTTATGTAGAAACAGTAGAAAATCTCAAAGACGGGGTCAAACAGTGTCTTAGGAAAAATTTTTACGATTAACTACAGTAGAACATGTCTTGAGTGCATGGGCCAAAGGTTATCTTTGGGAACCTTCTGCAAAAAATTCTATGCCCGTTTTAGAATATGTGATCATTTCTTGAAAATAACATGTGGTCGTGTCAGAAACCAGTGTTGTTTTATATTAACTGAATTAATCTTTTAGATAATGCCTTAAACTCATTTCAAATTACAGGCAAGTCATTCAGCTGAATTCTTAAAACTTGGATGAATTGAAGAAACTAAAAATCAACATACCTTAACTTACAGTGGATTGAAAAACCAGCAACTCTACTCTTTGTGACGTCTCAACCCGACACTGTTTATCAATCATGTCAAATTCAATTCTGAAGCACCACATTCTTTCTTATCACTGTTAGACTAAACCTAATGCTTCCTCTTGAGCTTTAATGTTATTGTTGTAGTTGACTGATTTTGGCTGTACTTGAGAACAAATGGTTATTGATCTGATTGATGTTTATGAGGACAGGGCAAATTTTGCGATTCTGTGGTGCCACTTCGACGTTTGTCTCGCAGTTTCCGAGACAACAGACACCACTAAGACTGTTAACGTTGATAGACTGAAGCTTTTCACCTATGATATGATGCTGCACTTAGTGATACATTTTCACTGGGAAGAGAATAGATTTGGCTACTGTACCCCAGATGCTTGTCCATAACTGGGAGCTGCTTGAAATTCTCAAAAAGGCTATTCGATAGCTGTATGGTTTGAAAGCAGTCCTAATGCCTGGAACAAACATATTCACAGCTTTGAAACTGACCCTGGATTCAGAGCTAGACAAACGTTTATGCAACATGGCATCCATGACGTTTTGTCAGAATCCTCATATAACGTCTGCCACAGATGTAGCAAAAGCGAGCCATACTCTAAAGTCAATGAGATGAATTATGATACTAAAACTCAAGAAGAAGCATTAGTGATGTCTTTTTATTTATAACTGTGATAAGAAAGAATGTTGTGCCTCGGAACTGAATTTGATATGATTTGATGCAGTGTTGAAGTCAGACGTGACAAAGAGTACAGTTACCGTTCTTCAATCCACTGTACGCTGAAGTATGTTGATTTCAAGTTTCTTCAATTCATCCAAGTTTCTAGAATTCAGCTGAATGACTTGTCTTTATTTTGAAGTGAGTTTTAGGGCATTATCTAAAATATCAATTCCGTTAATGTAAAACAACACTGGTTTCAGAAACGACCACATGTCATTTTTAGGAAATGACCATACATTCTAAAACAGCCATATAATTTTGTGCATAAGGTTCACAAAGATAACCTTTGGCACACGCACTCGAGACATGTTCTAATTGATTTTAATATTTTTGCTAAGACACCGTTTGACCCCGTCTTTTAGATTTTCTACTGTTTCTACTTAAATATCGGTTTTTATCTTCAAATATAGTACTTGTGATAATTCGCAAAATTCGCGAAAATTTTCCACTCGTTTTCGATGAAATGAAAGACACATAATGCTGAGGTGTACTATACAATCAAACTAAAAGAATAATTTCAAGAATCGGAGTTGTGCATGCATACATACATACATACATACATGTTTTATATTAAACAGGTTAATCTATGGCAGCTGTGCAGCTGTGGACCTGTAATCTAAAATTCTTTAACAGAAAATAAGTTAAAAAGTCCAAACATTAAATAATATTGTGTCCATAACTAAGAAATACAAGATTTTACAATGTTCATGGTATAAAAAGTTATTATTTACAAATGTTCCCTTTTTAAAATCAATCTGGTTTATTGTGTTCTTCTCCATTATTGCTTTCTTCTTCAATTGCATGTAACTGAGATCCTTCCATGAGTCATCAAGTGAATTCCACATGACTGGTCCTCTCAATCTTGTAGCATTTCTGGCATTTTCAGTTTTGACTCTAGAGATATTAAAGTTCATTTTCTGTCTCAGACTGTAACCGTTTCGATTCTTCTCAAAAAGGTCAGAGACTTGGTTTACTGTCTTATTATTATAGACTTTGTGCATATACAAAATGAGTCTCTTCTTGTACATATAAAATATAGAATCCCATTTTGCAACTTCCAGTACCCTTTCTGCTGGTATATGTTTGTCGATCTTATGTATCGTCTTTGCAGCACATACATCTACCTTTTCAATTTCATTCCACATGCTTGGGGAGCAATTTCCCCAGACTAATATTGTATACAGTACTGCCGGTATTATTGTTTTAAAGTATATTTCCTCTAAGAATTTCTTTGGGAGATAGTTTATTGTCCTGATCTTTTTCACTTTTGCACCAAATGTTTTAGATACCTTCTTTGCTTGTGGTTTCCAGTTTAACTTATTATCAATCAAGATTCCAAGACATTCACATTCACTTGCATACTCAATGTTCTGCTCTTCGACTGTTAGTTGTGGTAGTGGGCCAGTAAACTTTTGTCGGTTCAAAATCATTACTTTCGTCTTTTCAGCGTGGATTGTCAGTTTATGCTTTCTACACCACTGTTGTATTTCTTCTAGAGTCTTTTGTAATGCTATGCCGACGTTATCCACGCTATCCTGAATTACATATTAGGCTGTCGTATCATCAGCATACATTTGAACTTGGCCAGATCTCACAGCCCCAGGCAGATCTCTTGTGTAGATATTAAACAGTCTGGGTCATAGAAGTGATCCCTGTGGTACGCCATATGTAATTTGTTGAAAATCTGAAAATGACTCCCCAATTTGAGTTTGTTGCTTCCTGCAATGCAGGTAATCGTGTATCCATTCTGCAAGGACCCCTGCTATTCCAGCACTTTGTAGTTTTTTATCCATTATTACATGATCAACAGTGTCAAATGCTTTACGAAAGTCTATGAAGATTACTCCTACTGCCTGACCCTCATCTAGCGACTTAGTCCATAGCTCTGTTAGATAAAGCAGAAGAAGCTCAGTTGAATAATGCTTCTTAAAACACCATTGATTGTTGTTTGGAACTATTTCTGCATGTTCATCTAAGCTTGAACATATTACGCTTTCCATTAGCTTGCCAGGTGTACTCAGCATACTCAATGGTCTATAGTTTTCTCTTTTGGGTTTTCCTCCTTTTTTGTAAGCAGCTTTTAGTTTTGCTTTTTTAAATTCTGATGGATACTTGCACGTCTGTACACTTTTGAGGCAAATTCTTTCCAAGGATTCAATGAAAATTTTAGATGTATTCTTTATTTCCTTTGCTGTCACCCCATCTAGCCCTGTAGCTTTCCCTATTTGCAGTTTGCTAATACTTTCTTTGAGTTTTGTTTTTACATCAGTTGTTATTTGCATGGTTGTTGGTGTAATGTTTTCTATGTAGCTTGTATCATCTGACTGTGTGTCTGGAAATTTGCTGGCTAGATCACATCCTATATTTGTGAAAAAGTCATTGAATATATCAGCTTTGACTTTATCATCAAATACTGCCTGCCCCTCATCATTTTGTATGGGTCCAGTGGGTTCTTTTTTATCTTTGCCATTCAGTTTCTTTACAACTTTCCAAAAGCTCTTTGCTCCCTTGTTATGCGCATCATTCAAACTTTCTTGCCAATGTTTTTGTTCTGCTTTCCGCAACATGTTTGTTACTGCATTCCTTTTGCTTTTGTAGGCTAACCAATCAGCCTCCCTTTTTGTGGTCTTTGCCTTCTTTAGAATTTTATTTCGTTTATTCATTCCCTTCCTGATTTCTCCATTCATCCATGGTAATGTTGTTGAGCGCACCTTAGCACACCTTTCTTTAATGTAGTCTTTCCTCACATTTTTATATAGTTGGTTCCATGCCCAAACACTATCATCAATGTCATCAAAGATATCAAAACATCATCAAAGATTTGTTAAAACCAGCCCAGTCACATTTTGACATATTTGAAACTTTTTGATATCTTGGGGCACCCTGTCTTTCCTTTTTTTCAATGTTGCATATATCAGGCTATGGTCTGCAATACAAGTGTCAAAAATTCCTGAATTTAAAATTAGTTCTTTGTTACTTGTTATGATGACATCTATTATTGTGTCTGAAGTCTGTGTGGTTCTAGTTGCATTTTTTATCATGTTTTTCAAGCCAATCCTTCTCAAGGGTGCAGTGCCAGGAGGGTGCAGTGCCTCCTGGTCTTTTAGTGACATCTTAATTAAAGTCACTCAAAAGCAGTAGATTTTTCCTTCCATTCCAGACTGCTTCAATACTTTTTTGCAGAGAGTCATATAATTCGTTGTCATCTGGGGGTCTGTAGAGGACCCCTAATATGAATTTCTTAGATTGGTGTGTCAACTCTACCCATACTGCCTCAACGGTGTTTCCTTCTTCCACTGTATCTGGTGTTATTGGAAATATTTTCAGCTGCTCTTTGTAATATAACAGACAGCCTCCCTCTACTTTTTTCCCCCCACGATCAAATCGTTCCACCTTATAGCCTTTTATCTTTATTGTTTCCTCTTTATCAGTATTTTTCAGCTTGGTCTCTGTAATCCCCAAGCAATCTATTCCTGTTGTTTCCAAGAGGATTCTTATCTCATCTAGCTTCTTCTTTGTAAGTAAACCATTCACATTGATGTGAGCTATGTTCAAGTAAGGGCCTCTCTGTTGGAGCCTTGTCTTCAGATCGTCATAAAATATTCTTTGGTCTTCGGCTCTGTTTCCCTCAACATGACTGTCTTGTCGTCCCTGATTGTTTCCTTGAAATTGCGCCCTTGCCTCTACTTGGCTTAACTGGTGCACAGAGTTTCTTATGCAAACTGGGCATATCCAAGTGAACTGTTGTTTCTTTTGATATTCGATATATTGTGTACTTTGTACACCACCACATTTGATATGGCACCGTTTGCTACAAGTATCACACGATAAGGATCGATGGTTGATAGCTACTGCCCTGTTACACACACTGCATGGATGCTTAATCGGACCAGGGTTTAATTCCACATCTCCAGCTAACATCATCTGCACTGTAGAGTCCTTCTTCAATTGAAGAGTACTTATACCCTCTCCACAGTGATAGGATAATATAATCGTGTTTTATAGAATGTGTTCTTCGATCTTGCCTTAGGCCCAACTCTTCCTCGACGTATCGTTAGACCCATTTGGAATTCGATGATATCATCGCTGAGATATCTTCTGCCAAAACTTGAAACTTGTAGTTGCGTTTTTAGATTATTCATATGTGTGAGCAGAGACATTGAATTTTGAAGTTAGCCTACATCAAGTGTTAATTGTCTTCTCGATATCAAATTTGTAAACTTGTGATTTGTTGAAACTTCAAAAATCTGTATCTTGGCTCTCATAGGTCCGATGTTAATAATTTTTCTTTTATTTTGACTGCCAATCATTGCTCTTTCAAATGAGCTACAGCGTGATTGATTTTGAGAACTTTCATTTTTCGGCATTCATTACATTATTTTTGCCATTCTGGATCACTGTGCTTGGAACTTGTTCTGGAACTTGTTCTTGTCCTCCCACAGAGTTTGGGAGGAGGCGTGGCAAGATGGCGAAAGGAGAGCTGCGTCGTTCGTCAAATTCAAATAATTCATTCAAAAGAATGCATGGGACAGTTTGTTGAATGTTTAATATATAATGAGAATTTATTTGTTTGTTTGTTTTAATAAAATTACAAGTTCAGTGGTTATTAGCGATGGAGGAGAAAACTTTGCAAGTTGTGAAAGAGCTGATGGCAGTACAGGAACGGGCCTACAAGAACGCAATTGAAATACTCTTTTCGGAGGTGAAAAAAGACATTAGACACCTGAACAATGAGATACAGGAAATGAAATGTAGCTTGCAATTTTCTCAGAAGGACATTGATGAGCTGAATTCCAAGGTAACATCTATTGATGCCAAAGTAAATTCGCAACACATTGCTCTGGGGCATATTGACGGAGAATGCGAAGGAATCTCAAACCAAGTTGACTACCTAGAGAATCAATCGAGACGTAATAATATCAAGATACTTGGGCTAGCAGAGAGGAAAGAGGAACGCACTTGGGATGACACCGAGGAGCTTATCAAGTCGACAATCAAAGACACCCTTGGCGTTGAAGAAAATGTCGAAATAGAGAGAGCTCGTCGCATTGGGAAACCCCGTAGGCCTAACGCAGTTGGCCAAGATGGCCGCCCTCTCGGTCCATGTGCTGTTGTTGCCAAGCTGTCCAACTGGAAGCAGAATGAAAGAATCTTAGCGGCTGCAAGGAAGAAAAAGCCTGATGGATTGATGTTTGTCCAAGATTTTTCACGGCGAATACTCGACAGACGTGATGAGCAAACGGATGATTTGAAAAAGGCAAGGGAAGATGGCAAAATAGCCTATTTTGTCATGGACCGATTGATAATTCGAGAACCTCCTGACAAGAACAACAAGAGTTTCATATCCAATGACAGTGAAATTTCCTTCACAGAGTCGTAAGATGCCTACCTATATTGTGTTTGATACAAACGTTTGTGTTGACTCAGTACATTCATTGTGGTCAATTATTTTTGTTATGTTATGGTCCAATGTTTTATTTTAGGCCCAAGCCATGTCAATGGTAGAAACTGATACCCCTCCTTGTGGCATTTGCGACAAAAAGATACCTGCTCGTGGCAAGTCAATATTTTGTAATAACTGCAAATTTTGGGTCCATATAAGATGTAATAATATCTCTAATTCTGAGTATAAAGAGCTGCAAAAGGAGCCCGATGATGTGCCTTGGTTTTGTTTGAATTGTACTGCAGATATGTTTCCCTTTGGTTCATTGGACAATGAAGAATTATCTAACCTGAATGAATTAGACTTTCCATCTTTTGTAGATTCAATTCCGTCCTTTGAAATAACTTCTGGTCTTACCAACTTGCCTAATTTAGGAGATTACGATATTGATGAACATTTACCTTCTAATGTCAACTCTAGTTATCATACGCCCCAGGACTTATCTACACTGGATACTTCAGTAAAGGATCTTTCCTTATTTCATGCGAATATCAGGAGCCTCTCACTTCATTTTGATGAACTTGCTTCAACTCTCTCAAACTTAGAAATAAACTTTGATGTTATTGGTGTTTCTGAAACTTGGAATTCTTTTGAAAATCCTATTAAAACAAATGTGGAAATTCCTGGTTACAATTACTTTCCATCCCAGTCACATACCCAAAATGGTGGTGTTGCAATTTATGTGAAATCAGGACTTACTCCGATTCCTAGACCAGATCTAGGTAAGGACAGTACTGATTTTGAGTCGGTCTGGGTTGAAGTTGAAAATAGAAATGGTAAAAACTATCTGTTCTGTTGTGTTTATCTTCATCCAGGTTCAACTTTGGATACCTTTAGTGAATATCTGCAAGAAACTCTGTCCAACCCTGCTGTATTTAATAAGCATGTTTTTATCCTTGGAGACTTCAACATCAACCTTCTGAATTATAACTCTAGTACACCTATCACAAATTATGTTAATTTCCTTTTCTCAAAACAATTCCTACCATACATCATTCATCCATCTAGAGTATCTGCACATTCTTCTTCTCTTATTGACAATATTTTCTCAAACATCACAGATACTGAAACCATAAATGGCAATATTTTGACGCAAATAACAGATCATTTCCCTCAATTTTTAATTGTCAAACATGCTGGCATCACCTATAAGAATCTGTCATATTTCCAACATGATTTTTCTCACTTCAATGAAGAAAATCTCCTAAATGATTTTGCAAACCTTGACCTTTCATATTTAAATGACAGTGCTTCAGATGTAAATTCAAAGTTCAATAGACTCCTATCCAGCCTTGATGAATTGGTCAAAACCCATGCTCCCTTGAGAAAACTTACAAAGAAAGACATAAAGTTCAGGAACAAACCATGGATAAATGGCAAAATTCAAAAAATGATGCGCATCAGAGATCAGATACTTAAAAAGCTTAAAAAGAACAACAACCAAGCTCTTATCGATCTTTACAAAAAGTTTAGAAATCGGGTTTCGGTCTCCTTGAATGAAAGTAAGGCTAGCTACTTCTATAACTACTTTCAAAAGAACAGTAACAACATGAAACAATTATGGTCAGGAATTAAATCAGTTATTGATGTCAAAAGATCAAGTAATATAAATGTGATAAATAAGCTTAAGGACTCAAATGGTAACATTACATCAGATCCCGTGGTCATTGGAAACGTATTCAATAAATTCTTTGTTAATGTTTCTCATGATATCACCAAAATTATACCAAGATCCAACAAGTCCCCAGTGGATTCCATGGGTGATAGAGTTGGAAATTCTTTTTTCACTGCCCCTTCAGTTCCCTTTGAAATATCTGATATAATATCTGCCCTAAAATCTGGAAAATCTCTTGGTCCAAACAGCATTCCCATGAAGATTTTAAAATGTCTTTCCCCATTGATCTCCTCTCCACTTTCTCAAATCATAAATGAATCATTTCAATCTGGAATATTCCCTGACAAGATGAAGTTGGCTAAAGTAATCCCACTTTTTAAGAAAGGCTGTCCACTAACAGCATCAAATTATAGACCCATTTCTCTTCTCTCTGTCTTCAGCAAAATTACAGAAAAGGTCATGTATGAACGTCTCTATAAATTCCTAGAAAAGCATGAAATCTTATATTCATTACAATTTGGTTTTCGGGCTAGCCATTCCATTAGCCATGCACTGGTTAGTCTAACAGAAGCAATCAAAAGTTCATTAGACAATAGAAAATTTGGTTGTGGAATATTTATAGATTTGCAAAAGGCTTTTGACACAGTGAATCATGATATTCTTTCAATGAAACTAGAACATTATGGAATTAGAGGAACTGCTCAAGATTGGTTTAAATCGTATCTTTCAGACAGGAAACAGTATGTTTCAATAAATGGATCTAATTCCAGTTATCTCAAGGTTACCTGTGGGGTTCCACAGGGTTCTGTTCTTGGTCCTCTCCTCTTCTTAATTTACATTAATGATTTACCTCTTGCATCTTCAAAACTAGCCTTTTACTTATTTGCTGATGATACTAACATCTATTATGAAGCTGAAAGTCTTGCTCAATTGCAGAGTGTGGTTAACAAGGAATTGAAAAAAGTGAAAATGTGGCTTGATATCAACAAGCTGTCACTCAATATTGATAAAACCAATTTTATAATTTTTAAGTCTCCTCAACATTCTTCTCCTGAAACTGTCAGCATCAAAATTGGAAACCTTCCTGTAAACCAGACTTTTTATGTCAAATTTCTTGGTGTTCTTTTGGACGAAAACCTGTCATGGAAATATCATCTAACTGAGCTTTCTAAAAAACTTGCTAGAACTTGTGGTATGTTTTTCAAAGTGAGACATTTCCTACCCATCAATGTTTTGATCTGTCTTTATAATTCTTTGTTTTCACCTTTCCTGCAATATGGAATTTTGGTTTGGGGTCTCACCTACGAGAGATATATCAATCCAGTATTCTTGTTGCAGAAAAGAGTTGTTAAAGCAATTTCATTTGCAAATTTTACTTCACCTTCTACACCTATTTTTTCTGACTTAAAGATTTTAAAACTTCATGATCTCTTCCAATTGAAACTGCTTAGTTTTGTATATGATTGTGTGAATAGGATCTCTCCTTCTTGTTTTCATTCTTTCTTTGACTTAGTTGAATCCGTTCATCGATATGGTACACGGCAAGTCACCAAAAATGATATTTTTCTAACCCAAAAAAATACCCTGCAATATGGTATCAGGTCAGTGCGCTATTGCGGAGCTAAATGCTGGAACGACATTCCTGTGGATATAAAGAAATCACCCTCTGCTAATATTTTTCGACGAAAACTCAAAGCCTTCCTCTTTCAAAACCATAACCAAAGTTGATTGTAAACTTATTGATATAGAAAGTCACCATCTGCCCATAGTTTCTTTTATGCCTAACATAATCAAATTTGTATGAGAAATTTTTGAAACAGGGGGTGCTCTCTCCTCGATTAGTTTAACTACTGAGAGAGCTCCTCCTTTAAGTAATTCCCCCATGCAATTTATCTTGTTCTTTGTTCGGTATTTATATGTTGTATTAATTTTAGATGCATTATTGTTATTATTGTAGTTTAGTTAATTGTTTGTATTAATTAGTTTTGTTATGATAAATTGTATGTGGAGAATTTAAAATATGAAAACTGAACTGAATTGAACTGAAAACTGAAACTTTGAGTATTAAAATAGTGAGAATTTTAAATGCATGACCTGATATGAAAGATCAGATCTATTAGATATATGAATAGCCTACTGTGTTGTCTTGTATTATATTCTATTGTATTTCACAATCTAGACCCAAGCAGTAACAAGAAAGGCCAAAGGGACAGGGACAGTGCCGTTTGTCAGTTTCTTTTTCCTGTTCATAGACCTCCAATTTTCCTCAAATCATTTGTTTCTAAAAGCTTCAGAACTGAATGAAAATAAATTATGCTTGCCTAATGCGGAAAATGGAATGAATAAACATGGGCGTGCATTGTTAATCCAAGCAATGACCAAGAAAATAATTCATGAGCAACACAAACATTGGTTACTTCCTCCATTTCTGTCAAATACCGAGGGATTGTTGATCCATTTCATTCTTTTCCAAGTCTCCTTCTTTCTGATATTTGCCTTTAAGAAACCCAACTTTAGGTTTTTGTAGCAATACTTTTAATTTTGTACCCACTTCTTATATTGTAATTTTCTTATCAAGCATGATTGTTTTCAGTTTGAATAATCTATAGCTGCCCTATTTATTGCAGAGGGCATCTGCATGGGCTCAGTATCGTGTGTTGTTCTAGAAAACCCAATTCAATGATTGGTCACTAAAAGCAGGCCCCTAGCCTCTAGCCACAGCCCTTTGGCCTGAAGCCTGCATTTTACCAACCTGCAAGCCTGCATTTTACCAACCTGCAAACCTGTATTTTACATTTGCTGTCAAATCAACGGCAACTGTATTCCATGGGTCACCTGCTTGTGTAATTGGGGGGTTACCAAGTCATGTAATCGGCAGTTCACTATATTTGAGATTGGACGCCAAGCGGCTATAGCTTCGAATTGAAAGGACTGGTCAGTGAAAAATAATCCTAAATCACGGACTGTTGGTAGTCTGAGGAAAACATTACAGTAGTGCTAGAGTACCGTCCCCCTGAATGGGTCTAATCACAAATAGAACTAGAATTGATTTTCTTATCAAAGTGCATCGCGCATGCCTCTAAGAAATATTTTCTCTTTGAATATAAACTTTATTTCCTTGCTAACCATTATTTCAAGGTCAAAGATTATTTTATTCTCATTTCCTCTTGAAACTGAGGCTAATCAGCAGAGTCAAAACAAAACTTTCTCCAATTTTCGCCCTGAATAGGTCTAAATAATGTTTAGGCGTCAGCAGGGAAGTCTTACTAGAATGAAAGCCAAGCTTCTCTCTGCAGTTACCACGCTCAATATACTTTGAGCAAATGTTTATAATACCTGGCTCTTGGCATTCTTGGCAACACACAACTTTAACAGATAAATCTCACCTTTCCTGCTCCGATGAAGCTCAAATTTACTGACTGCTCAACTGTTATGGTAATTTTCACAGCTGATGAAGCACTAACGTTGACGAAACCCTCAAATGTATCAAAATAACATTGGTAGCAACCTTCCTTTCTAAACTGACACAAAACCAGCACACAGAAACTTTGATCGCTACGTGGAGTCATTAGAAAAGAATAGACCCATTCAGTGCAAATATTTCCCGATTATTTTGCCTTCAAAAAGATCCAGCAATGAAAATTGGCGAGATGTTTTGATAAATGCTAGAATTTACTCTTAGAAGGTTGGTTTGAACTTTGAAACAAGTCAGCTGGATAAGCATACGAGTCAAATCTTTCAATAGGGCACAGGGAAATCCGCAAATCTTCCAATTTCACGTTTATAAGCCAATGATATCGTCGAATTCCGATCACATGACTGCAAATAAGGCTTTCGAGATAACTTTTCAAGTACCTTCACGAAAATGAAAATGGATATTCAAGTAATAAAGATGCAGAGCTGGTTTTACCACGAATCGATTCGAGAGGCCCTACTCCACATTTGTTTTTCTGCATTTGGTTGAAATCTCATCAGGGATCGGCGTTACATCGAATTTCATTCCTTCAAAAATTGCCCTATGTTCAAGAATTCTTCAGGAATGCTACAAATAAGATACAGATTTCAAAATTTCACATCGTCAAATCCGTCAAATCGCCGTCAAATCAATGCCAATGCTAATATCTTGAACTTTTTTCTTTTAATTTTCATTTCATTGTTAAACTAGAAGTAACGAACCGTTAATGAGTGTGCGCATCCCTTTTCTAAATTTTAGTTGCCATAAATCCAGGAATCATGTATGCAGTAATCAAAGTTGACCAGAAATCCTCCACAGAAGAAAAATTGAACTCTATAATTGTTTCAAGATAGAAATGTGGTTTTGAAATTTATTTTCAGATTCTTGTGACGTCCAGTGATTCTCTCTCATGATTCTTCATAGTTTTGTTAATTTTGCCCGATTCTTGTAGTTTTATGAGAAATTGCAACTTTTCTGCAGTTGAAAGAAACTAGTACTAAGAAAATCAGCCATTTGCCCCTTGCACCCTTTAGTTGATTTGATGAAAGCATGGAAGTGAGTAACTTTCAACAATTTCATAAATGCTGAATTGGGGCCAAACCAAAGAACTGGCTTAAAATACCTTTATTTATGCAGTTCTATTTGGCAAAGTGATAAAACTTTATGATGAAATGTATTTAGCAAAACCCCAGAGCAAAACCAAGTGAATTGTTGTTTTTGTCATTGCAAATATGATGGGTATCTATACAGTATTGGTATCTCAGATACCAACACTGCGCAATGATGCCATATTGATTGTCTGCTGTACAGTACAAATAATGTAAGGCTGAATTGCACACCCTGAATACTGCAGGCCAGGCAAAGCACAGGCACAAGAGTAATAAGATACGTCATGTATTGTTGCATTAGATCCTCAGTATAATTCTGCAATACATGTAATCACAACTCCATGTTATGTCTTGTATGTGAAATTCAACATATATAGTGTGTCATCGTACAGAATTAACTGCGTCTAGGGTAATGCTACAGTTATGAAATCTTGCATGTAATGCATCATTTTGAAAATACTCCATGCACGTCTGTAAGGCTTGTAACCAAATGCAACAAAGCATGGTTCTTCAAACACTCTAGCAAATACAGCAAACAAAATGTCCAAATAATGCAATTGATATGTTTTTCCATGAACCAATTTCATGTGCTTCGTGTGGTTCGACCACGTTTGTAAGATTCTAGCAGCCATCATGTATCTTTCTTTGATGCCATGTCATAAATCAGCTTTTAGCTGGCCATTTCTCTCTGGTGTGTCTCAACAATGCATTTTCTTTTCCAGAAGCACTCCAAAATGGGCATCATTATATAAGATAGCAATCTAAAACAACAAAGCAATTCATTGGAACTATACATTAGCAACATGTTTTGTTGATGCTTCAAACAATTTAGCAAACATGAACTGGGAAAATACGGCCAGGTCCATAACGCAGAACTCGCGGAACTTGCGGAAACCACGAAACAGAATTTTTCCGCGAGATATAGTTCCGCGTTATTCACGGCGTATTAGGCAAAAGTCTATAACGCGGAATTGAAATACGCGGAATTTTTTTTCAAGCCCTGGTAATTACATTCTTAATTCAAAGTCATCCTTGGATCTTCGAAACATTTTTAAACAATGCACTTGCGCCCCTCTTCAGGATCGGCCTACTATTGCATCGGTGTTGTTATTATTCATTTGGCTTGGCCCATCGAGGTCAGTGGCCTAACAATGAGCAATGTTGACATTGTGTTGGCAAATTCAGAAGTAAAGCAACGTTCTCCGTTTAACTCATCAGTAGGAAGAATCAAACAAGCAAACATTCATCTGTTTTTTCTTCAAACTTTGCTGAGAAAATTATCTAAATATTTCCGCGAGATTGAGTTCTGCGTTATTCACTGGCGTATTAGGCAAAAGTCCATAACGCGGAAATGAAAAACGCGGAATCTTTTTTCAAGCCCTGAAAATTACATTCTTTATTCAAAGTCATCCTTGGATCTTCGAAACACTTTAAAACAGTGCACTTGCGCCTCTCTTCAGAATCGGCCTACTATTGCATCGGTGTGGTTATTATTCATTTGACGAAAAAGAACTACCGACCGATTACAGTCTTACCATCGGTATCAAAAATTTATGAAAGATTGGTGCAAGACCAAATGCTACCTTTTGTCCAAAGTTTCCTGTCCTCACACCTTTGTGGGTTTCGAGAGGGCTATGGTACACAGCATGCACTTCTACGTTTTGTGGAAGCCTGCCAGAAGACAATGGACAACGGAGGCGTCGCAGGGGCTGTCCTTACAGAGTGTGGTCCTAACATCGAAAATGTCATCATGCATTTGGAGAATGATGCCCTTAAGATAACTGAATGGTTTCCAAACGATGGCATGAAGCTAAATTAAGACAAATGTCACTTAATAATTTTTGGTGCAAAAGGGAGTATTGAAACAACAATTAAAATAGGCGAGGCCTATGTGGAAGAAAGTTCAGAGGAAAATCTTCTCGGTATAACCTTTGATAAATCACTTTATTTCAAGCAACACGTCAAGACTGTTTGCAAAAAGGCCAGCCAAAAACTCTACGCTCTTGCTCGAATTTCACGATACATGGACACTGAAAAACTGCAGCAGTTAATGAGGGCGTTTGTTTTGTCCCATTTCAGCTACTGTCCTCCTCTTGTTTGGATGTTCTATGATAGAGCTTTGAATCATAGAATAAATCATATTCAAGAAAGGGCATTACGCATTGCATATAAAGATTACGAGAATGATTTCGGTTTTCTCCTGGAGCAATCTAAATCGGTGCCAATCCATGTAAGAAACCTACAGTTGCTCATGACTGAAATTTATAAACAAAATGCGGTCTGAATCCACCATTCATGAAGGATATTTTCATGCAACGAAATATATGGTAATGACGCTCAACTGCCAAAAGTACGAACTACGGCCTTTGGAATTGAGTCCATTACTTACCTTGGAAATAAACTGTGGCAGCATTTACCGCAAGAACTAAAACAATTAAACAGCCTTCCTATGTTCAAAAAACGAATTAGATGTTGGAATGGTGGAACATGCAACTGCAGGCTTTGCAAAGTATATATCCCGCAAGTTGGGTTTCTAACATGATAGATTTTAACTCTGATTTGTCCTGTAATATATGTTAATTTTAGTTTTATTGTAAATTATGTATATTGTAAATAGTAGGCCTTAATTAGCTGCAATTTAGCTATTCATTTGTTAGCCTATTTTAGATAGATATTTAATAATAATAATAATAATAATAATAAAATAATAATAATAATAATAATAATAATAATAATAATAATAATAATAATAATAATAATAATAATAATAATAAATAATAACAATTTTAGAAATGAATATCTGAAAAGAACAAGATTGATAGTGAGGTCAAAATTGAATGGAAAAAATAAGGTAAAGGCAATAAATACGTGGGCGATTTCTCTCTTAAGATATGGAGCTGGTTTGCTGAAATGGACAAGGGAAGAGCTTGAATGGATGGACAGAAGAACTAGGAAATTGATGACAATGTATAAAATGCTACACCCGAAGAGTGATGTTGCACGGTTGTATATACCAAGGCACAAAGGAGGAAGGGGGCTAATTAGTTGCGAGGGTAAACATGTATAAAGGGTGAAGAGAATAGCTTGGGTTGGTATGTAAAGCAAAGCAATGAACCAATGTTGAAAGTAGCAAGCATAAAAATGACCATCAAAAAAGACGAAACAGTAAGACCTGAAGAATTCAAAAGAAAGCAGATCAACGCAAGAGAACAAGCGTGGAAAGAGAAAAGAATGCACGGACAATACATCAGAGAAATGGATGAAAACATTGATAAAGATAAGACCTGGGAATGGCTCAAAAATAGTGACTTGAAAGCTTGTACAGAAGCATTAATATGTGCTGCACAAGACCAGGCATTGAGAACAAACTATGTGAAACATCATATTGATAACACCCTGAAGTCACCCCTGTGCAGGTTATGTGGCGAAAAAGGAGAGACGATCAACCATATTGTGAGTGAATGTAAAATGCTAGCCCAGCGAGAATACAAGAGAAGGCATGATAACATTGCAAGAAATATACACTGGGAGTTGTGTGGAGAGCTTGACATCGAAAGGGCAAATAAGTGGTACGAACATGAACCAGAGGGTGTTTCAAGAAAGGGAAATATCAAGGTATTGTGGGATTTCAATATCCAGTGCGACCATGAGATTGAAGCACGAAGACCAGACATTGTTGTGGTAAAGGAAGATGTAAAGGAATGCAAGATCATTGACGTAGCAGTGCCGTGGGATTCCCGAGTAAGAGCGAAAGAGCGAGAAAAGATGGAAAAGTATGGAGACTTGAAAAGAGAAGTAGCCACTATGTGGGGCATGAAGAAAGTGATTGTCATACCTGTAGTTATTGGAGCACTGGGAGCTGCATCGAAAGAATTTGATAAATGGATAGAGAAAATTGGGATTAATTTGAGAGTAGGACAGGTGCAAAAAACAGCATTGTTAAGAACAGGAAGAATACTGAGGAAGATGCTTGAAACCTGAAGAAGATGGACATTGACTTTGAAACCTTTAGTTGCTTGTTGCAACTTGCTTTCAAGGCATAAACCGGAAAACATCTAACCCGAGCATGTACAATTGAACAATAATAATAATAATAATAATAATAATAATAATAATAATAATAATAAGGCCCATCGAGGTCAGTGGCCTAACTATGAGCAATGTTGACATTGTGTTGGCAAATTCAGAAGTATAACCACGTTCTCCGTTTAACTCACCAGTAAGAAGAGTCAAACAAACAGAAATTCATCTGTTTTTCCTTCAAACTTTTCTGAGAAAATTCTCGAAAAATTTCTGCGAGATTGAGTTCCGCGTTATTCACTGATAAGGCAAAAGTCCATAACGCGGAATTGAAAAACGCAGGAATTTATTTAAGCCCTGAAAATTTCTGCAGTTTTTTAATTCCGCGTTATGAACTTTTGCCTAATACGCCAGTGAATAACGCAGAACTCAATCTCGCGGAAATTTGTAGAGAATTTTCTCAGCAAATCTTGAAGGAAAAATAGATGAATTTCTGTTTTTTTTATTCTTCCTACTGATGAGTTAAACGGAGAACGTTGCTTTACTTCTGAATTTGCCAACATAATGTCAACATTGTTCATAGTTAGGCCACTATGGGCCTAGCCAAATGAATAATAACAACTCCGATGCAATAGTAGGCCGATCCTGAAGAGGCGCGCAAGTGCACTGTTTTAAAGTTTTTCGAAGATCCAAGGATGATTTTGAATAAAGAATATAATTCTCAGGGCTTGAAATAAATTTCCGCGTTTTTCAATTCCGCGTTATGGACTTTTGCCTAATACGCCAGTGAATAACGCGGAACTCAATCTCACGGAAATTTTTAGAGAATTTTCTCAGCAAATTTTGAAGGAAAAATAGATGAATTTCTGTTTTTTTGATTCTTCCTACTGATGAGTTAAACGAAGAACGTTGCTTCACTTCTGAATTTGCCAACACAATGTCAACATTGTCCATAGTTAGGCCACTGTGGGTCTAGCCAAATGAATAATAACAACACCGATGCAATAGTAGGCCGATCCTGAAGAGGGGCGCAAATTCACTGTTTAAATGTGTTTCGAAGATCATTTCATTTCATTTAAAATATTTAAGGAGGGTAGCCCTTCATCAATGCTGATTTTCCAGGGGCCCTCCACTACAAAACTTACAAAAATTAAATACTATTATAACTTAAATTAACCTAATACAATTTATAGCTGCGAATAAAAAATTTTAAAATCTGAAACAAATATTTACAATAAAAGAAAATCCATAAGGCAAACACATTATTTACAATGAGCTTTCCCTATATACATTGTTTAAATCTATTCAGTGAGGATGCCAGCTTACACTCAACTGAGAGGCCATTCCAAGACTTGGCACCTCTAAACGAAAAACATTTCTGTCAATTTTTGGAGTTTTTCTTTGGTAACCTGAGGTCAGTTGCTGTATTCCTAAGATTCCTAGAGGTTAGCTGCGATGTTTTTGTGAAAAGATTACACATGTCGTGTGGAGTCAGCTCATGAAGGGATTTGAAGACTATAATACTAGACTCACTAGCAATTAGTTCCTCTATGGTCTTCCAGCCAAGCCTTTTGATAAGTGGTTGGCCCGGGGTATCAAAGCTGCTGCCAGTTACAATACGGGCAGCACGGTTTTGTAGTTTTTGCAACTGGTTGATGTCAGTCACCCCACAGCAACCCCACACTGAACAACAGCAGCGGAAGTGCGGCTCCACAATACCTGTGAACATGGTCCTAAGAGTTTCTTTTGGCCTAAAAGGATTTTGCATGCTTCAGAAAGCCAATCGCTCTTGAGACCTTGGACGAAGCCGTCTTGATGTGTTCCCTCCTATCCAAGGAGTTTTCTGTCTGCACACCAAGATATTTAGTTTTGTCAACAACTTTAAGCTCATTATCCCGAATTTTTAGCTTCAAAAATTCACCTTAATTTTTCAGAGATTTATGCTTTGGTTTTGTGGAAATAAGCATGGAATGGATGTTCATTACATTGAGTGAAAGCTTGTTGCCTTTTAGCCATTTTTCAACCTCTTTAAGATCATCATTGATGGCCTCATTCAGCTGAGAGATTTCGCTGGATTAATGGCAAAGGCTCGTGTCATCAGCATACATGAACACATTTGAATTTCGGACAGCTAGTGGGAGGTCATTGATGTAAATGAGGAATAAAAGAGGTCCAAGGCATGAGCCCTGAGGTACTCCAACATTTATTTCCTCAACTGATGAGTTAACACCATTAACCCTAGAAAATTGTTTCCGGTTGGAAAAGTAGGATTTGAACCATGCTAATTCCCGCTGCTGAATACCATAGTACTCCAGCTTTTTGCAAAGAATGTCATGGTCGACTGTGTCAAATGCCTTTTTCAGGTCAATAGACACTAGTCCCACTAGCTTTCCGAGGTCCAACCCATTGTACCAGTCATCTGTGTTTTTAAACAAACATGTCACAGTAGAATGAAGGCGCAAAAACCCAGACTGGTCAGGAGATAAGTAACCATTATCATTCATATGCTGGTATAATTGGTTTTTGACGAGTTTTTCAAAGAGCCTTGAGATGACAGATAAAACTGAAATTGGGTGATAGTTCGATTTTTCAGCTTTGTCTCCCTCCTTAAAAATTGGTGTAACTCTGGCCAATTTCCACGAGTCTGGAAATTGGCTCGTTTCAAGTGATGTATTAAACAAGCATGCCAAAGAGTTCTCAATAAAAGGAATGGCTAGTTTTAAGAAATAGCAGGAGATGTTGTCCTTCCCAAAGCTCTTTGACGTTTTAGTCTTGGCAATTGCATCTCTGATTTCCTGCACTTCAATGGTCCTAAATTGAAACCTAACACTGTTATCATCACCAGTATAGTCGCCAGACAGAAGAGGGTTAGGGGCAGTGTCAATTTTGCTAGCTAACTTCTCGCCAATTTTGCAAAAGAAATTGTTCATTGTGTTTGAGATGTCCTTTTTGTTAACAATTGCATTGCCAGAATCCTTAAGACAATCAATGTTACAGGAGTTTGATCTTTTATTCAAAAGTTCATTGATTGTCTTCCAAGACTCTTTCATGTTCCCCTTACATTCAGAAATTTTTGTGGAAAAATATTGTTTCTTGAGCTGGACATTAAGAGAATTGACCCTATTTCGTGCCTGTCTGTATGAGTCCATGAGAATAGGTGACTTACTTTTAAGAGCTGCTCTCTTTAGCCTATCCCTGGTCAACATCAGAGCCTTAAAATTTTTATCAATCCAGGGGCAATACTTTTCAGATGCGCGCATTTCCTTTAAAGGAGCATGTTTTTCTATGATTAACGAGAACAAAGTAGACCAATCATTGACAAGTGTGTTTATATCATCAGTTTGCTGGAACACTCGTTCCCAACATATGCTAGAAACATCATACAGGAATTCATCCTCTTTAAAGTTTTTCATAGACCGAATTTTTTATCATTTTATGGTCTTTTTCAACTGCTCCATTGAATTTTCGAATACAGTAGACCATAAAATGATCACTGACAGAAACCTCATGAACCCCTGTCTTGATAACGTTTCTAGCACATGTTGTGGAAATGTGGTCAATGATTGTTGCAGTTTCAAGGGTTACTCTTGTTGGGTTCCTCAACAAGCTGCCTGAAACTGAACAGCTCATAGATACCAGCCATGTGTTTAGCATTGTTATCTATGAGCTGATCACCTTGTCCCCTGGTGAAATCACAGTTCGTGTCACCAAGCAGGATCATTTCCTTGCCCTCTCTATCCAAGTAGGCAAGGGCTTTTTCCAGCTTATCAAATGAACCAACAGGGTCACTGGGCGGTCGGTACCATGCAATGACAAGAAATGGTTTGCTCTTTGGTGGCTCTATCTCAATACAAAGAAACTCAAGACCATCGGAGGGTACATCACTCCTGAGATTGGCCTTGGCTGAGTCCCGTACATACACCGAGACCCCTCCTCCGTTGCAAGTTCTGTCAAGACGAAACTGCTGGTAACCTCGGATATCCGTCAGTTCTTTTGGAACTAACCCGTCCAGCTTCGTTTCATTTAAAGCAAGAATATGTATACCCAGGTTCCTCAACAGCAGTTTAACCTCATCAAGGTGGCTACGAAGACCATTTACAGTAAGAGAGGCAATTGCCATACCTTTCCTGAAGCCTAGATGCTGCTGACACGAGCCACCACCAACAGAGTTGGACTGGGAAGCATCCTCAACCCTTGATTCTAGAGAGTTAGGTGGAGGTAGATCAACTACCCCCACCCTGGTAGACCAGCTACTATCACCCAGATTTAGTATGTGCTATCAGATTCCTTGCAAACAAGCGATTCCCCTCAGGGGTGAGATGCATACCGCCCCCATCCAAATGTTTGAAGGCGATATTTCCATGATCGATGAAATCCCACCCCTTAGTAAGAGAGTAACGCTTGAGTGCTTGGTTTGCTTCAACTACATTAACATTCTTAGGTGTGTCGTACCCCTGTAAGAATATAGAAGAAAGTGTTATTGCTGCGAAGCAGCCACCTATTTCTGCGCAGTGGCTTCGCTAGACGTGATCGATTCTCGATGCTTGTATGTTTTTCTGTCTGTTTTCAAAAATTTTTTCACAGTCACTGCGGTCAGCGGCATAGCGGCTTTTGAATTGGCATTGCATTGGAATGAGGCAGAAAATCTAGAAAGAGGGGATGGTATTATTCCTAAATTTAGACTGGACAAGCAAGACTGAATTATGTTTTTGCCGCTGGCCGACAGCACCTTGCACCCCCGCATTTGGTTGGAATCTGTCAATCTGGAAAGCTGCCAGGAAAAACAAACGATAAATTTTCGAAGATGCCCGACCCTTGGGAATTGGTCTATTGTCTTTGGTACTTGGCCAAATGCACCGGTTGGAAGTTGAAGATTACTTGGACGAGAGTTGAAGTTAATCAAACATTTTAAAAGTTTCTTTTTAACAGAAGTTTCCCGCGATCCTATGCCAACATTTGACGTCGGTTTATTTCATGTTAGACAGATTTGACACCATAAGATGGATAAATCAACGCGATATTTACCCTGGCATAACAACAAATTTACCAAAAATTGGCACGTTAAACAATCGTTTTCTAGAACGAACGCATCATTAGCCACATATTCAGTTTCAGTTTCATATGATTTACATTCCACTACATACAATTTATAGTCCCAACTACTAACTATACAAACAGATAACTAAACTACAAAGATAAAGGATAAGTTACAAAAATTAATACAGTAATACAGAAAATCAATACAATATACAATTACAAAGAGGAACTAAATAAATTGTATACATTGAATTACTTAAAGGAGGAGCTCTCTCAATAGGTAAACTAATCGAGGAGAGAGCTCCCCTATACTATGGTAATATCAGATGAATTTAGATTAATTTAAGTAATTATGCATTTTCTTTTTATAGGTTAACAGAAATAGACCTTTTAGCTATTCTACAAAAGAGCCTGGATCGAGCGTTATTTTTGAACGCGAGGCTCGATAGAGTGGTGTTAAGAGCTTCTATCACTATTGTACAAAATTCCAAAATTCTACAAAGTGCCCTTTGTAGAATTTTCGAATATGCACAATATTGATAGAAACTCTAACGCCACTCTATCGAACCTCGTGTATAAAAATAACGCTCGATCCAGGCTCTTTTGTAGAATAGCTAAAAGGTCTATTGTGCCAGTGTAGATTCATCAGTTGACATTTTTCAATAAGTAAATTTTCAGGTTTGTTTTGAACGATTTTTTTGATGGAGCATTTCGGAGCTCCACTGGTAATGTATTCCAAAGTTTATCACCAAGATATCGAATTGACTTTAGACCATATCGAAGACTGTTTTCCCGATACATGTATAAATCACCTTGACTGACCTGTCTTGTGGAATATTGATGAACAGATGAAATAATTAAGAAAAAGTCATGAAAGCAGCTAGGTGAGGTTTTATTAACAGAATCAAGAACAAAAGTTAAGTGTCGGAGTTCAAAAATCTTAGAGAGTTTCAGAAGTTTAAAATCATTGAAGATTGGAAGAGAGGGAGACAGGGAGACATGCGAGGCTGAAATGAGATAGCTCTGACTGCTTTTTTCTGTAATTTGAAAATTGGATCAATGTATGATGTATAAGTTTGACCCCAAACAATAAGACCATATTGTAAGAAGGACAGAAACAAAGCATTGAACAAGCAAAGTAAAACATCTAATGGAAGTAAGTTCCTAATTTTGAAAAGCATTCGACATGTTCTAGCTAATCTCTCGGAGAGTTCACTGAGCTGATGTTTCCAGCTAAGATGCTCATCCAGGAGGAGACCTAAGAACTTAACAAACGTAACTCTTTTAACCCTATTTTTACCGGGGGGGGGGGCGTTCTTCGCCCCCCTATCGGATTTTTTTTAATAGCTCCCAAACGATGCAATCTACAATGCTGAAACGCCTTGACTTTTCCTAAAATTTAGTTGGCAATCAGAAAATAGAACTTTCAAGACCTATTGTTCGACCACGTGACCACCACATGCCCATATTTGGAGAGTGGTCACAAAGAAATTCTCTAAAACGGCTCTAATTTCTTTCTTTGTTACTAAATCTCAACAATATATATACCATTCGATTCGTCTCAGTGTGTGCTTTCATTTGATATATAATTTATTCATATTTGCTGACATCAGCAGTTTATTATTTCTATGACGTCATCAATCTTTATGACGTCATATTCCTAATGAATGAGTAATTTTTGCATGCAAAACTGATGGAATTACCTCAAATATCGATAAAGGTACTTGATTTCACCAATAATATGCGAAATTAATGGTTTTAAACCATAATTATTGAGCAAATAATTTTGCATTGAATCAAAATTTCATTATTTAGATAGTTAATTTATTAGAAACCAAAAATATTTACATGAAATCATATGAAACTACAAATTAATGGTGTCAAGCAGGTATTTGGATGGTTTTTTCCCAATTTTATTAAGCTATTTGCTAATAATGGGCCCTTTTTTGCAAATAGCTCAATTTTCACAAAATTTGCATTGTTTTTGGTTGCCTAGCAACCAATCACGTGACTACTGATTGATTGATGCTATATTTAGATTCTCCTTTGTTCAATTATGACACAGTGCAAGTTTCATTGTCATAGCTGTTATACTTGCGGAGAAAAACAGGGGGGGCGAAAAACGCCCCCCCCCCGGTAGAAAATCACTTGTTTTTTACCCGGTTAAGATAGGGTTAATGTTTCTTGCCTATTTTGACATCAGAATCAGAGGGGACTTTGACAGATGAAGAATGAAAGATCATATAGTTTGTCTTATCAATGTTTAATGATAATCTATTAGCATCAAGCCACTTCTTTTCTAATCTCAGTTCTTTGTTGACAATTTTAATCAAATCAGATAAATCTTTGGATTCATAGTGGATATTTGTCTCATCAGCAAAGAGATAAGAAATAAGTTTCTTAGAAGCATTTGGTAGATCATTGATATTGAGAAGGAAGAGTAATGGACCCAGTACAGAGCCTTGTGGTACACCACAAGTAATTGAAAGTAAGTTAGAATTGCTTCCGTTAACAGAAACATATTGTTTTCTATCAGACAGATATGATCTAAACCACTCAAGGGCACATCCACGAACACCATAATGTTCCAGTTTTGATCGCAAAATTATATGATTAACTGTATCAGAAGCTTTTTGTAGATCAATGAAGATGCCACAACCAAATCTTTTATTATCAAGTGTATTTCTGACAGTTTCTGTCAAACTCACAAGGGCATGATCAATTGAGTGGTTTTCTTGATATCCAAATTGTAAAGAATAAGAACTTTATGAATTTCAAGGAATCTATAAAGTCGTTTGTACATAAGCTTCTCAAATATCTTGCTGAATATGGGTAAAAGAGAAATTGGCCTGTAGTTTGATAGTTGCTCAGGATTTCCTTTTCAAAAAAGAGATAGCACCTTGGCAATTTCCAGTTTATCAGGGAAAATACCAGCATGGAAAGACTGATTCACGAGAAGAGCAAACAAGTGGGGAAACAGATGATCCAATGATTTTAAGTAATTTTATAGGTATACTGTTAGGACCTACATTTTTGGAAGGATTTAAGATATTGATTAGGTCATTAGCTTCTATTAAAGTAACTGGAGTAAGAATAAGTGAACTAGAAGTTCTATTTGATAAGTAGTCAAGAGGAGACTTTGGAGTCATTGGGATTGTCTTTGTTATGCCGTCTGCAACATTGACATACAAATCATTAAAAATATTTGACATTTTAGAAGGGTATGATTTTACATTCCCATCTTTGCCTTTGATTTAGTTAATCGAAGAAGAAGTGGAAGACTTGTGAGAAATAATCGTTTTGATACCTGACCATAACTTTTTCATATTTTGACTATTAGCAGAAAAATAATTTTGAAAATACCTTGCTTTACTTTCTTTTAATTCATTCGACACACGGTTTCTAAACTTCTTATACAACTTGAGGTTATCAGTAGTCTGCTTTTTTTTCAATTTCTGCAAAACTCTGTCACGTATTCTCATCATCTTTTGGATTCTATTATTTATCCATGGGTTATCTTTAAGTTTTATTTCCCTTCTACTCCGCCTTTGATTGGAGCATGCCTATTGGTCAAAGTATTAAGATCTTTCAAAAATTTGTCAAATTTATTGTTCACATCCAGGTCACTATTTTCTAAATAAGTAAAGTCAATTTGATTGAAGTCTTCTTCTACTACTCTACTTTACTAGGAATCTTCTACTTTAAATCTGGAGTAATCATATTTGAATGATTCAGATTTATTATGACTTACATTAGTGCTTTTCAAAATCAAAAACTGGGGGAAATGGTCACTAATTTGCGTTACAATATGACCACTTGTTATATTAGCATTGGTAGCATTAGTGTATATATTATCAATAACTGATGCTCCATGTTCAGAAAGTCTAATTGGATCATGAATGCCAGGAAGAAGACTGTGTGAAAAAAGTTATTGACAAAGTCACTTGTTGGTGTATGGGAAGCATAATCTAGAAGATTGACATTGAAATCACCCATTATAAATACCAGTTTGTTTGAAGATATTTTAGACAGGAGATTCTGAAAATGAGAAGTAAGGTTATCAATAGCTGAACTAGGATGTCTGTAAACACGACAAATATGAAAACTTTTGTCATTTTTTTTTCAATTTCAACCCATACAGCTTCAAGATCATCTTTGCAGGAATCTAAATCGGTTCTTAATTCATACTTGATTACTGCCTTTACAATCTTTTCTGTATCATCCCATGAACTTTCCACATCTTTGTCCTCTGCAATGCCTGTTATTCTTATGTTACTGCGACGACTTTGATTCTCTAAATACTCAAGCTCAGACTTAGTTGAACCCATATGATTATTGACAGTATTAAGGTTATCTGAATGCATGTAGACCCTTCTGTCAATGGGATCCATCTTCTTCTCTGCCTCATCAAACTTGGATCGGCTAAATTGGATACTTGCTTTCAAGTCATTTATGTCATTTCTGACAGACTTTAGCTCTTCTTTAACATCTTGAATGAGAATACTGAAAATTGCTTTGTAAGCATCTGGTTGGTTTTGCAAAAGCGCTTTCACGACCTCTAATGTAACCGCCATTATCGATAATGATAGGGCCTAAGTGCACAGGTGATCATAAACAGCTCTTCTAGGAAAACATGCAACAGAAAAGCAGCAACATTTAGAACAAGACCATACCATGCTTTAGAAACTGAACTGACAATTTTCTTAAAATAATAACTACAAAATAACACTTTTTCTTGATGCAAAATAACGTTTTCTCAACCACCATCGATCGCACGTGTGTCCGCCATTTTGCATTCCATCCAACCAATGAATGTTTATTGATAGTATCCATTATGCAAATAAGTCAACTTTAGAGGATGATGTTATTTTCCCTGTTTTATAGGTAATGAAAGGTGGTGATCTTACATTGACGTATAGGATTAAAGCACCCAGTGGAAAAATCGTTGCAGAAGAATTTTTGGCAACATCAGCAGAGAAGACCATAGAGACTGCCGAAACTGGTGTCTATGACTTTTGTTTTGACAACAAACATAGCATGTTTATGGAAAAAGTTGTTTACTTTGACCTTGGTGTCTATGATGACAACCGAGAACTTTTTGAAGATTCTAATTTAGCTGTGGACAATTCAACTAGTACAGAGATGTACACAGAGATTGTGGTAAGTTGGTAAGCTATCATTGTTGATCCTTCGACATAATTTCTTTCGGAGGATGTTTGTTATAACAATTTTCCTAATAGGGATTGCGCACTATCATGCAAGTGAATTTTATTTCTATTAAAAGCTTGAACAAATTGAATCTTTGAAAAAGAAGTTTAGCATCTTATTTTCAATAGGGGTATGCTAAAATGTAAAGATTTCAAGATTTTTCGTAAAGTACTTCAATGCAAATTTTGATCAAATCTATATTGCTTCAATTGGGAAATAGAATATACTTAGCAAATCAGTGATTTATGCGTTGTATTAACGGAAAAATAAAACTTCAAAGAAGATTTGGCCAAAACTACTACTAGGGTGCCGGCGTTGGTAATCGGAAGCTTAAAGAAAACTAGATGTTTTCATTTGAAAAATTAATCACAGACAAAACCAAATTTCCCAGGTGAATTGACAGGTATATATTATTCATGTTGTATTATTTGGGCACGGTAGCCCCTTCAGTTCATCAGAACTGCTTTTCTGGGGGCCGTGGCACAAATTATGCCTTTTCTTGCTTACTTTGTTTGCGGACAGTGGGTTGACAATGCAGAATGTGTCAAGCAATTTATTTTTCTTTTTATAATTAGCAAGTAGTCCGTCTAAAAACTCGTTTGCTTTATTTTTCTTGTCTTGTTTGCTCATTCTTGAATGTGAAAACAATTGTTCGAGTATCCGTTTTCATAATGACATTCTTAAGAGCTCTCAGTACACGCAAACCAATCTATGAACTGGAAGATGCGCGAGAAACATGTTATTTTGATCTCATTCCAACTTTCGATTGATTTACGTACATATATTTACGAAAGAACTACGAAAATCCAAATCAAAAGTTTGAATCTAAACTTTTTTGATTCCCCCAAACAACTGATTTATTTGGTGTCCGAAAACCCCCGCCATGAACTTTTGAGACTATACGATATAGCATCCGCTGTCCACTTTTCAGTGAAATGGTTATAAGGCTTTGGCACAATCCTTTGTGTAGTTCACATATTACATAATAATAATAATAATGATAGTAATAACAATAATAATAATAATCATCATCATAATCATAATCATAATCAATATAAAGATCGAAGAGCAAAAGAGCGCAAGGAAAACTGGAAGGAGAAAGTCCTACGTGGCCAATTTATTAGACAAACTGAGGATATTGCTGGAGAGGAAAGGTGGAAATGGTTGAAAAGAAGGAGAATTAAGAGGGAGACCGAGACGCTCATCCTAGCAGCTCAAGAGCAAGCCATTAGGACGAACCTCATCAAAGCCATAATCGACAAAACACAGGAGGACAGTAGATGTAGAATGTGCGGTAAGGTTGATGAAACTATCAATCATCTCATCAGCGAATGTAGCAAAATGGCGCAGAAAGAATACAAGGATACACATGATTGGGTCGGGAGAAGAATCCACTGGGACATATGCAGGAAGTTTGGGGTATATGTAAGCGAGAAGTGGTACAACCATGATCCAGAAAGTGTGGTTGAAAATGATACTTGCAAGGTACTGTGGGACTTTACCATCCAGACAGATCATGTAATTGAAGCTAGAAGGCCAGATTAATTTTTCGTTGACTTTGCCATCCCATATGATACCCGGATAGAGCAGAAGGAGAAAGAGAAAGTCGAGAAATACCAGGATTTAAAGAGAGAACTACAGAAACTATGGAATATGATGGTGAAAGTAGTACCCATAGTCATCGGGGCATTAGGATTACCACCAAGAGACATCAAAAGGAGAGTAGAAGAACTGGGAATTGAGACCAGAATTGAAGAGATGCAGAAGACTGTAACCCTGCAAACTGCACGGATCCTGAGAAAAGTCCTTGAAAATTGAGGAGACTTGCTGTTTTTTTTTTTTTTTTATATTCATAAAATGCTACATTACATGTTACCTACTATACTTTCTAATTACTATACTACACTACAACACTACAGGCACGATACCACAGGCAGCAAAAGACAATGACTACGCCCGTGGCCATTAACATAATGACATGCAAATAAATGAGATTAAGTAAAACATCTACAAAAAGCTACGCATACAATACAATTAATTACTGACAAATACTGGGAACTGTTTCACATTTGATGTAAGGCCAGCATAGACGCACGATACCGAATGATAGGAACCCTAGACGACAGAACAGGGCTACTGGTTTTCAATGTAATCCTTCTGAAATACTCCGATTTTGTGTGGATGAACTTTGGTTCATGCATCGTTTACCGAACATCAAGTGTGAAACAGACTTAACAAACGGGGAGCAAATAAAACACTTTGTGGCTGTGTGACGTATAATAAAAATTTGAGTTCAGCCAAACCGACCAGTTTTGTGGATAAAATTTAAGGTCATTTCTAGTATATTCTTATTTACGTCATCAGAAAGGTCTTTATCACCATACAATAAATATTGTACTAGAACGTTGTTTGGAAGGCTGTTGATGTGAACAAATGGTTGTAATAATTTCGAAACTCCAGCGAGAAGATCTCGTCGGTGGATGCCGAATGAAGGGCAAAGCAACAAAAAGTGTTCTGTATCTTCAATCCCATCGTTCGTTGGGCACATTGGGTTCACCGTATCTCTGAAATTATGCTTGAATTTATGAAAGTTCAATGTACTCAGACCAACCCTTATTTGGAAAAGATAAGCTAGGCCTATTGGGTCGTGAATGCCAAAAACAGATTTTGCAGGGGGGCGAATTATTGATAGAAGCTTTTTCTTAAAAACAGCAATAGACGGAGCGAGCCTTATTTCAGGATCAAGTTCATTCCATTCAGATAAGCAGTTTGGATAGAAGGTAGATTGACATTTTTCTGTTCTTGCCCTTATTCGACCAATTACATCCTGGTTGCGAAAAGAATAGTTTGACTGATGAAGTGATGGGATAGGCTTCTTTGTGTACAAAGGGGTGAGATTATTCATTATCTTATAGAACAAGGTAAGGCGTCTACTCCACCTCCTGGAATTTAATGACTCCCAGCCAAGCTCAGTGTACAGTTTTTCTCTGGATGTTCCCCTCCATGTTCCTGTTATAGCAAGAGCAGCTGAATACTGCACAGACTCCAATTTTTCCATTAGATTTGACAAAATAATGTTTTGACTGAAATCACACACTTTAGCTGGAATATGATAAATAACATCTCCGTAGTCCAGATGGGGTCGCACAGAAAGCTTGTATATTTCATTTAAGGTATGCCTTGGTAAATATTTGGAGAGATACTTTAGCAAACCAATGCCCTTTCTCGTTTTAGAGATAGCAGCTTTAATATGAGATGAAAAGGAAAGCTTTGAGTCCTAGATAATACCTAGGTGTTTATGTTCGTCTACTCTTTTAACGGGTATGCTGTTAAAGATGATCACTGAATGATCTATTTCATTTCTTTTCCTCGAAAATAATAATTCAACAGCTTGCTTTTGGGGGTCAGGATTAAAGGACATCCTCCAATCATGGGCCCACTGACTAATTAGTTTCAGGTCATTGTTCATGTGTTCTGCAGCTTCATTGGTTTCTCTGGCAACCGTAAACAAGGACGTATCATCAGCATTACATTCCAAATCTGCAGAGAGATCATTTATATACACAAGAAATAACAACGGTCCTAAAATAGAACCCTGGGGCACTCCTGCCTGTCCATTCAGAACCGTTCGCTGTTTTCGATCCTCAAGAAAATTTTGGATAAGAGAAAGAAGTTGCCCCGAAACACCACATCGCTTCAGTTTGTAAATAAGACCAAAATATCTCCCCAATTAGAACACCTCGTGCCATACCCTATCAAATGCTTTTGAAATATCGAGATACACAGAACGAACATCCAGCGGGGGATTGCAGTCAAATGCCTGAAAAATTGTATGCGTTATAGAAAGTAATTGGTTGACTGTTGAGTCACCGGGACGAAAACCCGAATACCAATATCACCAATATCAAGGAGACATTACCGCTGAATGAAATGATATTTTATCAGTGTGCGATAATTCAATAATGATAATAATAATAATAATAATAATAATAATGATAATAATAATAATAAATCTGTCCTGGGTATGACATAAAACTGCATCCGGTTGTGGAGTTTTGACGTGTAATAATGAGGTTACCTTGTGCCACAACTACCTCCAGGAAACCCTTGAGCAAGGTTTAGCACATGTAAGCTCTCCCCAAGACCAAGACATACCGGGTTGGCATCCGGCGGGGGCTAGTCTGTCTCATGGGTAGGGGGGACTCTTTAGCCTTGGTTGGCAACTTCCCTAGATATTGTGTCTCGATAAAAACACTGGTGGTAGTGCAACCTTAAAATTCGCTAAGCCTCTATATGAGTGCTAAATGTCCAATGATAGTATATCGAATAACGACGTAAATGGGGCTGGAACATCACGTGAAGGGTCCTCGTCCGGCAGGTGTTCCTCGGGTGAGCAGCGGGGGCCCGGTCGTTATCCTACTACTGCCAGAATGAGATGGAATAAAGAAGTAAATAAGGTAGTGATGGAATGCTTTTATAGAAGTAACCCGTTTGATGAAGAGGGGAGACCCATCAGAGGCTACAGACAAAGAATGTTTAGAGAATGGAGAGTAAGGGGTATGTTTCACTCAACGGAACAGCGTGTTTGTGACCAGGCAAGGGCCATCAGAAAGAACGGGTGACTATCAGAACTTGAGTTGGAAATGATTAAAAGGAAAATAGAAGATGAAGTACAGAACGAGGATGGTAATCTGGAAGACGATACTCAGATTGAATTTGTGAATGAGGAAACTGAAGTGAGAAATGACCAAGAAGTGGATAGGAATAATCAAGTAGATGAGGCTGATGTAATGAGGCATGAGAGAGATGAAGCTGAAACCGAAACCAACGATGTTAAGTTTGACTCAGAACAGATACAGATTGTTGAGCAACTGAAAGAAATAATGGCAGGCGGAAGAATGACTGAAGGGATAATGTTTAAAAAAGTTGACAAAAAGACCTTAAGATGTAAAACTGAAAAAGTTAATGGAGCAATCAAGTTTATGAAAACTAGCAACATCACACAAACGAATGACCTAATCAGGGCCGCAAGTGTGTGGGTGGCGGAACAGCTAGGTTTGAAGAAAATCACATTTAGGAAGAAAGATGAACCTAGATGGAAACGTATAATTGAGGGGGATATTAAAAGATTGAAACAGGATGTCAACTTGCTGGAAAGAGAAAAGAAAGGTGAACTTGGGGATAAGAAGAAAAAGAAACTGAAAGATCTGGAATCAAAATACAGAGTTAAAAGAAAAGGGCTTAAAACAGTGATCGAAGAGCTAAAGCAGAGAATGATAGCAAAGAGCGCAAAAGTTAAAGATACGAACAGAGAATCACTCTATTCAGACAAAACAGGAGTTTTAATATTGATCAGAAGAAGATATACACAGAACTGAATGTAGGTGGAAATAGTTTAAGTGATGCGCCAGATGCTGAAGAGAGTAGGAAGTTTTGGGGTGACATCTGGAGTGTTGAAAAAGAACATAATAGAGAGGCTGGATGGTTAAAAGATCTAAAGAAGGAGAGTAACGTCGAACACCTTCAGGAAATGGTGAGGATTAGTGTTGAAAATATAAAGAAACAGTGTCGAAAGATCCCAAATTGGAAAGCACCAGGGAAGGATGGTGTCCAAGGATATTGGATTAAAAACCTCAATAGCCTTCATATTAGAATTACTTGCCAACTGAATAAGATATTGGAGGGTGAAGATCATTTACCTGCATGGATGACACATGGTCGTACAGTGCTGTGCCAAAAGGACCCTGCGAAAGGTAATGCAGTAGAAAACTATCGCCCTATTACGTTCTTCCCTTTGATGTGGAAGCTCTTGACAGGAATGATAGCAAGAGAGATGTACACCTATTTAGAAAGAGAGAATCTTCTGCCAGAAGAACAAAAAGGATGTAGGCGTGGGAGTCGTGGCACAAAAGATCAATTGTTAATTGACAAGACTGTATTGAGAGACGGCAGGAAAAGACATACTTACCTGGGTATGGCATGGATAGATTATAAGAAAGCTTATGACTTTGTCCCCCATAGTTGGATTAGTGAGTGTGTGGAAATTTTCGGGATTGCAGAGAATGTAAGAAACTTTCTGCAAAGATGTATGGGTCAGTGGAAGCTTTTGTTAACATCTAATGGAGAAGAACTTGGTAATGTTGATGTAAAGAGGGGAATATTTCAGGGTGACAGTTTATCGCCTTTGCTGTCTGTCTTGAGTATGATTCCACTGTCGTTAGTGCTCAGAAAGGTCAATGCATGTTATGAATGGGGTAAGAGAGAGTACAAATTAAATCATCTTCTGTTCATGGATAATCTAAAGCTGTTTGGTAAGAATGAAGAACAGATAGATTCACTTGTGAACACGGTTCACATCTTCAGTATAGATATTGGGATGGAGTTTGGTCTTAGAAAGTGTGGTGTTCTTACCTTGAAGAGAGGAAAAATAGCTAGATGTGAGGGGATAGAACTTCCGAATGGCGAAGTAATGAAGGAGGTGGAAAAGGAAGGGTACACATGCTATACTGCTCAAGAAAAACCGGACAGATACCAGCGGAGAACAAATTAACATTAATGGCAAAATGATGAAATCTGAGGAGACCGTAAAACTTCTATAGGCGTTACGTTGGATTATAAACTTGATTTCGATCCACACATTTCGAATCTTTGCAAAAAAGCTGCCACCCAATTGAATGTTCTTAAAAGATTAAAGACTTTTATTGGCTTTAAAGAGAAAAAGATTCTTGTTCAGAGCTTTGTATATTCTAATTTCAATTACTGTCCCTTGGTATGGTATGTTTCATCTTCCAGATCATTACAGAAAATTGAACAGTTACAAGAACGCGCTTTAAGATTTCTCTATAATGATCATACCAGTTCGTACAGCGAGTTGCTCTTCAAGTCAGACAAATGCACGATGCTTATTGCTCGTCAAAAAACACTTTGCATTGAAATATTGAAAACAGTGAAACAGTTAAATCCACCTTTCATGCAGAACATATTTAAATTACGGTCTTCAAATTATTCATTAAGAAATCCAAATAACTTAGCCCATGTTAGGCCTAATCAAACAACATTTGGGTCCAACAGTCTAATGTCTATTGGCCCACGGATTTGGAATGGCCTACCAAACGAGCTGAAATCTGCAGATAATTTGAAAAGTTTTAAGAATCTAATAAAACAATTGGACGGACCGACAGTGCAATTTAACGAAAGTTTTTACTTAGTCTTGCCACTGCAATCAAAATTTATAAAAATATTTAATTTGTTTTCCGTTACGTATTCGATTTTGATTAGTTAACTCTGTATATATGTATGTATTGTATATGTGTATATATTGTTAGCTACAGTTATTATTTTATGTTATTATTATTATTTTATGCTCAAAGTACGAGGATTCTGACGATTCGGGAGAGATAACGGGAGAGATAAGAAAGTGTACACGTATCTTTTTTATAAGAAGCAAAGAATTTGTCCCAGTACTGAAATCTGCAGTTGCATTTATATCCAGAAGATTTGGTGGGTGTGGCTTTTCGGCCTTCTCTTATTACTTCGTGTGCTTTTACACGTGGCGGTAGGGTGGAATCCCCTATCATGCTATTCTTGACTCAGCAGTTAGCGAGTCGTGGAAGGGTCATGGTGGAGGGCCGCGGAGTTTTCCGACTGAATCTTGTTGTTTGCCTTCTCAGTGCTTCCAGCCTCCTTGGAGACTGTAATGGGGGTCTTTTCGAGGGGCGGGTGATTCTGGGTCTCTTGGGGGTTGGGTCAGTGATTGGTCTGGTCCACTGGGGTGGATTTTAGCTAACGCTTTAAACTATAATAATGCTTCAAACTTGTTTACTCCAAAAAGTTCAAATTTTAGCATCATTTTTATCCCCATTTAGGTCTTATTTCAATGGTAGTCACGCTTACTTAGGATGGATTTTAAAGTTTTTGGCTTTCAGGTTTAATCTAGGTTGTTTACCGTAGGATATAAAATGCTCTGTTTCTTTGTAAAGTTTAGCTGAAGAAGATTTTTAAATCGAAACGTACGAAATTTTAACAGTGTTGTTTTTTATATTATTTTTATTATTATGATTATTATTATTATTATTGAATTATCGCACACTGATAAAATGTCATTTCCTTCAGCGGTAATGTCTCCTTGATATTGGTGACAGCAAGTCTCCTCAATTTTCAAGGACTTTTCTCAGGATCCGTGTAGTTTGCAGGATAACAGTCTTCTGCACCTCTTCAATTCTGGTCTCAATTCCCAGTTCTTCTACTCTCCTTTTGATGTCTTTTGGTGGTGTTCCTAATGCCCCGATGACTATGGGTACTACTTTCACCTTCATATTCCATAGTTTCTGTAGTTCTCTCTTTAAATCCTGGTATTTCTCGACTTTCTCTTTCTCCTTCTGCTCTATCCGGGTATCATATGGGATGGCAAAGTCAACGATGATGCAGTTGTTTTCCTCCTTCTTGATCAAAATTAAATCTGGCCTTCTAGCTTCAATCACATGATCGGTCTGGATGGTAAAGTCCCACAGTACCTTGCAAGTATCATTTTCAACCACACTTTCTGGCTCATGGTTGTACCACTTCTCGCTTACATGTACCCCAAACTTCCTGCATATGTCCCAGTGGATTCTTCTCCCGACCCAATCATGTCTATTCTTGTATTCTTTCTGCGCCATTTTGCTACATTCGCTGATGAGATGATTGATAGTTTCATTAACCTTACCGCACACTCTACATCTACTGTCCTCCTGTGTTTTGTCGATTTTGGCTTTGATGAGGTTTGTCCTAATGGCTTGCTCTTGAGCTGCTAGGATGAGAGTCTCGGTCTCCCTCTTAATGCCACTATTTTTCAACCATTTCCACCTTTCCTCTCCAGCAATTTCCTCAGTTTGTCTAATAAATTGGCCATGCAGGACTTTCTCCTTCCAGTTTTCCTTGCGCTCTTTTGCTCTTCGATCTTATTATTATTATTATTATTATTATTATTATTATTATTATTATTATTATTATTATTATTATTATTATTATTATTATTATTATTATTATTATTATTATTATTATTATTATACGTGGTGCTAAATGTCACAGTTCATACTGGTTGCTTTTTCTTTGGCCGGGTGTAAACAATACACCTAAGGCATGTCATGTTGAAGTTCAGATGCTAAGTACTTTACGAAGGATCCTTGCAGTTCCTAGTAAGCATGTCTTTTGGACCGTCTGAAGATTCATATTTTCTGAGACGCTTCTGATATTATCTTCCATTCCTTTTCTGATGGTACCGAGGGCTCCTATCACAATGGGTATTACATTTTTATGTACGAAGTAAAACGAGTACATATAGGAGTGGAGTTGTGTAACGCCTTCAGTCACTAACTAACTCACTAAGTCACTAACTCACGAACCAAGAACGCATTCCGCGAACCAGCTAAGAATGCCAAGAATGCAATCAGTTGCCAACTGCTGTATTGTTGCTGCGCCTCCGCACCATCAGATCACTGCATTTGCTGAGACTTTTTTGGCAGAGCACCAGGAAAACAAACCATTTGCACTAATTATTTTTGATGTCATGTGATCAACGAAAGTTCTAGAAGAAACGTTGTGACGCAGTCGATTCATGTCCAATTAGACCACAAATGAGCCCATTAACCATATTGCATGTTGCTCTCTTTACAAAAGTGTTGGCAGATTTTCAATTCAACAATTTTGGATACTGGAAGTAAATATCTTCATTGGTACCTGGACTTCTGCTTCGAAGCCAAATCCCACAAAGGCTACGTTGCTTTTATGTGCCACCGCAGAGGTCGCCGTGTTCGACCTCGAAGATACTTGCAGGCTGAGTTGGGTTAGAGCTTCACTATCGTACACATTCCAAAATTCTAGAAAATCTATAAAAATATTGTAGATACAGATTTTTCTAGAATAGCAAAAAGGTCTATTGTAGATCGCAGATGCTGTAACTGCTTTTGAAACCTGACACGGGACTGTTGACGTCAGGCCTCAATCAATAACTTGATGGGGTAAATGAACGTCTGTTTAGAAATTTTACTTTCTTGGGGCAAATGTTACAGTTGACTCGAGCTGACTCTGTGCCGCTGTGCCGCTGTGCAAGCATCAATCCACGGGAACATGTTTTCCTTTTAGGTCGAACAAGGGATGCGAGAACCCCTTAAAAACTAGTTCTTGTGTGCTGAAGGACTGCCCCCTCCAGTAGAAAATAGAAATATGAAACAAGAAAAGTATCGGAATTGCAGCAGCTTCGAAGAAGCTCATTGCTCCCATCTGAAGGTCACCATGTGCTCTTTCCTGTCTGCAATGGTTATTTGGAAGCATTTACCCTAAGCTATTTTAGACTTTGTTCTGTACCAGCGTTCTTCGTACATGGCTAATGGGCCCCTTTAATTATCACATGGCACAGTCATGTCTATCAGCTTGCAAGTTGAATTCACTTTGTCCTTGATTATGATATCAGGTCTGTTCGCTCCTATATGTCTGTCTGTATGCACTGCCATGTCCCATAGCACTGTATGTGTTTCAGTGTTAGTTACTGTGTTCGGTTGGTGCTCATACCACTTGTCTGAGGTCTTGATTCCTAGATCATTACCAGTGGCGCCGCCAGGATTTTTTATTGGAGGGGCGAAACACAACGGGGTCTGGGGCGGAGCTCCAGAAAAATTTTCTTGGACCACGCCCTCTACTTTGGCTGTAAATGCGGCCAACGCCCCTTTTATAGGTTGACATAAAGATAAATGAATCTGTTGAAATAACACAAGTTGGGCACCACAATTAGAAAATGATGTCCTACCGGCGACTGAACGACGAACTTCGGATTTCCAAAAATTTCCGCAACGAATCTAAAACGTCTCTCCGTAATGGAATTATCGAAGGGCTGTCAAGTTCTCTCAGATTCAGAAATCTGAAGCATATGGTTTGTGAAAAAGAGGGCATCGGGACCAGCAGAAGCTTCAAAGTTCAGTATACAATCAGGGGCGGATCTAGCCCGATTTTTTAATGATTTCCCATGATGAGATCGAAGGTGAGCGAAGCTAGGGGGGGGGTGCGGGGGGTACTCCCACGAGAAAATTTTTGCAGCCACGCCCTTTAGATTGCCTTAAGATGCTATCAAATGTTTCTTAACTAATTAATAACTGATAAAATTTTGAAATGAAAAGCATCGCACCAAACCAATTTTGGACCTTCATATGATCATAAGGCCTAAGTTTACCTCAAATATTTCTCCTTCAGCCAGCCACATTTTGCCTTATTGACACATATAAGGGGCCTAGTTTGTAGCCCCTTATATAAGCGCAATTAAACAGATTTTGAAATCGTTTGTTATTTTCATCGCGGATCTCATTTTCATAATTATCGTAATTCTATTCTCAGAGACAAATCTATCTATGAAATCTATGAAATCTTGACTAAGTTTTCAAACTCATGGAACTCGCGTCAAATCCGCCACTGGATGAGGGGGTCTGGGGCAAAGCCCCAGGAAAATTTTCGGGGACACGCCCTTTACTTTGGCTTAGAACACTTCTACCGATCACATGTTACCTGGTGGTGAAATATAATTGTTGATCATTTAGTAACAGTTGTTTACATTAGCATCCCCAGGAAACTATTTTTGTAAAAATATGATATTCTTTGGTTTAGAATGCATCCCATCTTTACCAGTGCCCAATTGAAAAGTTTCATAATTAGGTAACAGTATTTTTATGAATTACCACCACAGGGAAATTTTTGCGCAAACACACTATGATTTGCCCCAGAACGGTTCTAACAATCCAATTTGCCTGGCCTCAAAATTGAAATCTTGACAATTCTGTGATAGTTTGTCTCAGAAATTTTTCAAAAATCCAACCTATACATTGGCTTAGAACGACTCTCCTCTCCAATTCACTTTTCATCATTTCTCCGAAAGAATCTTTCCCTACTACCCATCCTATACAGAACTACCTTCTCCTCATTTGGTTTGTGAAAAAGATCTTGACTTAGATCTTTCACAAGCTATGTTGTTGAGATGTGCAAGCTCGGAGGGCACATAGAACGGGGGTCTAGGGCCTTCGCGACCAGAAAAAAAATTCCGAGTCAGTGCCCTACAGATCGTTGGAAAATGCAATAAGACAGCAAGATTGTACAAACCGATACTCACATTATAATTGCCAAAGATCATCGGCCTTACCCCCCCCCCCCCAATAATTTTACACCGGAATTAGGTGAATTAGAAAAGTGGTCCTGGAGAATATTGGGGGGGGCGACCGCCCCCCCTTGCCCCCCCTCCCGGCGCTTCTGATCATTACAAATATTCCAGTGTACATATGCTGCAGCTTTGTTGTGTCTTTCGATGTAATCTGACTTTGCTAATACTTCACATCCTGATGTTATATGATCAATTGTTTCAGACTGCTTGTAACACATCCTGCATCTGCTGTCAATTTCTTTGCCAACTATGTGTTTTTGATAATTTCGTGTGTATAGAGCTTGGTCTTGCGCTGCTATCAACAATCCCTCTGTTTCTCCTTTGATGTCTGATCTGAGCCAATTGTTTGTATTTGGAAGGTCAACATGTGGTTCCCAAATAAGTGAAGGGTACTTTCCATGCAGTGGTTTACTAAGCCATCTATTATTTTTCTTCTTCACAAGTTCTTTTTTTATTTCTTGTTTCAATACTTTTGCGTTTTCTGCCGTTGGTTTGTCTGGATTCGGTACGAAATTCAAATCTGCCATTTCCTTTGCGATATTTTTGGCTATTTTACTGATTGAGTACTTTCGCTTCGTCTTCTCGTGCATAATAATCATATTGCTTGACAAAGTGCTCTTGTTTTCAAGATAATGATTAAGCCCTACTATTGCCACTTTAAATGCAGTCTCTATTTCTATCAATCCTCTGCCTCCTTCTTTTCTGGGTATTATTATTATTATTATTATTATTATTATTATTATTATTATTATTATTATTATTATTATTATTATTATTATCATCATCATTATTATTATTATCTCATAACAGTCCAAACATCCTTTTTGATACAACCAAGTGAGCCAAAGCAAAGCACTTTCAGATCCACATCCCAACCTAACGACTGTAGCAGACTGCACAGCGGCTGATGCCGTTCCTGTTTGGTGTTTAACGCTTGTTCAAAATACAGATCGTAGCAGACAGTCAGCTCTACAATAATGCATTTACGTGATTGATTGTCAATGACATGGATATCGGGTTCACGATGTGTAATACGCTGTAGTTCATCACCATAGTCAGTTATTATTGATTCTGCAAGCTTGTTTGCATGAAACTGGAAATCATTTAAACTTCCTGAGATCACCTAAAATATTTTGTCAGAAATTCGCTTGTGACGTCTATTATAAAAGTTGTGAAACTCTCTGCAGCCATTCATCAGATGTGCGACACTTTCCGTATGCTGATGGCAAAAGGGGCAAGAAGGGTCATTATCACGATTCCATCTATGCTTTATGAAGTTCCATATATCATTAATAAATGTTAGAACAAAAACATAAAACAGTGTTGTGGTTCTTTGATTGTACTCGTACAATGTGGAAGAAATGTTCTTTGGTTTCCATACGGTGCACACACGAGCTTCTCTAAACGATCAAGAGGACACATGCGAGGAGTTTTTCAACTCAGTAGAAAGGCTGCTGATTTCAGTTATTTCGACATTAATTGCCCTCATTAAGAGTACTCGCATCCCTTTTCTGAAAAAAGAGTCTGAAAGATGGTCGTTGCCAGAAAAAGCGTACAGGCCAAGAAGGACCTTCTTTTTGTCAATCTAAAGGATTGATTAAATCATGGCAGTTATCTTTCTTTGTTTCCAGTACCACTATCCATGAAACTATTGGTTCAGCCGAATCCATACGAAAAATAGTTCTAGAATGTTGATGTCTCTCGTGGAGAATTGATCTACGATAAGACAAATGGCGATGAAAATATTTGGTACACACCAAAATGTTACACACTCAAGCCCGGTACACACCAAAATGTTAAGCCACTGTTGTTTTTTTACCTTTTCGTTTCATTCACTTTCGCAAAAAAATCTTTTCGAGGCTCCCATTATTCCCTCTACAGCTTTTATTCTTAAAATGGCGCGACTAATTCCAGAACATTGACAAGGGAATATCATTGCATACTTTAGACATCCTTTTTTGTCACCAGGAAGATTCCTTTGTTAGCATTTCTCTCCCAATAAAGTTCGTCTTCACTGAAACTAAAACAAAGGTCAGCAAAAAATTTCACAGCAACATAGAGAAAATTTGTAAAACGAAAACGAGGCCCGGTTTGGAACCAGTCAGTAAGCTTAGCTTCCTAGTCCAGAGGGTGAAGGGGGAGTATTACCACCCGAGCGAGGACTTTACGGGACAACGTCATTTTAGATCACTTTTTGCGTATATTACGAATCTGGGTGTTGATCGACGGTTTTGGGGGGCTTTTCCGAGATATAGGGGGGTTTAGGCTAAAAATTCTGGGATTTTACGAAATGGAAACATGCATGGGAAAGGTTGATGCTTTTGCATGTTTTGAATGTAGAGGCTATAGTATGATTCCAAATATACACGTATTCTAGCCAAAGGGCGGGGTCAAGGGATTTATTAGGGGGGGGGGGTTGTGTTGAAAATTTTGCATGAAGAATTTAAGCTTTTCAACGCATTCGCGTAACTTCTATCAGGGCTGTAGCTATAGCGGGTGTGCCAGGGGTGCGGCACCACTCCTGGCCAAAGCTCAGTCGGCAAATCAAGGGAAAGTAACACTCAGTCGGCAAATTGAGAAAATTCCGGTGATCGGAACAAGAGCAGTTCAGTTTTGCCAAGTTACGTCACTATACAAAGTTCGTTAACGTTAATTTTGCTTAGCAGGAATTCTACTCGTAGGTTAGATTACGAGAACTAACATTTTATGTAGCTTCAGTGTTTTTATTTAAAATTCGTAAAGCTCTGTCGTTATCACATATTTTATAACCGTCAAGAAGGCACCAAGGAACAGATATTTCCTTACCAGAGGGTAAAAAATATGATTTCCGGGAATCAGGAATTACTACTTTTTTGGAAGCGTGAACCGGGAATCGTCACATTTTCAAGCGGGATTCGGGAATTTGGCAACAGCTTTCAGGAAGCAGGATTGACCCAGCTTGAAGAACTGATGCTAGATTCAGCTTCAGCCTCGTTTGATGCGCTTCATTTTGGCAGTTGCGTAGCCACGGATAGGGTTGTCAAAAGATGGTCCTCGAGGTTCTTTCAAAATGAAGAGAAAGTAGTTGGGTAAAGGTAGGGAAGGGTAAGGATCTTTCTGGGAAATGCTGGATGTTGACTGGGAGATTCATTTTATGCCAAAGTAAAGGTTGGTGTTTCAAAAATTTTCACAGACAAACTATCATGTAATTTTCAAGGCTTCCAGGGCAGGCAAATAGATTGTGAGAATCATTCTACGACAAGGTAAAAATGCGTTTGCACAAAGATTTTCCTGAATGTTGTGATTCTAAACCAGCGTTTACTCAAAAAGTTTTCTGGAGATGCTATAATTTGTAAGATCACCTGTTACAAAATGATCAATTTCGATTTTAGCACCACTGACATTGGATCCCTTTTTTTGCAGAAGTAGAGGGCATTTCGTCAAAATTTAGCTGGAAGCTTCGCCCCCAGACCACTTCATGGTTTCAAGAAGAAACGCGAACAACAGAAAAGTTGTTCCGCTTAGCTTCCTCGGCCATGTGCTTGTGCTTTCATTTGCCATCTTTCGTATATCTTCAAGCTTGTTGTCTGGCTGACCACTCCGCACGAAACTTTTACATGCGCAATTTCTTTTCTACAGAAACGTTCTCGAGATAAAACTGAACAAATTTTGCTTCGAAGTAGATTAAAACAGGCTGTCCAGAACTGCACATTGACCTTTTCTCAGACCTTTTGCAGGTAAACAACTCGTATATTGCACCATAATACCTCGCAGGGGGAGCGCAGGTAATCCGAGAAGAGGCCCTCTGTTCTTGAGACAAAACGCAATTTATATGCCAAAAATCTTTAAAATATATCATGATAATTTATATCAAACTTTTCCTTGAGAATTAACCTATTCAGCCTCATCTGTCATTTTCTCGATTTGCAAATGAGGTAGACAGAAAATGCTGTCAAACATTCATCAACTCAAAAGTTGAGTAAATCAATAGGACTAAGCAATGGGCGAAGTTGCAAGTGCGAGTTTAAAAATTGGGTTATATGCCAAAGAACAACCTTCAAATATGTTGAGTATAATATCAAACTGCTCCCAGAAGAGTGAAGTAGTTAAATCCACTTGTCATCTTTTGATTAGTGCGAAAGTACTCCGACGAAAGAGAAAATGGAACCACTGCTGAATGTGGCACCTTCACCATTATTATTATTATTATTATTATTATTATTATTATTATTATTATTATTATTATTATTAAATATCTATTTAAAGTAGGCTAAAAAATGAATAGCTAAATTGCAGCTAATTAAGGCCTACTATTTACAATATACATAATTTACAATAAAACCACTACTGGATCCAGTCCCGTTTATGTTGTTTTCTCTATCATTTGATTAATTCATTTTCGAGGACAATGAATTTAAGGTTGCACTACCACCGGTGTTTTTATTATTATTATTATTATTACTAAATTGAACTAAACCACCATCAAAAATTAACAGAAATAAAATGAATAAAAACACAACTGTTAAAATCTTGGAACGTTTCGATTAAAAATCTTCGTCAGCACTACTTTCTAAAGAGCAACCGAGAATTTATACTACGTGATAAACAAGGCAAGGTAAAATTAAAGATAAAGTAAAATTATATTTTTACTACAAAGAACCCTATTCCCAGGAAACATGACTACCCCCGAAATTAAAACCAACAAGTGGGAATGAAAATCACGTTTTGTTCCAAACTGTTTTTTAGCGTAAACAAGAAAATGAAATGGTTGGCACATTAGCAAATGTTCACCCTGGCGGATCAAAATAGTCACAGACCAAACCTCCAAGGGATCCAGCCGGCAACCCCACGACTCTCCCATCTAACCTTTCAATGATTCGCAAATTGCTGAATCCTGAATGGCTTGATAGGGGATTCCACCCTAACGCCACATGCAAAAAAACATGAAGCCAAATAGGAAGACCATGGAGCACCGCCAGCAAAACCCCCCAGAGACATCAGATACAATGGCAGGAATTAGGCCACGCCACACGCAAACATATCGAGTTCTACATATGCAGTCCGTTCATTCAAACCCTTGGGTAAAAAAGTTCCCAGCCTGTATTGCCAAAAAAGTTCCTTACGTCGCAATGAAAAGACACCATCAGCCCCATCGATCATTTTAACCCTAACCGTGAATTTACCATTGTGGCTCCCCTCAAAGAAACGACTGAAAAAGTTTGCTTGTGGGATTAATTTACCCCTGCCGAGTGATCCCTCGTTATGTTTGCGTGCGTAAGATCTGAAATATGATTTGTAAAATTATTATTATTATTATTATTATTATTATTATTATTATTATTATTATTGTTATTATTATTATTATTATTATTATTATTATTATTATTATTATTATTATTATATTTTCTGCTTTAAGCACTGGCAGTTCTCATCGCCGAATTTACATCCCAAGGGAGCGGGTCACAACCCATGACCAAGGGTCCCTTGGGGTCATTCTCTTTTAGTACTCAAGTACTTTTCTCAATATCCTGGCTGTTCCTAATAGCGTCGTCTTCTGTAGGATTGCTGTATTTATTGTGATGTCCAGTTTTTCCAGCCATTCATCCAGTTTCTTGGTTACACTTCCAAGTGCACCGACAATCACAGGTACTACTATCACACTTCTCATGTTCCAAATCCTCTTGATTTCCCTTTTCAAATCTTGATATTTATCCACTTTCTCTTTTTCCTTGTCACTAGTCCTACTATCACCTGGCACAGCAATGTCAATTATAGTGCATTTTCTTTCACCTTTATTCACAACAACTATGTCCGGTCTCCTTGCCTCGATTACATGATCACATTGAATGTTCACATCCCATAGTAGCTTTACCTCGTCAGTTTCAACTACACCGTCAGGGGAATGCTCATCTAGGCCTGTCCACCGAAGGTCGAATAATCGCTATTCGGTTATCTGATCACTATTCGAATAGCAGTGAAGCGCAACGATTATTCGCTGCCAACCGAATAGTCCGAATAGTACGATTATTCGGATTGAATGACCAGTCGAATAGATCGATTATTCGGATAGTATGACTAGTCGACTGGTTGGAATGCAAAATGATCAGTCAAAGAAACCGAATAGGTTGACATAGCGAATAATCCGAATAGAATGACAAGCGAATATTGCGAATAGTGTGACTGAGTGACTGATTGAATGGATCAAACTGTCTTGTCTAGACAGTAGGCGGATAGTGACACAGGGGCAGTGGCAAGGATATTGTTATGTAAAACAATCAGGTATTGTTAGCTTGTTGTATTCCTCCATTGTATTGCTATTTTATGGGTGAAAAAATGAAGCACAGTAATGTGATGTAGCAAGCTTTATTTAGCCTGCGTGCGTGCAGGCAAACTTCATTTGGTTATCCCCTAGCAGGCTGTAGCACTGTAGCTGGACCAAAGGTGATAAGAGAATTTGCCATACATTGATTGATCTACTCCATACTACCAACATTTTAAACTTCTTTGAACCACGCCCTAGCCATGCCCCTATTCGCCGAATAACCGAATATTCGGTAAAATTAGCACCGAATATTCGAATACTTGTAATCTGTCATTTGGACAGCCCTAGCTCATACCATTTGTCTGCCCTTTCTAGATCATATTTCTTGCATAAATGCCAATGCACCATTCTCGCAACATTGTCGTGTCTTCGTTTATATTCTTTCTGTGCCAACTTATTGCACTCACTGACAATGTGATGTACAGTTTCGCCTTTCTCTTCGCACATCCTACAAAGTGGTGACTCTGCTGATTTGTCAATATGGTGTTTAACATAATTTGTTCGGAGGGCCTGTTCTTGTGCTGCACACAAAAGTGACTCCGTTTGTATCTTTAGATCAGCTTTTCTCAGCCACTTCCATGTCTCCTTTGCATCGATTGATTCCGGCATCTCTCTAACAAACTGACCATACATTCTTTTTTCCTTCCATCCTTGTTCTTTCTCATTCATCCATATCCTTTTGAACTCATCCTTACTGACAACATATTCAGTGTCTATCACTTTAGCAAGCCTAACACCTCGAATCAATGACTCAACAGAATTCCTGACATACCACCCCAAATTATTCTCCTCACTTCTAACGCAATCCTCGCAGCTAATCAGTCCATGTCCCCCTTTCTCTCTAGTCAAATATAACCTGTCTGTATCACTCTTAGGGTGAAATGCACCATGTATTGTCATGATCTTCCTCGATTTCCTATCCATTTTCTTTAATTCATCCTTTGTCCATTTCAGGATACCTGCTCCATATCTCAATACTGATACAGCCCACGTGTTAATTGCCAAGATCTTATTCCTGCCATTCAATTTCGATTTTAAAACCAATTTCAACCTCCTTTTATATTCGCTTGCAAACTTGTCTTTCATGTCCGTTTCTTTGATCTTATCCATTTCCACAATACCCAGATACTTGTATCCATTTTCATCGATTTCTTTCATAATTTGCCCATTCGGAAGCGCAATACCATTTTGGTTCACAACTTTTCCTCTCTTCATTACCAGCACTCCACACTTTTTTAAACCGAATTGCATCCCGATGTATTATTATTATTATTATTATTATTATTATTATTATTATTATTATTATGAATGTTACGCACAAATGAATTAACATTTGGAATTACTGTCCAAGATATCGGGTCACATCTAGTGTCCTTAGATATCAAGAACCTGTCTGATGATTCTCGCCGTGCCTAGAAGGGTTGACTTCTGGATTAACTCAATTCTTGTTGTTACACCTATTTCCTTCAGGTACTGTTCAAGTCTGCCTGTTACAGTGCCAAGGGCACCTATGACAATTGGGATGACCTTGGTTGACACATTCCAAATCTTTCTGATTTCTCTGGCTAGATCTTGGTACTTTGTGATCTTTTCCTGTTCCTTGTTTCTTATGTTCACATCAACTGGTATGGCTACGTCTATTATGATCGTTTCATTCAAATTTTTATCCACTATTATGATGTCTGGCCTTCTCGCATGTATTTTAAGATCCGTCTGTACTGTAAAGTCCCATAATACTTTGAAGTGTTCATTTTCAACAACGCTCTCAGGTTGATGTTGGTACCACTTGTCACTAATTTCAAACCCTCGCTGACGTAAAATATCCCAGTGGAGTGCTCTGGCTACGCAGTCATGTCGGCGTTTGTATTCTTTTTGCGCAAGATTGCTACATCCGCTTACAATGTGGTGGATTGTTTCATCCTTTTCACTGCACATCCTGCATTTTGCATCTTCCCTGCTTTTATCAATCCTTGCTTTTATGGCATTCGTTCTGAGGGACTGTGACTGTGCAGCCATTATCATTCCTTCGGTTTCTTTCTTTAGTTCTCCCTTCTGTAGCCACGTCCACGACTCCTTTGCTCCTACGTCTTTCATCTGTCTAAAATGCTGCCCGTGAAGTTCCTTTCCCCAGATATTTGTTCCTCTCTCTTCTTTTCGTCTTTTCTTGTAAGATTCCGCACTTTCTACCTCTTCTGTTACACTTCCTCTGGCTGCAGATATCAGTTTCTCTTTGCTTTTCATTACATATTCCTTGAGACTCAGCTCTGTGATATCAACACAATCTTCTATCGAAATAAGTCCTCTACCTCCTTCCTTTCTGGGAAGATATAGCCTGTCCACATTGTCTCTCGGGTGTAGGGCTCTGTACATGGTCATCATCTTTCTTGTCTGTCTGTCTATGACTCTTAATTCTTCTCTTGTCCAACTCAAGAAAGCAGCAGAGTATCTTAGTAGTGATACTGCCCAGGTATTTATTGCAGTGATGCTATTTCCATCATTCAGTTTTGATTTAAGAACTTTCTTTGTCCGTCTAAAATACTCCTTCTTTACTTTGTCCTTCATTTCCTTACGCAAGATCTGGTCTGCTTCCATTATTCCCAGGTACTTATAACTATCTCCATCATTCATTGCTTTGATGATTGTATCATCCGGTAGTACAATCCCATCAGACTTTGTGATGTTTCCTCGTTTCAGAACTAACATGGCACACTTCTCAATCCCAAATTTCATTCCAATATCTTCACTTACAACCCTGACTGTCTGAACTAAAGAGTTCAATGCCTTCTCATTCCTAGCAAACAGCTTAAGATCATCCATAAAAAACAGATGATTAATCTTCTCTCCATTTGTAAACTCATAGTGAGCCTTCGCTTCTCTTAGGACTAGGGTTAAGGGAATCATGGCTGACACAAACAGTAGTGGTGACAGTGTGTCACCTTGAAAAATCCCCCTCTTGATTTCAATTTCACCTAGTACTTCATTTCCAGATGTTAATTATCAGGTTAATTATTATTATTATTATTATTATTATTATTATTATTATTATTATTATTATTATTATTATTATTATTATTATTATTATTATTATTATTATTATTATTATTATTATTATTATTATTATTATTATTATAAAAAACACAACTGTTTCAGGGCAGACGTTTCGATATAAAGTCTTCTTCAGTGTATTTACAATCCTAGACAGCCAAGTATTTATACTAAAATTCACATAAAAATAGTTTCTATACCCTAGACAAATAAAAGAAAAGAAAAGAATATTATTTTAGAATACTATCAACAAGATAAACATAAAAGAATGTTTTTATATTACATATAGACAAAGCCGCAAAAAAACAAGGCATGAATTTCTTTCCACAAAACTCCCCAATGACGTTACTCGAAGATGTTTTCCCTGTTTTTGGATTTGAATAGAAAGAAACGATCTCTAAATCTTATAGACAAGGGACTGAAAGCTCTTCGCGACAACAACTTTTACAACCCGAGACAACAGGCAAGGGATATCGGCCATTGACCCTCCAAAGATTTGCTTAAATTGCTAAATCCAGGATAGCTCGATAGGGAATTCCACCCCACCACTACGTGTAATTATACACGAAGTCAACAACATCCCTGACATCCCTGCCATTGTGTTGCCCAAGGTTTTCAATGCAATGGTATGAGAACTAGGCAGTACCACAAGCAAACATATCCAGCTCAACATCAGCCGCCCTCTCGTTAATATTTATATAATATAATTATTATTATTATTATTATTCATATTGTTATTATTGATGATGATGATGATGATGATGATGAAGATTTTAATCGAAACGTCTTGACAAATAACAGCGTGTTTTTATATATTGTTATTATTATTATTGTTATCATTATTATTATTATTATTATTATAATATTATTATTAATATCAATATATATTATATATAGGCGAAAATATTGGTATACATTGGGTGCTCAATGTAATAAGTGGATCCCCTGGGTTTGTTTCCAAATTTAGATTTATAAATAATCTTGTCCGCAATTATATATGTTTCATGTAAGAATAATGAGGGCACAGAGTGTTTCCGCTTTGCAGAAATGACATACATGTTTCTAAACACACAGTTAACCTCAAACAAGAGTCGTAAATCATTTTTATCACCATAAATCATGAAATATTATTGCAAAAACTATAGCTGCATGGTATTCATAATGAAGACCTGAAATTATTCTGCTCTTATTCAGCTAATAGAAAGCAGGGCGCTAAGGTAAATGGAAAGCTTTCGAAAACAGAATCTATTACCTGTGGAGTACGGTAGGGGTGCTGTCTAGGGCATCTACTATTTATCATATATAATATCAATGACCTCCATCTACAAGCCTAGTGTCTGCGTCGGATTCTATCAGAACTGCGTCAAAGATGACCCGAGTAGCCTGAAATCATGGCTTCAATCTGGTAAATTGTCCCTGTTGTTCATAAGTTCATAGTCGTGCAGTTGGCAGCAGAAAGCGACTGTAAGATTTAAATGATGATTGAGCAGCAAAGCCCTTTTTCGTGGCGGGCGAGAAGAATGTTTCCATCGTAGAAACATAAGATCATCATCATCATGGACATAAAATTGGCTCACTTGGTAGCATCGTAACTCTCCCTCTCAAATCAACTAAGATACCCGAATGCCCCTGAAGATCGTTCTTTGAGAGGAATTGTGACTAAAGGACCATATTTTCACTTCACTTTTCTAGGCTTAAGGTAACTCTGCTTTCCACTCCAGTGAACAGCGAGATGGCATTTCGCAAAACCACTCTCCTCAGAAAACACTTAATTTCTCCAATATTATAAGGTCTATCGAAAAACAGTAACAATGATGTTTTTCAGCGTAGTCTGGGCAATCGATAGACGTACAAATCGCAATGTTTTCGTCAACACTGGCTTCACAAATCCTAGTTCGAATCTTTTTGTTGATTCCCTTCAAACAGAAGAAATCAAAGAGTTTCTTTTTTCAATGAGTTTCCTCAATGAAACCTTTTCTGGCTACTGACACTGTATGTTGACGGGGACACATGCCAATTTGAAAGCAAAAGCTTGGCTAGACTTTTCGTTATAAGATTCTGAAATTTGGTAGCCTACTCGACAACAAAACCAGAAAAACCGGTCAGTTGATTGTCGATAGGCAAATGCAAAATAATTTTTTCAGCATTTGCAAGCAAGTATGGTGGAGCATTTCTTCGGAAAAGTGATCTCTTTTTCTCAATCTTTGCGTGAGCACTGGGCAACTTTACCGCCAGGGGATGAAAAGGAAACAATTGTGAAAGGATATATTGAACACATTTCTATACATTTCAATCTTCAGGCTCGAAAGAATGCTGAATTGTTTCACAAATTCTTGCAAGCGCCGTACAAATTCTTTGGCATTTGCCTATCGATTATCAACTGCTAGTTTCTCTCTTGTTCATTTTCTAGTAGGCTACACAATTCTATAACGTAGCCAAGATTTTGCCTCCAAATTTGGCATGTATCTCCGTGAACATATAGTGTCAATGGCAAAAACGGTTTCATTTTAAACTTAAATTGCCTGAGTGGATAATGAAGTTCTTTTGAAACCACAAAATATCTTAAAATGAGCTTTTAGAAAATTAAGAATGCAAACTATTGTGTTTATTACACCTTTCTTTTGCCAAGAATATACTTGATATCATGCTTTTTACAGCACTTCTATAGAGCAAGTTTCCATCGTAGAAACATAAGATACCTCGGGTTGCTGACATACATTTGAGCTAGGACGAGCAAATTTCAGCAGTGACGAAAAAGTTTTCACGGGGATTAGCGATGGTACGTTAGTGCTCATCATGCTTCTGCTCTATCCATAATCATAAAATTTTGCTGGCCCACCGTAAATGAACTTATCGAATCAGAAACCTTGGAAATGGTGTACAAGTTGTCTCGGAAGCGGGGGGCACTCCCATTTTGGCCTAACAGAGGGGTCCAGTCAGTAAGGGCCCAATAACATAGGAGATTTTAGAATTGGCCAGGGATTTGAGCCCTCCTACCCGAGGTAAAAAATAGTCTCGATTGCATGGGAGTTTTCAACACAGGGCTGAAATCTGTCGCCACGTGTCAAGTTAGTTTTTCAATTGTGAAAAAAGTTCAACATTTTGATGACGTCTGTGCATCCGATGTAAAATGATGGGGATTAGGCGATAATTAGGTGCAAAAATAAGGATTCAACTATCATCATCCAATTAGCGTTAGTTAATATCTATTTTGTAATTTTTTATAAATTGTATATTGTAATGTAGACTTAAATTGGCTGTAATTTAGAGCTATTATTGATTCTCGCCTACTGCAAAAATAAAGTAATGATGATGATGATGATGATGATGATGATGATGATGATGATGATGATGATGATGATGATGATGATGATGATGATGATGATGATGATGATGATGATGATGATGATGATGATGATGATAATAATAATAATAATAATAATGGCAACCAATTCTCCATTCCGGAGCAGTTACAAGCTACAAAACATGGGTATTGCACCAGTAACACAGGTTTTTTTGGGTGTTTTTCTTTTCCTATTTATGATAAAAACATCTCAACCATTTTAAAAATCTTTCCGAGTTTTGTTGGGTCACTTTTCAGTAAATCATTTGTGTTCAAAGATCTTTCTTTAAAATTTTGGCACTGAAATAAGTGTGCAATGGTTTCTTCTTGAGCTCCACACCTTCTGCATAAGGCATTTTCATGTTTTCCCTTATAGTTAGCTTTTAAGTCAGTCATGTTTAGTTTCAAAGACAATAGGTTTGCTGCATGTTTATGATTAATGTATTCTTTTTTCCCAAAGCAATTGTTTTTTAGTAATCTTAATTTTGTTTTGTTACATTCCTTCATATCTTTTTGTATTATCGAAGTTATTCTATTTACTATCATATTTTTCCATTCTTTGCTTGTCAGCTTGCCTATTTGTTCCTCTGAGATATCTATGTTTAGCTCTTTTAAATCATTTTTTGTTTCTGAGTCCCAGCATTTATCTAGATTTAGACGTTTTTGCTCCTCGTAAACCTTTTTCGTTAGTCGACTGTCTTTCATTTTTATCAACTTTCCAAGGTATACAAGTCTTTTCATTTTTATCCTGTAAGTAATTGGCATAAGACCACATTCATATGTTATACCTTCATATGGTGTTGTACTTGGAATGGAATTAGTTTTTGTTACTGCATCTTTTTGTATTTTCTCTAGTATTTTTAATTGTTGTTTTGACACATTTGTCCATGTTTCACATCCATATAGTATTTTGGGAATTAGTATAGACTCAATAAGTTTTATACTGATCTCCATTTTTTGTTTTTTGAAAGTTGGTTGATCAACCAAAAATTTTATTTCATTAATTATACCCATTGCAGCTTTCTTTTTGTTTGAAATGTTATCATCTAATGTTCCTTTATTATTTTTCATGTCTCCAAGATATTTGTAGCTTTCTACCTCCTTTACTGTGCAGTTGTTTAATTTCAGTTCATTTGATTGGTTACCTCTTTTGAGCTTATTGAATTTCATTGTCAAACATTCACTTTTATCCATGTTAAAATTAAGTAAGTTTTGTTTCTGGTATATTTCCAGAATATTTAACATTTCTTGCATTTTGTTTGTTTAAATTGAAGCAAGCATGATATCATCTTGGTAAAGTAACGGGGGTATCAAGATATTTCCGTACCTTATTCCTAAATTTTGATCATATATTGGTTTTACTCCTTTATCAATGTGGTTGGCACATATGGGTGCTGCTAGAATTGTACCCTGTTTTAGGTTTTCCCCTATTCCTATCTCTGTTGTTGTTCCATTTGGGGAATCAATTCTTATGGAGCTTTCTTTGTTAAGTTCATATATGCTTTTCAAACATTTTCCTTTTACTCCACTTCTGTATAGGTCTATCAGACACGATTTTAAATGTAGTTTATGAAACGCTTTCTCCAAGTCAAGAAACATGAATTTTATATTACATCTTATATATTTGTAATAATCAATGATAGCCTGGCTAACAAATAAGTGGTCAAGTGTTGATCTACCTTTCCTTCCACCAGCCGCTGCCTCAGAAAAACCTTTATCTATGTTTGTAATCTGTCTGTTTAAAATCATTTTTTCATAGATTTTACTGATGCTAGATGTGAGAAATATTCCACGCCAATTTTTTAGCTCTCTTCTGTTCCCTTTCTTTTTATATAACGTTTTAACAATTATTTTCTTCCATTTTTTTGGAATTATCCCTTTCTCAAAAGAAATGTTAAAAATTTTCAGCATGAAGTCTAAAAATTTTTGTCCTGTATTCATATATATTTCATTGGAGATGTTATCATCTCCCGGTGCTTTTTTTTGTTTTCAGTTGTTGAATTGCCTCCAAAAGCTCCCATTTTTTAAATGGCCTATCAGTGGGAAACTTAATTTTTTCATGTTTTTTCATAATGCCTAAAAATAATTTGTTTTTAAATTTTATATGTCTTCTATATTGTTTTTCTGGTTCTCTGTTCGTTAGTAATTTTTTGAAGTAGTTCTCATGCTCTTTCAGAATTTCACCAACATCTGTCAGTTCTATCCCTTCCTCATTTATTAATGAGGTTGGGTATTCATGTTTTTTGCCAAGTAATTTCGTTCTAAGATTGTAGAATTCTGTGCTGTTCACCTTAACCTTTTTAACTTGATCGATATTCTTTTCCAAATTTATCTTTTTAAGATCATTTTTGATCCTAAGGATTCTTTTATTGATTAATTTAATCCTAATTTTGTAAATTTCCACTTTTATTAAATTACCTGTGTTTACATAGTTTGTAAGTTTCCTTTTTAGCTGTCTCTTTTTTCCTCTTAATTCTTTTTCATTTTTTGTCACATCTTGTTTTGCTCCTTTCCTTTTATGATATTTTCTAAAGCATTTCTCACTTACATTATTAACCTCTTCTTCCCACTTTTCATATATGCTATCTATATTCTTGTCATTTTTTCCAACCTTCAATTGGCAATCTTCTGTTTGTTTCTTAAATTCTAGAAGTGAGTTCTTTGTTAGGATCCATTTACATGACTTAGGATTACTTGTGAAAGGATTATTTGTTTTAAGATTCAAGTTAATGATGATTGCATTGTGGTCTGATTCTTTCACACTATCCTTAGAGTACCTTTGCTTGACAAAGTTTCTGTCTTCATCTATACACATTTGTTCAGTTTTATGATAGCATTTTTGATTAGTTAGGACATAGTCTAAAACTGATTTCCTTTCATCATTTTCACTGTCAGTTGTTACAATCCTTGTCCATAACCCTGAGCATTTTGGACTGTTGTTAACTATTTCAAGTTTTCTCTTATTTATGAGTTTCAGTAGCATTTTACCACCTTTGCTGATTTCTTCATGGTTTCCTTTAATTGTTTCCCCTACTTTCATGTTAAAGTCTCCAACCACAAGCAGTGATTTACCTTCATTTTTTGCTTTTATTGCATAGTAATCAATTTTTTCTAAGAAACTTTTAATATTATTTATATCCGCTCTTGATTCTTGCTTCCTATATACCACTCCTAGAATCGTATCTTCTGGTCCTGTTTTAATATTAAGCCAAATTTGTTCAATTTCATCATTTCCTATTTCAAGAACTGTTATTTTGTTCTTTAAATACTCCTTATAGGTTATCCATATACCACCTCCATTTTTGGTTTCCCTTCTTAGTTCAATTGGTTTACAATATCCATTTACTACTATTGTTTTGTCATATTGTTTAATCTTAGACTCATTTACACATATTATTGACGGATTTATTTCATCAACAATTTCATTTAGACTGTTTAACTTTGAATTTAGGCCGTTTGCATTAGTGTAATATACTTTCAAGCAATGTTTTCCATACCTTTTCTTTCTTTTGTGTCTTGTATTTGTTACACAAGGTCTGGAGCCCAAGATACCTGAGGGGGGCACTGTGTTAATGGTGATCTAATTTCTCTTGACAAATTCTTAATTGCTTCCTGTACTTGTTGTTTCACTATAATTTCTATGTCCATAATGTCCTTAAACTTTTGGTCCTGCTTGTTTTCTTCCTTTCCTCCTCTCTCCCCTGAGTATTGATATGGGTTCATGATGATGATGACGATGATGATGATGATGATGATGATGATGATGACGACGACGACGACGACGACGACGACGACGACGACGACGACGACGACGACGACGACGACGACGACGACGACGACGACGACGACGACGACGACGACGACGACGACGACGACGACGACGACGACGACGACGACGACGACGACGACGATGACGATGATGATGATGATGATGATGATGATGATGATGATGATGATCCCTCCTTGAGCAAAGGGGGTTGAGATTTCAGCCCTATGGTGAGTTTCAACCCAGGGCTGAAACGTTCTCATGTAATGGAAAACAGAAATTTACAAGTCGTTCACCAGAGATCGGGCCCTAAAAGAGGTCCAAAGCTAAAACTTTGTAAAATGCCCACAAATGGTAGTATCATTTTACAGAAGCTCTCAAATAGTAGTTCATGGACATAAAATTGGCTCACTTGGTAGCATCGTAACTCTCCCTCTCAAATCAACTAAGATACCCGAATGCCCCTGAAGATCGTTCTTTGAGAGGAATTGTGACTAAAGGACCATATTTTCACTTCACTTTTCTAGGCTTAAGGTAACTCTGCTTTCCGCTCCAGTGAACAGCGAGATGGCATTTCGCAAAACCACTCTCCTCAGAAAACACTTAATTTCTCCAATATTATAAGGTCTATCGAAAAACAGTAACAATGATGTTTTTCAGCGTAGTCTGGGCAATCGATAGACGTACAAATCGCAATGTTTTCGTCAACACTGGCTTCACAAATCCTAGTTCGAATCTTTTTGTTGATTCCCTTCAAACAGAAGAAATCAAAGAGTTTCTTTTTTCAAAGAGTTTCCTCAATGAAACCTTTTCTGGCTACTGACACTGTATGTTGACGGGGACACATGCCAATTTGAAAGCAAAAGCTTGGCTAGACTTTTCGTTATAAGATTCTGAAATTTGGTCGCCTACTCGACAACAAAACCAGAAAAACCGGTCAGTTGATTGTCGATAGGCAAATGCAAAAGAATTTTTTCAGCATTTGCAAGCAAGTATGGTGGAGCATTTCTTCGGGAAAGTGATCTCTTTTTCTCAATCTTTGCGTGAGCAATGGGCAACTTTATCGCCAGGGGATGAAAAGGAAACAATTGTGAAAGGATATATTGAACACATTTCTATACATTTCAATCTTCAGGCTCGAAAGAATGCTGAATTGTTTCACAAATTCTTGCAAGCGCCGTACAAATTCTTTGGCATTTGCCTATCGATTATCAACTGCTAGTTTCTCTCTTGTTCATTTTCTAGTAGGCTACACAATTCTATAACGTAGCCAAGATTTTGCCTCCAAATTTGGCATGTATCTCCGTGAACATATAGTGTCAATGGCAAAAACGGTTTCATTTTAAACTTAAATTGCCTGAGTGGATAATGAAGTTCTTTTGAAACCACAAAATATCTTAAAATGAGCTTTTAGAAAATTAAGAATGCAAACTATTGTGTTTATTACACCTTTCTTTTGCCAAGAATATACTTGATATCATGCTTTTTACAGCACTTCTATAGAGCAATTGGTTCCAGAGTAATTACCACGTTTCTGGAAGGAAGGAATTCTGAAAAGCGGCTTTTCGTGCTCATAGGAGTGGAGAGCAGAGTTACCTTAAATGGTATGAAATACTGCATTGAAAGACCCCATTATTGGGGAAAATCTTTGAGCAACATCTTTAATCTTGCCTAAGAGCCATTATGCTGAGATTTTTCATCATCCTTCAAGTCTAAAATAACAGTTTGCTGTTCATTCTGACATTCATGACCAAATTAGAAGCGTAATATGCAAAAGTAGATACTCTGGTAATCGTCGGTGCTTTTGCAGTATGCTTCAAAACCAGGCAGCCCTTTATCAGAGCTACACTCCCGAATTTAGAAACAAATGAAATAATCAGCTATGTCTGGATATAATGATTTGGTCTTTGGTCTATTTCCTAAAAGATAAATTTGAAAATCGGCCTGATATTTAGATGTTGGTGATTTTCAAACAGGGGTGCCTTTTTGGGACACCCAGTAGGTTTTTCTCAAAATGCAATAATTTTTTATCTGTCATCTTTTTAGAGAGTGACTGAGACGCTGCGTAAAAGAATTGACACTGTCAGTAGCTTTCAGGGCTCATATCGTGCAAAAGGAGGCAGGCATCAATATCTTCTGGAGAGTAACATATCAAGAATAAACTGGTTTTCTTTTGTGTCATGTGTTCTTATGATAACTGTAGGTACTTTACAAATTGTTCTCGTTAGAAAACTTTTTGCTGAAAAGAAAAGGTAATGAGATGATTCTTATTTGTTCTGAAACTCTAAAAGCACGGCGCCACTGCGGCATCAAAGCACGGCAGTGTGTTGTTTTGGAAGCACTGACGAATGGAATTTTTATTGGCTTGTAAAGGTGTTCAGAGTATGCACAAGATTCTTCGATACTTTTTTAGACCAGGGGGTGAAGGGGGGGGGGGTTATCGTTCTCCAAAAGCGACATTTATCAAACCACCTGGATTTTGTCAATTTTGGAGCACTGATTCCAAATATCGATGTTATGCGGGCAATATCCAGGAACTTAAGCATCGTTCTGGTGATTGAAGTCTTGTATGCGACTGTTGTAGCTGCAATGACTGAAGAATCTACTCGGTGCAGTATAGTCTATAAATCTAGAGCAAAAAGGTGCGAATTAAGCTAGAATATGTTAGAATATGTCAAGGGAGCTACTTTGTAGCGGTTTAAGCTTACTTACGACAAAAGAATGTCGTTTTCGCGCTATAACAAATGCTGTTAAAAGGGCCAAAGTTTGGCTATAAGCTTACTGGAGGTACACAGGCATTATGCTTGAGACGAAGTTTAGTATGCCAAATTATTGTGATGTTTTTCGGTGCATTTAAAGGGCTGGTCGTACGCAGAGTTTTTGGACGGGAATTGCCACCACGACAAGGTAATTTATAGGGTAAGACGGGGTAAAGTGAACTATTTTGGAAGTTTTTCAAGGATATCTTAAGAGACATCAGCGCCCAGGAAATTATGATTTTTTGAAGGTATTGTAATGAAACAAATGAGGTTGAAACAGTCTTCTTCATCTGACTTCGTGTTTACATGTGAATATAAAAAGTTATGGGTAGTTCACTTTACCCCGGTCGAAGCAAAATATCGACTGAACGGTAGATCTTTTAAAATATCATGTTAACTGATAAAAAAGTCTTTCTTGGCTCTTTCCTTTTGGAAAACGTAAAACACATGGTATGTGCTTCAAATCCATCAAAAGAATTGTAAAAATTAACTTCTTCTTGGGGTTAAAAAATAAGACCAAAGATAGAAGCCCAAACCTAAGAATAATAATTTCCCGAGGTTGTTTTTACTGCCTCGGGTAAAGGGATTTTTTGCAACAACAGGAAGAACTATTTTGCAAATATGTTTTCATTTTCTGTGAGCACATGTAACAAAGCATTGGGCATAAATCATGTTTTATCATTACATGTTTACTTTTTGGAGAGAAGCGCGAATGTTCTGAGTAGTTCACTTTACCCCGTAGTTCACTTTACTCCGTCGTACCCTATAACGTCTATGTGAGAAGAAAGAACTGAATTAATTTTCAACGCATTTTTGCAGTTGCGAGACCAATTTAAAAGGAGTCGTCATCAAGGTGTTTGCAAAATACTCTCCTTGTCGATTTCGTTATCCTCTTTCGTCATATTTGCGCAGCCTCGTTGTCCTCGTTGAAATCAGCGCAGCGAGTAGCTGTATGATGCTTTCTAGGTAGCTAAAATCGCTTCCATTTCATCCCAACCACGATTGACTGAATCGTCTTGATTTCAACATCCATATTTCGCATTTGCTCTGTGAAAAATAGAGGGAACGTACTTTGCCCGTATTAGGTGCAGCTACAGGGTAGCCTTGCAAGATGGCGAGAGCCTAAGATTAAGGATCTTCCCTTCTTAAACTTGTCAACAGATTGTTTGTATCGTAACGCATCAACTGATCCCATATTTTGCTCGCCAGATGGGTTATAGACGAATTTCTGACAAGTTTAGATAGCAAATCTGAAAGGTAAGCTATGCCAGCTAACTTACCAAACTTTTCGATGTAAGCAGCTTGCTTTAGCATTGCCTTGTCCTTCCCAGAGAATGCAAGCATTCCTATGAATGCTGTTTGCTTACATGGCAGCGTAAAATAGTATCATGCTGCCAGTTCCACTGTGGATAAGGACTTGAACACCCCCAAAGTCATTTGCTAAGAAGAGAGCAAAGATACTGTATGACCTGATGGCTATGTTGACTTTATCATGATGGACTCACCGGGAGTGACATTAGCAACATGCACTGAAGCAATTAATGTAGTGTCCGATTCGTCGTGAGCACTTGCTGCCTCGTTCTATAACTGAAGTAAAGCGTCACTGCCTGTAATCTTCTTCCATTGAGACTTAATTCTCTTCTTAATAGGTAATCAAGTACCACATTCTTAGTGGGTTTGGGAGGCAAAGAGCTGAAGTCGTATTGTCTAGGTTGAAATTGTAGGGATCTTACATGTCTGGACTGGCTTTTACGGACGTTATACTCTCTTTTTTTTTGCCTCGCGTTCTCCTTTTTCGGTGACCTTGCTTTCATAAGCATCACAGACAATGTCAATTGTTGTACGCTGGCCAAGAACCATTGCAACACATATTTGCCGTCTTGCCGAATTTTTAGAGGACAGTCACGTCTTAAACCCTTCAAAGAAATTGGAGGACAATGGCTTTAGTGACAACAAGATCCAAGTGAAATCACAAGCACATATGGATTTTGTTGAGAAAGAGGACAGGTTCATCAGTAAACAAACAAATGCCTTAGATGCCAAAACGCCATCATTCGTACCAAAGCCCATACCATCTGCCAGACCACAGTCTACACATAGATACACAGCTGCACCAAACCCATCTGCTTCCCAACATGGCCAAGCTATATTTGCAGTACCTGATCCTCAGACAGTTCAACCTACTTCTTGCAATACAGCTCAGACAGAGAAGAAGGTGTCAAATGAAGAGAATATGGAAGCAATTAAGATGTTATATCAATTAATGGCCAAACAAGGAGAGTATTTACAGCGACAAGGAGCTCCAGAACCAAAGCTTGAAAAGTTTGGTGGTAATCCAATGAAGTATCAATATTTCATTAACATGTTTGAAACGGTGGTCGAGGCAAGAGTTAAATATCCCAGAGATAGACTAGTTTTGCTGATTGAACATACATATGGGGAAGCAAAGTCTATTATTGAAACGTGTTTGTATCTGGAAGCATCTTCTGCTTACGAAAGAGCTAAAAATTTACTACAAGAAAATTACGGAAACCCTATCAAGATTGCAAATATGTACATGGAGAAACTGAGACAGTGGCCACGTATTCTTGAAGGTGATAACAAAGGGATTCGTGAATTCTATGTTTTCTTAATCAAATGCCAAGGTGCACTGTTGGATCAACTTTACGTCAGTGAATTAAACACCAGCTCTCTATTGCAGTCACTTTGCATAAAACTGCCCCAACGCATGCAAAGATTAAAGGCCCCCATTAGCCATGTTTGAAGAATGAGATCATGCACGTAGCTTGCCTCAAAATAATAGAACATTTATTTGCAATTGCAACTGTTTAATGCCCGATTTAGTTCTATTAAGATGGCAGTAGCCTAATAAAAAGCCCACTTGATGAAGCAGACCAAATTTCTTGATATGCATCAGAACTATTATATTAGATGTAGCGAAACCAGAGATGTAGGAATTGGGGGCACTGGGGAGCGTTCCCTCCCAGATTTTGCAACAAACCAAAAAGTGCCCTTTTTGTTTCAGGATGTGCCCCTTTTGAAGACCTATGTGAAAAAAGTAGTCGTTTAATTTGTTATTATTTACTTAATGATTTACTTATGTTTACTTCTCAGTTCGTTTCATTGTGAAGGAAATCAAATATCTATCAGCATTCACACTATTTTCTTCTATATGTCACATTTTTACCGTCAACAATCTGGTGTGTATCAAAGTGCCCTTCTTACGAAAAAAGTGCCAATGAAATGCCGTGCCCCTCCAAGTTTAGGATGCTTCCTATTGCTCTGAGTGAAACTAAAGGACAGCTGACGATATTGACAATGTGTTTACTTTTTCCACACAAGAATTGAACCTACAACAGTGCCACACGTGTTTCTTGATAATATTGTATGGGTTGGTACGTTCCCTTGCAAACAGTTATTGATATTGAGGATTTCAAACAGTAAGGGCAGTGTGCCAGGTCAAAGAGGTCAACTTTTGAAAATTGCCTTGTAATGAGTTGGCCGCTGGCTTAATGTTAGGAGCAAGTAGTAATGAGGAAATATCAATTGGCAACTAAGCCAAATTTGATTGTTAGCTAAAATATCTCAGAATTGTTTTGATTGTATACATTTACAATGCCTGTAAATATCTCAAATGCTTCATTAATTGTTGTGATAGTGTGCACAAATAATGCCTTTTGTTACAACATTCCTGATTCCTATGTCTCTATATAGGTAGGTAGGTAGGTAGGTAGGTAGGTAGGTAGGTAGGTAGGTAGGTAGGTAGGTAGGTCTATTCCTTCCGGTTTGAGCAAAAGCCCCTCCATAATGTTTGCGGGCCCACTGCAGCAAAAGCCCCTCCACGTGTTACCAACGTGTTACTATACGTGTTACTATACGTGTTACTATAAAATGTATAGAGAATATATTGATTTGAACGTGTTACCACGTGCTACCATCTAAAATCTAAAATATAATCCCTATAAATAGTACAGTAACATGTTTAGTAACACGTTGGTAACACGTGGTAACACGTGGTAACACGTGGTAACTCGTGGTACCTCGTTGAGACCATGTGACCTCTGCACATTTTCTGAGAACTACTTAACGAAGCTGCAAACTTTATCAGATTACATCGCAAACAATGTTATGTACTGTTATGCTTCACAAAATATTTCGACCAAATGTCATACTAGAATGCTTTACTATGGTCCGCGTCAAGTTTTATGTCGTTTTCTCATTCAACTCCTTCTATCATAACAGTTTTTGGTTGGTTTGGAAGAGTTTATTTTGTACCGGGTGTCCCAAAAAGGCACCCTCTTTTGACTGAACAAGGCAACAAATCGATTCATTTCAGGACTTTTTGAATTCATGGCTAAATTTGTTGGTCTCAAACTTACATGCACATACCTTGCATTTTGAAATCGACCATCAAACACAGGAGATATGAGTTCACAAAGTCAAAATTTAGAGTGCACCTGAAACCAGAGGTCTTGAGAAATAGCCTAGCCATAATTTTACACCAAACAGGTATTTTGCAAACTTTATTTTTGAAAATATTTATACCTTCAATTACTTCAATTGTTCTTGAATTGACTTTTTTTTCAGGAATAGGTCCTTGCATTGCATTCGATCCCAAGTGTTTTGTATAAAGGAGAGGAAAGGAGCAAGGGTAAATTTTGTAACAATAGCAGTTTTGGTTTGCTTACATTTTGCACCACAGCCAATCAACGAGCTCCATTTTTGACCACGTGATCAACAATTTCCCGCGTCGCGATCGTCGCGAGTCGAAGCTGTGGGGAAAGCCATAGGAAAACTAGCCTCTCGAATTTTACTCGCCGCGAAAATATACTTTTGAGAAACCTTTAGAAATTTTTAATCTGGGTTGTCAAATAAATTTCCTAACCTGGGCTGCTTGCCCATTGGTCTACTCCACTTGGTTTTTGAGAAATATTTTTTTTTTAACGTCGTCATTCCACGGACCTCTCGCTTCTTTCGAGGGGGCTTAGGCCCAGCGCAAGGAAGTTAATATTTGCCTCCAGGAACGACAAAACGGCACTCACAACAGCCGAAAATCAATTCCAGACTGGAATACAATGCTCCAATACCTTTAATTTTGATTTACACCAACTGAAGTGTTGCAGCAACTTATCCTACTTGACCACCAATTGGCCCTGTCAAAAAGATTTGCATCGCAAGGAAACTTGGCATGTAAGGGTTTCTCTTCTGGGTGTTTTGGGAGGATTTTTTTTCGTCTTCTTATTATTCAAAACTGGAATGAAACACAGCATAGGAATCATTCGTCGTACATAGCCGATTGCTCGTGGCCCAAGGTCGAAACCGCCAAAGCCTCATTTTCACGGACCATTCAGACGGCTAAAAAGCGAGAGAGAAAAAAACCCGTGAAGATTTTCCTAAATTTTACCTACCTTCATAAAACGCAACCAGGACGAAAAACTGCTTGAGATTTCCCGAATTTTTTTAAAGCAATCTACTCTCCAGATGTTTGGGAGTAAAATTTTGGATGCCGGTTAAAATATCTCCAGGATTGGTGGAGTTATGGCCACAAACAAACCGACAAGGCACTGAAGCTTGAACAATAGAGATTCTGGCCGGGAGACAATAGTAATAACAATAGTGATTGTTGTAAGAACGACCCGAAAACGCCACCATCTGTGTTTTCAATTGTTCTTGCTATTGTCTTTCGCTAAATTTTCTTTTATTGAAGATTCAATGCCCCTACGGTTTCTGTGTGAATTGAAAATTTCTACAAAGGCTCGTTCGCGCATTTCAAGTCATTTGGCAATACTCTAGGGAAGTTTCTGTATTGTACTACTTTTTACATTCATGGCAAAAGTTTGCTCGTTGCGAAATAACTTATAAAATTCAAAAGAGGTTTTATCAAGAGGCTTTATCACCCGACTTGAAGTGGCGTAAACAGGTCTCGACAAGTCTTCGCCGATTTTGTCCATTGGAGAAGCAATAACTCCGCCAATCCTGAAGATATTTAAACCGGTATCCAAACTTTTAACTCCCAAACATATAGAGAGTAGATAGCTTTAAAAAAATTCGAGAAATCTCAAGCAGTTTTTTGTCCTGGTTGCGTTTTATGAAGGTAGGTAAATTTTTTAGGAAAATCTTCAAGGGTTTCTTTTGTCTCCTTCCCTTTTTAGCCATCTGATTGGTCCGTGAAAATGAGGCTTTGGGGTTTCGACTATGGGCCACGAGCAATCGGCTATGTACGACGAATGATTCTTATGTTATGAAACACTGTTTGGTTGCTTCGATGGAATGATGAAAAGTTTAGGTCCCTTAGGACAAAATTGAATACGATTTTGGCACCGTTTGCCAGCATAACGGGAGAAACAGAACATAAGATGACGAAAAAATTGATACAATTTATCAGCAGAAAGTTTGAAAGCTTGATTTTGCAAACCTTGCCACAACATAAGTTTTCCCCAAAGAATGTCATAAAAGAAGGGAGCAAAAAGATGAAAGAAGTCAGTCTTTGAAGGTAAGTCGATAAGTTGCAGAAGTGGACATCACATAAATAAGTAATCTTGGAAAACACTTAAACTAGATTTTGTTTCACCTTCAAGGAGAATTGGAGAATAAATTGATAAAGATTTTTTTAAGTGTCTCCGAATTTATGAATTTGAATTTAAACAACTGGTCGGAAGCATTCTAGCTCGATTGATTTGTATGGATGATCAAATTGAAATTCAAAGTATTCTTACCTTGGAATGGTTTCTTTGGTTACTTTTCCTCCTTGCGTTTACACACATACCCACGAAGTTGCTTATAAGAAGCTCAGCTCAACTCAACTCTCAGAAGATCGCTAAATATATCAAGAAACTCCAGAACTGGGAAAATCTTTAAGAAACTATTCATTTTGGTAAAGGAAAGTCTTAGCATAGTTTACTTTATTTTCTTCACTTGTTCTGCTTGTTTCCTGTATTATATTATTCGGAAATCTGCTCGAGTTGATATCAACACACCTTAAAACTTCAAAACTTTGTTTTAAAAATGTTTACGAGCGAGGGTACAAATATTGTTTATGGAGCTCGCAAGAAACTCTTCTCTGGAGAACTGGAAATGTAATAATTTTGATAAACTTTCAATCCTAGGTTAAATTATTAGTCTACGTATTAAAAACATACCACCTGTATTCTTCCAACATTCATCGAAGGAAAATTTATTTTAAAATTAAGTTTGGAGAATCCACATTCAAATAACACAAGATTCGTTATCCTTTTACTGCGTTGTGTAATTATTTCATTGTCTGCTCTTCCAGTTTGCCTTCAAAAATCTTGTTTAGTATTGTCCTGGAATTTTATTTTTAGAAGAAACCAACAAATGATTCTGTAGTTTACCTTATGATCAGTGGACGAATTGACATTTATTGCCCAACAAAGTGTCCAAAAGAGAAACATGTTGATTTTTCTTGTTATGGAAATTTTGTTGACATGGGAGGGGGGCTAATTTGGCGGCCAATTAGGATAAGTTGCTGCAACAGTTCTGTTGGGTAAATCAAACTTGAATGTATTGAAACCTTTATTTCCAGTCTGGAACTGATTTTTAGCAACTGGGAGTGCCGTTCCTGGAGGCAAATATGAACTTCCTTGCCCTGGGCCTAAGCCCCCTCAAAGGAAGCGAGAGTTCCGTGGAATGACGACGTTTAAAAAAATTATTTCTCAAAAACCTGGTGGAGTAGACCAATCGGCAAGCAGCCCGTGTTAGGAAATTTATTTGACAACCCAGATTAAAAATTTCTAAAGGTTTCTCAAAAGTATATTTTCGCGGCGAGCAAAATTCGAGAGGGTAGTTTTCCTATGGTTTTCCCCACAGCTTCGACTCGCGACGATCGAGACGCGGGAAATTGTTGATCACGTGGTCAAAAATGGAGCTCGTTGATTGGCTGTGGTGCAAAATGTAAACAAGCCAAAACTGCTATTGTTACAAAATTTACCCTTGCTGAGGAAAGGAGCACATGCACGCTTATTTTGGAGATGTGGCACGACTTTATCATTCTTACCACATTTTTACTATATCTATTTAATCAGCGCCATGTCCATGCATCTTGTTTTCTTTTCAAAAGCAAAAAACTGAAACTTAAAATCTACAGGTACGTTGGAAAATGTCCACGATACAAATCATGATTAGGCCCTTTTTCAAACCTCTGGTTTTGGATGCACTGTAAATTGTGACTTTGCGAACCTGTAACTCCGGTGTTTGGTAGACGAGTTCTAAATGCAAGGTATATGCATCTAAGTTGAAGATTGATAAATTTAGCTGTGAAGTCGGGGAGCAATGAAATCCTATTGTTTGGTTACTATCTCCAGTCAAAAGGGAGTACTTTTTTAGACACCCGGTATGTATTGGTTGTTTCGTTCTCCGTATTTCTTAATCTTTGCGGTTTTTGCCTTTATTCTTTGCTTAAGTTCCTCTGTAACTGTTGTAAAACCCTTATTACAAACATGATATTTTCACTCCAAATGATCTTTTAGACCTTCTGATTTTAGTTTCCTCTGCCCTCTTCCCATTGCCCTCTACCCTCTGTCCTTTCCTACTCTGCCCTTCTTTTGATGTTCAACGAGAAAATCTTCTCGCTGGAATTGTAGAATTATTACGACCATTTGTACAAATCACCGATCTTCCAAATATACTCGAATTGACTTTGCGTTTCATTCACGAAACTGGTCGGTTTGACTAAGATCTTTTCCAACTTCATTGCCAAGCAACCACCACACCAAATCCCTTAACTTAAATGTTCTGTTTCTTTGCAAGTTCTGTTTCACATTAGATGCCAAGCATAGTTTGCGACCGCAACCAACAAGAAGAGCTGCGCTCGTGACATTTGAATTTAATCGCAAGCCTGACCCGACTTAGACAGAATGTATTATAGTATCCATTGTGTTTTAATTTTGATAGTTCGTATTGTACCTGATTGTATGTAATTTAGCGTTCCGTGTCTTTTCTATTGGCCACGGGAAAGCCATTGTCTTTCGCTTCTCTTGGCATCGTCCCTGTAGCGTTGTACAGTAATTAGGAAGTATAGTCACCAACTTGTTGAAGGGCAACCCTCCTTAAAAGAATAAAATATGAAAATATGAAATATGAATATAGTAGAATGTAAGATTTATTGTAATATTTTATGTGTATGAAAAAAATTGTTTCCCACAACAGTTGCTCACGAAAGTTTTCCACAAGAATTGAATCGTGTGTGGCCTCTACCAGAAATCAGCATTTTCTGCAAGATAATCTCAGTATTGATTAACTGAACTTTCTCTACCACATGACTCAAGAAAAAAAATCCCCATTTGAAAGGTCACAGCTCCCTGCATATCAAGACGATGATATCGGCAAATATGTAATTAGGTGGGTGGCTCTAGGGGTGCGGTTTTGCCTGCGGGTGGTACATCTTTCCTGATTCACCCGGTAGTTTCTATATCTTTCTTTATTAACTATGCCGCGGGGTTGTCATAGTCTATTGCTCCCCATGGTATTATCGTCCTTGTAGTGTTTCATAGAGTAATTAGTAGGTAGCGTCTGAAGTAACTTGTCTCTTAAAATTTATAATGGAATATATAAAAAAATATAGATATTATTTGATGGTAGACATTTTCAATTCTACTTTAAAATACATCTGACTGAAAATGGTCACTCTATTCTAAAATTATGAAGGATTTTCTCGAGAAAGAATCTTTAAAAAACATTTAGAACGTGCCCAAAATCACGACCACATCTGCCTAACGTTTCTGCCTCGGGCCTTACAGCAATGACTCCTGCACACTTTAGCACGTGCTATCCTCTTTGGGGGGATGAAGTGAGTATCATCATTGTTTGGAAGGAAAATTAAGGAAATTTCGCGCGTCGTTTTCACTCAGTTTTGCAGGTTTCTGGAAGGGACTTTCTGATGAAAATCTCCCATATCCACATCCAATATCCCATATTGGCAATAAAGCAAGTCAGGTTTCAATAATATTGCTGTTATATTGCTCATATGAAAGATTGTGGTCTTCTTTCAGACAACCAATTCGCATTCCGTAAATTACATAACACGCAAACATCGATACTGAACATAACAGAGACTTGGTTCAGGAACATCAATGAGCAAAAAACGAATGTAAGCGTATTTTTAGATCTAAAAAAAGCCTTTGATACCGTCGACCATGATGTTCTGTTATCGAAGTTATCAGCCTATGGAGTCACTGATCTTGCACACGGTTGGTTCACTTCATACCTTGCCGGGAGAGAGCAGTATTGTTATGTAGAAGGTAAATCGTCAAACAAGCGTTTAGTACAGTGTGGAATACCACAGGGGTCGTGTTTGGGTCCCTTACTTTTCATCATTTATATGAATGATTTTGAAAAATGTTTGAAAAAATCTAAACCAAATATGTACGCGGATGACACGAGCATTTCTTATGCCTCCATGGAGATCAACGAGCTCTTTAATGACATAAAGGGCGAACTTGATCTTGTATCATCCTGGATGAGGCAAAACAAACTTAGCCTAAATGCTGAAAAAAGCGAATTTATGTTGATAGGGCATCCAAAACAATTGAACAGAGCCAAAGATTTCCCTGACCTCGAAGTAGAAGATCAAAAATTATGCAGAGTTCAAAAAACAAAATATCTAGGTGTCATAATAGACGAAAGCATGAATTGGGAAGAACAACTCAAAACCGTAAAGCGAAAGATAAAAAACGGTTTAGGGGCGATGTTTAAACTCAAAAACATCCTTTCCCAGAAACAATTGGCAACTGTTTATCGAGCATTAATTGAAAGCCATCTGAGATATTGCAGTGTCATTTGGGGATGTCTGTCAAACACAAAACTGGAATCCCTACAGAGGTTGCAAAACAGGGCACGCAGACTAATCGAATGCGCAAGGCACAAAGATGGCTGGGTATGTGATTGGCTCGATGTACGCAATCTAATAAAATATGACAGGCTAATTACTACATACAAAATTAACAATGGACTCTGCCCAGAGAACCTCAAAAATAAATTCACTCCTAGGTGGAATATTTCGAGATATAACACAAGAAAAATTGATGATTTCGAAATTCCTCGGCTTCGTCTTGAATACTGCAAAAAGTCTTTTGGATACCAGGGAGCAAGTACCTGGAACGAGATCCCGAAGCATATACGAGACTCTGCAACATTGAGCTCCTTTAAAGTAAGATTAAGGGAGTTCTTGAGGTAGAGCGACGCAAACACAACCCCTTGGAAGAGCAGCTTTATTTTTTTTTGTTTAGATTAATATTCATATCAGGAAGCAATGGCCTTTCAAACGAGGATCGTTTCTTTCCTCATCCTGTACTTCTTTTGATGTGTCAGGGACTCATTGTAATTTTTACGATTGAAATGTCGATCGTTAGATTTGATATTATCAATTTATTCCCTGTTAGAATATTTTGCAATCATATTTAAGGTAACTCTGCTTTCCGCTCTAGTGCACAGCGAGATGCCGTTTCGCAAAACCACTCTCATCAGAAAGCAGTTAATTTCTCCAATATTATTCGGCCTATCGAAAAGCGGTAAAAAGGATGCTGTTCTGTATAATCTGGGCAATCGAAAGATGTATAAATCGCAATGTTTCCGTCAACCCTGGGTTCACAAATCCTAGTTCAAATCTTTTTGCTAATTTCAGAAAAGTGGATTTATCTCCAAAACTACTCAAAAAATGTTCGATTTTTTTTCGTTCCATCTTTAGCTAGGTTGTTGATCTACAACTTTGCCAAGTCTGATTGAAAAAGCTAGGCTAGATTTCCTGCAATCGAATTTCGTATTTCTGTTTACTTTTCGACAGCGAAATGGAGAAACCTTGGTCAACAGATTACCATGCTATGAAGCACGCTTGCAAACGCTCAGGCTTGAAATAACTTTCAGAAGTTTTTCCATTGGCAAACAAATGAACGTCATCTTTTGGGAATACCATACGCAGGTCTCAAAAGACATCCTTAGTGCGCTTGTAAAAGTATCATTTGCATCTATTGATTAAAGATTACTGATTTTTACCAGCAACTTAACGAAACCATGCTTTGGGTGTCTTTCGGGACTTTCGTAAGCATTCACAGATTATCAATTTCTTTTAGAGTCCACAATGAGCATAGATCTTAGATCAAGAAGAAACTGTTGACCAACGCTGTTCCCCTTCGATGTCGAAAAGTAAACAGAAATGTAAAATTCGATTGCAGGAAATCTAGCCTAGCTTTTTCAACCCTACTTGGCAAAGTTGTAGATCAACTACTTAGCTAAAGATGGAGCGAAAAAAAATCGAAACTTTTTCGAGTAGTTTTGGAGGTAAATCCACTTTTCTGAAATCAGCAGAAAGATTTGAGCAAGGATTTGCGAAACCAGGGTTGACGGAAACATTGCGATTTATACTTCTTTCGATTGCCCAGATTATACAGAACAGCATCCTTTTTACCGCTTTTCGATAGACCGAGTAACATTGGAGAAATTAACTCTTTTCTGAGGAGAGTGGTTTTGCGAAACGGCATCTCGCTGTGCACTAGAGCGGAGAGCAGAGTTACCTTAACTGATGTAAAACACGATACGGATCTTTGCATATGGTCACTTGGTAAAGGACTATCATGAAAGCGAACTATCATGAAAGCGAAAAGTGAGTCCAAAATATATTTCAAGTATTTGATCTTACAATCCATCATACAAACAGACCTAAAATTGTTTCAATTACTGAATGCTTTATAAACGTGGATAGATGATATTTTGAAATAAAACGAAATTGATAATCGAAAAGAATGGGGATGTCTTGGGAATGGGCACTATTTCTCGTCATGTCGACCATGTGATGAGAAATCTACTAATTTTTTGAAGTGGAGCATCAGCTTAAGTCATTACATTCCTGTGTTAGAGGGTATATCATCAGATGGATTCCAGCATACACGAGTCTTGCCATTTACAAGAATATGAATATACACAAATAATCGATAGCTAGTTAGTAATAGACATGAATACTTTACTTCTTTCAAAGAGGCATATTTACTGGTCTGCCCACCGCCTGAGCTTTAATCACTGAACTTGTTCGACGCACTTCGACTAAACTTTAGCTAATCTTTGTGCTGCCTGGTGGTCTGGATTTCGATTTTACATAACTTGGTCGTAAATATTTACGATTAAAACCAATGAGCTTGTTCGTTGAAGTATCTCCCGACCTTCTACAACAACTCTTAAAGAAGTTGAATTGAACCAAGAAGCAAAGCAACACGATCAAAGACATACGAAGACTCACTAAAGAAACTGCTTCTAACTAGAGGTGTGATTATTATTCTTTTCGTCTAGGGCGTACTCACTATATTTTCATATGAATTATCACAAATTTACCAAAAATTTCTTTTTGCTGTGAGAAAGCTATGGTTTCTCGAAACGGGTGTCCTGAAACCTTCACATATTACTTCGCATCTTATGTTTGTTATACTGAATAGTTGTTTGCAGTTGATCGTTTAGTTCCTCATTTTTTAATTTCAAATGCAGCTGCCCACCAAGATCTCCTCTGTAGTATATTTTTGAAAATTTCTTTTTTTGATGATGTAGCAAAAAGAACGCAAACTGACACCCATAGAAGGCTACTGTTGTCAGAAAATGCGAAAATATTAGAGCCCCATCACCCTGTTCCGATCACAATCGTCCTTATCGAAGAAGGTGAGATTATATCAGATGATAAAGTGATTGCTGAATGCTTAAATTCCCACTTTGTGAACATCACAGACTCTCTTGGCCTAGATCCATCATTCAAGGACGATGAAATCGATGTGAGTCTGGACGAAAAGGTAGACATGGCTATATTAAAGTATAAAAACCACCCAAGTATTGTTGCTATAAAAAGTAAAGTCCCGATTGACCAAAAATTTGAATTTAGTAATGTTAATTTGCTAAATGTTATGATTAAAATAGAAGCCTTAGATAATAGTAAGTCAAGTAGTGGCAATATACCAACAAAAATTATACAGCAGGCGAAAGAGGTGATTTGCCCATACTTAACTGATTGCATAAATGCAACTATGGACAACTGTTGCTTTCCAGATAAACTAAAAGAAGCAGACGTTTGTGCAATCCATAAAAAGGATGATACATGCCAAAAAGTCAATTATAGACCAATTAGTGTCCTATCAGCCATGTCCAAAATTTTTGAACGGATCATGAGTGAGCAAATAAATCAGTATTTTGTAGGTATATTGTCTTCATTGCTTTCTGGCTTTCGACAAGGCTATAGCACACAGCATGCTCTGTTTTGAGTCGTTGAGACTTGGAAAAAGTGTCTCGATATGTCGGGTATAGTAGGAACAATCCTGATGGATTTGTCAAAAGCATATGATTGTATAACCCACGACCTACTGATTGCAAAGTTAGAGGCATATGGATTCAAGCAAAATGCTCTAAAACTAGTTTGTAGTTACCTGACAAACCGAACACAAAGGGTCAAAATAGGCTCCACATATAGCTCACCACAACGTGTATCGATTGGTGTACCACAGGGGTCTGTTCTTGGACCCTTACTTTTCAACATCTTTATAAACGACCTGTTTTATATGGAACTGGAATCGGAGATATGTAACTTTGCTGATGACACGACAATTTACGCGTGTGATATATCTGTGGAGGCAGTCATGATTAGATTAGAGGGTGACCTACAGGGATTAATGCAATGGTTTACTGACAACGGCATGAGTGCCAATCCTTCAAAATTCCAAATCATGTTTTTGGGGCTAAAGGGAACAAATAAACTATGCCTTAACATGAGGGGTCAATTGATTCCATGCAGCGAACATGTAAAACTTCTGGGGGTAAACATTGACAACTCACTCAAGTTTGAAACGCATGTGAAAGAACTATGTAGGAAGGTCAACCAAAAGGTGCATGCATTTGGAAGGTTAAGACCATATTTAGGAGAGCAAAAATCAAAGTTACTTTTAAACTCTGTGGTTATGTCGAATTTTTCCTATTGCCCTCTGATCTGGCTATTTTGTAGCAAAGTTGCAAATAATCAAATTAATAGCACCCACAAGCGTGCACTGAGAACTTTATATAGAGACTATCAATCCACATTTGAGGAACTTCTAGATAGGGTTGAGACAAAGACAATACATAAAAAGAACTTACAAAACCTCATGGTTGAAATTTACAAATCAATGAACCATCTCAATCCAGAGTACATGTGGAATTTCTTTGTTAAAAAAGATGTTCCCTACAACCTGCGGACAAAGGAACTATGCAAGCTCCCCTCAGTGAGTTCTCAGCGCTACGGAATAAATTCCTTATCCTTTAGAGGGAGTCTATTGTGGAACAATCTTAGTGATGACCTAAAATTGACAACTTCTCTCATGAAATTCAAGAAAGAAATACGTTGCTGGGATGGCAAGAACTGTACGTGCTACATTTGCACTTAATTTAGGATAATTCATTAGGGTTTTTTATCTTTTTGTTATATTGTATATTGTATATTGTAGATAGTTGGTGTTAATTAGTTGTTGATAACTAGATCAAAACCAACTGTAAATAAGTTTATGATTATGATTATGATTATGATTATGGGTGCTGTGAGCGCTTTGGTGTACAATCTCGGTATGTTTGTTTACAAGAGGGGTGGGTCCTTTAATAAAAAAATCGCGCGAAAAAATACTTTGCTGGCACCATGAGCTTCACGTTGAGACGTGGTTTACTTTTTTCTGGCGTTTGAATCCAGCGATATGGGAAGATGAAAGAGGCTTACCTGTGATGGAATCGCAAGTAGTCGCCATTTTTCACTTCGTGTTTCCTTGCAGCAATTATATTTTCTCTTGTTTCTCTGCTACTGTTTACCAAAACCGCAGTCAAAACATTTCAAACGTTATTCTAACTCTCTAAGCGAACATTTACAAAAATTTTGATCATAATTTCTCCTGCTTCCCAGCCGGGGGTAAAGTTCTAACTGCAGTCAGATAGGCTACAGATCGCCCTCTTCCGATCACGAGGTTTGGCTTCTAATTCTGGGATTCTCTCTCAATGAAGAGATGAGGTGGAAGGTGAAATAAACAAAGAAACCTCACAAGGGGGTTGTTTTTTTGTTTCAACTTATTTTAATTCGATATTTTTCTATAGCTATTACATACAATGAAATAACTAATCTATATCGAATATATACATAAATAAACTAAACACTATAATAAAAGTAAGACATTAAATAATTTGTTTGCATGTTATTCTATTTTGTACATATATACATATAAATATACACATTGTTGTATATACACACATATACACGTATATACACACATACACATAAATATACACATTGCCCTGTTGTGGCATCTACAAACTGTCACACAACGAAAATATCAAAATACGTAGATCATTTTATACAACCGCTAGCGAAAAAAGTTCGATCATACATCCGTGATACTACAGATTTACTTCACAAAATAAAGAATATAGGTAAAATACCGAATGATGCATTACTCGTAACCATGGACGTAAGGTCCCTTTACACAAACATATCCCACGAAGAAGGACTATTATCCCTTAAAAATGCACTTAACGCAAGACCCGAAAAAGAGCCAGCAACTGAGGTCCTATTGACCCTCATGAGACATGTGCTCACGCTTAATTGCTTTACGTTTAACGGAAACAGCTATCTCCAAACAAGAGGATGTGCCATGGGCACGGTTGCAGCACCTTCATACGCAGTAATTTACATGGGTGAATTCGAAGAAAAATACATCTACCCTGAAGTAACTAATGATTGCCTGTACTATGGCAGATATATAGACGACATTTTGATGATCTACAAAGGCGATGAACAAAGATTCAAGACCTTTGCCGAAAGGCTGAACACCAAGCACCCATCTATAAAATTTGACTACGAAATATCAAAGACATCAATTCCTTTTCTTGACACCCGCATATACATCGACGAAAATAGACAACTACAAACAACCCTTTTCACCAAACCAACCGATACACACAACTACCTCCACTACAAATCAGCTCATCCCAGGCACTGAAAGAACAGTCTACCATATTCTCAAGCACTTAGGCTCCGAAGAATATGCACTAAAGATAGTGAATTAAAGAGTCACTGCAAACAAATGGAAGCAAATTTTATACGCCGTGGATATCACAAAGAAATACTCCACGAGCAGATCCACAAAGCCATCACGACCCCAAGAGAAACTACGCTACAAAAAACCTCGAAAGAAAGAACAAAAAGAATCCCCCTAGTAACTACTTTCAACTCTACACTTCCCCAAATTGGTAAGATCCTAAGAGAAAGATGGGATATCTTAAATATAAAACCAAAATTAAAGGCACTCTTCCCAGAACCCCCAATTATCGCATTCCGTCGATGCAAGAACCTCCGAGAGATTATTGGTAGCAACACCATAACTAATAACAAAGTTTTCAGAAAGAAAGCGAGAAACCAAATAGCTAAATATTGCTCACCTTGTAACACCAGTAGAAGCCTTTGCTGCAATCATGTCATCAAAACTAATTCTTTTATAAGTGCAACCACCAAACAAACATACAAGATCTTTCATAAATCAAACTGTAGGAGCATGAATGTCATTTACCTCCTTGAATGCGTTCGCTGTAACATACAATATGTCGGTAAATCTGAATGGCCTTTTAACTACAGATTGAACAACTATCGTTCTAGAATAAAATCAACTCAATACGACAAGCTCCTTCCCGTAGAGAAACACTTTAAACAACAACACCATATCTTTGCAAGGGACGCAAGGTTTACAATAATCGAACGAATTGAGAAAGAAGACGCCGACAATATAACAAAATTATTGGAAACTCACGAAGATAACTGGATTATGCGACTGCAGACTCTTACACCAAAAGGTCTAAATAACAAACTTAACCACCCAGACAAATATTAGCAAAAGATTCCTCAAAAAACCAATGGATAGGCCATTTTGTTTCCATTCGCCCATTTATTCAATACTTTGTTTCCCTGTGGCCTATCATTTTCTACACATAAAACGTAACTTTAAAATCCAATCAAGGATTCATGTGACGCCATATTTTGCATCACGTGACCCCAACTAGGCATCACGTGACCCCTTTTTAATCACGTGACCGCTAACAGGCTATAAAAAGGGCATACCATCACATAAATATTCATTCTCCTGACGATGACCATAGAGTCGAAACGCGTTGAGAATTGAAGAAGAAAATTGTAGAAGAACTCCAAGTCGTCTTATTTTTGTGTTCATCTTTAAATATACACATAAATATATCAATATATTCCAATGTCTCAATTCCAATGTCTCAAGACAACAAAAAGCTACTCATAATGATACAATCATCAGGTGACCCAATGAAAAATAAACTTTTGTAAAATAACCATAAATATATTTTTCTGAGTCTATATATCAATTTATTACATATTGAGTAGGAGCTTATGAGAATATATAAATATACACATATATGATACATTTGATACAGTGGCAATATTTCAGTTCGACTTAGTACATTATTTGCATTAGATACAGGGCATTGTTTAGCCATTTTCAAATCGGCAAGGATTACACTGACACTCGGGTCCATCCTGCATCCAGGCTTTTTATCAAACGTTTAAATATGATCAAATTTTTGGCTGTTTTGAAGTCATTGGATAATGCATTCCAAATTTTTGGTCCAAGTGATCTATAACTTTTTGATCCAAAAGTGACTTGATTTTCTTTTTATATATACATATACATATATTTCACAGTTAAAACTCAACAATATACAAATACAATATTCTGTGCCGTCCATAGCAGAAATAGACATGACGTCATCTGGTTCTGGCTATGAACGGCACTTGACAATTCCTTTAACAGCAATCTTATTAAGCACTTTGTGTACCATGGCACCATTCCATTTTGGCAGACGCTAGCATACGCCAGCTTAGGTTTGGTGAATTATTGTAAAACAAAAAAGGAACAAAACAAAAAACACAAAGTAAAAACAAAAAAACAAAAAACAAGAAAACAAACAAACAAAAAAAACAAAAATAAAAACAAAAACAAAAACTATGCACTGGTGCAAGACTTGATTTGGTCTGTAATGAATGGTTCCTGGGGGACCTGCCCTCAGATTAAATTACAATGTAAGTAGCTTGGGAAATCATTTGATGGAGAAACTGGAATCAGTACAGTACGCTGCTGCACTGGCAGTAACAGGAACGTGGAGAGGCACTTCTCGGGAAAGATTGTACAATGAATTAGGATGGGAACCCTTAAGTTTAAGAAGATGGAGCAGGCGGCTTATTCTTTTCTACAAATTTGTCAACGAGTTAACACCTGATTACACGAGAGACCCTATTCCACCTCTCAATGAAACTATCTATCCTATTAGAAGTCGGCCCATCGTGGGACAAATAAGGGCAAGAACGGAAAAATTCAAAGCCAGTTTTTATCCTCACTGTTTATTGGAATGGAACAAACTTGATCCTGAGATCAGAGCATCACCCACTGTTAGCATTTTTAAAAAGAAACTATCTGCACAGATAAGGCCACCTGCGAACTCCGTATATGGTATTCATGATCCAAAAGGGGTTGCATATTTAACTCAACTCAGGATCGGGCTGAGCAAACTCAATTTTCACAAATTTAGACACAATTTTAGAGACACAATAAATCCAATGTGTCCAATCAATGATGGTATAGAGGATACGGAACACTTTTTGCTGCTTTGCGATTCTTTTAAAGAACACAGATGCAATCTTCTCACTGATGTTAATGTTGTACTTCAAAATAGTGGGCATTCTGTCTGGAGCAACAGCTTTTTGCAACTTCTTTTGTACGGTGATGAGAGTCTGTCTTATGAGGTAAACAGATCAATTCTAACTTTGACTATTACGTACATCCTCAAGACAGAACGTCTTGATTAAAGATTTTTCATATTATCCCAAGAAATCTTCCCGTTTCCTTCCATTTCCTTCCATTCCCTTCTTCACGTCGTTACGTGTAGTGCTATGTTCGTGTTCCCTGTTTTATGTTGCCATGAGGCAGTCATAGTTTTTTGCTCCAAATGGTATTGTAATAGTAGTAGGGTATAGTATTTTGTAAGTAGTGTAATTAAGTAATGTGTATTGTAAGTTTTTAGATTGAATGTAAAAAAAAAAAAAAAGATTAAATTGAAATATATCTTTCATGAAATGAGGGTTCAGATCATGCATTGTTTTATAAATCTCGATACAAAGCGTTCTCAGGCGATTGATGTTCATTGAACATTTCTTGGACTTTGATAGCAAATCCGTATAAGAACTTATACGATCATTGTGCAGGAATTGCAATGCTCTTTTGTACATATATACAAATACAATATTCTGTGCCGTCCATAGCAGAAATAGGCATGACGTCATCTGGTTCTGGCTATGAACGGCACATGACAATTCCTTTAACAGCAATCTTATTAAGCATTTTGTGTACCATGGCACCATTCCATTTTGGCAGACGCTAGCATACGCCAGCTTAGGTTAGGTGAATTATTGTAAAACAAAAAAGGAACAAAACAAAAAACAAAAAGTAAAAACAAAAAAACAAGAAAACAAACAAACAAACAAAACAAAAACAAAAACTATGCACTGGTGCAAGACTTGATTTGGTCTGTAATGAATGGTTCCTGGAGGACCTGCCCTCAGATTAAATTGAAATATATCTTTCATGAAATGAGGGTTCAGATCATGCATTGTTTGTCTTTTGTACAGTTTTTCAATTTTTGCTAACGATTTTGCCGAGGAAAAATGCCAAACGAGGAGGCAATAATTGAAATTTGAAAACACAAAGCTTTCAACTAGAATCTGTTTTTCTTTGAAACCAATAAAGGACTTCAGCCTCTCCAGGACGTTTAATTGTGTCGCCGCCTTTCTGCAAAGATTCGAAATATGAATGTAAAAATTCAATTTGCTGTCAATTTCAACCCTGAGAAGGAGAACTGACTTTTCGGACGTTATTTCTCCGGCTTGTGTAAAAAGCAGGTCATGCAGGTTAAGAAAACGCGGGTTAAATCATGCGGGTCAAAAATGGTGGCCATGGGCAAACTGGCTTTAGGCCCTCCGCCGTTTGCACAAGGGGTTCGCGGAAAGCGTTCGTTTGGTCGTTGGTTGGATTGAAAGACAGGACCCTTTGGGTTTTTGGTAACAAGTTGCTGGGTGTTTCAAACAAAAATGCGTTGCCAAAATAATGAAAAATTTATGCCTATCATACATTTTGTCTGAGATGGCAATGCGCATATTTCCGCTGTGTTGTGGTATGGTAAAACAAAACTCACGAAATGCTTAAGGAACCTTTCAATAAATACAACGAAAATCTGAGAAGGCTGTGAAACTGCAGAAACCTTTGATACCCATGACATGGTATTTTTAACATTTTGCAAAAATCAGCTACAAGCAGCTAAACGCTTAAAAAGAGTCTGCCTGCATGAGGTATTGGTTTCCTGAAAACTCTCTTTGATAGGTAGGTGCTCTAATTGACTGATCCAATGCCTAAAATTTCTTAGAAAACTAACAATGATCTTGACAAATTTTGTTCTTGATTACAAAATGTCAATTCCAACATACAGCGTTTTGAAATAGATTTTATTATGTTGGAGAGGTTTCCGGGGTTTCCCCTAGCAACAAATCTCATTATGTGGACAAATTATAATTTGCATTCAAAATTTCCCAAATCAAATGATCCTAGAGACTGTGAAGGTTTCTTATCACAATGTAGCCAGGTAACCTTTGAACTATCATACTTAAAACATCAGTAGGCTGTAAGCCGAAAGCTAGACTTGCCCCAAGTCTATCTCTTCCGTCCGTCTACCGTTCCCTTTTTACGGTAGTTCCTGGATCCGCTATTTCATGGATCTACCATTCCAACATTCCATCAAGAGAGAGCTCTCTGGACGGAACATTGGAATGGCGGATCCAGGAAATGGCGGATCCAGGAAATGGCGGATCCAGGAACTACTGTACAGGGAACTGTAGACGGACGAAAGAGATAGACTTGGGGCAAGTCTAGCCGAAAGCCAGTATGCCCATGGCCTCTAGTTTTGACCCGCACAATTTCAACGAAGATCCCAATACTCAAGCTATAACACTCGATTCTGTAGAGATCTTCAGATTCCGAGGTACAATCTGGAGTATGTCAAAAAAGGATTTTCCTATTCAGCTCTTAAGGTCTGGAATGACATCCCTATAAGTATTAGGGAGCTTCCTACCTTGTGCAATTCAAAAACAACTAAAAACACTCTTGATGAGCTGAAAGCCAATAAAAACACAACTCCCTGGAAGATCAGCAATGCCATTTTAAAGGACAGGTCCGGGGTTGGTGTGATTGATGGCGGGATGCGGGATGGTGCTGATGTGGGTGATGTGTGGTGCTTTTTTCCGCTGTTTTTCGCCTTCTCCTTGTCGGGTTGCGTGTTCGGATGGGCGTTGCTTATTTGGGTGCGTGATTTCGCGGGGAGAGGGCAGGCAGGGGGGGGATGCGTCGTTCGTCATTTGTGGCGGTTTTTTCTTGTGTTTTGTCGTCGGTCGTACCAGCTCCGGACTTGTCCTTCTAAGTCTTTTTCATATGTATATGATATTAATTTTGTAAAACTTTTCTTTATGTACCGGGTGCGCCAAAATAAACTATGCACGTTTGGCAGGCCACAATAGATCGTACACTTAACTGATTTTGACGATTTATGACTTAATCGTTAGCAGAAAGCCTGAATTAGATTCTAGGACTTTTGGCAAATTTTTCCGTTGTCAGTTTTTAGAGCCAGAAGCGAGTTTCTTAAAATGTTCGCTTTCGACAACATTGAAAACGATCAAAAAACGTCGATCAAATTTTGAAAGATTCAACATGAATGAACAAAGAAAAAACGTTTTCAGAGGGATTTGGGGGTTTAGTACGAATTCTCGTACAGCAGATTACAATTGGTCGATTTTTAAATCTCAAATCGCCACGAACAAGTTCTCTCTTTGCCCATTCATGTCGATTCTTTGGAAAACTTGATCGATGTTTTTTTATTGTTTTCAGTCTTTTTCGAAAACTAACATTTTAGGAAACTCGCTTCTTGTTCTAAAAACTGAAAATGAAAAAAATTGCAAAATCCCAGTATCTATTTCAGGCTTTCTTCTAACGATTAAGTCATACATTTCCAAAATCGGACCTGTGCACGATTTATTGTGGCCTGCAAACGTGGATAGTTTATTTTGGCGCACCCGGTAGTATTAGAGCTGAAGGGATTTCGTGTATAAATAATTTGAAATGAAAAATGAAAAAACTGAATGGATTATTTGCAGCAATTTTCTAGCAAGGTGCTTCTCCCTTTTATGAAAAATGACCATATATAGTCATCACCTGTGAAAGTGTTCAAAGCTAACATGCATTTCTTCAATGGATCAGACAGGTCGATATTAACAAGCTAAATTAATTTGTGGTGCATTCTATTTCTTAGTCAAGATAAACTCAATCTTGCTGATCAAGCAACTTATTTAGCTTGATGACAAGGATATCTGTATTCACATTACAGCCCTGAAGAAGTCCTGCATGGCAGGACGAAATATTGGCAAAAATTAAATTAATCGTATTTGCTGTTGTTTTTTGTCGTGTTGCGGTGTTTCTGCCTTTAAATTTAGATATCTGTATTGTTATTTGTGATACCATCTTATAAGAACGTTCTTGAGAGGATGGACGCTCAACACGTGGTAGCAGTGCAGTAGAAGCTTTGGATCAGCCTGTCCCTTTTTGCTAGCTAGTTCCGCTTTAATTTGGCACAAGGCAAGTGTCAAGTGTCAAGCAGTCGTTACCTTTGAGGAGCAGATCTTCTAGCAGTGTAGCAAATTAAATGCCTTTGCCCTGGTTGCAACGATGGTATCTCTCATACGAAGCATCAATTGCCGTTCGTTGTCATCACAAGTTGAAAAGTCACGGAAATTCCACGGAAACCTTTGAATTGTTTAATGAAATAACCATTTTGCTAGGAATTCAACTTGAGTTTCTTTCAGCTGACTTTAGGGAGACTTCTTGGTATGTAGCTGCGACAATGTCAGCTCGACTATATCCAGACAGCAGCTGCTTCAAAAACTTTTACATGGAATCTTTGTGTGTTTCTGCTACTGTGTTATGCTAACAAAACTTGCCCAAATGCCGACAAGGGACACATACGCGATTTGCTTTTACGACTGACTTCCCTTTGGTGTATTACAGGGCTCTTCATTTTCTTGAGAATGACTTGGATCAACTTGCCTTTGAGATAACTCTTCTTGAATCGTGCAGGTTTGCTAAGTGAACGGAATTGAGCATAAAGTGTATTCAAGTTCTTTCTCAAAGGCGATAGCTTGCCCTCTCTTTGCCAAAGGGAGGTAATGCTCCAAGGATATTTTGATCGGATTGCGAAACTTGACTTGACTGTACTCAAGGGATTCCTGACGGAAATTTTGGCTTTCATCCTCGCCAAGACATCTCCTTAAAAGTAGTCCGGCAGCAATATGGTCTCCAAGAGCAATGCCACCAGAACTCAAAACGACCGTCTCGTCTTTCTCAAGATTTACATGAAAAACGTTCGTTAAGATGCTCCTGTTTCAATACCTCTACCGTATGATAATACGCTTGACGAGTTTTTCTGTCTGCTAGATATGTGATAGTCACAAAGGTTTGTAAGTGCTGACAGCCCTGTTTACCTCTGCAAGTGTTTTTGTATTCTCCACTTGCTCTGAACGATTCAACGTCCACTTCAAAATAACTCAACTATCGCCAGAAAAGCACTTTCTCACTCCTGATGTCATGCTATCTCTACGGAGCATTTGTTCTCCTTTTTGATCGATAGGAGCTATCCCGATATGACTATAGGACTTGCACTTACACACGATTTTGGTTGAGCAGGTTTTCAGTCCCGCATAGAAATTAAACCATGATCAGCCTAGTTCATTTTCTGGTGCAAAGATACAATGGTAAATAGAACTTCTAGCCATGAAGTCGCATCTCAAAATAGTTATATTGAACCGCCAAATGAATGAAACGCTGAGCCAAGTAAAAAGTGGCCAGAAACGTGATGTTCCACCTAACTTTCTCTTGCAAATACTTTAATGAAGATCCTGATACTGTGCTACAATATACCAATGTGTAAGGAGATCCAACGAAACTATGATGAAGAAAGGAAGTATCATTTCATTTATTAAAAACCTTTTTTTTGACCATCAAACATAAGCGTACGGGAAGAAAAAATCTCCATTGTTTACCAACATCTTTGCCCAACTGATAGGGGCTGATTTTCGACGACTTGCTCAAAGCAAATAGATGGTTCACAAAACATTAGCTGGGTTTGTACTAGATACACACGATTTTTGGTTGAGCAGGTTTTTTTTAGTTCAGTCCCGCATAGAAATTAAAGGAAATCCTGATGATCAGCCTAGTTCATTTTCTGGTGCAAAGATACAATGGTAAATAGAACTTCTAGCCATGAAGTCGCATCTCAAAATAGTTATATTGAACCGCCAAATGAATGAAACGCTGAGCCAAGTAAAAAGTGGCCAGAAACGTGATGTTCCACCTAACTTTCTCTTGCAAATACTTTAATGAAGATCCTGATACTGTGCTACAATATACTGAAGCTGTTAGCACGAATAAAGGAAATGGCCTGTCCATTGTTTGCAACCGTCCGGGATTTTCAGGTGTCCACAGGAATGAAGTATTCAATTTCAGGCGTCTTTATATTCAATAAAAGACGTCCCTATCCAAAGTTGTCCAGAATAGACGTCATGATCGTCAGTTGCGAAATATTTCGTTTGCAGTGATGACGTCACATGAAAATGACATCATATGGTCAAATTACCATATAGATTCCGTAAATTTTGATATTTTCTCGGTTAATAACATTAATCTTATGCGATAGACGCCTCTACAGTAAAGTAAGTGCATACACGGCGTCACATACATTCGCTTATTAAGAAAGGATTGACAATTTTAAAAACCGCGCGTTGGCCTAAGTACCCAACGGTAATTGACGCATTTCGCGCAAGATCATTACAAACTTCCCGTTTACCATCGATTTTCGTTATACCAATGTGTAGAGCTATCCAAAAATCATAGTCCCGATTTCTCCGCCGAAAAGTGGTACCTAGCGCCAGTACAGCCTGGTCTATATTGAAAATGAAGATTGTTATGGAACCTCCAAGAAACTCGTATGGGAACTCTAAGTACTCAAAATTTGATAATTTTAAGAAACTTTCAGTCCTGGCCAAATTCTTAGTTTCTTATGAAAAATATGTGTATACGATCAAATGTAAGAATTTTAAGAAACTCAGTCTATGGGGGGTCAAAGTTTTATTTATCATCTTACAGTAAATATGTGTTGAGTCTGCAAAGTGTCATGTCCAGTTTTGCTCTATGCTGCTGTGTTGTTTGACCGTAAAGGAGTGATTTTCTAATGGACGATCTTTGGTATTCCAAGGATAGATATTATTTCATGATATCCGCATAAAATGTGAAATTGATATGAAGGAGCTGTAAAAATAGCATTTCAAATGTTATTTTGAAATCTATGCTCTTATGATCTCACAACGATGAGAGCAGAATTGGATAAAGGAATGGGAACAACGGTTATCGAAAAGGACATCACAAAATTTCTCGTTCCGGCATAATTGTTATTTTTTCAACGTTCATTGAAATTGTCTGTTATGTGATGATAAATATCATGCAGCTGATCACTGAAATTGCCGCGCCAGCGGACGAACTTTTTTCCGGGTTTCGGGTTCAAGTCTCGGGTTCAAGGTCTCGGGTTCAAGGTTTCGGGTTTAAGGTTTCGGGTTCAAGGTTTCGGGTTCAACCCTATTTGGACCGGGTGGAAATTTTGATATTTTTGAGGTGAATTTTTGATATTTTTAAGCGTTTTTCACCCCTCCTCTTTTTCTTCAAAACTATGTTTGCCATGTTTCCTGTAATTAACGCTTCAGGCACAAATAGTGAGTAGGTGCTACAGTGATACTCGTATACGTCGGACTCGCAGAATGCAAGGTCTTTATGATTAACAAAAAATATCTGTCCCATAAGTCGTTCATGTGATCCCTTTGGAGTCCCTTGAGGTGATGACATTGTACCGTATAAGTTGGATTTGATCGTAGAATATAGATGCAATCGAAAAGTTCTCTTTTTGATGAGAACAAACTTGGGTTGCAATGGAATTAAGAATAATGTGATAATTGCCTCTACTGTTCCTGGATCCTTATAAAGGCGTTAACCTTCGTACGAGTCGGAAAGTTGCACCACATAAATCGAATTAATTTTTTCTAACCGAAGTCAATTTCGCGAGTTTGACCAAAACATTATTTTGTTCCCTGCTGTACAATATGTAGAAGAGGGGCTTATTTGAGAGTGGGCGCTACCAACGAGAAATCAGTTTACCAACCTCTCTATCTATTAGTTATCTATCTATCTATCTATTATGATAACTTTATTTAAGGTAACTCTGCTTTCCGCTCTAGTGCACAACGAGATGCCGTTTCGCAAAACCACTCTCCTCAGAAAACAATTAATTTCTCCAATATTATTCGGTCTATCGAAAAGCGGTAAAAAGGATGTTGTTCTGTATAATCTGGGCAATCGAAAGATGTATAAATCGCAATGTTTCTGTCAACCCTGGCTTCGTAAATCCTTGCTAAAATCTTTTTGCTGATTTCAGAAAAGTGGATTTACCTCCAAAACTACTCGAAAATGTTTCGATTTTTTTTCGCTCCATCATTAGCTAAGTAGTTGATCTCCAACTTTGCCAAGTCTGATTGAAAAAACTAGGCTAGATTTCCTGCAATCGAATTTTACATTTCTGTTTACTTTTCGACATCGAAGGGGAAAAGCGTTGGTCAACAGTTTAGCCCATGCAGGACGATTTGAACGCCCGTAAAATGATTTTGCAAAAAATTTAGTTCTTGATCTGAGATCTATGCTCATTGTGGACTCTGAAAGAATTTGATAATTTGTGAATGCTTACGAAAGTCTCGAAAGACCCCAAAGCATGGTTTCGTGAAGTTGCTGGTTAAAATCAGTAATTTTTAATCAATAGATGCAAATGATACTTTTACAAGCGCACTAAGGATGTCTTTTGAGACCTGCGTATGGTATTCCCAAATGATGAAGTTCATTTGTTTGCCAATGGAAAAACTTCTGAAAGTTATTTCAAGCCTGAGCTTTTGCAAGCGTGCTTTATAGCATGGTAATCTGTTGACCAAGGTTTCTCCATTTCGCTGTCGAAAAGTAAACAGAAATACGAAATTCGATTGCAGGAAATCTAGCCTAGCTTTTTCAATCAGACTTGGCAAAGTTGTAGATCAACAACCTAGCCAAAGATGGAACGAAAAAAAATCGAACATTTTTCGAGTAGTTTTGGAGATAAATCCACTTTTCTGAAATTAGCAAAAAGATTTTAACTAGGATTTGCGAAACCAGGGTTGACGGAAAAATTGCGATTTATCCATCTTTCGATTGCCCAGATTATACAGAACAACATCCTTTTTACCGCTTTTCGATAGGCCGAATAATATTGGAGAAATTAATTGTTTTCTGAGGAGAGTGGTTTTGCGAAACGGCATTTCGCTGTGCACTAGAGCGGAAAGCAGAGTTACCTTAACCCTATCCAGACTAGGTTTTTTGAAACTCTTGGGAGACTAGGGGGGGCACAAAGTGCCCCCCCCCTGGTTTTTCTAAGAATCATAAGTGCTAAAGACTTGAAACTTGTCACAAGTAACAAACATGATAAGGCAAACAAGATGGTGTGATTTGTTTTTGTTTATGTCACGTGGTTAAGTGCTGACGTCAGCAAATGTTGCTAATTTGGATGTAAAACCACATGTAATTTGTCGCATTGTATCTCCAAATTGATAAAACACATCGATGTGATGTTTGAAACATAGAAGGATTATATCCTTGTAATCATATTTTGAAATTTCTGCTTTGTAACACTGATATTTTTGCTAATGTCAGCATTTATTTATTTTGTACGAAAAAAGAGCGATTTTTGTCTAAAATTGATTATAAATTACTCTTAAAAATAGCAAAAATGCTAAATATACATCAAAGGACCTGCTGCATCATATTATGTCACTCATTTTTCTAAAAATGAAGCATAACATGGTTTTTCATCAGTACGCATGCGCAACAACCAATTGTTGATGACGTCATCAGAAATCAATAAACTATATATCAAATGAAAGCTTGTTTCAAGACGAGTTCCAAAATGTTTGTTTCATTATCATAGAGCCAGTGGTTCCAAAGCTATGACTTAAAAGCTATTTTTTTGCAGAGCACTCAATTTAAAGTTATGTGTTGACCCCCGGAATCAGTGTCAAAATTTTTTAAATTGACATGAAAAGATGTCTCATAGATAGGAACTAAAAGTCACAAAAAAGCTAGACTATTCTAGAGATACTCGACGAACTGTGTGGAAAAGTTTACTCCCCCCTAGCCAGTCTGGATAGGGTTAAAGGTGTGTTGAAGAAATTTGAAAAGTAGATTCGTTGAATGCAAAATAACAATGTCACTTTAGAAGTTACATGGACAGAAACATTCATTTTGAGATCTCAATATTGGGCATGGTGTAACATCATTGCATCTTAATCTCATTTCGGCCAGATACTTTTTGGGAGTGCTTGTAGAAACCCGCATAAAAGAACCTGTCTTTATAAGAACATTGAGGCTGAAATTAAATCTTTTAAACCCCCTAAATAAGAACCCCTACGAGGCTGGAACTGGGAAAGGTTCTTATATAATAGCTTTCATGTGAATTATTAAAATGACAAGAATTTTTAGGATTCTTCAGGATTATTCACATTCTGATCAGACTTCTTCATTGGTGCAAAAGATTCAAGGATTTTTAAGCAGGTATTCTTATACACTATTCACACTGGCAAGTTAAACCAGTTGAAGTTAATCAGGTTATGGTACGTTGCATTCTAATTGGTCAATCCTACAAGTCAAATGCATTTGATTGGTTAAAATTCAACATGGTTAAAAAACCTGGTTTAGCTGTGTCATTACAGACCCACAGATGTTCTCAAGAATTATGAAGAATTCTTGAGCAGGAAAATAGTCTTAATGTGTACAATACCTGTACGTATATAAGAACCTTTTTAAGAACCTTACAGGCTGGAATTTAGAATAGCAGCCAGTTAATTAAGAACCTATTCAGGCTGCGCAAAGAAAACCTAGGTTCTTTTATGCGGGTTTCTACCGTATTAAGTTTATTGTTGCTGCCTATTGCAGTTTGCTGCTTCGTTTTGTTATGTTAATGCCTGGGGGGGGGGGGGGGCTCCACTATCCGGTCACACGGGGATTTGCATCAGTAGTATATTTTATGGAAATGGTGTTTTGCGTTAACTGAAAAATTCTTTGATCATAAATCATTTATCAGTCTGGCGCCTACACACTAGTGTGATCCGATAGTGAAATATTCCGTATTAATATTATTTCAGTTCACCTTCGATTGCAAAGAAGACTATTTTCTGTTTCGTTCTTATATAGTTTATTAGTTGATGTTAAATGGTAAGAAAACAAGGTGGGTGTACATTCGTCACTTTTCTAGAGTTGCCAATTTTCAATGTTTATTTTTATCATTGGACCATTCCCTGGCAAAAATAGTAATTACAAATTGAAGCCTTGAACCCGAAACCTTGAACCCGAAACCTATGAAACCCGAAACCTTGAACCCGAGACCTGAACCCGAGACCTGAACCCGAAACCCGGAAAAAAGTTCGTCCGAAGAAACAACCCTACCTAAATTGAAAAAAGCTAAGAAACTTCTGCAATTTTCAGTTTTAGTTTTACTATCACACTCAAAAATATTTTGACATTGTGCAGTTAAAGCAACTGTTTGGACATTATTTTGAGTGCGAATCATGTTATTTACTCGTTTTGAGAGTTTACTAAGTAATTTGGGAGCCCTTTAGACAAGACAAAATCAACTCTAAACTTCCGGCAATAAAAATATAAGAAACACGTAAGAAACATGTGGTAGCAAAATGGCCCAAAATTTAAGAAACTGCCTACCAGCCCCGGACCTTAGTTTCTTATAAAAAATGGGTGTATTCAGAATGTTGCAAGAGGCAAGTCTGAACGATTTGTTGGAGAAACAGGCTGCAGATTATAGCCAAAAAAGTGGATTTTTGCTATCAAAACCAGGTGAAATACCTTTGACATTTGTGCTGCTTCATATTTTCAGTTTGTGGTCCTCATTTTAGAAACGTAAGTATCTGTTAATTCGTCCTTATTTATAACGACAGTGTGATGTTTTGTTAGGCCAGTGCAGTGCAATCTTCCCGTTTCGCACCTACTCCTCAGCATTAAATATTGAAAATCGCGTGTGGTATTCATGTTAGCTTCAAAGTAAAGAAGATTCAGATACACTCATTTTTTTTATGAGAAACCGCTAAGAAACGGTATGCTCAATTTTCGAAAGCTAAGAAACAACCCTACCTAAATTGAAAAAGCTAAAGAACTTCTGCAATTTTCAGTTTTATTTTTCCCATCACATTCAAAAATATTTTGAGATTGTGCAGTTAAAGCAACTGTTTGGACATTATTTTAAGTGCGAATCATGTTATTTACTCGTTTTGAGATTTTACTAAGTAATTTGGGAGCCCTTTAGACCAGATAAAATCAACTCTAAACTTCCGGCAATAAAATTATAAGAAACACGTAAGAAACTTGTGGCAGCAAAATGCCCCCAAAATTTAAAAAAACTGCCTATACCAGCCCCGGACGTTAGTTCCTTATAAAAAAAATAAGTGCACTGTAGTGCTCTAAGTTTGGCATCTTTAAAGATGTTCTGAAGATTCTTAACCCTATCAATCCTAGGGGGTTGGGCTGAATCAGTCCCCTCTCCCCAGCGGCTTTTCTTCTGTGGATTTTTACCAAGTGCACTTACAACGCTGAAAATTTCTGACTTTTAGTTTTCATCCTTCTTATAATAAAAAATGAACTTTTCAGAAAAATTAGATTCATTCCAGGGGGTAAACGCGATCAATTTTTGAGAGATGTCTCTGCAAAAGTTCAATAAATGCTAATAAAACCTACAGCAAATGCAGGAAAGCAATGAAATTGGAGGGATACATGCTACTTTTGATTCTCTATCCAACTTCATAAATTGTTTTTTTTATAATTTAAACGCATGATTATGCGTATTTTGGCTGTACGCATGCGCACATTCTTTGAATTCCTGTGTGATGACGTCATCACTTTTTGCAAATTCTTCTTTGCAAAGCAAAATCTATTCAACCATAGAATACACTAAAATTGGACCCATGTCCTTATTGCCTTTCGTTTTCTCACAATCAACGATTTAAAATTTTTAGTACTGAATCGTATTGACTTTGAAAATTCTATATTGTGACTTCATGAGCACGTCACGTGATATAACTAAGAATACATTTCACTAGGCTTGCCCGCCGTCGTACTGAGTGATTGCTTGGGAAAGAATTTGTTGCCTCTTGACGTTGTTTTCTGTTATCACTTTATGTGACAAAAATTTCGGCATAGGTAAATTCTACATTCTACAAAGCTGCTGTTCATAGTTGCGTAAGGGAGCATTTAACAAAATGAGTGTTTAACCCCAGGGCCGTCGAGAGAGAGGCCGGGCACCACGCCCTGTTATCCTTGGGCCACACCCCCCTATGCACTGGTAAGACACTGCTTTTAGATTTTTCTTAGAATCTCAGTGGGCCCGCAGGCCTGAAAACGTTCCTGAAAAAAAACTACAACAAAGAAGAAGACACCTTATTTCTTGCTGGCCCACAGAGGCCCCAGGCCCCCTGGTAACTACCCTGGCTACTCCCCTCTCTGTTCTGAATATCCCCCTACTATACAGATGATGCCTCACCACACACATCATGGTATCCTCCCACTGTACTCCAGATGCCTCCCCACTGTACTGAACACCCCCGTCCCCCACTGCACTGAAGGCATCTCCAACTGAACTCCAGAAGTCTCACAACTGTACTGAGCACCCCCGTCCCCCACTGCACTGAAGGTATCCTCCCACTGACCTCCGGATGCCTCCCCACTATACTGAATTTCCCCACTGTGCTCAAACATACCTCCCCACTGTACTGAACATCCCCAACTGCACTGCATGACTCCCGGTGGGTGCAAATTCAACAGTAAAAGGTCTACCACGCTCGTCCATACCATCCCATTGGATACCCTTTTATAGCTCAATTCACTCTGTATGTTACGATTATTGTGGTAAATGTTTCCCGGTTTATGGGGTCATATTTTGAAATTTTGCCCTGGTTACGGGTCCTAATAAGACACTGCTTTTAGATTTTTGTTAGAATCTCAGTGGGCCTGCAGGCCTAAAAACGTTCCTGAAAGAAAACTACAACAAAGAAAAATACATACCCTATTTCTTGCTGGCCCACAGAGGCCCCGGGCCCCCTGGTAACTACCCTGGCTACTCCCCTCTCTGTTCTGAATATCCCCCTACTATACTGATGATGCCTCACCACACACCACACACATCATGATATCCCCCAACTGTACTCCAGATGCCTCCCCACTGTACTGAACACCCCCGTCACCCACTGCACTCAAGGTATCCCCCACTGAACTCCGGATGCCTCCCCACTATACTGAATTGCCCCACTGTACTCAAGCATACCTCCCCACTGTACTGAACATCCCCAACTGTACTGCACACTCCCGGTGGGTGCAATTCAACAGAAAAAGGTCTACCACGCTCGTCCATACCATTCCATTGCATATCCTTTTCTCTGACATTCTAGTTGATGAAAAAACCCCTTATCACGGAAAATTTTGAAAGTAACCCCCCTTTAAAGGAGTATCACTGGGCCCTAAAGTAATCTGTACAGTACCAACACTGTTTCTAAGAGAAAGGTTTGGGATTTTGGCACTTTATTACGATTCACTTATACTGATATATCTTCTCTTTGTTGGAAAACAGTAGAATTCCATAAAACTTGGGGTATGAAATTTGGGCCAGGTGAATTTTGACTTTTATTTTAGGGCCCCGAGTCCACCAGCCAGCATTTCACTGTTTTTGGGTTGAAATATTTTCTGAAGAAAAATACCCCGTTTTTCCTAAGATTCTACAAAAAACTTTCATGAAAAGGAATATAGCTCTATAAATTCTCAATTTACTCTGCATGTTACGATTATTGTGGTAGATTTTCCCGGTTCATGGGGTCATATTTTAAATTTTTGCCCTGGTTACGGGTCCTAGCTCTGAATTCTCAAAGACACATATATACCAGACCCCCTATAGGAGTTACCCCCTCGCCCCCTGCTTTCTAGCCCTCTCATCCCAAACAGAGGCTCTGAAATCACTTTCTGATTGTTCTTTCCAGCAATTGTTCTGGTTTGAAAAGTATTGACGTCAGATATGTGTCTGGAATGGAAGGGCAATTAGCGGTGTTGCCTTCCTATGAAGAAAGTACAAATAGAATTGTAATGTAATGTTTAGTGTGTTGTTGTTCAATTTCAATGACCTCTGACAACAGAATTGCTTGTAAACATTAGGCCTATCAATTCAGAATTAAGATCACCCATCATATTCAGGCCGAGGATAGTTCGGAAGAGTGATAACACCCCTCCACTCGTTTCACGTTTTTAATCAGGCAAAGGGCGACGTGCAAATCGCTGGTTTCGTTGTAAAACTGCCTTGTAAAATAGCAGATAAGTCCTAGTCATTGCTAATAAAAGTATAAAAGACAGCAGATAAAAATAAAACTTACGGAGACTCCTAAAATAAGACTGCGGGAGATCACAAGAGTCGACAGGAGTCTGAAAAACTGCCATAGCTAAACTTTATTTCGATTTGGCCCAAGACCTGGCCCCTGTCTTCTTTGAAGGATTTTCTTCAGCTTCAATTTCTGCACATGTGGTTTCTGTCAAAAACAGAATGCACGCATTCGTTGCCGATCCCTTACTTCCAGTTATCGTCCAATATTTCACACCATTTTACTTTTCCTCCCCTCTTCTCATTTCATGAAGGCCTATTCTTTAATAAGAGACTTAGCCAATGTAGGTTTAGTGGCCATTTGCTGCCAGAAGCTGGTCGAGAGTATCGTGCATGTTAATCCACTCAAGGAACAATTCAAGTACTATTTTAACCCTATTTTAACCGGGTAAAAAAAGTGATTTTCTACCGGGGGGGCGTTTTTCGCCCCTCCCCCTGTTTTTCTCCGCAAGTATAACAGCCATGACAATGAAACTGGCACTGTGTCACAATTGAACAAAGGAAAATCTAAAAATAGCATAAATCAATCAGTAGTCACGTGATTGGTTGCTAGGCAACCAAAAACAATGCAAATTTTGTGAATATCGAGCTATTTGCATAAAAGGGCCAATTATTAGTAAATAATTTGATAAAATTGGCAAAAAACCATCCAAATACCTGCTTGACACCATTAATTTGTAGTTTCATATGGTTTCATACGGATATTTGTGGTTTCTAATGAATTAACTAATTAAATAATGAAAATTTGATTCAATGCAAAATTGTTTGCTCAATAATTATGATTTAAAACCATTAATTTCGCATATTATTGACGAAATCAAGTACCTTCATCGATATTTGAGGGAATTCCATCAGTTTGCAGGCAAAAATTACTCATTCATTAGGAATATGACATCATAAAGAAAGATGACGTCATAGAAATAATAAAGTGCTGAAGTCAGCAAATATGAATAAACTATATATCAAATTAAAGCACTCATTGAGACAAATCGAATGGTATATATATTGTTGAGATTTGATAACAAAGAAAGAAATTACAGCCGTTTTAAAGAATTTCTTTGTGACCACTCTCCAAATATGGGCATGTGGTGGTCACGTGGTCGAACAATAGGCTTTGAAATTTTTATTTTCTGATGGCCAACTAAATTTTAGGGAAAGTCAAGGCGTTTCAGCATTGTAGGTAGCATCGTTTGGGAGCTATTTAAAAAAATCCGCCAGGGGGGCGAAAAACACCCCCCCCCGGTTAAAATAGGGTTAATGTAAAAACTATCAACAGTTTGAAAGCAACTTTCCATCCTGCACAACAATGTCAAAAGCTTTTTGCGTGAAAACTCAGATGATAGTTGAAAACATAAAAGGGGATGTTTCTCTTGAGAGAAGGGGGAGTTACTGAGAAAGGCCTAAAAAGGCATCTAAAAATTAGAAAATGATGCAATTGTGGCCCCTGGAGCGCCAACCCCTCTCCTAATAACTCATATTTTGAGGTAGAGACCCCTTAAATATAGCAAGGCTGTCAAAAGACAACATTTAGCAAATAAACTGGGGGAAATGGCATTTGAAGGGTGGGAAATGTGCAATTTCCACTCGACCCCCCTCCAGCACCTAGGAAATCCGCGGACCTGAATCCCTCTCCAAATGGGTCTCAATGCATATTGAGCGAATAGAGATCCCACTGGGATTTTTAAAAAATCAGAAAACCCCTCAATGGGGTTTTGAAGGACACCCATTTTTCACGTCATGAGCAGCGCAAGAACAATCGAATGACAAAGGACTTCGAGCTCAACACAAAGGGAAACAAAGGGCTTGGCAAGCCGAAAGTGGGGTGAAGAATTTGGCGAATAACCCCTCGAACAGAGCCTTGACTGGAAAAGGAAGACGTTTTGAGGAGGAACGGAATGTTGGGCGACGTTTTCACCTGCGGTTTGACTTCGCCCATTTTGCGGTTCTGCCAATCGAACGGTCTAGACAATTGGAACGTTCGCGAGAGGGACAAAGGGAATGACGCCACATCCGACTGCAACAAATATGTGTATAGACTAGGCTTGCCGCTCGTCGCCTGCGGCGCCGAGCTGGCCCGCCGTCGTACCGAGTGATTGCTTAAGAAAGAATGTGTTGCCTATTGGCGTTATTTTCTCTTTATCACTTTCTGTGACCAAAGTATTGATGTTACTTGACTTAATTTAGTTTGTAAATTATATTTTCCTCAATTTTTTAACTTTCCGCATATTGGAGACCCAAAAGAGTAAGGCAGAATTTCAGGAACCCAAAAAACTAACTGTACAAGTCATAGAACCAAAAAATTAATATTGCCCAAATTTTTGACCCAAAAAAATAACTTGAGAATTGTTATATCGAGGAGCCTCCTTCGCATTTTTGAATGCTAACATTGTTCAATGACGTAATGTAGTAGTGGTGCAATAATTTCATGAGTGTGGTGCAACCATTTCGCCGTAGTGGTGCAATAGTGAAAGAAGAAATATTATTGGACAATCGAAAACAAAAACTAAACTCTTAGCGGTTATTGTAAATATTTTGCCCTTTTTTGGAATTTTGTTAATGAACTCGCCCTTTTCGTACAAAATAAGTTGCAAGGCTTCGTGAAGAGACTTTAGCCGTGATTTGCCGTGAACTGTTGTCGTTAGCCGTTAAGCCGTTAAGTGGAAGTCGAAGAAGTCGCAAGTCGCAAGAACCGTCGTTAAAGCTGTTTGAGCCGTGAAGTCGAAGCCGTTAAAAAGACGTTAATTAATTAAGGATTTTTAGTGTAAATAGCTTGAGTAGTCGCCATTTGTTAGAAGTTGATGTATCCACGAGTTTTGTCCATGCCATATCTAGCTGTCAAAGAAGCTATTTGATGTGTTCCTACCCATCCTGCATAGTGATAGAACTCACATTTGAAAGACCCCCTTGTAAGTGGTCTTACAGAATCCCTCTCTTAAATATACCAGAGTACCCCCCCCCTTGCCCGGACATTGGAGCCGTACGAAACAAAAGAAAGGCAAAAGCTGGAGTTATTACATGAGTCCTTGTCTTCTTTCAATTCCCCAACGATACCCTCCGCAATACCTCTTCAGGAATGGCTATAACCTTAAATAACAATTCAATTCAAAGGAGTAAAACTTAGACGAATGTAATCAGTCTAGGCAAATGTAGCCCTCATAATAGAATGACGTTATTACTTTAATGTTATAATTACCAAGATAATAGCCCATAGAAATGTAATAGTCGGTGTCAGTAAAGGCAGTTTGAGCTGGCATACTGGAAAAACCAGACCCTATGATCCGAGGACCCCTATGACCCCTAGGACCTTCAAGTACTGAATTTTGAAAGGACCCTGAACATAGAGGGGCTATCCTCTCTGCATAAAGACTATATGCTTACAATGCTAATCAGGATGCTGTATGCTAATCAGGCTACTTCTGCTATAATTGTTCAAATTTGGCCCCAATGCCGTTGATTGCTGCCTGGGGGTTAATACCGTTCAAGCAGGGGCGGATCTAGACACTGGCATTGTTATTCTGTAAGCATGGAAACTTGCTGCTGATTGTGTAACTCTCATCTTAACCATAATAGCGACTATGCCTTCACTTAGCTGAATGAAAGAATCCGCTAAATCATTAACATCTTCATCCATCGTAACATTCAGAGAAAGTCCCTGCCCTACCCTTGTTTGTTGTGTTAGTGCATCCTCCATACAAATTTAAACTGGGGTGAAACCAAAAAATGCTCAAAAGTTGAAAAACACAAAATAGAAGTTCATGGAAATTTAAAACAAAGAGCAATAATATTAATGCACCGTAAATAATATTTGTATTCTTCAGTATGAGCACTGATAAAGGGTGGAAATGCTTCCATTTCTGGGGGATCAAACACCCCTTGTCGACTATTTAAAGAATGAAATGCATTTGTTATTTGTACTGATGCTATGTCTGTTCAATGGTATTCACCCCCCCCCCCCCCCCTCCAGGCTGCAATAAACAGTATTGGCACTCGTAGTCGTCAGGTGCCTTCTGCTCTGAGCAGGTTGGCTGTCACGGATGCCCAGTTCTCTCTATGCTGTGCCTTTCTTGTGGCTTCGGCATAGTTCATTTGTGTCCATTCCTTGATGTTATCAAACCACGTTGATCTTGGCCTGCCTCTTCCTCTTTTCCCGTTGAACTTTCCATCAAGGAGAAGCCTTTGAAGCCCGTCTCCTCCTATCAGATGCCCAAAATAAGCACATTTTCTCTGCTTTATTTTTCGGCGATCCTTTCGATCTCAGCGATCTTTTCGTATTCGTCTTTTGTAATACATATTCATTTCTTCTGTGTTCTGTACAGGGGTGGCGCCAGGGGAGGGCTAGGGGGCTGCAGACGAAGCGCGTGATGCCATGGAAGACTTGAAGGACATGGGGATATTATACGGAGAGGAAGAGGATGGAGTGACTGTGGATGAAAAGGAAAGGCTTCAGTTGACAAAATGTTTGATAGTTTTGCTGAGAGAAATGGCACATTTTGACGCCAAAAGTCACGCGAATCCTGATCAAACAGAAAAATCTGAGGCCGCACCAATGCAACCCAATGAGCTACATTCTCCCCCTGGCTTGATCGACCCCCATCTACTTCAAAGCTTCTCACAGCTGGCGAAATCTGTCACAGATCTGCACGAAATAATATGGAGGGAGAGGCAAAATAACCAAAATTTGCAAACCCAGATATTAGATTTGAAGCTGAGGGAAGTATCGCAAGTTAAAGCGTCACTAGAAAACAAGAGCGGGTGTGAAACCAATTCAAATTCTAATATGAATAACAAAGCAGAGAACACAACATCAAACAAAGCAACCATTGTGCGTGAAGAAATTCAATCTGAAGTCACTGAAGCAATCACAGAGCTAAGAATAAAGGCCAACAACAAAAACAAGAAAACAAGACGAAAGCGCAGCAGAGGCAAAGGCAAAGGCCCACAAAACGCTAAACCTGCTGCAAACCAACTTGATCATGAGCCTTCGACTTCCCAACCAAAATCCAACGAAAATGCCAGTGCTGCTCATACTAGTGTTAGATGCAATAATGCCTCCGTAAACGTCACCCCCGGAGATGGGAGCAACACAAATTCCGAATGCAGCAACACGCATGATACTCAAACAGAAACAGCGACAAATGGTAATTGCAATGGAACCAATAATAACAACAAGATTAACAAACTGGGTAAGCACACTACAATTGCTGTTGGTGACTCCCTATTGAAAAATATTAAAGGCTGGAAACTCAAAAGCAGATGCGAAGAAAATGAGCAGATTTTCATTAAATGTTTTCCCGGTGCAACGACGAAAGATATGACCAGCTACTGCAAGCCTGCAATCGAAAAGAAACCGGATCGAATAATCTTGCACTGTGGGACAAATGATCTAAGAACGAACAAATCTGAAGTTGCAATATCAACCGAAATTGTCACACTCGCTAGAATGATTGAATCACATGGAATTAATGTGTGTATTTCAGGATTAATCGCACGAGGTGATATGCTTGAAGACAAACGCACGAAGACAAACTTTATCCTGAGAGACATGTGTAATGAAGAAAGAATTGCTTTTGTAGAACATCAAAATATCGAGGCCGGGAAACATCTAAATAGAAGTAAGTTACATTTGAATGCCCACGGAGACAGCCTTTTAGCCAAAAACCTTCTAGATGCGTCACACCATTGACTCTCTAATATAGATAGAGCCCCTCTCTCGTCCTCCGGGCCTGGCTCGTGTGTTAGAATCGAGGATGAGATCGATATTTGCACCACCACAGTTTACTGTGGGGGTGCGCTTCTCTCGTCCTCTGGGTCTGGCGCATGTGTTGGGACGGAGCAGGAGATCGAGGATGGCAAAGCCGAGGGTTACTTGGGCAATAACCCTACCACCCCCTCCCCAGGTGTGCATTTGAAAAGTATAACTAATGTAGTAGGTCACCACGAAAGCACTGACAATCATCTACCTGAAAACGAGGCTACCTCACTTCACTCAATCAGAGCAAAAAATCCCAGAGGTTTGATTATTGGATATCTAAATATCAACTCAATCCGAAACAAATTTGAGTTTCTAAAACCACTTATAGCGGACAATGTTGATGTTTTAACAGTTGCAGAGACGAAAATCGATGGCACCTTCACAACTAGCCAGTTTCTATTGGATGGTTTTTCGAAGCCCATTAGGTTTGATCGAAATCGCCATGGAGGTGGTTTACTCATTTATGTCAGAGAGGGTGTTCCCTTCAAAGAGTTATCTGTTTACAAGCCACCAATCGACATTGAGTGTGGGATAATTGAAATAAGTCTCAAGAAGCAAAAATGGGTACTCTTCAGTATTTACCGTCCCCCCTCTCAATCTGAAAAATATTTCTTTGAAGAGATAGGAAAGGGGCTGGATTTTTACAGCAGCAAATATGAAAGTATCTGTTTAATAGGTGATTTCAATTGTGAACCCAAGGAGAATATTGTCAGTGACTTCATGGATAGCTATAATTTATCTAATCTGGTCAAGAGCCCAACCTGTTTTAAGTCTGACAGCCCTAGATGTATTGATCTGATTCTAACAAACAGAAAAAGAAGTTTTCAGAACACAGTAGCGGTACATACAGGGCTGTCGGACTTCCACGCCATGATTGTTACAGTACTTAAAGGTGGATATCGGAAAAAAGGGCCTAAGATCATTGCATATAGAAATTACGCCAAATTCTGTGCCGATGATTTCAGGAAAGATCTCTGTGATCAGATTTCGTCTGAACTGCAGGATAATGAAGATTATGGTGCCTTTGACACTGTGGTTACTGATACGCTAAATAGACATGCTCCTCTCAAGAAAAAGTACTTGCGTGCGAACGATGGCCCCTTTATGACAAAGGCCTTACGAAAGGCGATGATGCATCGCAAGAGACTGCGCAACAGGTACATAAAGAACAGAACTGAGGAAAATTTAAAAGCATTTAAAACGCAAAGAAACCTTTGTGTCAAACTTCTGCGCAAGACGAAATCAGATTACTATAGAAATCTTGACCTAGGAGACCTCACAGATAACCGTAAATTTTGGAAAACTGTAAAACCGGTGTTTTCAAATGAGGTACAAATAAATTCATCTGTTACTCTAATTGAAGATGGCAAAATGATAACTGAAGACTCAGAGATTGCGGAAATTTTTAGTAATTACTTCGCAAATATAACAGAAAGTCTAGGAATTTCTGAGGATCAGGCAGTGTTATCACCAACAAATGGAATAAATGATCCCATTGAAAAAGCTATCAAGAAATATGAAAATCATCCTAGCATCAAGATGATTAAAGGAAGTTGTGAGCTAAGCCAATTTGAATTCAAGCCGGTGACTGTAAGTGAAATACTTCTGCAGATAGAAAAGCTAAATTCAAAGAAAGCATCACCGTTAAACAGCATCCCTGCCAAGATCCTTAAACAAAATTCAGACATTTTTGCCGTCCTCATCCAGAAAATTTTTAATTCTGATTTGTCAAGAAACAATTTTCCAAAAGAACTGAAAACTGGTGAGATCTCGTCCCTTTTCAAAAGTCTTGATGCTTTTATCAAGAAGAATTATAGACCGATAACGGTTTTATCATCTGTTTCCAAAATTTATGAGAGGGTTTTAGAAAGTCAAATAAAATCTCATGCCCTTAGCTTCCTTTCTCCTCTTTTGTGTGGATTTCGAGAGGGCTATGGAACCCAGCATGCACTTGTAAGACTAATAGAGACTTGTAAAATGACCTTAGATAAACGGGGTATAGCAGCAGCACTACTCATGGACCTCTCAAAGGCTTTTGATTGCTTAAATCATGAGCTCTTGATTGCAAAATTAAGTGCTTATGGTTTCAGTGTGAGTGCATTGCGGTTGATCCATAGCTATCTCAGTGAAAGGAAGCAGAGGGTGAAGATAAATGGGTCTTTCAGTACGTGGAGAGAAACAGTAATTGGAGTGCCACAAGGTTCGGTCTTGGGGCCTCTGCTGTTTAACATATACCTAAATGATCTCTTCATGTTTGTGAAAGACACTCAAATCTGCAACTATGCAGATGATACGACAATCTATGCCAGTGCTAACAACATTGAAAGTGTCATCAAAACATTAGAGAGTGATGCCCTTAAAATCACAAAATGGTTTCCAAACAACTGCATGAAGCTGAATGAGGACAAATGCCACCTAATGGTATTTGGAGACAAGAGTAACAATGTTTCCATAAATATCGGAAGTGTAACGATAAATGAGAGCACAGAAGAAAAGCTGCTGGGTGTGATTTTTGACAAAAAGCTCAGCTTCAAACAGCAAGTAAAATCTCTTTGTAAGAAGGCTGGTCAAAAGCTACATGCTCTTTCAAGAATTTCTCATTTCCTTGATACTGAGCAGCTGAAACGAATAATGAAGGCATTTATCTTGTCCCAATTCAACTACTGTCCTCTTGTATGGATGTTCTGTGACAGAACATTGAACAATAAAATTAACCATATTCACGAACGGGCATTGCGAATAACTTACAAAGATATGAGAACAGATTTTGATACGATGTTACTGAGAGACAATTCAGTCCCACTCCACATAAGGAATTTACAATTGCTAATGACTGAAGTCTTTAAGACAAAATTGAGCCTTAATCCCAGCTTCATGAAGGACATTTTCGTTGAAAAACAGGTTTCTTATGGGTTAAGAGGCTGCCATAACCTATCCTTGCCACAAGCACGCACTACGTGCTATGGCTTAGAGACAATATCGTTCCTTGGGTGTAGATTATGGCAGGCACTTCCCAATGACCTAAAACAGTCAGATACTCTCTCCAGTTTCAAGAGGAAAATCAAAACCTGGAGGGGAGAGGAATGTAATTGTAGAATATGCAGACCTTTCGTGGCACAGGTTGGGTTCTCGAGCTGATATTAAATTTTCTGCTGTATTTACCGAAAAAAAAAAGTAAGAAAACATTGTAAATATTAAAAGCATTGTAAAAATCTGTAAAATGTATCTGTATTTAATCATTCGGAATTTTATTTATTTTTTACTTTTTTCTTACAAATTTTACTTTTTTAGATAGTAGGCTTGAATTAGCTCTTAGTTATAGCTATTGTATCTATATGTATATATGTCTTGTATGTATATATATATATGTAGGCCTACTTTAAATAAATTGATAATAATAATAATAATAATGTTTAGACCTTTATTCTTCTTGATGTTAAAATCTTTGACATGTTATGAAATGAACTTCTAGCTATTTCTATCCTTCTTTTGATTTCAGTCTCATTCTTGCCATCTTCCGTCACCATATGTCCTAAATAGACCATATTAGCCATTTGTTTGATTTGTGCCCGGGGGGGTGTACATAACATATTTAGGGTATGGGTATGTGCCGCCCATATGGGTGGGTTTTTGGGCCCAAAATTCTCTAAACAAGGGTCCTTTTTCGGCAGATTTTCCATAAACATGGGTGTAGTTTCGCTGAAATTCGCAAAAAATGATTAAAATTGGCAGTTTTTTGCCAAAATTAATCATAAAAGTGGGTATCAAAAGCAAGTTTCGGTAATTAGAAGAGAGTAGCTTTCTGAAAACCGGGCGGCAGACCCCCGTCCATCCTCAAGCCATGTACCCCCCCCCCGGGGATTTGTGCTCCCTCCAGAGTGATGTTAGCTCTTGGTACGGGACTTACTTTACTCACGACCATTGATTTTGTTTTTTCAACGTTCATTTCCATCCCATATGGCTTTCCTTTTTCATTTACTGCATTTATCAATTCCTGTAGATCTGCGGCAGATTCAGCTATTAGAGCTGTATCATCTGCGTATCTTAAATTGTTGATGTTTACGCCACCTACAACAACTCCTTTCATATCTTCCACTTCTCTAAATATCTTCTCAGTATATAAATTGAAAAGGCTTGGTGATAATATGCAGCCCTGCCGTACTCCTTTCTTTATTTTGAATTCTGGTGTAACTCCATTCTCGGTTCCTACTACTACTTACTACTGCTGTCTGTCTGTATTGGCACTAAATTTGAAAAATTATAGTAGAAGTAACCTGAAACCTGATTAGCATTTAGCATCCTCGTTATCAGATAGCCTTTATGCAGAGGGGATGACCCCTCTATGTTAAGGGTCCTTTCAAAACTCACTACTTCCTAGGGTCCTAGGGGTCATAGGGGTCTCAAGGTCATAAGGTCTGGTTTTTCCAATATGCTGTCTGAGCAGAGAAAACCGTAATGGTGGAAGTATCAAATTATCTTTTGTGTATGAGCATTTTGTTATCATATGAATTGTTATGATTTCGAAGGGAATTCCAACGATACCAACATGTAAATGCCCAGTAGGAGCGGTTTGGCTAATGTTTTCGAACTGAAATTTCAGAAGCTTGTAGAGGAATGATACAGCTAAAGATTCAGTGGCGGATCTAGAGGGGCGCGAAAGGTGCTCAAGCACCCGTCAGATTTTTTAACTGAACATTTTTCTCTTTCAATCTAATTATTTGCAAAAATAATATGCATACATTTTTCTGCTACAAAATGAAAGCTCGCGAGCTGTCCGAAGCTCCGCATTTCTTCATTCCTCGACGTTATTTATAACTGCTTTATCAAGCCCCCGTCTCGCCTCCTCCACACTGTCGATATTACAACTCAAAACTCTTCTGTCTTAACTCCCCCTGGTTGACCTTTCCTACACTTTGCGGACTCGGAATCGATTGTCTTCTCTTTAGCCAGCGCAACAGAGCACCCATGGCCTGTAAATCATCCGAGTTTGAGCACCCGTGGCAGTGAATAAACCAATAGCCTTGCCGCATCTACGGGTGCTCAGATTTGGCGGGAGCACCCATGCGATTTGAAAATCCAGAAACATCAAAGAAACCGAGCTGTTCGGGGGGGATTTCAGTGTCTGAAATCAAAGTCGATGATACTACGATATCATATCAAGGGGGGATAAAACTAACCAGGGGGAGCTTCATTACAACATAGACATAAGAATTACAGAAAGCAGTTGAAGGGGGGGGGGGGATAAATTATCATACTTTCCAAGTTTATCCTTCCAAAATTTGGCGGGGCAGTTTGCTGCTCGCCAATGGCCAAAGCTATGTGCGTTGCCAGCCTTCAGTTACTGTTCTAAACAACTCAAATGTGTGATGCATTTGGAAGACAGTAATTCGAATGGGAATCTAAGATGATAAAGCAAAATAAGAAGGACAAGAGTTAATCAAAGATTTTTGAAATGGACTTTACTGCAACTACAAATTTTGGGCTAGAAGGGGTGAACAAGAGGAGATCCAGATAGAAGGAAGATCGGGTGTCACGGCGTGTTACGGTAAGATGAGATGAAATATGGTTTATGCTTCACTTTTGGGTTATTGGGGTTCTCGCTATAGTTTCAGATGCTAATGATTCCTAGAAATATTGAGGATCACACCCGGGATCACAGCGACAGCTTCAGAGTTCCTTGACATTAAGGCCTATTGTTGTTCATGAATCATGAATTCTATCGTCTTCTGTTTTGTTCTTGTGTAATAGAACAAGGGCAGATTTTGTAATACAATAGCAACAGTTGCGTTTGATTGACACCTCAATTCAAAGCGATTAGCGACTGCAGACAAAGGAAATTCTCTCAACCAGTAATTCAAAACAAACAAAGCCGCAAATGTTATCCTAAAACCAGTAGGGCAAACTCTCGCCTTGTGCAAGCGAAAAGTGGTTTTTAAGAGAAGTTACGTGCTTATAACGAAAGAAGAAGGGTAAATCTAAAGTTCTATCTGGCGGATTTTGTTTATTTGATTCAGAGGCCGAGCAGAAGGCATTGTAATTCTCGCGTATTTAGGGCTTAAATGAAACGATTACAAAACAGCTCCTGAATCAAATAAACAAAATCCGCCAGACAGAACTTTAGATTTACCCTTCTTCTTTCGTTATAAGCACATACTTTCTCTTAAAAACCACTTTTCGCTTGCACAAGGCGAGAGTTTGTCCCACTAGTTTCAGAAAAACTTTTGCGGCTTTGTTTGTTTTGAATTATTGGTTGAGAGAATTTCCTTTGTCTGCAGTCGCTAATCGCTTTGAATTGACGTGTCAATCAAACACAACTGTTGCTATTGTATTACAAAATCTGCCCTTATTGTGTAATAGTGTAAACGATAGATCAGCCGCCTACGCAGTTCAGACCATGTGAGACAAATTTTCTGCATACCATATCATCTTTTATCAAGAAACAATGGGATATTTCGACAATTCATTCGGGAAAGAAAGAAAATTACGTGAATACTTCCATAGGATTTCAAAGAGATTTCCTCGTATCAAGCTTGAGCAACAAACTACCCATTCGTTCAACTGGTAAATAAAGCATTTTCTGGCTATTTATGGGCGTGGTCATCATTTCCGAGAGAGTAAAGGGCGTGGTCACCTCATTGTTCACTCTTCAGCACCCCTCAAAATTTTTCCTAGATCCGCTCCTGAGATTTTGTTTTTATCTACTGATTTTAAGCAAATTTAGATTGTTAAAAACGCAGAATGTAAACAGTTATGAGCACAGTTTCATTCGTTGAAGAGCTTGACCAGCGTGCACGATTTCGCTTCTAGTTTCTCGACAAATGCGCGAAAATGAATTCTGTTTTCACATGCCTGTAGGTTAATCATCTATCTAGAATAATGTTCTCTTATCTAAAACGATAAATGTTCATGAACTGAAAAAAACCGAGTTCTCAGCAGAAGTATCACTGGTAAAGCCGTTTGCGGACGATGGGGTTTCCACAGGGTGAGAGATCTTATAGATTCTGTCCACAGGGTTTTGCCTGAAAATCCCCAAATCAGACTTATTCCGCTCCTGGCGGCCGAGCCTGGCGTTTTTTGGCGAAAAGAAGGCGATTCGTGGAACTTACATTTTTTTTTGGATTTTTTGGCACCTGAATGCAAGGGCCAGTGGGACGGGAAGGGGGAGATCTCAGTGACGTACAAAACGCGTATGGATCGTTTGATCTCACCGTCTCAATGCTTAGTTATAGTAGATTTTTGGGTTCAGCTCGTGAAGTACTATGCAGATGCCAAGTTTCAAGGCTCTAAATTGTTCAAAATGGAAATAAAACAGGGGGGCTGAATCAGCGCCCCCTCGTCTTCCTAGAGCATCAAATACCCTAGGCCTGATAGTGTTAAACAAACAGAATAAGACCTTAGAAGCAAAGTATTTAGTCTCCGGATACATTTATACATTTATACATTATACATTTAACTCTGATTTGTTCTGTAATGTAGAGAGGCTTCGCCCTAAATGGTCAGGTTTCGCAACAAAATCGATTTGAAAATAAGGAAACGCGCTAAGACTGGGCAAATCACGAAAAACATGTTCATTAACTTTTTCTGAAAGCTAAACTTAAATGTAACAACTAGCTTCTTGTTTGTCTTGGTACATTTTCAGTTCAAACGCAAGCCGGTCTGAACGGCATAATCTTTGGCATGGCGTCTAATTTGGACGTACCCTAAATTCATAACGATGCCTTCGCAGTTACCTGGTTGAACTTATCTCGTCGCAGCAAACCTAAGCAGGATTATTAAACTGTGAGTGCCGGGGGAAGGAATAAGGAGGTCTACGGGATATTTTTGAAAATGAAGCAAAGGGAGGAGGGGTTTGCAAGAAGCATGAATTGATATGATTACATTTCAAATTATTGATAGATAAAATGGTGAAATTGACTACAACGGGAAATTAGTTCGTGAATGAAACCTAATACAGATGAAATCAGCAAGGCAGTAATTGACAAAAAATCAAGATTTATAATTTTACCATTATCTTGAGGATTATGACTTTAACCTTATGACTTTTAACAGTGTGGTTGACAGGGGGGTCAGTAAGGGAAGTCAGAATCAACAGGCTGACCAATAGGGGCACAGGTTGGCCAGTCTGACCACAACCGAAATAAAGCCCCCGGCTTTTACATTCAATGCAAATTTCTGAGATTTTTCTTCAAAAATAACCTTTGGAGGGTTGGAGTTGCCTGAAAACAAACTTTAGTTGTACTTTGTACAAAATCCTGAGGCAACGCGAAGAAAACAAATATTGGGCTTGGAAAACAACAAGGACATAAAATACCCTTACCTTTATCCATTTCAGGTAAGTGTTTTAAAAATGTCTTTCAGGACAAGGATAGGCGGTACAAAACGACAAAAACTAGACAAAATCTGAGAACTGGCATCAGCGAATAATTTTAACGCACTTTCCTGCAAAATCCAGGCCCGAACTGCTTTTGAAACGATTTTTTTGCAGCGCGGTCAGATATGATGAAAAACGTTGGCCGAGCATTTAGGGCGATGCTCCTCTATATTAATAGTTTTATTGTAAATTTTGTATATTGTAAATAGTAGGCCTTAGTTAGCTGTAATTTAGCTATTCATTATTGTAGCCTAATTTAAATAGATATTTAATAATAATAATAATTTAAATACGTTTCTTTGTTTACTGAGGTTTTTACTATAACACGCGTACATTGAGGTTATTATTATTATTATTAAATTATTTACAGTTGGTATTTACAATTGCTTAAAATACACTAGCTAATTCAAACCAACTATCTACAAAGGAAAAATTCACAATAATATAGTTATTGTTGCTACAAGCAATTTTTGCATGCGCAGTTTTCACCCTTCCATTCTTTTATCGATTTTTTGAAGCATACAACAGATGGCGAGCTTTTTATAGAGTCAGGTAGGCTGTTCCAGAGGATGCTACCCCCAAAGGTCAATGAACTGGTCCCATAGGTTGTAGTTTTCGCTTGTGGTAGCATTAATATTGAACCCGATCTTAGATTGTATGTAAGGTCCTTTCGCTGGAAAATATTTTGCATATTTATATATTTAAAAATTTAAAAAGATTTAAAAAATTATATATATATTTATATATATATTTTGCATATTTATATAGGTTAGTGAAGTCAAATTGAAAACTTCAGCATTTCTCCAGATTTTGAGATAATTCTTAACCTCCGTGAACAGGTATGTATTCAAGTATTGGGAACAGGTCTGTTAAGAAATTTTTTTGAAAATCTTCATTTTCCTTCCGTGCAATTTTTTTTTTGATGAAGGGTGGTAAAATCGTCCAAAAACGGCCTAAATTTGACTTTTCAAATTTCCCGGTCGGTTTTCCGTTCTATTGATTGGTTTTAGAGATTATCATGTGCCAAGCTAGCTAGCCAGTTAGGATTTAGTGCCTATCTTGGGGCCTGCCAGCCTCGTTCCAGGCCCCAAACGGTCTTCTCGCAATCTCAACCGTCGACCGATTTGGGCCCTGGCACGGATTCCCACTTTGTGGCGATATTTGCAACCATTATGGATTTTTGATCTATGCAAACCGTTAGTGCTTTGCGGGCTGTGATCCCTATGGAAACTCACTGAAAATTGAAGCGGAGACAGCATGTGACGTGATTTTACCAACTTGCTTCCAGAAATGAGAGTTGCAAGAAATTAAAAAAAAATCACTTTCAAGAGCTGCGAGGCACAAGCGAAGCAACTCAAAACATGAACAAGTTTTACCGAAAAGACAAGCGAAATGTCAAGGAAGAGGAAGGTTGGCAGCAAACAAGCCACTTACAACTGTTGGAATTTCTTGCAAACTTCTTTAGCCGAGGCAAAGTTCTGTTTTGCAAATCAATTTTTTTGACCGGCTCTTGCTACAATTTTCCGAAGGGGGAAGGCTCGAAGTTTTATTATTTTTTGTGAAAGTTTCATATTGTATTTGACTTGCAGTAGCTTGCCTCGTCTAATTGTGCTTGTCCCTGAATATATCCAGTTTTCTAGTTCCTTTTTTGAACATTTTAGGCGCAAAGTCGCAAAAAACAAACAAACATTTTGGGCGCAAAGTTTTCTCTTTGAGATAGGACTGTCTTTTTGCCTTACATTTTGGATTCAGCGGATACTATGTTTTGTTATGTTTTATTTCGCTTTTGTGAAAACTAGGTTGCAGCCGTGGTTTTGGGTCCGGACTGCAGAATCTCAACAATAATAAATTGCACGAATTGTTGCAGTAAAACAGGAATTTACAAAGTTTAATTCGTAGGAAGGCATGTTCGCGTTGTCACTGTTGTCGTCCGAAACTCAAGACTCAATGAGGCTTTTCTGCAGCTGTAGTTTCTTCGTTATGGGTTCATTTTTCAACAAAATGTACAATAATCTAAAACAACTATCCTCCCAGTATTAGTTTACTAACAATATCTAGATTTGTTACATTTTCGAGAAGAGAGAAAGCAGGATGTTTGTCTTCAATTTTTGTTTTGACTGCCGAACTAAAATGATCTAAAATTGATTACTAATTCCTCACAATTTTATGTTACCACACTCAATCTCGAGCATGAGTGTAAAACCCCTCTACTGCGAATTTCTTGTAACAATTTCTTGTTACTAGGAAATTATTTTTCAGACATTTGATTCAAAACAATTTCTCTCCCAGCTTTTTGGGCTTTTTCGAATGAAACTGCTTCAATAAATTAATTTATGCGAATTGTGACGTAATTTTACTGATAAGCCTCGTTTTGAACAGCCAATCAGATCTCGAATTAGCCTAGTACGTACAAGGGTCGACGCAGGTATAATGGCCGTTGTATCAAGGTTGGGGGCCTGCATAAAGTTTGAGCCTCGTATACATGAACACACGAGGGTTACTTTTGCATTTGCATGATTCCCGCCTTCATCGATTGGTTCCAAAGATTCACCAGCAAGAAAAGGATGCCAATGACGATTTAATGACAAGTAAACCATTTTGAGATCAAGATTAAACACTTAGGAGCAACACTACGTACGTTCCTTATGTCAACATCCAAGCAATCTTTTGATATATTTATATTACTCAGCATCAATGAGACATGGCTTCCAGGTCTTCCAAGTGAAACAGTGCGATCCATCTGGAAAGATATATTTTTGAAGGGGATCGTCTGGCTCATACTGAAGGAACTTTTTACAGTAAATACTAAATAGACAATAAATCACACAATGCAACTGCGAAAACCACTTTTCAAAACTCTGGTTTTAGAAATGTGGCGATATTTTAAATATATCGATAGGATTGGCATGGAGCCGAAAATGAATTCAAAGGGAAACGTTCGAAGGCCATAACAATCGGACTGGAATAAGTTGCATTTGAAGAAGATCGTCTGACTAATAATGAGCAAATTTCTTAAATTAAATAGACGAAAAATTGCATAATACAACTGCGAAAACCGCCTTTCAAAAAATCCGCTTTTAGAAATATGGCGATATTTTAAAAACCTTGATAGGATTGGCATGGAGCCAATAATGATTTCGAAGGGAAACATTGGAAGCCCAGGACAATAGACCTGGACAAAGTTGTCTTTGAAGGAAGTCGCCTGGCTCACACTGAACGAAGTTTTTATAGTAAATAGACAATGAATTGCATAATGTAACTGTAAAAACCACATTTCAAAAACTCTAGATTTAGAAATGTATCAATATTCTGAAAACTTAATAGACCATTTGCCAATTAAGAAAAATTCCGACAGCCCTAGTAATAGTCGGAAATCCGTGGAGTCCTCTCCATAAAGGCGAATTTCCAGTCAGTGGAATTTTCCGAGTGGGCGGAATTTTAGACAATAAAAGGTCGCTCAGCCGTAAATTTCTATTCAATTCCAGGGCGACATTTTCTCACGCAAACAAAGGAAATTCCGCCCGCTCGGAAAATTCCACTGACTGGAAATCAGCCTCTACAGTATAATCGGCAAGCCGACCCGGCCCGATTTTCTGACCCGAAGCTGCATTTGGAGCGGATGCTCGATGGTTACTCAACTAATTTCAAAACGGAAAAAAATTTACAAGAGATAACTCGTTTGTGAGTCTTATCACGAATTTGGGGTTCAATATTGCCCCCAAGAGCGGAGCGCGGGGGCCGCGAAAATTGGGAAAAATTTTGGCCTACCCCATTTTGGGCCGTAACTCCGTTTTGCGAGGGGTAAACGGCCTCGGCATGTCAAAAATCGACAAGAAACCGTATTCTTTCGCTTAAACACTATTAATCTCAAATCTATCTCTAAAATTCGCAAAATAACGAGCCTTTCTTTTTTCAAAGCTGTTGGGAAAATCCCGAAAATTTCTACTTAGGCCCTTTTTCCTCCCAAATGGATCGTGCTCGTTTTCTTACTAAATGCACTTAAAAAACTCCATATTAATGATTAAATACCTTAAAAAGGGTTGAAATAAGGTCTTCTAAAAGTTTGTTTTCAGTTTCTCGATTTATCCACTTCAGAATCAGCCCAAGACGATCGGCCAGTTTTCTTTGAATTTTCAAAATTTTCTTCCAAGTTTTGGACTTATTACATTTGAAGTAAGGGGTCAAATGAGCCGATCGTTTGTCTATGTGCCCTACTCTACAAATAGATCGTGGGAAATACATCGAATAAGATATTCTGAAGTGGAGAGGATTCCCCGATGTTACTAGGGCTGTCGGAATTGGCCGCGCTCGCCTCAATCCCTTTTTCCTAATTGGCAAATGGTCTATTAGAAGAGGCAAGGAGCAGAAAAAGGCTTCAAAGAAAAACATTCGAAAGCCATAACAATCGGTCTGGAAAAAATTGTTTTTGAAGAAAATTGCTACAGAGAACTCATTCAGTATGAGCCAGACAATCTCCTTCAAAAATTGTTTTTCTTGGCTGATTGTTAAGCTGAAGGCCACAATAATCTAAAAACGATTAAGAAATAGTTGGCGCAATTTTTCCAATATAGAGAAGTTGTGTTGCCTGCATGAAAAGCTAACTTTTGTTAACTGCAGCTTTAATTTCCAAGGACTCTCAAGTCAAATATTTCTTGACAGTTACAGTATTGAAAATTTTAACAAAGGATTCAAAACAAAATATGCATTGAAAGATTCTGAGCAATGTCTTAATAAGTTACTAAAGAATGTCTTATCGGTGGAGATCTCCTGAATCTTATTCAACATTTCGTTTTAAATTCCTACACAAAAAGGGGCAAACTTGAGATGTTTGGGAGGGGAAACTGCCCCTCAATTCTCGCCAAAAAGGCGGAATATGTAGTAGCAAATAAGATGGATTTGTTGGAAATTTCAGGCCTGAGTTGGAAATTTTACTATTCTCTCTCCCCAGCTATTCGAAAACTTAATCTCTTTCACCTTACTTTGGTTTCTTGATTGTTTGGTCAATCTAAGAGTTGAGAGTTTTCTATAATTTCCTATAAAAAATAAAAAATACGTGTGGTATTGCAATGATCTGGAAGGGCTAAAGAGGTCTTTTTGTGAAGTCTCTGTTAAACCTTTTGGCAACATGCATTTTTATCACCAGTCTAGGGATAATTTTCTAAGTAAAAGACGTCAACCCTGTGTAACAAGGAAATCTGTATGAATGTATCAGCAGAATTCAGACGGAGGCGGAGCTCTCGAATGACAAAAAATCTGTTGTAGATTAGATAACAGAGAATGTCGAAAAGATTGACATGTTTCTCAAAGTTGGATTATATCCATGTTGAAGTGTTGTTGAAACAGTCGTCGACGAAGACTTGTTCGCGTACATAAACAGAACTTTATAGCCATTGTATGGGCCCAAACGCACTGTCGTCTGTGTCGTCTGTGTTTCATCGGGCCGTGCACTGCAGTGGCTTCGCCCAAAAGTACCTGCTATTGCATGTTAGGTAAATTCGCTTTTATTCCGGCAAAAGACAGCGTCATATCAGAAGCTTGACAGATCAAATGCTAATACAGTTTTAGCACTAGCCTAGTGAGTCCTTCTCCTTTCTTACCGCTAATGAAGCATGGCCCTAATTAATTACTGCCCTTCCTCCAAATTGGCCTTTTTCTTTGTTAAGTCTTATAAAAATGCAAAGTCCCCCGTGGACGAGCAGCATAAATCTTCTCTTGCGGCACAATATGTTGCAAAGTTTGGATCCAATGTCAGAAGACTCTTCCGAGGGAGTCTGGCATATCTTTTAACACTTCTATCCATAAATGTAGCAACCGGCAGTGCAACGGTATCGGTGTTTTTACTCTCTTTCCTGATTCAAACCTTTGCTTAGGCCAAAATACGCACCAACGAAGATGTTGGTTATGTCATTGCCCACCAACGTCCATTGAGATCTTTGCGCATGCCAATGCGAATGAGCGCTATGCTAATTGGCTGTGCATTCGCCGATAAATTCACTATTATTATTATTATTATTATTATTATTATTATTACATATGGTCAACATATGGTATACATATGGTCAACGACAGCTACAGATAACAAAAGATGATTAAATACAAAATAAAGAGTACAAAATAGAGGTTACAGCTAAATAATTTCAATGTAACATTAAGACATCGATTTCTTTCATAATTTGCCCATTCGGAAGCGCAATACCATTTTGGTTCACAACTTTTCCTCTCTTCATTACCAGCACTCCACACTTTTTTAAACCGAATTGCATCCCGATGTATTATTATTATTATTATTATTATTATTATTATTATTATTATTATTATTATTATTATTATTACTATTATCTGCAACTCTGCAACTCAACTCAGAGAATGTAGTGTATTTGCTACAATGTAAGGTTTGCAACAAAAAGTATGTAGGTAGCGCCAAAACAAAATTTAGGTAAAGATTCAATGTTTACAAATCATATTTCAGATCTTACGCACGCAAACATAACGAGGGATCACTCGGCAGGGGTAAATTAATCCCACAAGCAAACTTTTTCAGTCATTTCATTGAGGAGAGCCACAATGGTAAATTTACAGTTAGGGTTAAAATGATTGATGGGGCTGATGATGTCTTTTCATTGCGACGTAAGGAACTTTTTTGGCAATACAGGCTGGGAACTTTTTTACCCAAAGGACTGAACGAACGGGAATGAACGGGCTGCAGATGTAGAACTCGATATGTTTGCGTGTGGCGTGGCCTAATTCCTGCCATTGTATCTGATGTCTCTGGGGGGTTTTGCTGGCAGTGCTCTATATGGTCTTCCTATTTGGCTTCATGTTTTTTTGCATGTGGCGTTAGGGTGGAATCCCCTATCAAGCCATTCAGGATTCAGCAATTTGCGAATCATTGAAAGGCTAGATGGGAGGGTTGTGGGGTTGCCGGCTGGATCCCTTGGAGGTTTGGTCTGTGACTATTTTGATCCTCCAGGGTGAACATTTGCTAATGTGCCAACCATTTCATTTTCTTGTTTACGCTAAAAAAACAGTTTGGAATAAAACGTGATTTTCATTCCCACTTGGTTTTAATTTCGGGGGTAGTCATGTTTCCTGGGAATAGGGTTCTTTATAGCAAAAATGTAATTGTACTTTATCTTTAGTTTTACGTTGCCTTGTTTATCACGTAGTATAAATTCTCGGTTGTCCTTTAGAAAGTAGTGCTGACGAAGATTTTTAATCGAAACGTTCAAGATTTTAACAGTTGTGTTTTTATTCATTTTATTTCTGTTAATTTTTTATGGTGGTTTAGCTCAATTTATTATAATTATCATTAATATCAATTTCTTTCAAAATTTGCTAATAAATACATACAGTAGCTATACTAAAGCTGATCTAGGCCAACTAAAAATTTCAATATGCATAAATATACATAAATAAACGGTTAAAAGTAGTAAAATAGTAGATACAATAAATATACAAAATTGAAATACCTTCAGTAAAAAAACCATAAATGTTAACATCAAATAAAGCCTAAGTTTGGAACAAAAGTTTGACATAATCGGCAGTGGCAGGTTTTTCCAGACCAAGATTTTATTTTTCTTTTAAATTCAGCAAGAGATGTAGAATCTTTGATAATTTGTGGAACCGTAGCCGAGACTTGCAGGCCTCTGAAACGAATCGTTTCTGATCCATAAGTAGCCGTTCTAACTCTAGGAAGAGAAAAATCGATAGTGTTCCTCAGATTATATGGACTTTCATTTTGACAAAAATCTCTGTCATAAAAACTGGATTAAAGCCATTTTTAGTCTTGTACATTTCGGTCATGAGAAGCTGTAAGTTTCTTTGGTGTACAGTTATTGGTCTATCCTTTTCCATTAAAACCTCAAAACTGGATTCATAGTCCTGATAAGTAACTATTAGTGCTCTCTCTTGGACTTCATCAATTTTGTGACAAAGTTGACGGCTGTGGAACATCCATGCCAAGGGAAAATACTGAAACTGGCTGTTTATGAAAGCTCTCATTAAATATTGCAATTTGTCCTGATCCATAAAGGGGGCAATGCGCGAGAGAGCATACAACTTATTGCTAGCCTTTTGACAGAGCCCTGCAACATGATGCTCAAATGTCAGCTTATTATCTATAGTAATACCTAGCAACTTTTCCTGAGTGCTGTTCTGCACAGATGCATTACCAATCTTAACTGTAACAGGTTTATCACGAGAAGTACCTAATGTTAAAAAATGACATTTATCTTCATTTAGCATGAGGTAGTTGTCAGAGAACCATTTTATCATTTTTAAAGAGACATTCTCCAGCCTCTCTTTTACATTTTGTAGATCTTGGTCACATGTATAAAGTGTGATGTCATCAGCATAATTACAGATATCAATATCATCAACAGAAAGTAACATATCGTTCAACTAGATATTGAAAATTAGAGGTCCTGAAACCGACCCCTGTGGAACACCCAAATTCAGTTTCTGTTTAGAACTAAACGAACCATTTATTGTAACTCGTTGCTGCCTTTCACTTAAATAACTATGCAAAAAAGTCAATGCATCATGGTTGAAACCATAGGCATGCAGTTTAACAAGAAGTAGATCGTGCTTGACACAATCGAATGCCTTTGAAAGATCCATAAAGACTGCCCCAGCCTTTCCTCCTGTGTCTAAATATGTTTTACATCTTTCTAGAAAACGAGTTAAGGCATGTTGTGCATTGTATCCTTGTCCAAATCCACATAGCAAATTTGATAAGTAAACCGTCATGTTCAATCATTTGCTTAGACATGATTCTTTCATAAATTTTAGAGACAGTGGGCAGAACATTAATTGGTCTATAATTAGTGTTAGAGGTAGAAACATCTTTGTTAAAAAGGGACGAAACGTCTGCGGTTTTTAGTTCATTAGGAAAATGACAATTGCTCACACACTCGTTGAAAACTTTTTGCAAGGGTTCTGCGCAAATGTCTAGATTAGTCTTGAGTAGCTTTAGAGGAATATTGCCAAAATGTGTAGCCTTTTTGAATTCAGATTTTTTATTGCTGTTTCAAGTTTGCAAATAGTGACATGCTCAAAGGAGAAACCAACTAAAACTGGGAAGCGTGCTTGAATTGCTTTTATGCTGGGATGGTTTGCATACTTTTCAATTGCTATTTCAACTGGATCAATGATATCTTCCGTTGAACGAACATTGCCTAAATTCCCTGCTATATCACGGGTTTCCGTTACAGTTACAAAATAATTGTTAAATATTTCTGCAACCTGATGATCATCAGAGATAACCTCATCATTTTCCACTAAAACTATCTTATTTTGAGACCTTATTTTGTCGGAGAATAGTGGTTTGACCGTTTCCAAATTTTTTTATTGTCAGTGATTATTGTGACGTCCAAATTATTTTAGTATCTCTTTTTCTCTGTTCTAAAAGCTTTGCGCAAGGGTTACGGCTATGTTAGATCAAAAAAAGCCCGGTACGCAACCTGATGATCATCAGAGATAACCTCATCATTTTCCACTAAAACTATCTTATTTTGAGACCTTATTTTGTCGGAGTTTTTTATTGTCGATTTTAGTATCTCTTTTTCTCTGTTCGCGCAAAATTATTCCAGTTTTCAGCAATTCTGTTTTGGTTATATTTGTTCCGCAATCTAGTTCATAGCATGCCAGCCTTGCCTGCATTGCCTTAGTCATAAAGGGTGCATCGTTAGCTCTAACATACTTTTTTTTAGCTGTGCATATTTATTTAATACCTTATCAAAAGCAGTTTCAAATGCCCCATAGTCTGAATTTGAAACCTCCACATTGCCAAGCTCAGTCTGCAAGTCTTGGTTAAAACTAGTTTGCTCAAAATGTTTGTAACACCGGTAATTTATGAGGGAAGTACCTTGCTTTGGAAAAGTGGTTTTCAACACGGCGACAATCATTTTATGAAAATCCGAAAACCCCGTTTCTATTGCCGTGGTGTGCTGCATACTTTGACTACGATTTGTCAAAATTAAATCAATACATCTTGGGTTCTCTGCCTTGGAACAGGTAGGTTCTTGTACCAAATTCTTCATGCTTTAAGTATTCAGAAGTTCCGTAAATCTTCGTATGTCTCTACAGCATTAAAATCTCGTAAGAACATGCAATTGTCATACTTCGAACTAAAGTGATCTAAAGCTTTACCTAAATTTTCGTAGAGAAATTGTTGCGATTGCGTTGGTGGTCGATAAACACTGAAAATAGCCCATTTTTTCTTCTCAAGGTTGATTCCAAAACTAACACATTCTATGCCATCCTCAAATTTAAAGGATATCAATAATTGTGAGGAGATATCACTTCTAACATAGACCTATAAATCCCCTCCGCCTTGGTTTCTATCTAGCCTATAGGGAGCAGCAAATCCATCGGTTAAAAATTATCCCTTTGGGAAAGAAGAGTCGATTTTAGTTCCAGCAACCATCAAGATATCCATGTTAGCTGCAATTATTTCTCTAAGAGCTTCAAATTTATTCAGGAGTGGATTCAGGGAAAAATCTGACTATAGCTGAAGGTGTTATGTGCCGAAGGCGCATAAGCGTAGGGGAAGTATCCGCCGAAGGCGCAGGGTATCGGGGGCCCAGGGGCGAAGCCCACGGAAAAATTCTTGGGACCACGCCCTTCTGCATAACTGGAAGTGCCCTTATTTAAAGGGAAACTTCGTGGAAACGCCCTAAATAGTATTTTTTCCGAAAAGAATCTAAAGTCTCCTTAAAATGACAATATCTCGTAAAACCCAATACGGTGTCTTAAAGGCCTTATTTAGCCAAATTTTCGACATTGATTTTTCAATCTTTTCAAATAACTTATAATGTTATAAACATTTTGTGAAAGTTTCAAATCGAAATTATCAGTTTAAGTACTGAAAATTGTGTGTCGAAGTTGAGCAGTTTTGCAAGTTTAGCGCGACATTGACTTGGCCAATGTGACGTCACAATTATGACGCGCGAAACTGCGTGCATTGAACACACAGTACGAGCATGGCGATTGCATCAACGAGAAGCATAGGTTCCAAATCTTTAACTCGGCGAAAAAAGGTGGGTGTAAAATTCAATGACCTATTTCTTCTGATTGAATGGCTTGGAAGAGATCTTATATACTTATCTATAATTCTACCGTTGGACTTTTCAAAAATTTTGAATATTTTTGGAAATTATGGTGTATCTTACATTTCAACTCATTTGAAGATGTGACGTCATCAAATTTCTAAATCGTAAACCAGATGAGTGACGGACTTTTGCTTGATACCATATTGTAGGCATTCATAAACTATGGTTTTCTTCGAAATTATTTCATGTTACGTCAAACAGTTTAGAAATTTCGATAGTTTTAAGTTTTTTGAAAATTTTTCTTGAATTCTTGAAAAAGAAAAAAACACTCTAATTCTGAAAATATCAAAGATTTCAGAAAATTCCAACGGTAGAATTATAGAAAATTAGCTAAAGTTTCTTTGGAGTCATTCAGTTCAAAGAAATAGGACACTCGATTTTGCACCAGCCTTTTTAAAGATTTGAAACCTATGCTTCAACGAGAAGGGGGGGGGGGGGGGGGACCCGTATGAAAAAAGTTTTGAAAATCTTGGGAGTTCTTGAAGAAAAGGCTGGTATTTTTACCATGATATCCATGAAAATCAAGGAGCTTGGAATCAGGGTGAAAAACCCGTAGCGTCACCGTCATTAAGGGCGATGTTGTGATGCTCTACAGTGCGGCCTAATGAAGTTCAATTGGTTCCCACATCAAATTGCCTGGTCGTCTAATAAATCAAACTCTTCTATGACGATGTTTTGGAGTAACGATACCTTTATATGTGCTTGCTTCACTCCTCTTGGATGAATCAGAAATTTCAGGGCCGAATCCTGTCCTCGGTTAACGCTGAAGCGCTCAATGAAGTTACTACCCTACGATCCACTGTAGTTGTTTCTTTGAAGGGACCTGCTTGCTATCGAAAGCTTCCCCGCCATGCGTTCTTGCTTTCAAATAGAAAATTTGTTAAAGCCAAGCAACTGAATGTTCTCAAGACACCACATAGCTTTTTGTTTACATATCAGACTTACCGAATGACCCTCTCTCTTTTTTTGTAATTATGCCTTGATGTCTTTCATTGCCTCTGCCCAATTCAGGGTCATAAATTAGGCCTATGTTTGACTAGAGTATATATCCCTTATAAATTGTTATCATTTTGCATTCAATGTCCTAATTTCTTGACCTTTCTCCAAAAAACGACCAGGAATCGCAGAGCAAAGACGATCGTAGTAATAACTGAGAACTTTAATGAAACAGCCATGCAAGATAAACATCAAGTCACACTTTCTGGTGGGTCGCGCCACATTTGAAATCTAGCCAACAAAATGAATTTTTTTGCGCATTGGGAAAACTCTTTTCTTATGTAAAACAGAAAGATATTACTTTCACTCTCCGTAATAAAAGGAGCTCACACCATTAAACACTCCCGTGAGAATATTACAATGACTCAATCTACGATAAAATCAACAATAACTTTAGTACAAGCATTCCTAAAGCTTGGTTCCAGTTACTGGGATGTTACAGGGAAGGCTTGACCTTCCAGACGATTCTTGTTTTTCCAGGCTTTCAGCTAGGCTTCACTTGTACGGGGACTTGGTGAAGCACAGCACTGATACATCAGTCTCTAAAATTATTTTCAAGAAACCTCGAACGATCTTTGTTCTTTCAGGCTAATTCAGGTAAACGTAGACCCTGAACTCTATTTCCAGCCTTCTCCCGGCCTTATTCAAGCCTCTGGTATCGCGGCTATCGCTGAGTAATTGCATTACACTTCACTTTCCACACTAGTCTGGAATCAAAGTCCAGGCTTTCGTGGCTAGTCAGGAAAATTTCCAGCCACTTACTATGCTCGCAGAACAGGCACCAGCCCTGTTGAGTCCGGCGCACTGTTCCCGCGACTGTTCCCGCCTGTTTAGCTTATTCTAGTCCTAGAAGGTTGGGAAGGCTGGAACTCCCAGATATTTCCTATTTTTCCAGACTTTCAGCAAGGCTTCACTTGTACGGGGACTTCGTCAAGCTCTAATGCATCAGTATCTTAGATTATTTTGAAGAAACCTTGAACGGTCTTTGATCTTCTCGCGAGCTCCGCATTGGGGTTTACGTGACAAAATTGTGCGTTGTGTTTGTGGTCAGAGAGACATTTTCTCTCGAATGCAATAGAAATTCCGCCCGCTCGGAAAATTCCACTGACTGGAAATCAGCCTTTAAATATCATAAAAATATTTAAGACACCATACATGACTTACAAGGACTCATCACCAACCAGAGCAAAAGGTTTAAAGTGCCTTTCCAGAGAATCAAGACTCCAGGACGCTTGCTCTTATCAGATAAAATGTTTAATGTACTACACGTTTTTTATAAGAAACTATCTATTTTATAAAAAACCAGTACTAATATAGCCAACATTTTGAGAAACTCAGCACTAATATGTCTGAGAAGTCCTGAGAAACATTTGTGAGTAAAATGCAAGAATGTTATGCCAAATATGTTGTTGAACTTTTAATATGAACTAAACGTACATTTTTCGAACAACATCTCAAAGTGAAGTTATAGCTGATGCAATCAAGAATCAAACATATCAAAGAGAGAGAAATAGGGTGGGTGGATGGGTGTTAACTATTTCCTCGTCAAGTTGTGCTAGGCCATGCATTCAATCATTCACACTGATCTAGTTTCCATTCTTTAGCTTCTCTCCCATCAAAGTCTTGACTTGATATAAAACTTGCCTGCAACGAAACTGCCCCCTGTGTTAATTTGCAAAGCTTTGAATCAAATTCGTCCAGTTCCCCAATGTATTCCCATTCAAAACGACCGTGGTGTAATGACAAAAGAGCCTTTCAGAACTTTTGTTCACTCATCACCCTTACAATAATGGTTCCATCAACAACACAAGATCAGTGACAATGTAGAGAATATGGACTATTAGACCAAAGCATTGAACATAATAGGCCATTGCATGAGGATCCCCGCAGAACAATATCCCTTTGTTAGGGTCCTTTTGTCACCGTTCTGTATGAAATTCATCCCAAGAGAAAACGTGACACCGGGTTGGTACATACATATTTCATTGACTCGATTGTAAAAATTGTTCAATGCTGCTCTGAGTTTAGACTAGCTACACTAGTCCCTCGATTTCGCTGTTGTTGTTGTTGGTGATGGCCAGCTCAATGATGGCCAGCTCAATGCCAGAGAGTGTTTCAAATCGGAATTTTCAGAACGAAAAACCGGCTTGTAATCTGATTGGAGCATTTCCGCTAAAACAATAGTAAATTTTTTTGTAGCCAATCAACTTTTCCTCTCTTTACTTATTTTTACTGGAAAACCTCCCTTTGAAGTAGAGGCCTGTTTGGTCTGAGTTTTTCAAGAAGAAGCAATGGCGACCGGCGCTGTCGTCGCAGCTTAATCGACCAGAAGCAAATGAAGCTGAAGGAATTTAGCCAGCCATTTGGCATGATAAAGTGGGCACTGGGAAGAGATATTTGTTTGTGCTCTAACAGGAAATGGCAAAATGTAATGGTGTTGCAATACTTGAGAGGCATTTTCAAGACAGCAGTGAGTATCATTTGTCAGTGTACAAAACTGCAGTGTAGTGTAGGTGTAGGCCTACTCTAAGTTCAGGTTAGTAGTGATTTTTTCGTTTACATTTGACTCGTGTATTTCAATTTCTAATATTATCTAACTGCAAGCATGTTACTTCGCAATGTTGGGCTGTTGTACTTTGTCACCTTAACAGTTGTTTTGGTTTGAATGCACTTGATTTGCCAAATGAAACAATCTTTAGATGTTTTAGTAAAAAGATTTTATGGTTTTTTGTGAACATGACCAAAGATCCCCAGGTACTTTTACTATGGAAGTTCCTTATGTGATCCAACCCCCCCCCCCCCCCCCCCATCGTGTTTGGATCACATAGGGAAAGGAAAGGGTGATATAATTTTTTGCTTGTGATTTAACAAGTACTTGTTACTTCATCATATTGATGTTGATATCGTTAATCCATAGGGGTTTGTTTAAAGCAAGATACCTGCTGCATTATTATCAGACCTTGTATCAGGATGCACTTAGATGGCACTTTTCTTGGAGAGAGATTGTCTATCTGATGCAGCAAATCACTTGGAGCAAATATAAAGGACAGTTCCTTTGAAAATTCCTTGTACTTCAGATACCACTTAACTGATTGCCAATGCTAATGATAATGTATAATGATGATGTAATGTCTAATCTTGTCAAATCTTTGATTCCTTTATCTTTGGTCACTCTGAACTCCTCTGAAATTTCAAATTTATGTTCACTGTCCATGCTCAATTTTGTCAGAGTCATAAACTGTCTAAAATTCTTTCAAATTCACATGAATAAAACTTGGTATCAATGTGTTGTTTTCTTGAGTCATTTTGATGATTACTGATCACAGCAGCAACAACAACCAAATATTAATTCCGTGGTCTGCGTTTTACGCATGTAGCGCTTATGAAAACGAGGCTATCAAGTTAGTCCGATTTCAGACACTGTTTGGCAACAAGTCTCTGTATTAGCGACAAATCAGTTCTAAGGAGCATACAGAGATTGTGTAGCCAGTCTACTCTGAGTTGATGAAGTGAAAGAATGAAGAGGAAAGAGAATTAGTACTTGGAAAGCTGTGTAGCATACCAAATAGGGCAAACGTTTTGAGGAGCCATTTCCAACTGCATCTTTGAGAAGTGCAGTGGAGAAAAATCACATTCCCTGGGCTTAGACCTAGCCTACGAATGTCTTGAGGACTCCTGCTCGCAAGCAAAATAGAATCCACATTCTCCTTACTTCTCTATGCGGCTTTTCTTTCTTCCTCGGGCAGCGTTGCTCTATGCTTGACTATTTCTTCAATCTCAAGTTAGGTTTCGTTCATTTTGAAAGGCTATAGTAGCAACGACGGTTTCTCACAGCTTCAAGTTGACCTCCAGTTCTCGAATAAGACAAAGTGCAGCTCTGGAGGCCAAAGTCCACTGTTGCTCCCGCCAAAATCGAGCACCAGTCAACTCTAACTCTGATTGGCTCTCATCCATATTTTCAAATTTCACTGTTGCTCCCGCTAAAATTTGCCTACAGAAGGCCATAGCTGATTGAGCGTGGGATTACAGTAATCTGCGGACCACTATTGCTCGGAATGTCAGCCTTTGTTAAACCTCCTATCGACGGACAGAACAAAGGTAAATATCAAGCAAAGTGCTCTGCCAAATATGCGTTCTCCTTCGCAGTTCTTCTTAACATCAAAGCTTAGTATACGGGGTATAAAGCCTAGTTTTAACTGCTGGAATCGACGTATTGCGACTTGAACGATGAGATGAATTCAAGGAAGGAAAATCTCTAAATTGAACAACTATATACACAAAAAAGTATTACTATTGTTTTGAAAATCTGACTGTTGCTTGAGCATCAATAGCAATAGTCTGGATCCGCCACTGATTATTCCTAATAGAATTGTTGTTTAGATACCCTATGATTACTCTACCTACATTCCTTAATCTTAGTAACTTTAATTCGGACCGAGCATCAATATTATCAGGGAGGTCAACCTCAGAGGTTTCAGATGCAATTGCAGAAGCCTCTTGTTCCAAATCTGACACCTGATTAGTTCCTAACGTGTTTACAGGCTCCATAGTATCCTGAACATCTCTTGACCTTGACTCAAAACCGTTCCTAAGTCAATAATGGCCCAAGGCGTTCAAAATTTTTTTGCCAGGAGAAGTGTTCCTTCTGCATTCAGATATAGATTACTTCTATTTAAATGATAGATTGGATCTATATTGTCATTGTTTATGAATGGTAATTCTTCACGCGCGCACAGCTCTTTCATCCTTCTATTTGTTACGCTGACTTTTGCATTCCAACGATCACCCTTGGGTACAATACTTGATACAAAAACCGTATTGTCTCTTTATTCTTTAGTGCCTTGGCTAGGTCAACTACCTCTCGTGCAATTTCCTCTGGTGCATCACCATTACTGATATCATTTGTTCCACAGTGAAGCACGATTCGTTTTGGGTTCTTTTTCATCGTAGGTATACAGTGACTATTCACGTGATCTGTTGTGGCTCCATCAAAGGCATGCACAAATGTCTTCTCAGATCCTCCCGTTGCTTCACTCATCTTGTATCCCATTATATGTTTCACCATTCAGTCTCCTATCACCTCTGTACAATTTCGAACAGGTGGTTTCCTCCCAAAAGGTAATCCTGTTGGTTTTCTTGCAAAATTTGTTGAATCTCCTGCAGAATTTACATTTGTATTGGCAGTTGCTTGTGATTTTTTTGTCGCCATTATGTTTGAAAAAGCAGAAATGCACCCTGATACCTGTTTCTTTTCTAAGCGTAGCTGTTGAATGTCGACATTCATGCTTGTTTCCCGGGCCTCTGTGTTGTTAATACTTTCAACGATTCTTGCATATGTATCATCGATAGTTGTTGCCAGTGGCATGAAGCGATTGCTGGTATTTGATAAATAATTCCATGGGTCTTGAGGCACAGGGCCTGCAACACTTCTCTTGGGTAATTGGAAACTGCTGTCTTCTTTTCGAGATTCCTTTTCCTTTTCAAAGCTTTTGATCAGCAAATCTCTACGCCTGATATCATTCTTGAGGGAGTCGTTCTCTAATTTCAGCAGCATTATCTCTTCTTTTAAATCCTTTTCAGTATTTCTATTTCTTAAAACAATGTTTCCGTCAATGATTTTGCGTAAAGAGATTACTGTTTCTCAGAGTTGCACAAATTCCTAATGTGGTGTTAATCCTGTTCTATTTCCCAGTGCAGCTTTTTTGTTAGTTTTTATCGATTCTTCGTTGGAGTCTCGCAAAAATATGATGTTTTTTATCTTTGTCTCGATCATCGATCTTACCCTTTCGCTTTAAGCGTTGAATTGCATGTTCAATCTCCGAATGTTCGCAAGATATTCCCTCCTTTTGAATCTGCAATGAAATTGTCTCTAACCATGGTCTTTTCCCTTTCTTTCGTATTTGAGGTATAGCCTTGATGATTTCTGAATCCATTTCTGGACCAGACACCATCGATGATTCTCTTGTGCATGCATTAACTTCATCCATTGCGTTGCCAACTTGATGTCGAATTTAGGCCAACAAGGGTCTACACGTGCAACGATGTTTTGTAGAAACTATGGTGACAAAAGGCTCTGAAAGTTCCAAAATGTTAACCAAATAGTAGTAGATTCAAATCCAAAGCTGCAGTGTAAATTTGTAAGCAATGTAAGCTACCCAAACTCAGTAAAATTGACGAGGAAATGCCAGCTAAGTTTTCCACTGCCACATTCCACAACTAAGAGACGCAAAATCGACGAGGCAGCCTGAGACAATCGACTACTAAATTGAGTTACTTGCAAGAGTTCTACAGGGTGTCCCAAAAAAATTGTGCCCCGTTTGTCTGAAGATTGTGACAAAACAGCAAAAGATTCTCGCCAAATTTTGCTTGATTGTGCTCTTCAGATGTTCAATTAAAGTTTGCAGCCATCCCCATCACAATCCGTTGCAAAATGATGGAGCTATGACCTTCAGGAGACCAAATTTGCCTGATCACGGAAACCAGTAGCTTGCGTGCAGACCTATTGTCCAAAGGAGGTAAGCCATTTAGGCCATTTTGGTAGGCCATTTTGGTAGGCCATTGTGTCTTACTATTTTGCAGCGATAAATAGCTTTATGGAATGAAAATGAAACAGCAGCCTCCAATGTCATAGCTCTCGTGAAAATTCCGATAATCCTCGGAAAGTTCCACTATTTCTGACCTCACAGAAATTATTTTTTACCTCACTTGAAGATACTTATCACTGCAAAATAGTAAGGCAAAGTGGCCAACTGCTGGTTTCAGTCGTCCGGCAAATTTGGTCTTCTGAAGCTCGTAGCTCCATCATTTTTCAACGGATTTTTACGGGAATGGTGGCAAAATTTAATTGAACATCTGAAGAGCACCATCATGCAAACTGTTTGCGATATCTTTTGCCGTTTTGTCACAATCTTCAGACAAACGGGGCACAATTTTTTTGGGACACCCTGTATTGTGGGAAAAGATGGAAAACAGAAAGCTTCTTTGTGAACTTCTTCAAAATGTGGCTGCATCTATTTCTATTTGCATAGGTAGTATCAAAATTTGATGAGCAATTACTTGTTGAGTTGCCTCATAAACCACTTTCAATTTACTCATGAATAGTACCCAGCATAAATCAAAATTAGCATAAAACAAAACAAGTACCCTGACCACATCACCCAAGCAGCTTTCAATAAAGTAAAGGATCTTTCTCAAGACGAAGCCCTCCAACCTTCTAACAACGAAAACAGCAACAACCGCATTCCTTTCACCCTGACCTATCATCCTTTTAACAACAACGTAAAGAACATAATTTATAACAACTTCAACATTCTAACCAACGACACAGAAACAAAGAACATCTTCATTGCACCTCCACTTATGGCTTTTCGCAGAGAGAAGAATTTAAAGGATTCCCTAGTCAAAACCAACCTAGCAACCTCACAACTGCCTGGTACTTTCCCTTGCCAACATCGCCTCTGTCAGACCTGCACCCACATCAACCAATCGACCACTATCACCAACCAAAACCGATCCTTCAATATCAGATTTAACTTTACCTGTTCATCATCCTGCGTCATCTATTGTATCATCTGCACCAAATGTCAATATTTCTACATCGGCGAAACCTCCGGACAAATCAACAACCGTTTTGGGGAACACAAACGTAATGTAAGAAACAAGATCCACCTCGATGAAAACCATGAAGACGATACAGACAGCAACATATCCAAACGTTACAACTCAGCCAACCATTCAACTTCCGACATGTCCATTCTTGGCTTATTATATGCACCTCAAGACACCACCAAACGCAAGACCTTGGAGAAACGCTTAATTTTTAACTTAAAACTCTTTATCCTAATGGACTAAATAAGCAATTTACTTATCTGCAATAGGTCCTTCCTTACTCTTTTCTCACATTCCTCCTATTCCCCATTCCCTATGTACGCTACGTCACATCGCATCTCGCATTCCTTCCTATTTGTCGAATCTTCTCTTCTCTTTGCTCGGCTCGATTGATTTCGAGTCACTTGATAACGAGTACATGCTCGAAACATCGTGTTTTAAAAATCTTAGCTATTTTTGGTACTTAAATCATTTATATATTATATTAAATCAAAATTAGGCTGCCTCAATAATTTTGTGTGTTTAATTGAATTGTCTGGCTAATGCTCACAGATTGCAAGGGAAGATCTCATCGATGAAGTTTTTTTCCCCAGAAAAGGTTCAAGCACCCAGTAGAAACTGGGATCAAACACTGTCTAATCTAATTCTATCTTGAGCACAATGAAAGCAAGCAGAACCATCCTCGTGGCAGAAGACAAGAGAGAAATATATTCTTTAGGTTTCAAACATTTGATATTGCCACTTTTAATTTCTTAATCAAAATTCGAATGATTTTGTGTGTTTTTCATTTGCAGAAAAAATCATTTGCAGCATGAAATCAGGCAGGAGAATGTTGGCAGTTCTTCTTTTCATCCTTCATTCAATTTGCCATGGGATATCTGCAGACAAAAGAATCGGTAAGTACAGTTTTAAATGATGACATCGTCGTAGTTTTACTATTTGCCTGAACTGATAGATCGCTACATCTGTGACTCACGATCTAACTGTTGGTTGAGCCGACCACCTACATGCCTGAACTATTTCAGCGAAAACACCGATACTAAAATGCTTAAAATCAATGGTCTCTGTACTTGAAAATGAAAAAACTAGATAGCAGTAATTACAAGAATGCTTCCTTGGTGCAAAAAGCTGAATTATCAGCAATAAGCTTCACGTTTATAGGTAAATAAGATCCGGTAAATCTGTTAGAAGCTGCGAGAGTCCACACATGTCGTCATTGATTTCATGACATGACAACTTGATCAACAAATAAGGGCACGTTATTTGAGTTTTATTTGCCCATATTTGGTTGTTGACTTTTTATCGTCTGCAAATGATCTGGTTGGTGCCATGAAAAAGCATCTCTGCTTAGGTGTCTCAATCAACAGCTAGATTATAAGACTAAAGTATAACCAAACATTATGTACAGGGTGTCCAAAAAAAACATGTGCACCATTTGAATGGCTACTGTGGAGGAGCCATAAATCTAACTTTTCTGTTTATCAAATTTGTGAATAGAAGAGATTTCAACTTAGAGTTTGGCACTGAGTTTGTGTAAATCTGATAAGTGGTTGCTGATTTATTGAGAAAGAAAGTCACAATCAGTCGTTGCCCCAAAACCAGAGGATTTTATCTCCGTACTTAACCTTATAACTTGAATTTTAACATTAGATTAACTTAAACGTTACAGTTATGCCAGGAAACGCATTTAGGGGTAATTAATGACCATATTCTTCAAGAATATCGACCAAGAAGCATGCTGAATGCAATATTGTTGGCTTCAAACGACTTTATCATTTTTGAGAGGCAAAATATCTGATGGACGCATTCCATGGCCTGAAGCACTTGTGTTGCACATTTCCATTCCTAGCAACCCTAGATATGTCTAATATTCTTGGTTGTCACAAAATTCAACGTATGACTATCTGTCTCACTTTTGAACATCAGAAAACAGGGCTAGGTATGTTTTATTCAATAAATTTCGTTGATTTTAACACAGTGGAGAATAATGAATCCTCTGGTTTTGAGGCAGCCAATAATTTAGGCTTTCTTGCTTCATAAATCAGCAACCAGTGATCAGATTTACTTAAACTTGGTATCAACCTTTAATTTAAAGTCTTTTCTGTCAAGAATCTTTAAAACAAAAAATTAGACTTATGGCTGCTCCGCAGAAGCCACTCAAACAGCGCACATCTTTTTTGGGACACCCTGTAAAGTAAAGTGGTTTTTGGTCATAGAACTGTCATTACATTGCAAAACACTGCATGCTCGGATTCACTTAAAACACATTTCAGAGTGGAATTTTTAATCTTTCAAATATTATGCAATCATGTTGACTTACGGGAGGCTCAGTCCCCTGGTAATTATTTGAAGTTTTTTGTTTATCTTTCTTGCAAAACATATTTGGCATCCTATGAAGCTGTGTTGCCGTCTGGTTAGGAATGTGCAAGCAAAATACGATTAAAGTCGTTCCTTATGACACAGTGAGCTGCAGAATACCCTGGTAGAGGTTATTTCTGCCAAATATTATTAAGAAAGTATAGGAGCAAAAAATTGACCATAGTGCATTCGGTGACAGATGACGGCTAAAGCAGTCACTTTATGCACAATCTAACTACTTATTACTGTTTGCGAAAACCTGAAGTTTCGAATGATGTATGGAAATTTGGAAAAGTTTACGATGCAAAAATTTCCTAAAATTCCCAAGGGACTAAGCCTTCCTTAAGTAAACAAAATTTTACAATGCTTGCAAGAATCAAGTTCCGCTCGCTATGCTCTTTCAAATGATGTCTAGTTTGCAATATTTTGAAAAACAATCGTAGTTCTATGGCGAAAAACAGTTTTACTCTACATTGTTTTTGGTTGTGCTTTGATCATAAACTTCCCATTGCGCAGCCAAAACCAACCAACGTTGGTTTTGGCCGCGCAATTGACCTCAAATTACCCTGCTCCGGAGGAAGCCTCCCAGTTGACAAGCTGCCACTGGCCATTGCCAGCGCTTTCGAAAGAAGATTAATAAACGGTTTCCGATTGAAAACCCTGGAAAGGGAAAAGTCATGCAGTAATAAATATTCAGAAAGAAGAAAATCACGCAAGAAATAAACATTTGCCAGTGGATTCCTCAAGGACCCTGAAGCATCTTGAAAACTATTGAATTCGGCTGCAAGCAGTTTGAAATTAATGATAAAATGATTAGTTTTATCTCAATCTGCAATAATTAGATTAAATTGTGATATATTGATATATGTGAAACATGACGCCATCGCCCCCGTTAAAGATTTCTTTCCCGCCTTTTCCTGTTATGTTGGGTCGGTCCAGACCAGAGAGAGGCATAAGTTGCCATACACGGACGGAAGAAGGATAGAGTTTGGAGGTGTCACAAATTCGCAAGTCAAGGCGAAGTAAAACGCAAATTTCGGAAATTTCGGAAATTTCGGAAGAATTATTCATGGAAATATGTATATTGTTGATAATTTTGCTAAAAAACCAATTTTGGGGGGAGGGCGAGCAGGATGCCTCTACCTGTTTGAAAAATACCAAAGACAAACATTCCAATCGCCGTGATTTTTCGATCGTAGGTGATGGCAAGAGGGTTACATGAACATTTGTGGTCCTATGTATAAGCACCCTTTTCCCTTTGAAATTTTCAAAAAATTCGACTTATTCGAGCATGCAATTTTTTTTTATTGGGGGGTACCCACAATGGCCGAAATCTAGCTGCGAAACGCGGAAGTAATGAAATGACGGCACCTGATTGGTCAATTTTAGGAGAAAATGCAATCTGATCAGAGGATGAGTCAGCGTCCCAGGGGAACTACGGACAAAAGAAAAGATTTGGAGGCTATGCTGAGCTACCAGCATTAGTGCAAAGTACACTGTACAATTAAGATCAATTTCTAAAAATAATGTCTAAAACTTCACATAGTTACGAACAAGCACACAAATTCATTAAGAAACCGTAACAAAGGGATCCCTTGCTGATTTATGAGTTATCTTGAGGAAGCTCTGTGTTCATTTATGATTGGAAGTATAAATCTAACAATGGCCTTGTCATTCTGCAAAACGCAAGCAACCGTATCGCTCGATCTTTCAGCTTTCTTTTGGACTGCATGGTTTTGAGCTCCTGAGAACAAGGACAGATTTGGTAAGACAATAGCACGAGTTGGTTTTGATTGACACCACAATTCAAAGCGATTAGCGATCGCAGACAAAGGAAATTCTCTCAACCAGAAATTCAAAACAAACAAAGCTGCAAAAGTTTATCTGAAACACAGGTGCTAGCAAGCTCGTTGTGCATTCCATAAATTGTTTTTAAGAGCAAACATGAGCAAATATCGAACGAAGAAGGATACATCTACACATCTACCGCGGGCATTTCATTTCTTTGGTTCAGAGGCTGAGCAGTAAGTGTTTCAATTACTCCCAGAAATATAAAAGAATTGAATCGCCTCCAAATCGGCTTTTGAACCAAATTGATTAAATGCCCGTGGCAGATGTGTAGATATATTCTTCTACTTTCGATCTATGCTCATGTTTTCTCTCAAAAAAAGTTTCTGGAATGCACAATGAGCGAACAAGCCACCTGGGTTTCAGGGCAACTTTTGCGGCTTTGTTTGTTTTGAATTATCGGTTGAGAGAATTTCCTTTGTCTGCGACCATTAATCGCTTTGACTTACGGTGTCAATCAAAAGCAACTCATGCTATTGTCTTACAAAAACTGCCCTTGTTGCTCCTGAGAACTCTGGTGGTGGACTCTCGTGGTGGCATCGCCCTTTGCTCTACGAGATATAACTCTGAAAAAACGTTGCGTGGCTTTGCCACGATAAGCAACCATCATGGACACTTCAGAAGCACGACTGTGTTTTGACACAAATCTTTATGAAAGTGGCTGTTCAATGTTCCATTAACCCTATTTTAACCAAGCAAAAAAAAGTGATTTTCTACTGGGGGGCATTTTTCGCCCCCCTTGTTTTTCTCCGCAAGTATAACAGCTATGACAATGAAAGTTGTACTGTGTCATTACTGAACAAAGGGGAATCTAAAAATAGGATCAATCAATGATTAGTCACGTGATTGGTTGCTAGGCAAGCAAAAACGATACTGTGTGATGTCTTCGTTGATAAAAGGGACATTACTGAACAAAGAATATTAATCTAAACAAAAAAATAAAGCTGCTCTTCCAAGGGGTTGTGTTTGCGTCGCTCTACCTCAAGGGAATAGCTAAAAATAGGATCAATCAAGCCAGCAACAGACAATGACATTATACTTCTACTTCGAGGTGTCACGGCTAAGTTTGTTTTGCCTCATCCAGGATGATACAAGATCAAGTTCGCCCTTTATGAGCTTACATATTTGGTTTAGATTTTTTCAAACATTTTTCAAAATCATTCATATAAATGATGAAAAGTAAGGGACCCAAACACGACCCCTGTGGTATTCCACACTGTACTAAACGCTTGGACGATTTACCTTCTACATAACAATACTGCTAGGCATCGATGTTTGCGTGTTATGTAATTTACGGAATGCGAATTGGTTGTCTGAAAGAAGACCACAATCTTTCATATGCAAAAACGATGCAAATTTAATTGCATGAAACTCGCATGCAAAGCTATTCATTATGAAAACTGGCCAACAATCAACCAAATAGAAATCAAAACTACTTGTCGCATGCTTCGCAATAGCAATGACCTAAAGCTGATGTCTTCGTTGATAAAAGGGACATTTCAAGATCAAGCCAGCAAACAATTTAACAAACTTCCATCTTCTATTCGACATGAAACAACTCTATACTCTTTCTGTAGCAATCTACGGGAACAGCTTTTTATGCGAGCTAAGGAACGACTAACTACTTAAAATATAACTGGGGCGGTTAGTTGCTATGTGATCGATCAATGTTTTTGTTACTCGAGTTGATCTCCTCATTAACAACACTAGCATCTTGTGGGCTCTTTTATTTGCTGCTCAAACTTCGCTGTAAATTGAATTTAACTTCTCGCAGGGCCTTCGTTTGGCTTTTTAAAGTCACAATTGGTATCCCCCATCAGATAAATTTCTTTCCCCTCTGCATCAAGTTTTGAAAGCAAGTTTGTAAGGGCTTCAAATGTTTCCTTGTCATTATCCGACGTTGGGGGTCTATACCAACAAAGGACTATGAAGTTTTTTGCGTGCAGAGGTGTAATCTCAACCCCAACTATTTCTAATTTTGTCTTTGATGTCTGACCTATGAAAATGACGGACAGTCTTGTTCACATAGACCGCCACACCTCCACCGCTGGTATTCCTATCATCACGATAGATATCATAACCATCAATTTGAATTTCTGAATCCTTGGTATGCTCATCTACCCTAGTTTCATTTAGTCCAAGGATATCAAATTGATGGTCTCTACATAATACCTCTAACTCATACAGATACTTCTTTAAGAAACATAGGGAAAAAAACTTTTTAGCTATAGTTGAAGAGCCACACTTTAGTTGTGGATATGCTCTTAAAAACCATGTATGTATGTATGTATGTATGTATGTATGTATGTATGTATGTATGTATGTATGTATGTATGTATGTATGTATGTATGTATGTATGTATGTATGTATGTATGTATGTATGTATGTATGTATGTATGCATGTATGTATATCCAAACTGTATGTATTTATGTATGTATGTATAATTTTGTGAAAATCGAGCTATTTGCAAAAAAGGACCAATTATTAGCAAATAGCTTGATAACATTGGCAAAAAACCATCCAAATACCTGCTTGACACCATTAATTCGTAGTTTCATATGGTTTCATACGGATATTTGTGGTTTCTAATAAATAAACTAATTAAATAATGAAAATTTGATTCGATACAAAATTGTTTGCTCAATAATTATGATTTAAAACCATTAATTTTGCATATTATTGATGAAACCAAGTACCTTCATCGATATTTGAGGTAATTCCATCAGTTTTGAATGCAAAAATTACTCATTCATCAGGAATATGACGTCATAAAGATTGATGACGTCATAGAAATAATAAAGTGCTGATGTCAGCAAATATGAATACATTATATATCAAATGAAAGCACTTATTGAGACGAATCGAATGGTATATATATTGTCGAGATTGTGACCACTCTCCAAATATGGGCATGTGGTGGTCACATGGTCGAACAATAGGTCTTAAAATTTTTATTTTCTGATTGTCTGATTGCCAACTAAATTTTAAGAAAAGTCAAGACGTTTCAGCATTGTATGTAGCATAGTTTTGGAGCTATTTAAAAAAAATCCGACCGGGGGGCAAGAAACGCCCCCCCCCCCCGGTTAAAATAGGGTTAAATTGTGTGTTAGCGTGTTTGCCAGCAATGCTTTCCAATTGCAGAAATTTTCATGTTTTAGAATTTGACATAATGATTTACAATTGCTGATGCAACAGTACTGGTTTTGACTTAAGGACAAGTTTGAAGTTTGCTGATTTTTAACGATACAATCAAGTCGCCAAAAATTCTGGAAAATATATCAAAAATTAATCTAATCCTTGCAGATTTGAATAAAATTAATTGTCGGATAATTGATATCAAACATTTTACATTAGAATTTTTCAAATCTGTTGCGTTTTTTTGGGACACCCTGTACAAAAAATCTTAATTCCTTTAGCCTTTCCAACACTTAACCCTAATCCACATGGGTGGGGGGGTGGATTCCACCCCCCTCAAGGTTTTATTTGCCGAGTTTTTAAACGACATTTGCTATGTCCCCCAGCCTCCCTGACTTTTACTAATTACTTATTAGCCACATTTTGGTAGAATTAAAGTGCCCTTCTTACGAGAAAAAAAAGTGCCACTGAAATGCCGTGCCCCTCCATGTTTAAGAGACTTCCTACTTCCCTGAGTGAAACTAAAGGATAGCCGACGATATTGACAATATGTGTTTACTGTATCCAGACAAGAATTGCCACTACAACAGTGTCACACTTGTTTCTTTATTGTGTTTTATTGGTAGGTAGGTTTCCTTGCTTACAGTTATTGATATTGAAGATTTCGAACAGTAAGGGCAGTGTGCCAGGTCAAAGAGGTCAAATTTTAAAGATTGCCTTGTAATGAGTTGGCAGCTGGATTAATGTTAGGAGCAAGTAGTAATTAGCTTTAATGAGGAAATATCAATTGGCAACTACGCCAAATTTGATTGTTAGCCCAAATATATCTGAATTGTTTTGATTGTATACATTAACACTGTCTGTGAATATCTCAAATGCTTCGCTGATTGTTTCGATTGTGTGCATAAATAATGCCCATTGTTACAACATTCCTGATTCCTATGTACCTATGTAGGTAGGTGTATTCCTTCCGATTGGAGCAAAAGCCCCTGCATAATGTTTTCATTCTTCAAACATAATTAAAGGCCCCCATTAGCCATGTTTGAAGAATGAGATCATGCACATAGCGTGCCTCAAAGCAATAGAATATCTATTTGTAATTGCAATGCACGATTTAGTTCATATCGAAATGGCTGTAGCCTAATAACGAGCCCACTTGATGAAGCAGACCAGATTTCTTGATATGCATCAAAACTATTACATTAGATGTAGCGAGAGTCCAAAGACGTAGGGAAACGGAGGCACTGGTGGCACGTGCCCCCAAGATTTTGCAACAGACCAAAAGGTGCCCTTCTTGTCTCAGGATGTGCCCCTTTTAAAGACCAATGCGGGCAGAAAGTTGTTTAATTTTGTTATTATATACTTCGTGATTTGGTTATGTTTACTTCTCACTTTATTTCATTGTGAAGGAAATCGGATATCTATCAGCACTCGTACTATTTTCTTCTATATATCACATTTTTCCCGTCAAAAATCTGTTGTATATTACAGTGCCATTCTTGGGCGTGCCCCTCCAAGTTACAATGCTTCCTACTGCCCAGAGTAAAACTAAAGGATGGCCGCCAATACTGACAAATTGTTTACTTTATCCTGACAAGAGTTGCCACTATAACAGTGCCACATTTGTTTCTTGATAGTATTATATGGGTTTGTTGGTTCCCTTGGCAACAGTTATCCATATAGAAGATTTCAAACAGTAAGGGCAGTGTGCCAGGTCAAAGAGGTCAAATTTTGAAAATTGCCTTGTAATGAGTTGGCAGCTGGATTAATGTTAGGAGCAAGTAGTGATCAGCCTTAATGAGGAAATGTGAATTGGCAACTTCGCCAAAGTTCATTGTTGGCCCAAATATATCAGAATTGTTTTGATTGTATACATTAACAATGCCTAAAAATACCTCAGATGATTCGCTGATTGTTTCGATTGTGTGCAAAAATAATGTCCATTGTTACAACATTCCTGATTCCTATGTACCTATATGTCTATATGTCTATATGTCTATATGTCTATATGTCTATATAGGTCTATATAGGTGTATTCCTTCCGGTTGGAGGAAAAGCCCCTGCATAATGTTTTCATTCTTCAAACATAAAAATGTTGGAACAATAGGACTCACAGGTCACGTGACATGCCCATATTTGGAAGGAGGTAGCAGCAAAATCAGTTTTTTCGATGATTTCAATGGAATTATTTGATCGAATTATGAAGTATTATACAGCAAATGAATCAGCAAACAAAGGGCGTCAATTTGATATCGGAATTTCTGGAATTTGATGATGTCAGCATATTTTGATAATACGTCATTTTGGCCGCCATTTTGGACTAATTAGCAATTTTTAAAAGTTTTTTCGAACTCTTTCCTTGAAAAACACTACAATGATACATTTTTTATAGATAATCACCATTGTGCAGGTTCTTTTGGGCTCTTTTTACATAGAATAAATTAATCTCACAAAAACCGTCATAAGAATCGGCTAATTTCTGCCAAAATGTCACTCCAAAATCGTTATTTTCAATAAAATAATATTTTACCACAATATATGTTGACAAACTGAACCAAAAACTGCATAAAGTTCATGCAAAATCTTCATTAAACTTGAATTCAACTTGGAAGCCTGATTTTTATAGATTGTCAGCTTCGTGACGTCACTGTGACGTCACAAGGCGTGGAAACCACACCTACATTACGCTACAAGCTAACAATTGCCTGTTCTATAACTGTGCCAAGTTGTATTGAATTCTGATAAGTCTAAGGTTGTTTTTAGAGGGGGGGGGTAGCTCGAAAAAAGCCCATATGGATTAGGGTTAAAGTCTGTCACTGATCAATAAACACTGAACAAATCGGTTTTGGGAGCAATTAAATACATACTGAACAAATCGGTAAGGACAGCGGAAAAAAGATTTATTTTCAACTATGCGTGGGTACAAAAGCTTTTTCAGGAGCAGCCTTTCTTCCACCCAGACCTCCATATATGGTTGGTCTTTGTAGCAAAATTCAACCACGGCTCATTGATGCACATTCAACAAACTCATTCATATTCAAGGGTAATTTTCATTCACATTCAATGATAGAATATCATTCACCTTCAACGAAATCATTTTTATTCAAGGTATTATTCACATTCAACAAAACAATTCATATTCAAGATTCTTATTCATCCACATTCAAGGGGATTTATCCTTGCATGTTCAAGGTATGCATGCACATCCAACCAACCAGTTTTTCGTTTCAAGAAAAATTTCCCGGATCCCCTTAAAAAAGCATTCAAGGGAAAAGTTCCCGGATCCTCTCGAAAAACATTCAAGGGAAAAGTTCCCGGATCCTGGAAGAAAACATTCAAGGAAAAAGTTCCCGGATTAAATCCGGATTAAGTTCCCGGAATCCCCCTAAGCACGTGAACGAACAAGGCTGGGATTTTCCGCGCCTTTTCCGCAGCACACTGAGCAAGATGGCTGAGGAAGACGCATGTCTAAGACAAATTGTTCGGGAAGAGCTTGCTGCCAGCAGGGCTGATACTGCACGCATGAGCCCCCAAACCGTGTTTCAAAGAACCCAAAGCTTGATTAGAGGCGCTGCAAGGAATAGGAATTCAATTGAAGACCTCAGTATTCCTGGCAGTTCCTCAATTGTAGAGGAATCACGTATCAATAGGCCTAGGCCTGGGCCTAATAGTCAACAGCAACCTGCACACATTGGCCGTGCAGGCGAACAAGGGCAGGGAAGGTCATCACTTCCAAGACCTCCGCACCAGAATCAAGCTGCATTTCACCAAAAACGCAAAGCACAGCCAGGGCACCCATGGAGATGCAAACCAAACAAGGCAGCAAAGAAGGCAGCCCCATCCAAGTCTGTATACGGCTGATTGGATTCGTCTCAGTAGAGGAAGAAAACGATGAGTACATCTTGGAGGATGATATGGTACTCCTGAAAGGATTCGTCAGTTTGAATCAGGAAGATAAAGCTGTGGAGATCAAGGAAAAGATCACCTCACTGTTCAGGATAAAATACCCTCTCATAAACAGTGGAAACTATGACTACGTAAAACGAGAGAGAAACAGAATTTCAACTCCTGTCACTGATATGAACTTTGATTGGAATTTCGCAGCTCTGAGAGGACTATGTGGTCAGGGAAAACTTTATTGCCGCCTCAATGTTCTACTGTCATATGTCAAAGATGACAGTGATGATGATGATAATGCTGGTTCCCCTCAACCCTCTACTACAGGCCAGAGCACCAGCAGCATTGAAACTGGAAGACCAAGTATCTTGACATCAACTGGAGATTCTGCTCAAGAGATCACAACTATCATCAGTAATGATACTGATGCAAGTTCTTCATTAAATTCTGCCACAGATAGGCAAAATGGTGTTGATCAGCAAACTTTATCTGCTGACTTGATAGCAATCCCAGGAAGTAGTACTGCTAGCTCACAAAATGCTACAGAACATGTCACAGATTTAACCAATCTGGTTCATGAGCTTTTAGATAAACAGAATGAAAAGGATGACACAAAATTTGATTCCCTGGAATCTGCACTGACATACGTCAAGAGCAAGCTTGGTGACATGAAGGAGTGTCTCAGAGTTTCTCCTGACAATGCACTTGAAGAGGCATTGGCTTACTACAAGTCAAGTGATTTTCAACCCAACATAAAATTGGCATTTCAGTACAAAGGTCAAGCAGCTATCGACACAGATGGAGTTTTGCGTCAATTCTACTCTGATGTTTTCTGCCAAAGGAGGTGGTGACTTGCCATCCCTATTTGAAGGTGCCGACTCGAGGAAATTGCCTGTACACAATGCTGGCACAGTGTTATCTGGTGTTTTGGAACTTGTGGGAAAGATCTTTGCCCATAGCATAGTACAAGTTGGTGTTGGTCCAGCCTGTTTATCACTTGGTGTATTCAAGTACTTTGTCACTGGTGATCTGACAGAAGCAATCATATGTTTGAGTGTGGAAGATGCTACAAATCCTACGCTGAAAGGCTACATGAAATTGGTATGTCTTGGCATCAAAGTTTTTATTTAATTTATCACCTCACAAATGGTTGTAACAAATTTGTTTTTCAGCAGCACTTTACTAAATGGGCCATAGACTGCAGGTTAGAATTGATCAAGTTTTGAAAATTAAGCAATTCCCTCCTGCTGTCTTTGGCCCATTTAGGAAAGTTGCCCTTCAAATATTTCCATGTGACTACAAGTTCTATGGCGAGCATTAGTGGATTTTATCCTACAGTACAGACTGTGTACATCAAAATCATATTGTTCACAACCTGAAAAGAATTTGGTTTACATCACCATAGAAAATTTTGGATGGAAACGTTTCCGAAAAACAACTTCGGACAAAAAACTTTCAGGTGCTTTTTCAACAATTTTTGACACAAAGACTTTCACACAGACAATTTTTGCTTGATACCAAAATATATTTTAAGACTAGTTGCGATTTTCCGTTATTTAATTATGTGCAACTTCAACTAAATGTGATCAGAAAACATTTTGACAAAGGAAATAGTTTTGAAAGCAGCTCTCACATTGAAAGGAAGAGGTACTGCGCCTCCATCACCACATGGGAGAATTCATGTTGTTTCTATTTTGATGCAAACTTTTGGACAAAAAATGCCCGATATCACCAGGTTTTGGACAATCAAACTTTTTAATAAAAATCTGTCTGAAAGTTTGATCGTCCAAAATTATTTTATTTTGATGTAGTCTTGATGCATAAATGAATTCCGAAGAATTCTTGGGAATATATTTATGTAGTTTCTTACTGTAACTTACAAATTCCTGCTAAAAAACGCGACAGTCATTCATTTTGCTTCAGAATTCTTTTTATGTGAAGAGTTCTGAAAATTCTAGTGAATTATATATCATATCATTAATATTTATGATATTAAATTATTAAATTCTTACAGTAAGTTGTCTTGTCCATGTTAATGTGCCTGTGCTGCAAACTCAAAATTGCTTAATGTACATACAGCACATACTGAATGAACACAGGCTATTTTATACTCAATATCACTTTATTTTCAATACTATTGCCTTCTTTAACAGATTTTTGGACCAACTTCTGAAACAGACGAAAGTGCCCTGCAAAAAGGTAATAGTGCAAATGAGTTTCAGCTGCTGGTGAGTGAGAGTGGACTCACTCAACTTCTTACTGTAAGTAGATTTTAAACATTTCTATGTTAAGAAGCGCTGTACTACTGTGAAATTTAGTGAAAAATGAACCACGATAATTTATTACTCTCATCTGCCAAATAGAAGGGGATGCAAAATATGTTGAAAACTTAATAATACAGTCAGTCTTATTGAAGTCTTTGGGGGAACTTTCAAAAGTCATTAAATGTTACAGTATTACTTTATTGAGACAAAACTTGCCTTCAGTAGACAAATGAAAAATGTTTGCTCACACTTTCCATGACATTAGTTAGTGAGGGTGGGGGGATTTTCAAAATTTAGTAAATGTGGCACAACCTCTATTTGACACCTAAGAATGTCACTCAAAGTTTTAGCTGCCGCAAATTAGATGTGTTCAATCAAATTAATGTTAGCAATTAATCATTTCCTGTGCAACTGTTTCCTGCTGCAAAAAGATTGCAAAGATAAGCATCTATCTTTCAAGGGCAAATGTGTTGCAAATGTGGCTTGGTAAACTTATCTGCCTTTCTTTCTATACACCAAAATCATTCGAGCAGAGTTTTTCTTATACTGGGTAGGTATGGCATTAATTGGCAAAACATTGTAGAATGGGTAATTTTCCACCTTCACCATAAAGGTGGGTACAAGGCAATTAGAAATGGGTAACTTTCTGAAAACCAGGCCCCCTTCACCCATCCAGGCCCCTACCCTCTGTCGCAAGTCTTGCCCCCATCTAGTCCCCCAGGATCCTGAAACTTGATCCTGAAATCAGGCTAGCACCATCTGTTGCTGTCTTTAAGACAAAGCTTCTATCAATAATTCGCCCCCCTGCAAAACCTGTCTTTGGTATTCATGACCCAATAGGCCTTTCATATCTTTCCCAAATAAGGGTTGGTCTCAGCAGACTAAATTTTCACAAATTCAAGCACAATTTTAGGGACACTGTTAACCCTATGTGTCCAAAGAATGACGGTATTGAGGACACGGAGCACTTTTTGTTGCTTTGCCCTTCATTTGATGTTCAACGACGAGATCTTCTCGCTGGAGTTTCGGTATTATTACGACCATTTGTAGAAATAAACAGCCTCTCTAACGACGTTCTTGTTCAGATTCTATTGTATGGGGATAAAGATCTGTCTAACGAAATCAACAAATATATACTCGAACTGACACTAGATTTCATCCGCAAAACAGGTCGGTTTGATTAAAATGGATCTGAAAAGTTTGTTTCACGCCACTCAGTCACTAAGTCCTTTTCTCTTTTTTTTTTTTCATTTTTTGTTCACTTGTTTTACGCCTGTTTCACATTGGATGTTGGGTAATTCAGTGTTATGATAGTGCAGACGACAGCTTTAACTCACACTTAATTCCTGAGTTCAGTAAAATTTTAGCGTCTGTCCAAGGTGACACTAAACTGATACATCCAAAACACAGAAGTTGCCCTACATCTAATGTGAACCCAACTCTAGTATTTATAGTAGAAATTGTATATGCGTAGCCCTATGTATTAGTACTTGTTTGTATATTTAGATTTAGTTTTTAGTTACCTGTTTTCTATGTTATAGCCATGGGGTAGTCATGGTCTTCTGCTCCTCATGGCATCGTCCTTGTAGTGTAGTAAAGTAGTTTGTAAGTGTTGTTTTAGGTAATCTCGTCTTTGTAAAATTTTATATTGGATAAAAAAAAAAAAAAAAAAAAAAAAAAAAAAAAAAAAAAAAGTCCCCCAGGGGTATAGTTTATCTTAGATTCTTTGCTATTCTCATATTAAACCTCTTCTAGAGTGCTACAAAAGACAGCATGGTGCAATCTCTTGTGTATCAAGATGTAATTGGTAAAAGGATAGTGGCTCTACAACAAATCAGAAAGGGAATGGAGATACTTGGTTTTTTTTATGTGTTGGCAAAAAGTGCTGATCTTCTTGAGCCACTTTTTGTGTACAAAGCAGATCAACTAACGTTCAATGTGATAGCAGAGAAACTTTCCTCCCCAGAATTGAACGAAGAGCATCGAAAAGTCCATGATTACCTTATGCGATTCTTGGAAGAAGCAGACACAAAAAAGCTGGAGATTTTTATTCAATTTTTCCACTGGTTGCAAGGTGCTGCCTTTTCAGAAGATTAGAGTTGTTTTTTTCAGCCAACCCTGCCGTTCTTGCATCTACGTGTGCCCTCCAACTGACACATCCAGAGTCATTTGAAACATACCACCAGTTTTCAACGTGCATGTCTGTCTTAATGGCAAAGACCTGCAAGACATTTACAAGTGTGTGAGATACTGTATATTATTGTTACTATCCTGTAGACCTTCAAAACTTGACTATTTCTTGTGTTGGTCACATTGATTTTTATCTATCAATTTTGAATTGCTGCTTTTTAATGTTTGTCAAAGCTTCAGATATTTCCTCACATAGTCTCCCATAAAACAATGGTATAAATTCCAAAAATTAATATCATTATATGATATTAACAAAGCTCTTTCTGAAATTATGTCCAATTACACTTGAAAGAATGGGGCAATAGCATTTTACAAATGTAATTTTAAAGTTTTGCAATGATTAGATTGTCCATGCAGTAGGTTGAAGCAGCAACTATTATTCTACTTATGGACCAATGAGTATATCTGAAGCTGCCTTACATGATCAGATTTATCAAATGTGACAAGATCTGACCATTAAAGGAGCCACTTGAAGTGGAAGCATATACAACATGTCCTGAACACCATTTGTGTCATTTAACTGCAGATAGCAAACAGTTGAAAAAATTAAGCTCCATTGTTGTTACTGTTGTATTTTAATTCCAATTCAGGTGCTGAGATGTGAATTGAACCACACCTACATATTTCTGAGAGTGAAAGGCGCTATTATGAGAAAATTTCTTCTCTATGTAATATTTGCCCTCAAAAAGGAAATGAATATTTAATACTGTCTCTAGCGCACTGGAAAGTCCCCATTTCTCATGCCCAGGAGGAAATCAAAGATAAAAAGAATAATGTAACTTCCAGATTCACTACTTTTTCCTCTGTGTTCAATCAAACGTCGGAACTTTTTTGGGACATTCGGTAGATAGTTGTTTTGAATTAGCTATTGTATATAAGCTATCGTAAATACCAACAGTGAAGGTGAAGGTGAAGGTGAAGTTGCGTTTTCAGCGCCAAGCGCTGGGATTGCAGAAATAGAGCAGACCTAATCGAGTCCGCGACCCCTCGTCATGACGCTCAAGTGGTGGGGTCCTACTTGGTATCGAACCCACTCCGCCTGACTCTTCTGGCTGCAAAGTCAGAGGATTACACCACTGCACCACAACACGTTCAAGAATTTAACAATACATTAAAAAATTTAATAATAATAAATAATAATGATAATAATTTCAAGCATAACTCATTTGTTGACAAGACTGCTATTGTCTCAAAGGATGCCTATAATCGTATTTGTGATGTCACAAAACACTGATGCACGTTTCAAAATATAACACCAAACTACGAAATCTACATTGAAAATTTCATTCCATTTTTCATCTTTATTTCATGGTACTCCACTCAATGTTTTCATATACTGTTTTACAGGGAGCCATGCTAAAACAAAATTTGTCCCCCTCCTTTGGTATAGGTGACTCACCGGTTGAGGTTATTGAGAAAACTAAATACTTGGGAAATCAACTAGATCAACATCTTGTTTGGGATGAGCACACCCCGATTGATTCGACCTGAATCTGGACTTTGAGAAAAGGACCCATTCGTATGACGGAGTATTCAAAAATTTCGAGCCCATTTGCATGAATGTCAGGAAATTTTTGACCCATGTGCATGAATTTGTCGATTTGAAACAAAGGAAAATTTAAGTTTTTTGTCCTGGATTATCATTATAGGGCCGATTGATAAGAAAATTCTCAAAGAAGTACCCATCTACCAGAATTGTGGTTAAAAACAGACCCATATGTAGAGAATTTCGGATGAAAAAACCCATCCATATGAGCGGCACGTCCAGTACAACTTAACAATGAAGTACCCCCCCCCCCCCGGGAAGCACACTAGATTAATGCGTGCTATGGTCTCTCGTGCTATTGGGTTTTTAAAGTATGCTAAGAAAATGCTACCCCAGGAAACTCTTAGCCAAATATATAGAGGTATTGTTGAATCGCATTTCCGCTACTGTTGCTCTGTGTGGAGGAGCTGTGGCGAATCTAGGAGACTTACGCTGCAAAAGTTACAAAATCGTGCTTCCAGAATTGTGACAAATAGTAGCTATGATGCACCTGCCGATTCCCTTATACAAAAGTTAAAGTGGCAAACTATCGCTGAAATTATCAAACGAGATACAGCGACGATTGTTTACAAATCCTTAACCCTTTATGACCCAATGACTGATATATCAGTCATGGAAGTTGGGTGTGCATTTTTGCACAGCGGTTGCTTTCCCTGTGATTACCAGCCTCGTTTTGGGTCCAGTAAGCCTCCTTGGACCCCTGTGGGCTGCAAAATCGTAAAAATTCTGGACTTGGACAAGATGGAGGATGTTTCTCAAGTATTTACTCCAGAACGACTTTTCGTTTGCTTGGATAATGATTTCATCATGATAGAAGATCAACTAGATGTTGTCTGGAAGGGCCTAAACGAAGAAAAGGACATCGGTGAGCCTGTCCAGACAAAGGAGACACTTCTCAGAGTGCCTAGGCCTAAATGATGCAAAGATTTTGAATCATATCGTCTGTTGAGGGGAATTTGGCCAAACTGGATGTAAAATGGAACTAAAAGAACAAATATTGATTCAAATGAAGGAAGTAGACGAAGGAATGCTTCTCTTGATGCACTGAAATGCCCTGCAGTTATGACTTTCTCATACAGGGACCTATATGTTGCTTTGTTGTTCAAGATTAAAGTGTCCGGCTGTGTGTCCGATGATAGATGGTAAAATATTATATTTGATTTTGAGAAGCTATACTGATCAGAGCTTGACAAATGTGGCTTCATTTTGTTGCATTTACTTTGTTCTACCAAATTATGTCAACAAATGATTTTTCATGTGAGCTTTTCAGCTTCCAATATCAAGAGAAAAGGTTTGTTCATTTTCAGCGACGCAACGCGCATTACAAATTTCTGTCCGAAAATCCGTACTGAAATAAATTTATATTAGAATAAAATTTATTTTTTCTATGAACAGTATCTTGGCAATGATATGTCAAAATTTGAGGCACAAAAACAAAATATTCTCTGTTTTGTGGCTGTTTTATCACAGGTCGGTCTATTTAAGATAAAAACTGAAAAATTAAGTTGGGTCATAAAGGGTTAAATGGTCTTGCACCGACCTATCTCTCGAATATTTTTTCAAAGAACTCAACACGTGACACTGTCAAGTTGAGAAACTCTGAGACTGACTTACGCGTCCCTCTTTTTAAAACGAGTAATGGTCAAAAGTCATTCTCATATCGTGGTGTAAATCTGTGGAACAGCCTTGAGCCAGAGGTTAAGCAAGACCCCTCTTTATATGCTTTCAAACATCGACTTTAAAGCATGATCATGGCTGGTGGTATGCAGTTGGATTGGACTGGCGTCGGTCGGACTCTTTGCCTGCCATGGGGTGCTACATGAAAGTGTGGTATTTCAGGGTGAGCATGGGGTTTGATCTGTTCTGGTCCGGTCTGATTGTGTCCTGCCACCCTTGGTTTTATCAATCTCGGTTTTTTCATTATGTGTTAATTTTAATTTCACTTTAGTTTTGTAATTAGATTATTTATTTTCGTTTGTAGAGTTTAACATGTAAATTTAAATTGTAAATTTTTGTCACGGCCCCCTGAAAAGCGACCTTTGCCGACGGGGTTACCGTCTTGAAAGAATATAAAATGAAATGAAATGAAATGATAATAAATAAATATATAATATAATCCTATTTTACAATAATCTTTGACAAAAAATTTAAGGAAAACGAGCGGAGTCATAATTTGGCTTTATATTTTCTTCGAAAAATTGGTAGAGGGATGAATCCGCTTTTATTATTATTATTATTATTATTATCAATTTATTTAAAGTAGGCCTACATATATATATATATATAATATTGGTAGAAAGTTGTACGAATAAACTGTATAAAAGAAGGTCGGATGCAAAAAAGACAAGATATTTAGCACACTGAGGCCTTTCTGACTTGTGTCTTCATCAGAGTGTGACTTACAAAACTAAAGTGATTCTAAAGTTACGTTATGGGTATACATATACTGTGATTCAATTAACAGATGGATTAACAATTTCCTGAAAAAATGTTTTCTAAGTTTTTACTAATTAAGTGTTGCATGTCCGGCTTTTATCAACTTTTCTTCGTGGGAAAGTATTAAGAAAAGTTGATAAAAGCCGGACATGCAACACTTAATTAGTAAAAACTTAGAAAACATTTTTTCAGGAAATTGTTAATCCATCTGTTAATTGAATCACAGTATATGTATACCCATAACGTAACTTTAGAATCACTTTAGTTTTGTAAGTCACACTCTGATGAAGACACAAGTCAGAAAGGCCTCAGTGTGCTAAATATCTTGTCTTTTTTGCATCCGACCTTCTTTTATACAGTTTATATATATATATACATACAAGACAGTATAAACCAGTATAAAACAGTATAACCAGTGTTCTAGTTCACGTAAACGAAAATCCAAGAGCAGGGGATCGGAGACGAAAACTACGATTCTTTTAGCGAGATTGAAGGGAATGGTGTTTTTTACATGGTTTGGATGGGCGCTTGTAAAGTTTAAGTATTTGTGTGGGTTAGTTGGTTTATAGAAGATGTCGGTGCTGATTCTTGTTCCATTATGGAGAAGTATTTTGATATCTAAGAAGTTCAACGATTCAACATTATCTGCGTTCTTTTTACCCTTTTCCATGGTGAATTTTATGGACGGGTTGAGTTCGTTTAAAGCTTGTTGTAACAAAATCGGGTCTAAATCTTCAGGCAAAGCAATAAAACCGTCGTCCATGTAACGGAAGTAGTTCGTTTCTATGTATTTACAAATCTGATGGCTGAAATATTTTGGTAGAACCGCTGGAAACAGTAATGTTTCTTCCAAAAATCCGACGGTAAGGCATGCATATGATGGTGCGAACTTTGTACCCATAGCAGTTCCTTTTACTTGTTTGTACACGACATCATCGAAAAGAAAATTATTATTTACAAGAACAAATTTTACGGATTCGAGTATAAAAGCGTCAGAGAAACGATCCAGGATCAAGGTGCGCTTTTTCGTAATCCAAAATTTTATGGCTTCAAGTCCAAGTTCGTGGGGTATGCTCGTATAAAGACTTACGACGTCATATGAGTAAAGGGAAGAGTTCGATTCAAAATCCTGCGGGAGCTTGCGAATAAAATCCCAATCATCTTTAATGTACGTTTTTAATGTCGTGACGATAGGTTTTAAGAGAGTGTCCAGGAACTCGCTAAGTCTTTGAGTTGGAGATACTGGCCCGGCTATAATTGGCCTGCCTTTCAAATCTTCAGGTGGCGAAATCTCGATGAAGTCAAGGTCAGATGACGCAATATGACTAATAATCTGTTCGTTCTTGTGAATCTTTGGCAAAACGTAAAAGTTGCTTGTTTTCCATTCAAAATTTATTATAAAGTCTTGTTCTTTCTTTGTTAACGAATCTTCGTGTTTATTAACGAGTTTTTTCAAATTAGTCATAACTATTTTATCTTCGTTGTTTGATACAGTCTCGTATGTTTGGGTTGTTAAGTGGTCCTTTAAGAACCAGTTTATCGCGATAAAACGGCCTGTCTATTAAAACAAAATTGCCACTTTTATCTGCTTTCTTAATAATGATTTCATCATTTTCCGTAAGTTCCTTTAGTGCAGTTTTTTCTTCCTCTGTTAGGTTGTCTTTCACTTGTTTTTGATCTGGTTGTAGAATTTCAATTAAATTGCAAATGTTATTTACTTCTTGGTTTTGTGTGAAAATTGGTCGTTTTGATTTATTTCTATGTATTGATTCATCATTATAATCTTGGTCCCAGAAAATGTCTCTGATTTTCATTTTTCTGGTGAAGTCCTTCAAATCACTCTTAAAATCTTTTCTTGGTGCAGTTACCGGTGCGAATTTTGGTCCCTTAGTTAGTAGCGAGATGTGTCGTGTTGCCAGGGAGAAGGAGGATAAATTGATGAGTTTTGAAGAAGCAGTCGAGGGGGTTGTGGTTGTTGGTGGCTGAAGTAGTTTTTTTGCGGCTGGTTCTGGACAAAGTATGGTTGAGATGTTTGAGGTGGCTGTCTTGGGCGTACTGAAGCAAAGTTGCTGGTGTTTGTTTGGCTCGTTGCATGCTGTTCTCGAGGGGTGACAGAGTTGTGTTGTTGCATGTGTCTGGGTGGTGGTTGTTGACTGCGTTGAGGAGATTCCATGCTCATAAAATCTCTAAAGTTGCTGTTGTTGTTGTTGTTGTTGTTGTTGTTGTTGTTGGTGGTTGTTCTGTTGTTTCTGGCATATTTTCTTGTTGAATTGGTGTTGTCAGCGGACTTGTTAGACTTTTCATTTTTGAATATTTTCTTTTGGTCCTTGATCCTTTTTTCCCATTTATTACTGACTGTATTTTCATCATCTGTGACGTGGGCGACCCAGGAATCCTTCAAGTTTTTTACGGTTTCATAGTCTTCCATTTTTGATTCGAAGAGTTTAAAGACTTCGCCATCAATTTCTTTAATTTTTCCTTCATTATTTTGTGCTCTAATTTCGAGAACCTCTATTTCTGCTTGCACCCTTTGAGTCTCCAGTTTATGGTAAACAGCCATTTCTGCTTCAGTTGAAATAACTTGCTCTGTATCTTCGCGAAACTTAGTTGGAACATATGGTGGCTGTTCTTGTAGGCATTCTCCATATAGTTTTGCCAATTCCGTAGAGCGTGTGAATTTCCAGTGGATGTCGTTGCGGGCCTTTAATTTTGAATTTAAAAGACGCTTGTTGGCTTCTTCAAAGCGGCGTGCTATATCGGTCGTGGAGCTTGTGTTGTGGACAGAAATGTCTGTTGCCGTAGCAGCTACTTCATGTAAATTCTTCTTGATGAAATCTTCGGCTGACTCGATTATTTTGGGAGTAATTGCATTTATGATTGTTGGTAACACCTCTAAAAGGCTGTTTAAAACAGCCGCTTTTATTTCCTCCATCTGTGTTTGTGAAATTTTGATAGAATCATCATTATCATCATCATCATCATCATCATCATCATCATCATTATCATTACATACAAGACATATATACATATAGATACAATAGCTATAACTAAGAGCTAATTCAAGCCTACTATCTAAAAAAGTAAACTTTGTAAGAAAAAAGTAAAAAATAAATAAAATTCCGAATGATTAAATACAGATACATTTTACAGATTTTTACAATGCTATTAATATTTACAATGTTTTCTTACTTTTTATTCGGTAAATACAGCAGAAAATTTAATATCAGCTCAAGAACCCAACCTGTGCCACGAAAGGTCTGCATATTCTACAATTACATTCCTCTCCCCTCCAGGCAGGGGCGCACATTCCGAAAATCATTGGGGGGTTGTAAATGCATTTGGGACCGAATTTTTAACAGTTGAACTGAGACCCAAGTTACAATATATTTGATTGCCATCGAAGCTTCCCAGGAGCGGATCCAGCCCGAAGTTGAAAGGGGGGCAACTTGCAAAAAGGGCGCCAAAAAATATAATGGAAAGTGAGCGCACTCAAGGTGCGCGAAAATTTTTTGGACGCTTTTTAAGAACCTTCTTTGATTTATTTCTAAATAACGCCTTGATGTATGTGTTCCCCAATATTTAAATCGAAAATGTTAAAAATGGTGCGTTAGAGTCAGGATGAGGGGTGCTTTTCTCACCAAAAAGGGGCTTTCGCCCTGCAAATCACGTGATAATTTGCTGATATAACGCTTTTTCGGCAGCTGCATAAATCAGTTGAAAACATCGATCGCATTTCCCAGAGCTAAAAAAAAGCAATGAGAAAACTTAATTCAAAGTAATAATTTATTTTTGGAAGCACCAGTTGACTCTCGTGCAAAATGTAAGAGTCTTTTCGAATTATAAGACTGTAAGTCTAAGTCATGTCTAAGAGCGCAGCTTCTGGAAGTTTGATCGATGCTATCAGACCAATTTTTTGGCTCCAGGTTTTGATTTTCCTTTTGAAACTGGAGAGAGTATCTGACTGTTTTAGGTCATTGGGAAGTGCCTGCCATAATCTACACCCAAGGAACGATATTGTCTCTAAGCCATAGCACGTAGTGCGTGCTTGTGGCAAGGATAGGTTATGGCAGCCTCTTAACCCATAAGAAACCTGTTTTTCAACGAAAATGTCCTTCATGAAGCTGGGATTAAGGCTCAATTTTTCTTAAAGACTTCAGTCATTAGCAATTGTAAATTCCTTATTAGTCCAGAGGGTGAAGGGGGAGTATTACCACCCGTGCGGGGACTTTTCGGGACAACGTTTTTCTAGATCACTTCTTTGCGTAGATTACGAATCTGGGTGTTGATCGACGGTTTTGGGGGGCTTTTTTGAGATATAAGGGGGTTTAGGCTTAAAATTCTGGGATTTTTACGAAATGGATACATGCATAGGAAAGGGTGATGCTCTTGCATGTTTTAAATGTAGAGGCTATAGTATAATACCAAATATACATATATTCTAACCAAAAGGGTTCATTAGGGGGGTCAAGGGATTTATTGGGGGGTTGTGTCGAAAATTTTGCGTGAAGAATTGATGTTTTTCAACGCATTCACGTAACTTCTAACAGAGCCGTAACTACATCGGGGTGCCAGGGGTCGGGTACCCCTCCTGGCCAAATCTCAGTCGGCAAATCAAGGGAACGTAACACTCAGTCAGCAAATTGAGGAAATTACAGTTATCGGAACAAGAGCAGTTCAGTTTTGCCAAGTTACGTCACTATACAAAGTTTGTTAACGTTAATTTTGCTTAGCAGAAATTCTGCTCATTGGTTAGATTACGAGAACGAACATTTATTTAGCTTCATTATTTTTTATTTAAAATTTTGTGAAGCTCTGTCGTTATCACATGTTTTATAACTGTCCAGGCACCAAGGAACAGACATTCTCTTACCACAGGGTACCCAATATGATTCCGGGTATCGGGAATGACCACTTTTTTGGAAGAGTGAACCGGGAATCGTCAAATTTTTCAAGCGGGATTTGGAAGTTTGGCGACAGCTTTCGGGAAGCAGGATTGACCCAGCTTGAAAAACTGATGCTAGATTCAGCTTCAGCCTTGTTTAATGTGCCTCATTTCAGCAGTTGCGTGGTCACAGATAGGGTTGTCAAAAGATGGTCCTCAAGGATCTTTCAAAATGAAGAGAAAGTAGTTGGGTAAAGGTAGGGAAGGGTAAAAATCTTTCTGGTAAATGCTGGATGTTGACTGGGAGAGTCATTTTAAGCCAAAGTAAAGGTTGGTGTTTCAAAAATTTTCACAGATAAACTATCATGTAATTGTCAAGGCTTCCATCATCATGGGCGCAGGCAAATAGATTGTGAGAATCGTTCTAAGACAAAGTAAAATGCGTTTGCACAAAGATCTTCCTGAATGCTGTGATTCATGGGAAATTGTTACAAATTGGTATTCCAAACCAAAGAAAAATGCGTTTACTCAAACATTTTCCTGGGGAAGCTATAATTTGTAAGAACAATCTGTTACAAAATGATCAATTTCAATTTTAGTACCACTGACATTGGATCGCTAGAAGTGTTCTAAGCAAAAGTAGAGGGCGTTTGGTCAAAATTTAGCTGGGAGCTTCGCCCCTAGACCCCTTCATTTTAATACCCTCCCACATAATTTTCCCTGGCCACGATGCTGCTCATTGCATTTGATCACACATAAAAGTCCCTCATCATGCGTCATGAACTGCTGTAGAAGAGGGTGCAAGGAACTTTGGAAATAATTGTAAAGAACGATAAAAAGACCTACTTAAAAGTAAAAGCAAGATATTACACAGCTCTTTATGATATGTTTGGTTAAACTGGATGATAATTCTAGTGAAAAGCAGAATGCATGCCTCTGGGCACCGTCAAACGTCGTGAAAATGATGAATCTACGTTTTGGTGTACTTTAGGAAGGACAGCGGGAATTCCGTAAAAAATCATGATAGGAATCAGGAATTTGGTTGAAAACGTATCGGGTATTCGGGAATGATGGGGCCTATTGTGTACCCTCTTACTAGAAAAAGAACTCAATTCAGTGTTGGATATTGCCAAAGCTGACGAGAAGTTTTAATTAGCGAAACAAGTTGGTTTCTCGTGCATCATGTTAGAGCCCTATCTTGTGAAAGCAAGGGGAAAGTAAAAATCGAAAGGTTTCTCTGTGGAGAGGAAATTGAGCCTCTGGAAATTGAGTTCTATTTCACTTCTTCCAATCTTTGGAAAATACTTGAAAGACTCATTTACGATTCTCTATATTCACATCTTGTGTCATCTGAATTACCAACCCGAATCAATCAGGTTTAGTCCAGGTGACTCAACAGTCAACCAGCTAATCTCCATAATGCACACAGTATTTTAAAAGCATTTGATTGTAACCATCTTCTCGATGTTCGTTCTGTGTATCTTGATATTTCCAAAGCATTTGACAAATGGACAGAGTTCTGCTTGGGGAGATATTTCAGCAGGAGTACCCCAGGGTTCTATATTAGGGCCCTTGTTTTTCCTTGCTTATATTAATGATCTTGCTGCTGACGTAAAGTGTAATGTTAAGCTTTTTGCTGACGATACATCATTGTTCACCGTAGTAGAGAACTTAAACTCAGCTGCCAGTGATATGAACCATGACCTAGAGTTGATAAGACAGTGGGCTCATGATTGGAAAATGTCGTTTAATCCAGATCCCCAAAAACAAGCTGTTGAATTGATATTCGTTTTAATAACATACCAGTGATGAAAGTAGATGAACATAAACATCTAGGACTTATCCAGGACTCAAAGCTTTCATTTTCGGCTCACGTTAAGGCAGCTATCTCTAAAACGAGAAAGGGAATTGGTTTGCTGAAATATCTCTCCAAGTACCTACCCAGACATACCCTAAACGAATTATTTAAGCTCTATGTGCGACCTCACCTGGAATACGGAGACGTTATCTATCATATTCCGGCTAAAGTATGTGAGTTTAGCGGTAGTACCATTTTGTCGAGCTTGATGGAAGAGTTGGAGTCCGTTCAGTATTCTGCTGCCCGTGCTGTTACGGGAACATGGAAGGGAACGTCACGCGAGAAGCTGTACCCAGAGCTTGGTTGGGAGTCACTGAGTTCCCGAAGATGGTGTAGACGCCTTACGTTGTTTTACAAAATGATAAATAATCTGATGCCTGAATATACAATAGATCCAATCCCACAGCTTTATCAGTCACAGTACCCTCTTCGCAATCAGGATGTCGTTGGACGAATACGGGCAAGGACAGAAAAATTCAAATCTAGCTTTTATCCAAATTGCCTGTCTGAGTGGAATGAATTATGTCCGGAAATTATAATTTCACCATCAGTTGCTATCTTCAAGAAAAAGTTGCTTTCGAAAATTCGCCCCCCTACTAAATCTGTCTTTGGAATCCATGACCCAACAGGCTTATCTTATCTTACTCAACTTAGAGTGGGTCTTAGCAAATTAAGCCTTCACAAATTTAAGCACAATTTTAGGGATACCATAAATCCAATGTGCCCTACTAACGATGGTATTGAGAGCACGGAGCACTTTTTGTTGCTTTGCCCCTCGTTCGAGGATCAGCGTCGAGACCTTCTCGCTGGAGTTTTGCATTACTACGACCATTCGGATATATCGACCTTACAAATGAAGTTTTGACGCAGCTTTTATTGTATGGTGATAAAGACCTCCCAAATGACGTCAACAGAAATATACTCGATTTGACTCTACAATACATCCACACAAGCGGTCGATTCAATTAAGATCACAGAAATCTAGCTAAATGCAACTCAACCACCATACCAAGTCCATATTCGTAAAGTATCCTGTTCGCCGAGTCCCGTTCCTCTATTCTTTTGTTCTTTTGTTTGTAAGTAGCTTTTCGTAACACACCCTTTAGCTATTCTACAAAAGAGCCTGGATTGAGCGTCTTTCTTATACATTTCAAATGCGACTTTCGATTGAGTGGCGATAAAGCTTCTATCACCATTGCGTACATTCGAAAATTCCATTTGCAAAATATCGTTCAATTCTAATTCTTTTCTGAATTGCTAGGGGGCTTCTTATATAATTAGTTGTATTTTAGTTTATCTCCTTCATGTGATGTCCCTGGGGTAGTCATGATCTTATGCTCCCATTGGTATCGTTTCTGTAGTATTGTATGGTAGCTCGTTTGTAATCTTAGGTAATTTGTAAATTGTAAATTTTTAACATTGAATTTATAGAAAAAAAAAGAAAAAAAAGCATTTAACAGGGTTTGGCATGATGGTGTATCTTTAAATTAACATGATGTGGCGTCTCAGGAAATCTTCTCTCTCTTATCAAACGTTTTCTTAAGGATAGAAAGCAGCGAACTGTTTTGAATGGGCAGAGTTCATCTTGGGGAGATATTTCGGCAGCGGTATCCCAGGGCTCTATTCTAAGGCCCTTATTCTTCCTCGCGTATATAAATGACCCCTTTGGCTAGAATATATGTATATTTGGTATCATACTATAGCCTCTACATTCAAAACATGCAGCAGAATCACCAATTCCTATGCATGTATCCATTTCGCAAAAATCCCAGAATTTTTAGCCTAAACCCCCTTATATCTCGGAAAAGCCCCCCAAAACCGTCGATCAACACCCAGATTCGTAATTTACGCAAAAAAGTTATCTAGAAAAACGTTGACCCGTAAAGTCCCCGCTCGGGTGGTAATACTCCCCCTTCACCCTCTGGACTATATGTGGAGTGGGACCGAATTGTCTCTCAGTAACATCGTATCAAAATCTGTTCTCATATCTTTGTAAGTTATTCGCAATGCCCGTTCGTGAATATGGTTAATTTTATTGTTCAATGTTCTGTCACAGAACATCCATACAAGAGGACAGTAGTTGAATTGGGAAAAGATAAATGCCTTCATTACTCGTTTCAGCTGCTCAGTACCAAGGAAAAGAGAAATTCTTGAAAGAGCATGTAGCTTTTGACCAGCCTCCTTACAAAGAGATTTTACTTGCTGTTTGAAGCTGAGCTTTTTGTCAAAAATCACACCCAGCAGCTGTTCTTCTGTGCTCTCATTTATCGTTACACTTCCGATATTTATGGAAACATTTTTACTCTTGTCTCCAAATACCATTAGGTGGCATTTGTCCTCATTCAGCTTCATGCAGTTGTTTGGAAACCATTTTTTTAATTTTAAGGTCATCACTCTCTAATGGTTTGATGACACTTTCAATGTTGTTAGCACTGGCATAGATTGTCGTATCATCTGCATAGTTGCAGATTTGAGTGTCTTTCACAGGCATGAAGAGATCATTTAGGTATATGATAAACAGCAGAGGCCCCAAGACCGAACCTTGTGGCACTCCAATTACTGTTTCTCTCCACGTACTGAAAGACCTATTTATCTTCACCCTCTGCTTCCTTTCACTGAGATAGCTATGGATCAACCGCAATGCACTCACACTGAAACCATAAGCACTTAATTTTGCACTCAAGAGCTCATGATTTAAGGAATCAAAAGCCTTTGAGAGGTCCATGAGTAGTGCTGCTGCTATACCCCGTTTATCTAAGGTCATTTCACAAGTCTCTATTAGTCCTACAAGTGCATGCTGGGTTCCATAGCCCTCTCGAAATCCACACAAAAGAGGAGAAAGGAAGCTAAGGGCATGAGATTTTATTTGACTTTCTAAAACCTTCTCATAAATTTTGGAAACAGATGATAGAATCGTTATCGGTCTATAATTCTTCTTGATAAAAGCATCAAGACTTTTGAAGAGAGACGAGATCTCACCAGTTTTCAGTTCTTTTGGAAAATTGTTTCTTGACAAATCAGGATTAAAAATTTTCTGGATGAGGACGGCAAAAATGTCTGAATTTTGTTTAAGGATCTTGGCAGGGATGCTGTTTAACGGTGATTCTTTCTTTGAATTTAGCTTTTCTATCTGCAGAAGTATTTCACTTACAGTCACCGGCTTGAATTCGAATTGGCTTAGCTCACAACTTCCTTTAATCATCTTGATGCTAGGATGATTTTCATATTTCTTGATAGCTTTTTCAATGGGATCATTTATTCCATTTGTTGGTGATAACACTGCCTGATCCTCAGAAATTCCTAGACTTTCTGTTATATTTGTGAAGTAATTACTAAAAATTTCCTCAATCTCTGAGTCTTCACACGCTTCACACACTTTGACACCACTATCTAGGTCACTCCAGACCTTAGCCCCTCCAATTTTCCAGTTCCTCAGCTCGCGGTCAGTAGCTTCAGAGACACTTTGAAAGATGTTCCTCCGGTAATCAGGGCGAGTGCATTTAGAGATTTATATACTTTTATAGTTTGTTGTTAGTCTAAATCGCTCAAATGAGCTTTCCAAAACTTCCCCAAAATCGGCAGGAGTGAAACTGGACGTTAATTCGTTTTGTACTGTCTGCAGTTTTTTTTTTTGAAATGGAATCGCATTGGCTCAATTCCAAATAGAAGGGTAAACCATTCTCCTAACATTGTTCATAGATCTTGCATAGAGGTTCCACGATTGATGAGTCACAAATTTTGATCATCGCAATAGAAATTTCAGCGCAACCATCGGTCTTATTATGGTCCAACGCCTGAATTAGTTTACGTATTTCTTCTCTGCCGATATTAACCTTTTGGAGGAAAGATGTGTGTCTCAGCTGGAAGGTAGGCATAGTACCGGGTGTCTCAAATAAAGTACCCCATTTTGACTGGAAATAGGAACAAAACAATAAAATATCATTACTCCCCGTGTCCACAGCTAAATTTATCAATCTTCAACTTAGATGCTCATACCTTGCATTTAGAAATCGTCCGGCACACACCGGAGATATGAGTTCACAAGGTCAAAATTTGGAGTGCACCTGAAACCTTGATTCAGAAATGGCCTAGCCTTGATTTGACAACACACAGACATTTTGGAAAAGAGTTTTCATTTTTGACCTGTAGTTTTTATTTTTGAAAAGATTCATACCTTGAATTGCTTCAATTTTCTTGAAGTTACTTTGCTTTTGAGGAAACGGTCCTTGAATTGCATTCGATCCCAAGTGTTTTGTATTAAGGAAGAGGAAAAGGAGCACATGCACGCTTATTTTGGAGATGTGCGTCACGACTTTATCATTCTTACCACATTTTTATTATATTCATATCAATGGCGGAAATCCAGGTTTTGAGTGGAGGGGCAAGCACCGTTAATTTTCCGAGTCTAGAAAATGCGTTTGTTTTCCAATATTTTGCTGGAAGACCGGACATAATACACTCCTTAAATGTGCTAAGAGTATGTATATCAGATTTCAACACTATTTATATTCAGCAGTTTATAGAAAGAGGCAAGAATGTTTTCTGAAGGTAGGCCCAACAGCTAGGCGAAGCCCAATGGAAATTTTTTGAGGACATTCCCTCTACTTTTGCTTAAAATGCTTTTCATGACCCTATGTTTGCCAGTCCTCCCTAACCCTAACCCTAACCCTAACCCTAGGGAATAGGTCCGTATATAAGAAAATTCCGAGCTCATTTCAGCTTTCTTTGTGAGCAACAAGCAGTGCTTACAGTAATAAAATATTTATCAAAATAAATGTTGCTCCCATCGTTGACATGGCCTAAGGCCCTCAGGCAGGCAGATGCACACATGGAAGCTTCCACATGGAAGCCCCTCGTTTGAGGATCAGCGTCGAGACCTTCTCGCTGGAGTTTTTGCATTACTACGACCATTCGGATATATCGACCTTACAAATGAAGTTTTGACGCAGCTTTTATTGTATGGTGATAAAGACCTCCCAAATGACGTCAACAGAAATATACTCGATTTGACTCTGCAATACATCCACACAAGCGGTCGATTCAATTAAGATCACAGAAATCTAGCTAAATGCAACTCAACCACCATACCAAGTCCATATTCGTAAAGTATCCTGTTCGCCGAGTCCCGTTCCTCTATTCTTTTGTTCTTCTTTTGTTCTTTTGTTTGTAAGTAGCTTTTCGTAACACACCCTTTAGCTATTCTACAAAAGAGCCTGGATTGAGCGTCTTTCTTATACATTTCAAATGCGACTTTCGATTGAGTGGCGATAAAGCTTCTATCACTATTGCGTACATTCGAAAATTCCATTTGCAAAAAATCGTTCAATTCTAATTCTTTTCTGAATAGCTAGGGGGCTTCTTATATATTTAGCTGTATTTTAGTTAATCTCCTTCATGTGATGGCCCTGGGGTAGTCATGATCTTTTGCTCCCCTTGGTATCGTTTCTGTAGTATTGTATGGTAGCTTGTTTGTAATCTTAGGTAATTCGTAAATTGTAAATTTTTAACATTGAATAAAAAGAAAAAAAAAAAAAAAAAAGCTTCCACAGTCGGTCTCAATCATCTGCAGTACTTGAAATGAAATAAAATGTAATGTACACTCCTGCCGCAGTCCAGCCAGTAAGTTATCTTCTTTATTCACATTGAAATGTCAGAAAATATTTGTTTCTTAGGCTGAGTTTAAATTCGATTTTATGTTTCTTCCGCATGATGAATTTGCTGTCATATTGTGAAACTTTGCGACTTTTCCTAAAATTTCATTGACTAATTAAAATTTGTAATTCTTTTTCAAAATGGTAGATACTGATCACGTGACCAACCTCTTTCCAACACGTGGTCAGCCACACAATTAAAGAAGCAAGTCCAGTTTTAACAAGGATGATCGTATAACATCGAGAATACCACCATTCGATAGCTCGCGATGAGAGCTTTCAGATGATGTATAGTTTTATCTAGCACGGCAAGAAAAGACTTCGTTTCGACACAATTTTTTCACAGGAAACTATAGGGAAAGGTGCCGATTCCAAAGGTGTCGCCAGTCAGAAATGTAGTAAAAATCTGAGATTTCCGATTTTGGAAACTGCAGGGAAAGGGACATTTCCTTTTCTCCTAATTTCCAGAGCGAGAAATTTGACAATTCCGGCGTTGTTAATCGTGAAGTGTAAATACGAAACTGTAGAGAAACGCAGAGTGTCTGAAGGGAAATCAATACGAAATTCGAAATAAGATTTTTGCGATATAGATGCACTGGTAGTGTAGTCGTTGGAAACTTCGGTGAAACGCCAGGTTCTTTTTGGAAATATTTTGCAGGAAATAATAGAATTTCCATGGAAATTTGAAGTCTTTTGATGCCAAATTGATAAATTCATTCACACAAATCCCGGCGCAAATTCCTTATTTTCCTCAATTCTTTACTTATCCGAATGTATATAGCAATATACAGCTATCGCATGACTATTCGAAGACCCGTAGTGTACGCCACCTAAAAGGACTTAGTAAATCAGTCACAATGATAGATCGGAGAAAATTGCACACTGTAAAAGACAACGATGTTTGCAAAAGATCTGTTAATTTTCACGAGAAACGGATAACTCAGTGATCAGGACAGAATAAAATGCTTACATACATTTCTTTGAAAGAGTTCATACACTAATCTTTTTTCATAAGAAACCGCTTATAAGAAACGGTAGGCTCAGCTTTTCGAAAGTTAAGAAACAACCCTACCTGAATTGAAAAAGTTAAGAAACTTTTGTAATTTACAATTCTAATTTTAATTTCGGACTCAAAACTGTTTTGACAGTGTACATTTATAGCAACTGTTTGGGCATTATTTCGGGTGCGAATTATGTCCTTTACTTATTTTGAGATCTTACTAAGCAATTTGAGAGCCCTTTAGATAAAACAAGATGAACTCTACACTTCCGGCATAAAAAGTATAAGAAACACATAAGAAACTTTTGCTAGCAAAATGGTCCAAAAATGTAAGAAACTGCCTACCATCACCGGACCTTAGTTTCTTATGAAAAAAAATGAATGTATATGTGAAATTTACCATACCGAAATAATACCAAATGTGAGATACTACGAATAGATAGATAGAAAGCAACTACACCTACAGCTAGAAACAATTTATTTACTACGGTAAGGCATAACCTAAGATATTTACAGAGTTTAAAGAAGTTCTCACAGGAGGGGTAAATATAGTGAATTTCTTCTCAAATCAATTGTACGAATGCTCCTGCATACATCAATAGTTCGGTCTATGGTCTATGTAAAGTCAAACCCTACAATATGATTTCATATAAGATTTATTTTATTTGAACGACAATGAATATCAGTGTCTTCGTGTCTTGTCTTCGTTACATTAACGGGGTGGCAGTTGAAGGTAGTTATTCATCAGTTCCAATTATGATACACGTCTTATTCATTTAGGAAACTAGTTTAGACGAAACAGGATGGAAGAGGATTCAAAACTGTGTTTCAGAAGCGTTAAGATACTTTTAAAAGTTAGATTATCATTCAAAAATTTTCGTGAAACCATAATTCTTGGTAATATTCACTATAATTTTGTTTCAAACCCAAATAACTTTTTCTTTGCTAAACATTATTTCACATAATATCAAGGAACAAATATGTATGATAGTTGTGGAAAATACATCATAATTCAGGCATCCAAAAACAAGAAAGGGATCAAGAAATTTTTAGTGCTAAGAAACGAAAACTTTCTTGTGAGGTCAAGAAACCTTATTAAGAGTATGCAGTGGTCATTTTTTCAAATAAGAAACTTCATTGCCAGTCGTCTCCTTGGAAACCATCATTCAGCTTGTTATCAATGGACGATTACGCTAAAGATAGCGGCGAGGAACTTTTTACCAAGATGCATTGCGTTTGAAATGCGAATCTTTAACGATTCTATAGGAGTTCGATTAAAGATCGCAGTGCATCTTGGCAAAAAGTACCTCTCCGCCATCTTTAGCGTAATCATCTATTGTATGCGCAATACCAGACTTAAATCTCCAGGCGGACTTAAATGCTATTTCAAATTTGAGAGCCCAAACATTTGCTCATTGATCTTTACAATTCGCAGAGATGCTTTCAGAGATGAACCGTTCTTTGCCTTATCGATGAGCAGACAGGGCTTCAACCACTTATGTTAGTTGTGGTAAATTCGTGTTCTGCACACATTTTGAAAATATGTATTACTTTCGTTTATGGTCTGCAAAACCAGATTGTCGAGAAAAATATATAAAGCAGACGCTTAAGAAGTTAGGGGGCCATACGGAGATTGTATTCAGTTTTTGAGCAGGAGAGGGGTTTAACTCTAAAGGGTCTTTGGGTAAACGTTCGGGGCTAATTTGACACTGAAATCCTCAGTTGACTTAACTGATGAAGAATGTGTTTATGTAACAACTGGTTAGTGGGGCAAACGATAGTATCTATATGTAATATCACTTTCTCTGTTGTAAGAAAACACCCGCCTATCCGCCAAGAATCATGCGAGAAAATGTTTCATTTTCTATAAATCTTACTCGGACAGATTCATCTCAAGAATATTTGAAAGGCAACTAAATGGTGTTGAAATAACTTGCAATTGCTTTTGAATAAGAGGAGTAGAAGTTTGAAGGTAATAGCAAGTTAAAGCTAAGCTGTCAGATTACTCCCTGTGACCCCCTATTCAAAAATTCTTAATTTCATTGCTCGATATCTCAATACTCAAAAACCTGTAATTAGAAAGCATACGTTCAAAATATTTACCTCGGCGTAAAAAGATGGGTGTAAAATTTTATGACCAATTTCTTCTGGTTGAATGGCTTGAAAGCAACTTTAGATACCTATTTATAATTCTACCATTGGACTTTTCAGAAATCTTTAGTATTTGGAACTTACTACATATTTTCTATTTTAACTCATTTGAGGATTTGACGTTATCAAATTTCTAAATCATAAACTAGAAGAGTTACGGACTTTTACTTGATACCATAGAGTAGACATCCATAACCCATGGTCTTCTTAGAAATTATTTCATATTGGGTCAAACGGTTTAGAAATCCATTTTTAACTTTTCTTGAGTTCTTGACAAATAAGAAAAACACTGTAGTTCTGTAAATTTTTAAGATGCTACAAAAGTCCAACGGTAAAATCATAGAGAAATAGCTAGAGTCTCTTTGAAGACTTTGAAGTTATTCAGTTCAAAGAAATAGGTCATTGAATTTTATACCAGGCTTCTTGAATATTTGGAACATATCATGCTTGATTAGAATAGGAGACTGTTTACAACCTGTATTGTCAAATGGAGTAGAGTGGGGCATTATCAATATTCTCTTAAATTAATCATGGAGGTAAAGATCTGTTTGTTTATTCCAACTGGCCATGATATGAATTTGTTCAGTTGTATGATGCGAGGGTTTCCTTCCACGGGCGATTCAACGGCAGTTCTTCCCCACCTCCCTGCTTGCCTGGAATTAGTCTCATTTCTGCCTTCCATGAATTTCATCAAGTTGATTTCTCAGCTCTGCTAAGGCTCTGCTCAATTCCAAGGCAGATTTTTGACAAACTGCCAATTCTTTTTCTGCGATGAATCTTTTTCGTACTTCGTACAGCTATTGAAAAATAATTGTAACAGATAAATCATTGCATGCCAACAAATGAAAAATTCAATATGTTCGCAAGAAATCATCAAAAACTAGGGAACCGTCAAACTAAAATCATCAGTCTCGAATCCTGCAGAATCCTTCTGAGAAGATATGACACAATTTAATGTTGAAGGTGGTGAAAATCCCATTCGCACGTCATCTCCTTGAAACCAATTCATATCGCAGAACATTCCATGATCATAATCTTGGGTGCCTAATAATATTCCTCCTTTTCTTTAGAACTAAACAAGTGAAAACATCATTAATTAACAATGCTAATATATGAACAACATTTTTTATTTTCATTAATAAAGTCCTGACAGTAGTCAGTAGATACCTGCCAGAGAGAGCACTTTTATGTCCAGTGCTGGTTGCAAGCTTCTGAAATCTTAATTCCTTTTCCTACCGCACGATTTTAGGAAACTTTTATATTTATGATGCGGTAAATGTGCTAGAATAAATTCATTTTTTTTTGCAAAAAACAGCTTTTAAAATGCCAAGTGAGATTGCAGAACAAACATATAGTGCTTACTCAAAGCAATGTCAAACTATTTGATCTTGTTTATCCTCAATGAATTCATATGAAGTGTGAAATTCAGTTTTGGGAATAATTAGGAAATTCTACAAGAAAGTATGCTATGCTATTGGAATTGGATTTAACGCTAGGAGACTCTTCTACCAAAATCAGAGCCATGTTTCATATAAATATTTGAATATGGCCAAGGAAAATTGAAACTGCAAATAATGAAATTTTGTTTTTATGACCTCGCCCTTACGATAGTAAGAAAATATCAAATTTTGAAAATTATAGAAACCTCCAGTACTGGCCCAAATTCTTAGTTTCTTAATATGAGAATACGTAAATCGATTTTATCCCAACTTGCCACAGAGTTGGAGAGAGAGAAACAATGTATCAATTGGCAGGGCACCAAATACCATAGAAACATTTGTGAATGGGGCCCTAGACTTCTACTTGATTAAACGCCGTTGTGAAATAAAAAGAATGCAATCTTGGTGTATTGAAAAATACTGTAAATTGGAAATGTTTACAAAAATGCTTGGTTATCTTCTGGAGAACATGAACATATTTAGTTGATGCAATGACAATACATCCATTTATGGACCCAATTTTCAAAAATTTCTTTGGGAAGCCATTTCGTGGTCACAGTTCTTTCTTCTACTCGATTTTGAATATTTAATGGGAGGTGCATTTTCTGAGAAATTTTCCTGCTCTTGACTCCAAATTTGGCTTCCTTTGCTCGCACTGAATTTCAGCCATATCCAGCAATATGTTTATACATTGCAAACTCGTTTTCGATGATGGAAATTGGCAAGGATTTTGTTGATCAATTTGCAGCCAGAAGTGTATTCATTTGCAATTATCTCCTCAGGTCAAAATAATTGTACTCATTGCAATCGAGGTTTTTGTCCCAAAAATGTTATTCCCATTTGTGTGGATGCTGCTAGGAGCTGCAAATTCCATTGTCTCTTTCTTGATACAATTAGAGAGTCTGAAAGTCTGAGACCTACTTGAGCCCATTGGACAAGTTTATGATAAGAAACAATACTATCAACCGACCTTTTTTAAACGGTAGAAAATTCCAACACAGCTCTTAAAACCTCCTTTCAGTGAGTGTTTACTTGATTTTGACAATTTTGAAGAATAAAGGAAGTGCTGTTTTTGAAGCAATCAGAATTCACTTTTCAGATTGGTTGAAAAAAGGTTGCAAGCTCTACGTTAAAGGCAATCTGTCTCATTCATAATTGGCTGAAGATTGTATAGGGGGAAGATTTGTATGGCAGAGTTAACATAGAAGAATTGGAAAAGAGATAACTTCGAATGGACCTGAATTTTTATCATGCAAAAATTCAAAGAGTCTGGGCTCTAGCTCCTTTCCGTTGTCTATGCTTTGTTCTTCTAAACCAATCACATGCGTGACAGAGCTCCTTTAAGGCCTATCCTTTGTAACTGCATCAAAGTATCAAATACGAGACAATAGAACGTACAGCTCCTCCATAGCAGAGACACTATAGTAGGGCAGCCTGGTTCCCTGTGCGTCAACTTGACCGCGTTCGCGTGAGGATACTGGGCGCCAGGGAAGCGATTTGTTGACGCCTGGACAAAAACCAGAAAAGTTTTTTCTCAAACTTCTCACTCCTTATTTGGAAAGCCGGTTGTGTGTGGTGTGGTTTTGTAGACTTTTCTTTTGGGAAACCTCCAAGGACTTGTCTTTTTATGTGAAGAACAAAACTCTTTCGCTCATTTCAGGACGTTCGATTAGTTTCCCTAGAGACGTTCTAGAATCCAAAGTCCACAGAAAGGCTTCGCTCGTTCTTTGTTAAAGCACGGCATGGTTACGGCCCATGGTTACAGTTTTTGTCCAGACGTTATTTTGGACCGCTTCCGTGGAGCCCAGTCCCCCTAGTCGAAAATGACGTCAGGGAACCAGACTGATAGTAGGGCACAATTTGATTGGTACCCTGTGGAGCATCTAAAATATCGACAGCTAGAATATATATCACATTAAGAAGTACATCACTGAGAGCATATAGAGACCTATATGTCATTGAAATTTTGTATGGGTAGGGGACAAAAACCTCCAAATAAGATTTTTGAGAGCAAATCCATGTGTGGTACCTCCATATCAAAGTACAGGAGATGAGATCACTGACAAGGAACCTCCATGGAAGTTATGCGAAAATTGGAGAGCTAAAAAAGAGGAGCAAAATCGGAAACCGATGACTCTTTGTATCAAAGGGAAGACGTACCTTTTTACTTGCACATCTCGTCTGTTGATACGTTTCTGTAGTGGGGGAAATTTGTCTTGGTTTTGTTGCAGGATGTTGATTGAACAATAGAACTGCAAAACAAACATGACATGCTTTAGCCTTCTTTGCAGCTAGCTGTTAGTCAAAAGTTATAAAAAAGCATTTCTTCAAGAAATATTTCCAGAGAACATTTGATGAAAAAATGTTTTCCCATTCAATTTGAACCTTTCGAGGTCCCCTTTCGCGCCCCCTCTCCGGCCTTGAACTCTGTCAGCACTATAAAATTAGGTGGGAAGATATTGAGTTTTGCAACTTGAAAAAGAGGAAAGGTAGGCATATCGTTGACGGGGATTGAGCTCCAGCTCTAGTAAACAAAAGGGGCTCTCATTTGAGCAAAAGACAATTGTGTAAAATTTTAGAATGGCGCTTATCAAAACACCACCATTTGCGCGCCCAAAACAACAATGATTTTGATTGTGTAGGATTACCTCATGTAATTTCTGAAGCCAGTTGTGCTGTCTTGACTTGATGAGCGTATGCGAGAGAAAGAGAAAAAATTGGTTAAAACAATTTGGGTGGTCATATTTTTCGAAAAGTTGAACGAACGGAGGGGAGATTTGCTAGAACCACTATCTTGGAAATCTTCGGCCTCTTGTACGGACCGTGCATTAATCACGCAGGTCCGCATCACATACAGCTTGCCATATGCAGGCCTGAAGCGCCAAAACAGCAGACTAACAAACTTGACTTAAAGAATTCTAAAGAGAAACGATGAAGGACATGAAAATATACTAACCATTCTGCCAATTTCACGTAATAGATTCCAGAATCTTGCAATTGCTTTCTCGTGTCATTTCTGAAGCCAGTTGTGTGGGCTTGACGTGATGAGCGTATGGGAAAGAGAGAGAGAAAAAACATTGGTTAAAGGAAATTGCAACATCAATTTTTTTAAAAGTCGAACGAATGAAGGGCAGATTTGCTAGAACCACTATCTTGGAAATCTTCGGCCTCTTGTACGGACCGTGCATTAATCACGCAGGTCCGCATCACATACAGCTTCCCATATGCAGGCCTGAAGCGCCAAAACAGCAGACTAACAAATTTGACTTAAAGAATTCTAAAGAGAAACGATGAAGGACATGAAAATATACTAACCATTCTGCCGATTTCATGTGAAAAGATTCCAGGACATTGCAATGTAGCAGCTACTTTTAAGTTGTGTTTTTCCGTTCATCTTTGCAGGTATTTCGCTCGCTTTGGTGCTTTTGGCGCCCAGCGAATGATAAACTGTTTTCTGGCTATTTTCAATACACTCTGTCCTTTACGAAACGTAGCGCGTATATCAAAGAGAGGTGTGATCTTTTGTCAAACACGCTTTCCAATTTCCGACTTGGGACCATGGCTGACTTTGACTATAAAACATATGGGAAACAAGGGAGCTGTTTTGAAAGAATGGAATAATTGACTAGTAGAGCATTGCGTTGTCATCATTTGACACTTGGGACTAACAAAGCAATATCTTCATTTTACGACAAAAAAGCAACACATGCTTCAAAAACGTTGCGAAACAATCAATACTGAATAAAAAAACACTGGAATTTACTATGAATTAGATGGCCCGTTGTTGGTTGTTGCTTGTGAAGGGTTTTGAAGGCCTTTGAACTGCAAGTTTCTTAATTTTCCCATAATTTTCTCGGATTGAGCTTATTAAAGTTTCTTATTACTTCGCAAGCATGGTGTTACAGTTTCTTAAATTGTTTGCCATCCTAGTAGTAGTTTCTTAAAAGCAAAAGTTCTTATATATCAAGACAAAATTATTTCTATTGTTTTTTATTAAACAAATTTATCCCAGAACTAGAGTTACGTGTTAATAAGTTCTCGGTGAAGCATGTTGTTCATTAAAAATGAGAACAGAGGAGAAATCTAACTCAGTTCTGAAACGATTAATTTCCGAGGACACAAGATTAGAAATCTCTGATTTCTGTTTGTGAGAAATCCTTGGTTTCATATAGTGAAACTACGGGTGTAAATTTCCCCATTGGAAATCTAAGGGAAAAAACATACCGCCAATTTATTTTGGGGAAACTGGACACGCAAAAGAAACCCGCAAATTATCTTCTGGACACTGTTGGGAAATGTGAAAATTTCATCTTCTAGGAAATTATGTGAAACTAACACATTTCTTGCCGTGTACGTTCATTTTCCGGTCGAAGAATATTTACCTTCGTTGAAATATCTATAGAAATCGCTACAAATGAGATATACAGATAAGAATTTCAGCAATTATGCATACTGACCTGAGCAATAACCCAAACTCCTTCAATGCTATCAAATCTCAAAATTGGAGGCAATTTCTAATGATTTCTGGCAGAGATATCATTTGGGCCTAAGCTTGTCCTCGTTTAAAACTCATTCCATTGCACTTAAAAAGTTATGGTTAAATTCTAGAGCTGAATAGTGCACTCACCCATGACTCAGGCACCAGTTTGACTTCGTTTGCCTTTTTTACATTAGCAAATTTTTATAAGAAACGACCAGTTGTGGGCGAATTGCAAAAAACTTTCCTCGGTCCATATCTTTCTCTGCACAGTCTCTCAGCTTCAAACAACAAACAGTGAACTTTGTATCATAAAAATCTTGCATCACAAAACATTCCTATAAAACGATTCCATGCGCCTTAGCGAGTCGCTCGTGAATTGTTTTCACGCATTTGGTTCAATCAGTCAATGCAAACAAACAAAAGAGCAAAACCGGGTATCTTTTTTAGCGAACCCAAAATAATGTTTTGTTCTTTTTATGTTTTGCATTGATTGAAATACGAACGAAAAAAGCGAAATGCGTGAATACAATTCACGAGTGCCTCGCTAAAGCGCATAGAATCGTTCAAAAGGAATGTTCTGTGATGCAAGACTTTTATGATACAATGTCAAAGTTTGTTGTTTGAAGCGGAGAAACTGTGCAGAGAATAATATGACCGAAGAAAGTTTTTGCAATTCGCCCACAACTGGTTGTTTCTTACAAAATTTTGCCAATGTAAACAATGCAAACGAAGTCAAACTTGTGCCTGAGTCATGGGTAAGTGCATTATCTAGCTCAAGGATTTTACCATAACTTTTTAGGTGCAATGGAATGAGTTTTAAACGAGGACAAGCTTAGGTCCAAATGATATCTCTACCAGAAATCATTAGAAATTGCCTCGAATTTTGAGATATGAGATAGCAGTGAAAGAGTTTCGGTTATTGCTCAGGTCAGTATGCATAATCGCTGAAATTCTTATCTGTATATCTCATTTGTACAGTGTCAAGACATTCTAGAATGACCATGGTTTCTTACTTTTTTTAAATGAGCCAACAGTTTCTTATATGATGGTTTCTTATAAGAAAATTGAGTGTACAGTAAAAACCCGTTTGTAAGAACCTAATGGATTAACCCTAATCCTACCGGGCTTTTTTTGATCTAACATAGCCGGGGGGGGGGTGCTTTCCACCCCCCCCTCTATAAATAGCCGTAGACTAATGGGAAATCATTGAAACTTGGCAAGGGCGTAGTCCTAGCTATTCTTAGCCGATTGGTAGTTTTGGGCGTGGCCACCTCATTAGGTGACGTCACTATGACGTCATAATGCCGGAAAATGTCAAAATATATGGCTTTCCGGCTTATTTGTTCTAAAAACGGAATAAAGGTAATCTGAATCATACATACATACATACATACATACATACAAGGTCCAGGTGAGTATATCCACAATAATTGTGGCTCTTCAACTCGAATTAAAAATGCAATTTCCCTAAGATATTACAATCTGTAAAAAATATTAAGTTACAATATAAATTAGGCAGCAACTAAAGAGAAATTAAAGATAAAATATTTAGTAGAAGTCAATTAAGGACAAAGACGTTCTTTAGCACGCCTTGTTAGGTCCGCTCTCAGTTTTGTACAGAATGAGGTCAATGATTTCTGTTCCCTGATTTCTGTTGGGAGTTTGTTGAATAGCTTGCCCGCAGTGTCTTGAAAGGTATCCTTGATCATTGATGCGCTCAACTTCAGTTCGTTACTGTTACGAAGAGTACGATTGGTCTTCTTTATTTCAATGCGGTTAATGGATGGCCAATTCTCGTTGTGAATCGCTTTAAAAGTCATTTTCATGCAATTAAATTCTCTTCTTTCCACTATTGGAAGCCAGTTAAGTTTGAGAATATCAGCTGAAGATGCATAGCGACCAAGCACAAAACTTGCTGCAACTTTCTGCAGTCGTTGCAGTTTGTTTATTAGAGTGACAGATAATGGTGAGTAAACATAATCGTTGAAATCAATTTTTGTCAACACTAGGCTTTCAGCAAGTTGTTTTCTCAATTTTAAGGTTGTGAAATGCTTCAGCTTTTTTAAAATGGATAATTTTCCGTAACAGCTAGAGGAAAGTTCTTTCAAATGATTGGACCAATCTAAGTGTTTATCGAGATAAACTCCAAGGAGGCGAGGTTTTTCATCCAGTTCAATAGATTCTCCTCCCAATGACAGTAATATGGTCTTTTCTTTAATTTGGTGACGATCATACAGTCGTTTGGATCCACTGATTAAAAATTTGGTTTTCATTGCATTGATGGCCAGAGAATTTTCATTTGACCACTGTTCCACATTCTTTAACGACAAGTTTAACTTATCAGTGATCATTTGTATATCATTAGGTCTGCCTGACTCGTATATAGTCGTGTCATCTGCGTATTGGATTGATCGCGAATCAAGACTATCTTGTAGGCCATTAACATAAAGGTTGAAGAACAGTGGTCCGAGTATTGATCCTTGCGGCACTCCGAAATATGTTGTCATTGGCTTCGATTGTTGAGCATCGATTTGCACGTATTGTTTGCGATTGCTAAGGTAGCTGAGTGACCAACTTAGAAAGTTTCTTGAGAAACCCATTTTATGGAGGGACCTTATCAGAGTATCATGTGAGATCGTATCAAAAGCCTTTGAAAAGTCGATTAATACGATTATCGATATTTCGCTGGCGTTCATGGCTCTCTTTATGTCATCTCTCAATTTAAGTAATGCAGAACCCGTTGAAAAACCTCTCCTGAAACCAGTAAGGGTATCTTTGTAAATTTGGAGTCTTTCTATGAAATCAATAACTTGATTACAAACAATTCTTTCGAAGATCTTTGAAAGAGCGGGGAGTATGGCGATGGGACGATAGTGGGAGCTTTCAGTTGGAGATGACACTTTGTTGATGGGCACAACTCTTGCGACCTTCCACAGCGAAGGGAAGCTATTATCTTCAATGAACGCATTGATGATATGAGTGAGTGGAGAGCATATGATTTCACCCACCAACTTTATGTAACGAATTGGAATTTCGTCTGGTCCTGTTGATAAATCCTTCCTTATCAGTTTCAACTGTTTTAATACTTCATCGTAGGTGGTTTGATGGAGGCAAAAAGATATGTTATTGTTGTTTGGGAGACCATCAATGAACTGCTTCGTTTCTGTAACAGAGACAGCTTTCTTCTTCAGTGTTTTGCTGGCAACAGTCGCAAAATATTTATTTAGAACAGATGGACTCAATGTTGAACGCTTAGCTGGCGGATGTAGAACACTGTGAATGACTTTCCATACTTCTTTCTTGTTTTGATTTGAAAGTGCCTTGCGATAGAAAGTTGCTTTGGCTTTTCTTACAGCTTTCTTTACAGCGCGTTTACTTTCTCTAAATTTCTCCCACAAGGATGAATTTCTCGAAGTGTCTCCCACGGCTCGTGATTGGCGAGCTTCTACACGACATTTATCTCGAGTTTTTTGCAAATGTCTAATCTCTGGATCATGTATCCAGGGAGCAGGGGGTCTGGTGACTTTTATTTTCTTGGGAGGGGCATGTCTATCGATCACTTCAAGCAACAGTTGATTGAATATAGACAATTTTTCATCGGGATCTTCAATGGAATAATGGAATAGACGAGGCAGAGTGGAAGCTGGCTTACATCATGCACAAAAGACTGATGGTCAAATGATTTTGCATCTCGTATCAGCTTGTAGCGTGGCTCATATCGTGGAACTCTTACATTTAGCAGGGCGTACGGTCCGTCGTGATCACTGATACCATGGCAAGGAAGCACGTCTGTGAATTTCATTAAACTTGGATGGCTTATTAGTATGTGGTCGATTAAAGAGGACGTATTTTGGGTGACCCTTGTTGGAGTCTTAACCATTTGTACAAGATTGAATTGTTCGATCATGCTGAGGTATTTACGACATTTTGTGTCTTCAAAGGACATTAGATTTATGTTCATGTCCCCTGCTATTAACACTGGCCCGTCCCATGTAGATTTGACGTAGGCAATTGTTTCCTCGAACTTTTCAAGCCAGTCATTTACAGGTAGTAATTTTTCGGAACGATAAATGACCCCTGCCAAAAGCCGGCTGTTTTTATTTTGTCCCGGTAGCTCAATCCATAAGTGTTCTAAGTCGCGAGCCTTGTTTTCAATGTCTTTCCGACGCTTGAATTTGATCGAGTCTTTGACGTAGAACCCGACTCCCCCTCCCTTCATGTTGTTGCGATTTTCACTTACAAGTTCATACCCTGGGATTTGTACGTAATCATTAAGAGCTTTGTCTTTAGTTAACCAGGTCTCTGATAAAGCGACGACGTCGAAGGGGTATTTCGAAAGGGTCATTTGAAATTCATCAAACGTAGATGCAAGGGACTGGGTATTGATATGCATAAATTTCAGTAGTTTTGCTTTCCTTTGGAGAACCGTGAGGTGTTGGTCAATGAATGATTCTTCCTGAGAATCAAGGCTAGAATTCGAATCATTAAAGTTTAGTCAACGTTTGGAACTAATTCTGGGAGTAAAAATATCAAAATCATTAATTTTTCTAATACCTTGCTCCAAATATGGTAGTGTCATCTGTCACGTGACACCTATTGTTCAAAAATTTAATTGTCAAAATGTAGCTAATAGATAATTAGTAATTGTCAGAGAGTTTGAGGGTCATAGCTTTTGTCGTTAAAGAATGCTCTGCAAAAAACCGACAGGGGGGGTGGAAAACACCCCCCCCCCGGTAGGATTAGGGTTAAGAGCCTGCAGCCTGAAATTTTGCAATTAGACGCCCATTGTATAAGAGCCCATTCAGCCTGAAATTTAAAATAGTATGTTCTTATTTGTAGAAATTATTGGGGTCTTATTGCCCCACGAAGTGGGGCCTTCTAGCCTTGCGCGACCGTGTTGTTGTTGATGCTGCCGGATGGGGAGATCGAACCAAAAAATTTTCTTCCACACTTTATCACGTGATCTACTGTCGATCCATATTGTGTATTTGTCAACATTAATTGGCAAATATGTCTTGACGTACGAGTTCAAAGAAATTGGGATTCCTTGCATGTCGGACAGGATAATGAAATCTGGAAGAACTGTTGTTTGCACAAACGGAATCAATCGAGACAAAAGCCATTTAAAAGCAACACTGTTCAGCGGAACTCAGGCCTGACTCTCATCTCTCATTACAAATAAACGGATGTTTTACTTGCCTTCTCTGGTTTACTGCAGGGCCAAATTTCACAATTTTAGCTTTTTTTCAACCTTTCTGGCTTGGAAAATTTGAGTTTGGCTTTTTTCTTAATTTTGGCTTATTTTTGGCTTTTTTAAATTCATATTTTCCTTTCACAAATTTCTTGTTTCTAAGTCCTTTTGGTTGTAATAAGGCACCATTTTAGTAAATTAGGCCCTCCCTGGATGCCATATTTAGTTCACCGACACAGGTACGCTTATTCAAAAAGTCTCTTGTTTCGTTCAGTTGCAGGGATTTTTGTAATGAGTGTACGACTACAGGTAAACAAAATTAAAGGCCCCCATTAGCCATGTTTGAAGAATGAAATCATGCACATAGCTTGCCTCAAAGTAATAGAATATCTATTTGCAATTGCAATGCACGATTTAGTTCATATCGAAATGGATGTAGCCTAATAACGAGCCCACTTGATGAAGCAGACCAGATTTCTTGATATGCATCAGAACTATCAAATTCGATGTAGCGAGAGTCCAAAGACGTAGGGAACCGGGGGCACTGGTGGCATGTGCCGCCCAAGATTTTGCAACAAACCAAAAGGTGCCATTTTTGCCTCAGAATGAGCCTCTTTTAAAGACCAATGCGGACAGAAAGTAGTTTAATTTTCTTATTATTTACTTCGTGATTTAGTTATGTTTGCTTCTCAATTTGTTTCATTGTGAAGGAAATCGGATATCTATCAGCTTTCATACTATTTTCTTCTATATATCACATTTTTTCCGTCAAAAATCTGTTGTATATTACAGTGCCATTCTTACGAAAAAAGTACCTTTAAATTGCCGTGCCCCTCCAAGTTTAAGATGCTTCCTACTGCTCTGAGTAAAACTGAAGGATGACCGACAATATTGACAATTTTTTTACCCTATCCTGACAAGAGTTGCCACTATAACGGTGCCACATTTGTTTCTTGATAGTATTATATGGGTTTGTTGGTTCCCTTGGCAACAGTTATCCATATCAAAGATTTCAAACAGTAAGGGTAGTGTGCCAGGTCAAAGAGGTCAAATTTTGAAAATTGCCTTGTAATGAGTTGGCCGCTGGACTAATGTTAGGAGCAAGTAGTGATCAGCCTTAATGAGGAAATGTGAATTGGCAACTTCGACAAAATTCATTGTTGGCCCAAATATATCAGAATTGTTTTGATTGTATACATAAACAATGCCTATAAATATCTCATATGCTTCGCTGATTGTTTCGATTGTGTGCATAAATAATGCCCATTGTTACAACATTCCTGATCCCTATGTACCTATATGTCTATATGTCTATATGTCTATATGTCTATATGTCTAGGTCTATTCCTTCTGGTTGGAGCAAAAGCTCCTGCATAATGTTTTCATTCTTCAAACATAATTAAAGGCCCCCATTAGCCATGTTTGAAGAATGAGATCATGCACATAGTTTGCCTCAAAGTAATAGAATATTTATTTGCAATTGCAATGCACGATTTAGTTTATATCGAAATGGCTGTAGCTTAATAACGAGCCCACTTGATGAAGCAGACCAAATTTCTTGATATGCATCAGAACTATTACATTAGATAAAGCCAGTGTCGAGAGACGTAGGAACCGGGAGGCAGTAGGGGCGCGTGCCGCCAAAGTTTTATCAATAAACCAAAAAGTGCCCTTTTGCCTCAGGATGTGCCCCTTTTGAAGACCGATGCGGACAGAAAGTCGCTTTAACATTGCTTATATTTACTGTGTGATCAAGTTATGTATACTTCTCATTTTGTTTCATTGTGAAGAACATCGGATATAGCAGCATTCACACTATTTTCTTCTATATATCATATTTTACCGTCAAAAATTTGATGTACATTAAAGTGCCCTTCTTACGAAAAAAGTGCCATTGAAATGATGTGCCCCTCCAAGTTTAAGATGCTTCCTACTGCCCAGAGTGAAACTAAAGGATGGCCGCCAATATTGACAAATTGTTTACTTTATCCTGACAAGAGTTGCCACTATAACAGTGCCACAATTGTTTCTTGATAGTATTATATGGGTTGGTAGGTTCCCTTGTTAACAGTTATCGATATTGAAGATTTTTCAAACAGTAAGGGCAGTGTGCCAGGTCAAAGAGGTCAAATTTTGAAGATTGCCTTCTAATGAGTTGGCAGCTCCATTAATTTTGGGAGCAAGTAGTAATTATTCTTAATGAGGAAATGTGAATTTGCAACTTCGCCAAAGTTCATTGTTGGCCCAAATATATCAGAATTGTTTTGATTGTATGCATTAACAATGCCTATAAATATCTCAGATGCTTCGCTGATTGTTTCGATTGTGTGCATAAATAATGCCCATTGTTACAACATTCCTGATTCCTATGTACCTATATGTCTATATGTCTATATGTCTAGGTCTATTCCTTCCGGTTGGAGCAAAAGCCCCTGCATAATGTTTTCATTCTTCACACATAAAAATTGCCTTGTTTGGGCATGCGTGGTGAGGAAATCCAATTTTGTAATGCGCAGTAAAAATTAGTGGGCGTGCACAATAATGGAAACGATGACGTCATGCGAAAATTGTTTAATTTTGGCTTATTTTCCAGCCATCTGGCTTGATTTTTTAGCACTTTTGGCGTATCTTTAGGATTCAAATCTGGCAACCCTGAAGTTTACTGTCTATGTACACATGATACTCATTGATAACAGGAGTTTTTAACTTGTTGAAGTGTATCTTCTGTATACTCTGCAGTGCCGAATAAACGGGAAGAAGGATAATCGGGGGAGAGGGGAGGGCTGGTGGTTCGATATAACAATAATTGGGGGATTGGAAGAATACAAATGGTCGTTTTCTTAGTTAAACGCCCGGCACCCGCACTCCTATTACCTGGTGTATATCATGCTTGTCCATAGAAACTACTTCATACTCTTCATCATACTACTTCATCTCTGAAGGAACCTTTCAAATTTACCCCTTTTCTCCGACTCTATGGGAAATATCACCCCTTTTTCATAAAATCGCTGACATTCTTGAAATGGTGATTTTGTGATTAGATAAGATGAGGGAATATGAACAAATGATCATGAACTGAATAGGAACTAATATCATTACAGTTGCAATACAGTAGATTACAATACATAAATCTGTTCTGATACTGAGTGATCTAAATCCAAACTTTGCATGTTGAAAGTGCTTAAAAATCATTCTGGTACATGGTTATACAGTTATGCTTAAAATTTACCTTCTCAGTGATAGAATGAATAGTGATAAATTTGTTAACCTATTCCTGGGAATCTCTGATGAATTTTCCAAAATATGACCCCTATTTTTGAATTCTATGTCCTAGATAGGATTTGAATGTATGCCCCTTTCTCAGAGAAATAGTTAACAAGCATGAGGTCAAAAATAACTACAAGTGCAGGTGCCGGGTTTAAACACATATCTTTATCACTATTTGACTATTTAAACTATTTGTTGCCTTTGGGTTGTCACAGAACATTATTGTGTCTGGCATCACTTGACATTAATTAGAAAGGGGATCTAGACATATTACACCAGGCTTACAAAGTCCTCAACCGTTTAACCCTATATTGGTGAGGGCTATAGGACACATCCTATTTTGGTCGGGGGGGGGGAGCAAAAAGCTCCCTACCTAACTATTGACTGGAAATAGGGAGAGCAACCAAATTTGGTGTGCTAATTGCTCTAGGCATGTACTTATTAAAAATTCCAAAGACTAGCTCAAATCAGCAGTCAAGCAATCAAGCGGCAAAATGGGTCTAAATCTGGAAAAAGTGATAAAATCCAATTTCGAGCACAATTTCCATCCAAAATGAGAATTATAATGAAATAAATCAAATGACACTAGACTGCAAAAGGAATTTGCAAAATACTGTCATTTCGCTACTTTTTCACGAAAATTGTGATTTGAGAATTTGCGACTGTGACAGGGTCAGTCCCCGGAAAAATGTCTGCCTCCCCCTTATATCAAAATATAACAATGAAACTTTACTATAATTAGCACAATAGGTAGCTACAAAAAGTCAGAAAGTCTCATTGCCACAAACTTACTCATTGCTGAGTTATTAGAAAAGATCTACTAGTGGGGGGGGGGGGGGAGGGGAGGGCAAATTCGCCATAGAGAAGTAAAGATTTCTTGCAATGGGTCTTACCTACCCTGGGTACCAGAGCCTCAAAATTAGAAGGAAATTGAAAATTTTCAATCCTCATTAACTTTTTTTTCTATTTTCTTATTTTATTATTTTTTGGCTCTGGTACCCAGGGTACGTCTTACCATAATAGTCAAGATAAAATCAAGAAAAATAAAAGATAGTGGGGCACCTAGTTTATACTATTGCTAGTTAACTACATAAGTTTGTGGAAGAATCAGAAATTTGTATATTGTCCTATGAGAAGCTTTTGAAAGCTTTTCTTTGGATTATATTAAAATTTATGATTCTTCCACACATTTCTGTTGCGAATAATATCTCATACATTTCAAGTGATGTGAACTGACGGTAAATAATATGCCTGAAGTTTGAATCTGAAGGAAAGGAATTCCTGAAAGCCCTAAATAAAATTAGAACCAATTTAAGAACCTGAGCAGCCTCATTTCCTGCTAAATACCCAAAACATAAGTACTTATTCAGGCTGACTTGTAAATTGTAGGTTCCTATATGCGGGTCTTTACTTTATCACAAAAGGGGATGTTGTCAGAAAGTTGTTGTCAGTTATTGCGTTCGATATTTTGACAGACACTTTTATTGTCAGTAGAATGGGTCCATACTCAAAATAGTTTCACAAATAATATGAATTACAAACCCAGCAAAACTCTTGAGACAATTTAATTTATGGAGGAAATTTCCAGTTAAGACCCCATTGCAATGTTGGAAGCAGATGGAAGCAGATAAATTATGTCATAGATGGATGACTTCACAGCTATGTGTTCTTTTATGATACCCACATTGAAATGGGGTGACGGGGGGGGGGGGGGTCTTCAACAGTGGAAGGAAGTATTAAAGGAAGTGAAGTGTTGGCTAGAACAAAGATCTTTGTTCAAAAACAATAGAAATAAACAACGTTTTTTAACTGAAACAATAGCTTCACCCTCCCCCCAATATTTTACGAAGTGTTCACCACAGCTGTCATCATGAAATGCATTTGTCTCAATGAGTTTTGGCCAGGATTGTAGTCTTTCTAGGATATTCTTCATCCTACAATATGAGGATTTAAAGGATATTCTCCGTCTTTGTATATGAATTGGCCTAACCAACATGCAGATAATAAGAGGAAGAGTTCTGTTGCAGAAGACAACACAAAATACAAGCATGCCACTTACAGTAAATACAATGACCTAGTATTATAGCATAGAATTAATTTTTAAGCGCAACAATAAAAACAATGCTAGAAAACCAATGAGTTGCTGCATAGGTACAGTCCTTATTCTCAGCATACAGCAAAGTGACTCTCAATATAGAGCTTCAACAACAAATTCTTGAATCCAGGATATTTACATTAATCCTTCTGATAAACATAGCTGCACGGTTACGAGGAAGCTTGTTAACCCTATCCTGAGGGATTTTTACTAAATGTACATGTAACACCATTGGTTGACGGAAACACCTGACTGTGCCCAGCCTTAGCTTGTAAACAACATGGAGACATGCACTGGCAATAAGGCCTAGCATGGTCTAGCTGGCAATCGTCCATTGTGGTGTGGCCTAAGCGCATATGGCTAGGCCCTGAGCATTTTTGAGACCACTGTTCTTGCATCTAAAGAAATTAATTATTCCAATTGAACGCAATATTTCTGAAACATGACGACAAAACATTTTCCATCCTCATTCTGTTACAAACAAAGGGATAGAGTTTCGTGATGAGGCATGGTCTTGATTTTCCACAAATCTTTGTTGAACTGGTGGTATTTTGGGTCCAGTGTTTTTATCAAAATTTAAAAAAATATCGGAAAATAACTTTCTAGCAAGGTATGGTGGCATATAGTCTTATCGTCAAGAAATTATACAATCAGTATGTTGAATATTCAAGTAAAATAAACGGTGACATATTTGAATGTTGTTTGACACTTTGATCGCCGGATATTTTTGACCTGGAAAAGTTAGCACCTTGTCGCTCAGCGAAGAGTAACGTGCATTTTCGAAGGTGGAGCAACCAAACGCAGTATTTACAAAACAACTCACCAACACCGCCATTTTGACCACGTGTTTAGCTCCGTCTCAAGAGAAAATGGTGATGAGGCATGGTCCTGTTTTCTAGAGAATTAGATTTTCATATTTCATCATTGATCCAGTTGAAATAGCAATTGAAAAGTATGCAAACCATTCCAGCATAAAAGCTATTCAAGACCCGGGGGGGGGTGCATGACTTGAGGATGGACGGGGGTCTGCCGCCCGGTTTTCAGAAAGCTACCCTCTTCTAATTACCGAAACTTGCTTTTGATACCCACTTTTATGATGATTAGCCATTTTGGCGGAAAACTGCCCGTTTTAACCATTTTTTGCGAATTTCAGCGAAACCCCAGCCATGTATATGGAAGATCTGCCGAAATAGGACCTTTGTTTAGAGAATTTTGGGCCCAAAAACCCACCCATATGGGCGGCATATACCCGTACCCTAAAAATGTTATGTACCCCCCCCCCGCCGGGATTCAAGCACGCTTCCCAGTTGCAGTTGGTTTCTCCTTTGAGCATGTCACTATTTCCAAACTTGAAACAGAAATGAGAAATCTGAATTAAAAAGAGGCTACAATTTTTGACAATAATCCTCTAAAGCTACTCAAGGCTAATATAGACCTTGCAAAAAGTTTTCAACGAGTGTGTGAGCAATTTTCATTTTCCTGATGAACTAAAAACTGCAGACGTTTCGTCTCTTTTTAACAAAGATGTGTCTACCTCTAAGACTAATTATAGACCAATTAGTGTCCTGCCCACTGTCTCTAAAAATTTATGAAAGACTCATGTCCTAGCAATTGATTGAACATATGACGGTTTACTTATCAAATTTGCTATGTGGATTTGGACAAGGATACAATGCACAACATGCCTCAACTCGTTTTCTAGAAAGATGTAAAACATATTTAGACACAGGAGGAAAGGCTGGGGCAGTCTTTATGGATATTTCAAGGGCATTCGATTGTGTCAAGCACGATCTACTTCTTGTTAAACTGCATGCCTATGGTTTCAACCATGATGCATTGACTTTTTTGCATAGTTATTTAAGTAAAAGGCAGCAACGAGTTACAATAAATGGTCCGTTTAGTTCTAAACAGAAACTGAATTTGGGTGTTCCACAGGGGTCGGTTTTAGGACCTCTAATTTTCAATATCTAGTTGAACGATATGTTACTTTCTGTTGACGATATTGATATCTGTAATTATGCTGATCACATCACACTTTATACATGTGACCAAGATCTACAAAATGTAAAAGAGAGGCTGGAGAATGTCTCTTTAAAAATGATAAAATGGTTCTCTGACAACTACCTCATGCTAAATGAAGATAAATGTCTTTTTTTAACATTAGGTACTTCTCGTGATAAACCTGTTACAAGTAAGATTGGTAATGCATCTGTGCAGAACAGCACTCAGGAAAAGTTGCAAGGTATTACTACAGATAATAAGCTGACATTTGAGCATCATGTTGCAGGGCTCTGTCAAAAGGCTAGCAATAAGTTGTATGCTCTCTCGCGCATTGCCCCCTTTATTGATAAGGACAAATTGCAATATTTAATGAGAGCTTTCATAAACAGCCAGTTTCAGTATTTTCCCTTGGCATGGATGTTCCACAGCCGTCAACTTTGTCACAAAATTGATGAAGTCCGAGAGAGAGCACTAAGAGTTACTTATCAGGACTATGAATCCAGTTTTGAGGTTTTAATGGAAAAGGATAGACCAATAACTGTACACCAAAGAAACTTACAGCTTCTCATGACCGAAATGTACAAGACTAAAATGGCTTTAATCCAGTTTTTATGACAGAGATTTTTGTCAAAATGAAAGTCCATATAATCTGAGGAACACTATCGATTTTTCTCTTCCTAGAGTTAGAACGGCTACTTATGGATCAGAAACGATTCGTTTCAGAGGCCTGCAAGTCTCGGCTACGGTTCCACAAATTATCAAAGATTCTACATCTCTTGCTGAATTTAAAAGAAAAATAAAATCTTGGTCTGGAAAAACCTGTCACTGCCGATTATGTCAAACTTTTGTTCCAAACTTAGGCTTTATTTGATGTTAACATTTATGGTTTTTTTACTGAAGGTATTTCAATTTTGTATATTTATTGTATCTACTATTTTACTACTTTTAACCGTTTATTTATGTATATTTATGCATATTGAAATTTTTAGTTGGCCTAGATCAGCTTTAGTATAGCTACTGTATGTATTTATTAGCCAATTTTTAAAGAAATTGATAATAGTAAATAATTATAATAACATTCTGGTAATTTCCACAAATTTAGGCACAAATCCCGTTGATACAAAAAGTGATTTCTAGCCACTGATGTTCATAAAAAGTCTTCCTCTTCACCATCGTGGCACGTCAAAAGTCGTTGAAAATAAAATGTCACATGTGGTTTGGAACATAGGTAATGGATGTAGAGCGATCGGGGCAAATAACCGCTACCCCTACGTTCTAGGCCAGTAAACGCGCTCCAACAAATTTTCGTGCAGTGCAGACGCAAATTGGCGCATGGTCTTCGGTTACACATTCCTACTTCTTGCTGGTTCGCGCAGCATTGCGTGTGTAAATATAAGTTTTGACTGCCAAAATTAGCAACTTTTTGCCTTTATGTGCATATGGCTTATTAGTGGTGACAATATCAATGCAAAAAAGACAGCCTTTGGTCGAAAAGAAGGCTCAACTTCGAACCATAACACAATTTTAGACCCCAAAAGAGAAACTGATCAAGAAACTTTTCCCACTAAAACCCCGAAATTTTCAATCGAAATTAAGAAACTTCTAGTATTATGTGCTGATCCAAGTTCCTCAAAAAAACGTGTAGCAACTTTTGAAAACGATGCTTCTCTAAATTGGGCAGCGAGAAGCGGAGGGGCACAACTGATTTTACTGTGGAAAAAACGGATGGAAAGCTGGGTGAAGGGCAACTGACAAAGCAATTTCTCCATTGGAGAATTTCTTAACTTTCTGCTGCAGTGCAGATAATAATGAATGATTATTTTGAGCCGAAAATTGACGAAAGAATAATCACGTACCCAAATTTAGTGTAAGGAAAAGGGCTCAATTCCTTGATTATTTTCGTATGGGATTGGTCACATCAAATCGATAATAAACATAATTTTCGAGTTCAAAAGTTGCTACTGGCCAATTTCGGCCTTCGTGACATTTGCCGCTCTTAGGTCAACAGGAATATCAAAACAGAAAGTGAACTCGAGTATGAATAAGAGCAAATAACGCATCAATAATTCAAAACTTTCTTGAAATGCTTCACGGAAGAACTGCATTTGTTAGGCGCCTTGAATGAAAGGCTTGCATACGTCAAGAATAGTTACAATGACGCGCGGCGAGCTGCAATGACGCGCGGCAAGCAGGGCTTTGAGTCACAAAGTCCTGTATCTACACACTTGCTTGAAATCTTTTTCAATTCCCAACATCCATAAATTTACAAAAGCAATCAAGCATAATTTCAAAGGAATGACAAAACAACCGAGAGTCTTTGTGTTAATAAAAATGACATTTAACTTGCGCAATCATTGAACGACCGCTCGTGCGACAGATTGTACGTAATCTATTTCCAAATTCCCTAGTCATTTCGAAGAGCACTCCCTTTGTTCTGCCAAGTTAAATCTGTAGGAAATTTGATGACTGTTTTTCGACCTTTTTGGCAGTGTGCAGGCCAAATATTTGCAGGAAATCGTTAACATATCGATAAATTGGCATTCGAAAAATCTACAAAAAATAACACAGAATAATATAGGGTATTGACAAAAGATTAAATAAAAGACAACTAAAATTGGCCTAGTTTGTGATTTATTCTGGCCTGCTGAAAGTGGGAATTTTTTTCTGGCTTACCCGGTATATATTCAAATAAATATATTAAAATATAAGAAACAGTGAAATCTGGTTGTTGAGATGAACAGGAAAGCAAAATTTGAATTCTATCGCTCGATTGAACCTAGGTCTATCGATAATGAGAAGAAATTTTGGAAAGCGGTTAAACCCATGTTTTCAAATGGTAGTTCAATGGGAGAAAAAATCATTCTGATTGAGGATGAAGTGATTATATCCAATGATGCTATTATCGCTGAATGTTTCAATTCGCATTTTGTAAATATTACGGATTCTCTAGGGCTGGACCCTATGTTAACCCTAATCCTACCGGGGGGGGGGTTTTCCACCCCCCCCTGTCGGTTTTTTGCAGAGCATTCTTTAACGACAAAAGCTATGACTCTCAAACTCTCTGACAATTACTAATTATCTATTAGCTACATTTTGACAATTAAATTTTTGAACAATAGGTATCACGTGACAGGTGACACTACCATATTTGGAGCTAGGTATTAGAAAAATTAATGATTTTGATATTTTTACTCCCAGAATTAGTTCTAGATGTTGACTATTGTACTTTAAAAGAACCAGCAAACAATTAGCTTTCTATTGTTGTCAATAACAATGGATTTTGCTGACGTCAGCATTCTTAAATGATGACGTCACTCTGGCCGCCATTTTGGGTCATTTTAGCAAATTTTGAAGTTTTTTCCAATAGATTTTGTTAAAAATGCATAGAATTGCATTATGCAATACTTTAAAAGCATTTTGAGCTAATTATTATCAATTTTTGGCAGAAAAACACAGTTTTTAGTTATGACGTCATCAATTTTTGTCATTTTCTTCCAAAATAACAGTCTAAAAACACTCATATGCATCATATTTGAATTGGAAATGAGTAATACGCCAAATAAGAATGGAAAAAGTCATTCAGATTACCTTTATTCCGTTTTTAGAACAAATAAGCCGGAAAACCATATATTTTGACATTTTTCGGCATTATGACGTCATGGTGACGTCACCTAATGAGGTGGCCACGCCCAAAACTACCAATCGGCTAAGAATAGTTAGGACTACGCCCTTGCCAAGTTTCAATGATTTCCCATTAGTCTACGGCTATTTATAGAGGGGGGGTGGAAAGCACCCCCCCCCCCCGGCTATGTTAGATCAAAAAAAGCCCGGTAGGATTAGGGTTAAAACAAGTATCTCGCTGCATAGAATTATATGAAAAAGTAGAGGCTGCTTTTATGAAACACAGTAACCATCCAAGTATTATCGCTATCAAACATGAGGTCAATTATGAGCAGAAATTCCAGTTTGTCCATGTTTACCCTTGGGATGTTATGAAGTTTATCGAGGCACTAGATGCTAGCAAATCCACCAGTGGAAATATACCCACTAAGATAATTAAGATGGCCAAGGATATCTAGTGCCCATATCTAACTGACTGAATAAATAAAGCTATACAAAATTGCTCGTTCCCAGACGAATTACAGAAAGCTGATATCTCCTCAATTTTCAAAAAACGATCATTCCAGCTGGAAAGGAAATTACAGTGTCTTGTCAGCTCCGTCGAAAGTTTAGGAAAGAGTTATTGGAGTAAGACCATTCTCGATGAAGAGAAAGCTACATCAATTGGTATGTCAAACTTTTCATATTGCCTCTTGGTATGGCTATTTTGTAGCAAAACTGCTGACAAAGATATAAATGGGACAAATAAACGTGCCTTGAGGGTTTCGTACGGAGATTACAACTCGTCATTTGATCAGGTTTTAGCCAGGGCTGAAAGCATTACAGTTTGCCAAAAGAATTTGCAAAGTCTTATGATTGAAATTTATAAGACCATGAACCATCTAAATTCCTCATATATTTGGGACTTCTTTGTTAAAAAGGATATACTTTACAATCTCCGCACCAAAGGGCTATTCAGGCTTCCATCAGCACCGTCACACCGATCTGGACTAAATTTTATTTTTGTTTAGAGGTAGTCTCCCGTGGAACACTCTAGATGATGAACTAAAGAGAGCTGATACATTGAGAAGTTTTAAAAGGGGGATAAGAGAATGGGATGGCAAAAGATGTAAATTTTCAATTTGTAAATGATCTTGTTATATTGTAAATAGTTGCTTTGAATTAGTTTTTAGTAACTATATAAGTATCAACTTTAAATAATGTTATGATGATGAAGCGACTTGAGGCTTTCTTGTAGATTTTGTTAATTTGTTGCTGCAGTGTCAGATGATGGCCAAGCGTGATACCAAGATATTCATAACTGTTACTTTGATTAATATCTGTTCCCTCAATTGCAATTTGGCAAGATGGTTGCCTTGAAAATTTTTGACTGGAAAATCATTTCTAAAGTTAATGTCTTAGGGGAACAGTTTAGTTACATTTCCCTGTCATTTCATTTGTCATTTAATTTCATTTAGAGAGGGTTGCCCTTCAACAAAGTTGTTTTGCAAGTGGCCCTCTAAGAAGTGAACTTCATCAGTTTGGGGTACCCGATTAGGTTCTATTTCTGTTCTTCATAAATGTTATTTTTTTTTGTAGCGTTGGATTTACCAGATCTAAGTATTCTTACAACTGCCGATCAAGGTGAGACAAAATACTCTTTCTCTGGCTGTGAAATTGCTGTGTCGCAAGATGGATGTAGGATATCATTTGCACCAGATGCTGCATCTTGTAAGTCTGGCATCTCTGTCAAAGAAATAATCAAGCGATTTTTCCCATCGATGGATCTTAAGAAAGTCAGTGACAACATGGTGTTGCCAAATATTTTCAAGATTGAGAAATTCAAACTGGATAAATGTACGGGCGATATCCATTTCACTGCAAATGCTAACGAGCCATTTGATCTAATAGGTGGCAAGATCAAAATAGCACAAGGCAAACTCTTACTTTCATTCAACTTCAAAGCATCGGAATTTGATTTATCGTCCATTGAGGTTTCAATTCGTGGCACTGTAACCGTTGGTGCACAAACAATTAAGCTTTCTGCAGAGAAGAAACGGAAGAGCAACGAATTCACGTTCTTGTCAGAATCCGATAAGATATCGCTAGCAGACTTCAGAGAATTGTTTACGAAAAAGGAAATTCAAAAGGAAAAAACTCCAAAGAAAATTGAGTCGTTGGTTAATGCGGCTGTTGACAAGCCAAAAATCAGTGGAACCAGGGCGGAAGACGGTTCATATGAGTTCGTGGTGACTGGTACAGTTCGTGATATGAGTGCAATGGATAGTGCAACGATTTATCTTATAATCCAGAAACCAGTTGACAATGGAATTGTTGTTGCTGTTGTCTGCCACTTCAAGGAGGTGTCACCAACACAGATATTGTCTTTGATTCTTAAAAAGAACCTATCGAAACTACCCTTACTAGGTGATCTAGCGATGAATTTCATTGTAGAGATCGCGAGCGAGACAATAGAAACTGTTCGTGACAAAGAGGCCAACAAAGCGCTGCTTACATTTATCAGCGGAGGAAGATCTGTATGTAAGGGATTGAAATTAAAAATTGAAGTTCCAGTCCATGAGATTATGAGAAGCAATAACAAACATATGATTGGGAAGGTGCCAGAAAAGCTCCATATAACAATATATATTTCTGATGAGCGAATTCAATTTGTATTTCCTGACAATTTCAAAACAAATTTGATGAATGTCCTTATAGCCCTAACCCCAGCTGTTTCAAAAACTCTCCCAAAAAGTGTCTTCAAAAATGGACCACCAAAAGTGGATATCAAACGATTTAATATTGATGTTCAGACTGGAGTAGTAGATGTTTCCGCGACTGCATCCGATCCAGTCGTCATTGGCAACGACTTGATAGAAATATCAAATGTCGAGTTTGATTTGAAGCACGACAAGAAAGCCGATTCCCCCTGGGAATTCAAGATAGCTGCGGAGCAAAATATTGGAGATGCAAACCTCAAAGTTTCGATTGTTAAAAAAAGCCGAGAAAATTTTATCTTTTCTGGGAGTGTAAAATCATTGACTACTAAAGGGCTGATGAAAAAATTTGGAGCGAAACTCTTCCCTGCTAAAGATCTGGAAGATATTGATTTCTTCAATTTTGGTATAAAGCATTTGAAGGTGGAGGGGAACATAACTGATGATTTGTCATTGAGGTAAGTTTACTGAATCACTTGAGTCCCAACAACCTTTTTCAACTATCTAGAGCATATTTGCTGATCGGCGCGATCGTTTAGTTTCCATTTCAACTTCAAGTACAATCGTGTCTTATCACACCATGGAAGTCCCTTTTGATATGGTATTTATAGAAGTTTGTTGCATATCAAACAATCAAACAAGAATAGAGAAAATCGACAACCATCAGACATTCTTTTGGTCATAGGCAGTGAATCAGAGCCTTTTTAGGGAACGTTTTAACAATAAATTCCCCTGAATATCTGTTCTAGCAATTAAAACCCATGTTTAATGTATAAAATCTTGGAAGAAGTATTTCAGGGTAGATTCTTTTTATTCTGCACTCAGAAAAAAGGTGGTCCTTAGAGTACCTTTTAGGGTACTTGAGAAAAATACATATTTGGGACCCCTAAAGGTACTTTGAAGTACCCCTACCGAGGGGTACTTTGAAATACCCCAAGGTATTGTACTTCAGGATATCCCTGAAGGTACTGCAGAATACCCCTTACGCTATTGCTAATGGTACTTCAAAGAATCCCTGAAGGTATTTCAAAGTTCCTTCTAAAGGTACTTGAGAGCACTACTAAAGGTACTTGAGAGTACTTCTAAAAATACTTCAGAATATCCCTAAAGGTACTTGAGAGTGCCTTTAAAGGTACTTCAGAGAGCCCCTTAAGGTACTTGAGAGTATTCCTTTCAGAGTACTACTAAAGGTACTTCAGAGAACCCCTGAAGGTACTTCAGAGTACTGCTAAAGGCATTTCACAGCATAACTCTAAAGGTACTTCAGAGAACTCCCAAAAGGTACTTCATAGTATTCCTAAAGGTACTTCAAAGAACCCCTGACGGTATTTCAGAGTACTACTAAAGGTAATTCAGAGAACCCCTGAAGGTACTTCAGAATACTACTAAAGGCATTTCACAGCATAACTCTAAAGGTACTTCAGAGAACTCCCAAAAGGTACTTCATAGTATTCCTAAAGGTACTTCAAAGAACCCCTGACGGTATTTCAGAGTACTGCTAAAGGTACTTCAAAGAACCCCTAAAGGTACTTCAGAGTACTACTAAAGGCATTTCACAGCATAACTCTAAAGGTACTTCAGAGAACTCCCAAAAGGTACTTCATAGTATTCCTAAAGGTACTTCAAAGGACCCCTGAAGGTATTTCAGACTACTGCTAAACAGGGCGGACTGGGGCATCAATTCCTTACCGGGAAATTCGCTGTTAGGGGCCACATATTTTTAGAGGTTCAAATTATTTTTATAAACTAGCTAGCATGTTTGAAAAGTTACTTCGTGGTGTTTCCAGTGGTGTAGCCAAATTTTTACCTCAAAAGGAGGCAACTTTGGGCAAATCAAGTTAAACGAGGGCATGGGCCTCGGTCTAGGAAAATTGTTAAGTGTACAATTTACAATTTTACAATTTACAATTACCCTTTTCTTTACAATGCCGCTGAGCACCCTTATATTCAAAAAATCCACCCTTAATTGGATATGGGGTGAGCCTTCAAGCAGTCAAGTGAAATGAAATGTTTTGGAAAAAGTGAATTAAGGAACGGAGACTTTCGTGGCAGCTTAAACAAATTATAGTTTTTTATCAAATTCTTGTCTGATGATGGCTCAGCTAAAAAGAAAGAAGCAAGCGAAACGAGCTGAACATTTAAAGTACCACTTCGTTCAAGAAATTTTTTTCATGTGCAGACGTAATGAGAGCCTAAATAAAGCATACAAAAGCCATGACAAATTAAATGTTAGGGTATTGAAATAAGGGGGTCTGGGGGAGAAAATTTTCAGAGGATACGCCCTTTACTTTGGCTTAGAACACTTCTCGCAATCTTATGTTAGCAGTACTAAAATAGAATTTGATCATTTCGTAACAATTGTTTTTTCAAATTAGCATCCCAAGTAAAATTTTTGAGGAAACTGAATTTTCTATTGTCTAATTTTCTTATTTCAATGCGATCATGGTTTGTTATAATTTATCATAGTTCATCTGGGAAAATTTTGTAAAAGGCGTACCTTTACTTTGGCTTAGAGCGACTCTCCCAATGCCCTCAAATACTCTCCAGTATTTTTCGGATAGATTCCTACCATTCCCTACGTGTAACCAATTTCTCTTCGTTTTTGAAAGAATCTCGAGGATCATCTTTTGACAGAAGTAGGGGGTGGCAAATGGCCTCATCCCCATCCATGGCTGCGCCACGCCACTGGCATACAAAGTTGCACAAAGTGGCCGACAGTAGCCAGGAATAAAGACGTCTTGAAGTGCGAGCGAAGCGAGCTGAAAAATTCCAGGCATACACTACTTAGATGGGCTTGAAAAGTGTTAAGATATCAGTTACAATTGCAATTGTTTTTACTGTGGGCCGCCAGCAAGCATTTGTGTCCCAAAGGCCCGAGGCAAAAAATGGCTATTGTCTTGACAAGGGCCCACCAGGAAATTCCCCGGTATCCTGGTGGGCCAGTCCGCCACTGCTGCTACAGGTACTTCAAAGAACCCCTAAAGGTACTTCAGAGTACTACTAAAGGTATTTCAAAGCAACTCTAAAGGTACTTCAGAGAACTCCCAAAAGGTACTTCAGAGTACTACTAAAGGTATTTTACAGCAACTCTAAAGGTACTTTAGTGAGCCCCTAAAGGTACTTCAAAATACCCCCAAAGGTACTTGAGAGTACTACTAAAGTTATTTCATAGCAACTCTAAAGGTACTTTAGTGAACCCCTAAAGGTACTTCAAAATACCCCCAAAGGTACTTCTAAAGGTATTTCACAGCAACTCTAAAGGTACTTGAGAGTACCCCTAAAGGTACTTCAAAATACCTCCAAAGGTACTTCAGAGTACTACTAAAGGTATTTCAGGGCAACTCTAAAGGTACTTGAGATGAGAGTACCCCTTTTGTGTTCCAGTTGGGGTCCCACCAAAAACATTTATCTAAAAATTTAAATCTCGTCAAATTGGTTCAAAATTTGTACACAGCCTATTTCAAACATGCTGATTACGAATATGAACACAGATTTTGAAAATATTGTCCCGAAAATGGTCCAAATGGCACAAAAAGTGGCACAAATGACCAAAAATTTAAATGGCATGGAATTATCTTAAAATTAGTAACAAGCCTATTTCAAACATGCTGATTACGAATATGAACAACGATTTTGAAGATATTGTCACCAAACTGGTCCAAATGGAGCACAAAGTGGCACAAATGACAAAAACTTTAAATTGCGTAGAATTAGCTCAAAATTAGTAAAAGAGCCTATTTCAAACATGCTGATTACGAATATGAACAAGGTTTTTCAAAATAGTGTCACCAAAGTGGTCCAACTGGCATCGAAAGTGACACAAATAACCATAACTGGACTTGCTTCCAAATGCCTAAATATTGGTACGCCTGCATATTTTGATTGCAAGTATTTTTATAAGAAACCGCTTTTAAGAAACTCGACACTCAGATCGCCAAAAAATAAGAAACTCCAGCACCGAGAAAATGTTTATTTACCAGGTGTGCTATTCACTTCGATAGGTTACGATAAAGTTTTTGAACAGATATGATTTAAAACGTTTGCAATAAGCTTTTACTTTGCTTCTGAATTTTTACACATTCATGTCATTCCTGCGTTGAGTGCAAAATGTGAGTTTCTTAATATTTTTTCAACGAATTTTTCGTACTGACTTGGGATTTAGAAATCGATTGGAGGTATTCTGCTGCTCGAGCGTTTGCTCTATCCAGGGATGGCGCCTGGGGGGCACGGGGGCAGAAGCCCCTACGATTTCATCAAGCCCCCCATTGGCACTTAAAATTTTGAAAATAGTGCCATCTCAGTGAACTTGAATGGAACTTGAAAGGCATGGTTTCATAAATATCGTCTCGCTTCGCTCACTGTCGGCACTCTGACAGTATTTGCCCCCTAGCATTTCTTCTGTGGCGCCATCTCTGGTTCTATCTTGGCTTGGTTCTATCTGGTTCTATCCGGTTCTATCTAAATTTAACATTACTACAGTCATAAAAGCATTGTCGTCCCTCGTGATTTTGAAAATAGGGTCTCTTTTTGCTGGAAAAAGCCCCTTTTGCAAAATAAGAGAGTTTTTGTTATCTGATTTTAATTTTCGAATGATGGAGATCCCTACAATTGAATCCTTCTGTGTTAGTAAACTTATTAGTAAAAGAAATAATTACAATCGAGAGTGAACACTGATGGTGAACAAGGGGCAGCTTTGCAGCAATAGTAAAGGTTGCTTGCAATAACTGTTCAGCGTGTGCTTTGAGGCTTTTACTCAGTGATAGGACCTATGACAACCTACACTTTGCATAAATCTTGCTTAATTTTAAAGGAAATCTATGCACATACAAGCCTTTGGCAAAAATAACATTACCAAAACAACAGGCCGTTACACGTGCCGTCCCATATTTGGGTAATTTATGTCAACATGAAATTTTGATATCTGATTGGCTAGACTTTGACCGCAAAGTGGCTTGAGCCACGTTTTTGCTTACATTCCCTCTGAAGTTTCAAATTTTTGTCTGGTAGATATGGGATGAAGACCCGGGAGGGGGGTACATAACATGTTTAGGGTACAGGTATGTGCCGCCCATATGGGTGGGTTTTTGGGCCTAAAATTCTCTAAACGAGGGTCCTTTTTCGGCAGATTTTCCATAAACATGAGTGGGGTCTCGCTGAAATTCCCAAAAAATGGTTAAAGTAGGCAGTTTTCCGCCAAAATTCATCATAAAAGTGGGTATCAAAAGCAAATTTTGGTAATTAGAAGAGGGTAACTTTCTGAAAACCGGGTGGCAGACCCCCGTCAATCCACAAGTCATGTACCCCCCCCCCCCTCCCGGGGATGAAGAGAGGCATTCTGAGCCAAGAAAAGGGATTCACTCGAAAATTTCCTTGGGATGCTAGTTCATAAATTTATTATTACCGAGGGGTGTATTACTCTTCCGAAAAGGCGTACGAGATATTTGAAAAAAATAAGATTTTAAGGGATTTCTTATGGATTTATGTTGGAAAAAGGATTTTGACCGGCATTTTAACCAAGCTGTACGATATTTTGACAGAGTGATTCACCCCTTAGTTTTAAATGGTCAAGATTCTATTGTTAGTACGTAAACGATCATGGGATCGGGGCAAAACTTGAAATTGCATTAAAAATGAAAAAAAGGAAAACTTTCTTTATCCTGTTCTATAATTTTTTCAATCTTGTTTTATTTTTTAATTTATTGGCTCAGTACATTCTTCTCTTTTTATAAGAATAATGTTTATAAGAATATTCAGGCTAAGAATCATCCAACTTTTAAGAATATTATAAGAATATTGCTCAGCCTCAGCTCGCATATTTGTGTCTCATTTTTCTGCAGTTGCCTGTTTTTCGATGTTCAGACTTCTAGAGAATCGCATGACTGACATACTGTATCTCATTTTCAAAAGCTTAGTTTCTATTAGGGGCGGCTATTCCTTTGGAAGCTTTGAAAAAAATAAGAATACTTTCAGGCTCAAAAGGAAAATTTCTTAAGGATATCGAGGCTGGACAAAGTATAGGGTATTCTTATAAAAAAGAGTGTACCCAGGGTAGATTCAGGCGTCATTTCCCTCTTTGCAATTTAAATCTACCTAAAGTGAACCTATCATTGATATTAGCCCGAACAAAGTTCTTGAATGAAGGACAAAATATTTTAACTGTCAACCAGAAGAAATTTGGAACAATAAATTGTTTTTCGCGCCTTTTTTAATGTACTCAAAGTTTCTTGACGGTTTCTTATTGGTTTCATAAAATTCTTTCACAATGAAATTTTATGACCTGGACACTTACTTAGGTACCCCTTCCCCAGGTACCATCTAAGTAATACAATACAGTCAAGTAAAGTACGGCCTTCAAGAAAATGATTTTTATCTCCTATTGTTCTCCCAGAATGACCCCATTCTCCAGTAAAATAGTTTCTTAACGGCGGCACTTTACTGTACAAGAGAAAAGAGAAAATGATTTTAATGAAGACAAAACTGTTGCTGGAATGTTTGAGCTCCTTTAAAAAATTGTTTCTCTTAACCATTCTTCTCGATCATTCATTTTCCACTTTCCATTGAACACTCCATTCATCATTCAGTTTCGTCATTCTGTCTTACAGTTTCATCCCTTCATTTCACCCTATCATTACATTCTACAATTTCATATCATCAGTCCAGCCTTTCATACCTCTCTGACCACAACTCCTACGTTTTTAATATATCGACAATACTCAGAGTTCTGTTGAGAACATCTAACAGTCTTGTGTTCACTTTAAGTTTCGTGAAAAGCTAGTTTATCCTTAGGAGTGCAATTGCTTTGTTCCAATTTTCAAAACATAGAACGATATTTTGCTATTTTCATGTGATTGTCATGTGCCATCTTTCTGCTTGTCATGAGCTGCTTTTGATTTCTGCCTCACCAACTCTAGATAGTCTGTCACTGTCAGTTTCTTGAAAACAGGAAAATAAATTCAATATCCATAACATCACCACAGGTGCAAAACCTGGCAAGAAAATTGAGGAAAATAGCATTCTCAGGAATACATTTGCTACAAAGTCCTTGGAAGATTCTTGGATCCAAAAGGCATCATTACCAAAACATGAATTAGATGTGAATAGAAGATACTAAAAAATTATCGAAAAAATTCAGAAAAACTTGCTTCTCAGAACTAAATTTGGATCTAGTCTAGAACTCAGGGGAAAATATAAAAGTTTGCCAACATTTCAGCCCATCCATCATATCTGCAGATCTGCACAACTTCTTCTTCGAGACAGTTTCTTACCAAAATATTGTTTGGAGGAAATGCTACCGGGTGCGCAAAAATAAACTATGCACGTTTGGCAGGCCACAATAAATCGTACACTGGACCGATTTTGAAGATTCATGGCTTAAGCTTTAGCAAAAAGCCTGAATTAGATTCTAGAATTTTTGCAAATTTTTCTGCTTTCAGCTTTTAGAGCAAGACACGAGTTTCCTTTTTCAAGAACACTGAATACGATAAAAAAACGTCGATTAAATTTTCTAAAGAATTGACATGAATGGATAAAGAGAGAACTTGTTCGTCTTGATTTGTGATTTAGAAATCGACCAATTGTAATCTGCTGTACGAGAGTTCGTATTAAACCCCCAAATCCCCCTGAAAGCGTTTTCTCTTTGTTCATTCCTGTTGAATCTTTTCAAATTTGATCGACGGTTTTTGATCGTTTTCCGTGTTTTCGAAAACTAATATTTTAAGAAATTCGCTTCTAGCTCTAAAAACTGAAAGGGGAAAAATTTGCAAAAAGTCCTAGAATCTAATTCAGGCTTTCTGCTAACAATAAAGTAATAACTCTTCAAAATCGGTCCAGTGTACGATTTATTGTGGCCTGGCAAACGTGCATAGTTTATTTTGGTGCACCCACTAGGCAGGCTCGCCTAATGTTGATTCAAGAAATTAAAAACTAGGAAAGGCAAGACTGCAGTGTCATCATTGAATATCTTTGAAAATGCAAAGAAGCTAGAGTTCAGGTCGAGAATACTATTTCCAAGACAAAACGCACGAATTAGAAGTGTGTCTTGCTGCCTTGGGTCTATGTTATGTACCCGAGATCCTGGCAATAGCATTCGGTCAACTGTCGATGTCTCTTCAGCCAGATAATGTTTTGAAAGAGACAGGGCATAAACCAAAACCCAAGGTAAACATTTCACAAAGATGAATTTTGCCTACTAGTCTCGAAAGTCCCGTAGCTAACTTTCTCGGGACTTTCTCCCTATTTCAGATAAAGTTAATAAAACAATTCCGTTCAAATAGACTTCATCATCACACTCCTTAATCATATCTTGTTATTCGGTTGAAATAAATTCATTAAATCTTACCTTTTCCCCAATACTGTAACTGCTTCTTTCTTTTCTTTCCTCCAAACCTTCGCCGCAGCAACAAAAACTTCAAAATTCAACCGTCGCAAAGAGAATAAAAGAACGCGAATTGATTCCATTTTCAAGGGTGCTTTGAAATACCTTTTTGACCTGGAGTACCCTAGGGTTTTCTAGAATACCCTCAAAGTACCCTATAGGGTACTTTAGAATACACTAGAGTACCTCTTGGCCTTCAACTACCCTAGGGTACAATAAAGTACTTTTCAGAACCAGCTTATTTCTGTGAGTGTGTTGAATTTAAAATTGACCAAAGAAAGCAATTAAATCGCTATGGTCAATGCAAGCCTGAGACTAACCGAAAAATTGCAGTAAAATAATTATAATTTTTACAAAATAGATTACAGCTAGAGCGGTGTCACCCTAATTAAGCACCCTTCGAAGAAAATGCTATGTATTGTCCCAAGCAAGTCATTTCAAAAAAGTAACTCGCAGCGAAATGTCATCCTACAGTCTGGTTGCATTTAAAATTATTTTGGCACCAAAGAAACATTTCATATTCAGACAGTTGTATTTGCTAGCAGTTGTTAACCTTTCTCTCAAGATTTATCTGGTTTCTCTCGTTTTTGAAGGTGACTTGTTGTCCTCGATGGCATCAAAACGCCTTGGCCCATCATGAGGCAACTACTTAGCAACTTTTCTTGGATCGCAGAAAATGCAATATAACAGCAGTTCCTAACTTTTGAATCCATATAACGAATCAGTGAATCAGTGCTCATATAAGGCAAAGCAATCCATCATTTCGAAACATTGACAACACAAGCGAGAAGATAACGCAGCAAAGAGTTGTTGAAAGAGAACTTGCTATAAGCCTGATATTTCAAGCAGTCTTGAATAGGCTTAGTGACTGACCAATCTTGGACTACAGTAATAAATGACAAGCTTGCACTTGTTGGCAGATAAACTTTCAGCCAGAGACGTAGGATCGGGGGGAGCACTGGGGGCATGTGCCCCCCAAGATCTTGCAATAAACAAAGAAGTGCCCTTTCAATTTCCAGGAAGTGCCCCTTAAGTTTAATGAAAAAAGTGTCCTTGAAGTGTCGTGCCCCCTCAAGTTGGAGATGCTTCCTACGTCCCTGCTTTAAGCCTCATCATGTACAAGTCAAGTCGATTCCTGGATATCACCCCCTCCCTTGGCTGGGCCACCCTTTGGCATTTGATTTTTTCATCATCAGTGGTAAATCCACCACTTCTTGGCTAGCAACCCCAACCAAATGGCCTGGTCTTATAGACTTCACTGGAGTCTTTTGGTTACATCCAGCTAAGAATTTTTTTAATTGATTAATGGAATTAGGAGGCAATTGTTTTGTAAACAAAATCAGAAACAATTGCATACACTCACTTTTTTACAAGAAGAAGCTTACAAAAGATTCTTATGAAAGATGATGCTTGGCTACTGTAGCAACCACACATTTACTTTGTTTACAGAAATCTATGACTCACAGATCCCCTTCCCATATGCAAAAATGACAATATATCAAACTGTTTGATTACATAGTGTATAGCTAGCAGCTTTGAAGAGGACCAAACTACGCAAAGAAAACTTTCATTACTTTAGTCATTGCGCTTTTTTGTTAATCTCTCAGTGCTGACTACTTTTGCTCCTTTGGAGTGGAGCATCTTCAGTGCATAACAACTGTTTGATTACAATTTATCATTTGGTTCCCTCCCGTTCTCCCTGCTGTATAGATGTCATAAAAGAATACCAGATGTCATGACATAGACAAGTATCATTATAAATATCAAATAATTTATATCAGTTCAGTTGCAAGTGATACACATTATTGCAAGAATTACACAAAGTTACAGTAGGAATGCTTGTTTGTGAACAGTTTGCTGCCATCATTGCTAATTATCTACTCATATTTGTACATGTGCTCTACCTTAATTAGGAGTCCCTCTAATATGCAAGGAATTTTCATCTGTTCAAATCTTCACTTATACCATAAACGTCATCATGTTTCCTTTGTTTCTGGTTATTGGTTTCTGCATTGGATGAAATTTATTGTTGAAACCGTCAGAAATCTTCTCAGTTGTAATTGCAACCTAGAAACAAAGTTTACATTTCAAATCACTCAACACAAAGAATTCTTTCTCTCCGCAAATATTTAAAGTTTCATCTTTTGCATTCTCATTTTACTCCAAATTAATTTTCCTGAGCTACAAAAAAGATATTTCAAAGCTGCAAAAAAGCATTGATTGACACTATTTTTGGAGATACAAGAATTTTTTCATAAAGACACTAAAAATTTGCGCCAGTTTCTTCTACTCAAAGTTTCCATACAAGTCTCTTAAAAGTCTATAACAATGTTCATATCTTAGTACCTATGCCCTCATATAACAAATTTTTTGAAGCCTTTCCAATGTTTAAACATCGTTCAAATACATTCTGAGTAATAAACTACAGGAAAAAACTGATAAGTGAAGAGTCCATCCATGATAGCAATGCTAACAGAGTAGACATGTAAGTTTGCTCCTGAAAATGCTTGGCTGCAAACAAATGACACTAGTTTGAAACATGTTCATATTTGAAAGGGAGTGTTGGGTACCCACAGCGCTCCCTGGTACCCATTTTTCCTATACCTGTATACCCCACTCTATCCATATGCAATGACAGGTTTTACATGAACTGATGTAATTTGCCATACTCAGCATTATGTATCTTGAAGGTCTTAGCTGAATTAAAACTTTGCTTCAGTTACAATAAAACCAACAAAAGTTCTTCAGCCTCAGGTCAAGAATCATGAACAATGGACCGAATCAAAATGGGACAATGAACCCCTTAAAGTCGGGACCTATAGGTCTTTCTGAAAAAATAAGTTAATTCAGGTCTCCAGTTATTAGATGCTAGTTTGCAAACCCAGCTAACAAGTGAACTTTTAAAAGAAATAAGCGTCTAAAAGTGACATTTTCTCAAAAATAAGCGTTTAGGCCTACAAAATTGCCTAGCTCATCCCTCCAACGAACCAACGAACATCTCCTTTTACGGCCAGTAAAAGGATTATTTTCGGAAGATAACTGACATAAATTGGTACTCATAGATATGTAAATACATCTTTTAATATCAAACTAATGTTCCCGCTTACTTCACCCTCCATTTCTTCCTTCTTGCATCACATGCTCTCTCTCTTCCACGCTAACTTTCTGGCATTTTGTTTCACCGCCGAAACATTAATGAATTTTGCCGTGTGCGTGATGGGATACCAGCGAAACCCCCCCTGGTTTTCACGCAAACTTTTTTCGGAATTCACGTTCACGTTAACCTGATTTGTGTTTGTGATTGCTAATCAAATGAAACTGAAACTGAAACTGAAACTGAAACTGAAACTGAAACTGAAACTGAAACTGAAACTAAAACTGAAACTAAAACTGAAACTGAAACTGTTTGGAAAGGAAAAGTTGCCAAATTTCCTTTTCTAGCTGTTGCTGACAGTGGAATGTATTTGCCTAGCTATCTTGATCAGTTGCGCCACGAATGGTAAATCACGAAATAAGAAGTTCAATGCTTATTGTTTGACCACGTTACCACCATATGCTCATAGTTGGAGAGTTGTCACAAAGAAATTCTTTAAAACGGCTCTAATTTCTTCCTTTTTACTGAATCTCAACAATATATACATTTACCATTTGATTTGTATCGATGAGTACTTTCATTTGATGAGAACTTTCATGTATCTATATTTGCTGACATTAGCAATCCATTAAATCTATGATGCCAGCAATCTTATGACGTCATATCTCTAATCAATTAGTAATTTTTGCATGGAAAACTCACGGAAAGACTTCAAATATTGATGAAAGTACTTCATCTCATCAAATTTACAGGGAGTCCCAAAAAATTGTGCCTCGTTTGCCTGAAGATTACGACAAAATGCAAAAAGATTCTCGCCAAAATTTTGCATGATGTTGCTCTTCAGATATTCAATTAAAGTTAGCTACCATCCCCGTAAAAATCTGTTGAGAAATGATGGAGCTATGACCTTCAGAACACCAGATTTGCCTGATGATTGAAACCAGCGGTCAGCCATTTTGCCTTACATTTATTGCTGCAAAATAGTAAGACAAAATGGCCGACCGCTGGTTTCAGTGATCCTGAAAATTTCGTCTTCTGAAGATCATAGCTCCATCATTTTTGGACGGATCTTCATGGGGATGGTAGCAAACTTCAATTGAACATTTGAAGAGCACCATCATGCAAAAGTTTAGCGAGAATCTTTTGCCGTTCTGTCGCAATCTTCAGACAAACATGGCACAATTTTCTTGGGACACCCTGTATGTAAAATTAATGGTGTTTAATCATCATTATTGAGTAAACAACTTTGCATTGAATAAATTTTCATTAATTAATCAGTTGATTAATTAGAAACCAAAAATATCCATATGAAACCACATGAAACTACAAATTAATGTTATCAAGCAAGTGTTTTGGATGGTTTTTGCCGATTTTATCCAGTTATTTGGTAAAAGTAGGCCATTTTTGCAAATAGCTCAATTTTGACAAAATCTGCATTGTTTTTGGTTGCCTAGCAACCAATCACGTGACTACAGATTGATTGATGCTATTTTTGGATTCTATTTTGTTCAATTATGACACAGTGCAAGTTTCATTGTCATTGTTGTTATACAAGCAGAGAAAATTAACCCTATCCAGACTGGGCTTTTTGAGCTACTAGAAGACTGGGGGGGGGGGCTCATTCAGCCCCCCCTCTCTAAAATCGCCATTCCTTCACTTACGAAAACGAAACTCACCATGCAAGTAGCCGTGCTTATGATCTATCATTTCTTGCAAAATAAATTCTTAAAATAGATATGACGTCATAATTATTCAAAACCAACTGCCACGTGTCCAAGAAAAAAATGAAAAAAACAACTTTTATTTAAATCTTTATAATTTTCTAAGATTGATTCATGAAACCAAATTATGCCAATTAAAGCATTGTTAGAAGGTGAAAATATACTTATAAAGTGAAAAATTTGATTTTCGCAAATCCAAGATGGCGGACACAGAGATTAAAAATCTTGTTTTTCTGAAAAATGAAAAATGCAGCTATAAAAGAGAATTTCTCCATATATTACGATGAAAACTGCTTCGATGATAAGTGATCGTTGCATACTTCATTTTTCCTTTTGAAACTTTTGTTTTAATTATTGCAAAAAATGCTGACATCAGCATTTTCCCCCTGTAGTAAGCAAATGAGTTGGAAAGAAGAAGGAAGGTGGAAATAAGGGGTTGAAGATAGTTATTTGGTGAAATTTTGATAATATCTTGACAAACTAAACACTTTCAAGTCAAAAAACTCTCACTGTAAAACAAATTCTCAAGATATGCATGAAAACTGATCGTGAGTAGTACTATCTGAGGATACCCCCGGGGAATCTTATACCGTTTGCGACCAATGATGCACAAAATTCAAACAAAATTACACAGCTTAGGTGGAAACAACCCTGTTGATCAGTTTTAATCTATTTATTGCCGCTGTAAAACATTTGGGGTCGAAATATCCTTGCAGAAAAACCGCTAACTAATTTTTGCCATTTTCTTAAAGATGACGTCATTGATGAGGTCACGTGACACATAATTGTTCTATTGTTCCTGGAAAAAATTAAAGAGACCTTATAAATTATAAGTTCACAACTGAAAAAGGATACTATCAAAGGATTATGAGGTGATCTGGAATTACATCCATAAGCAGCTTACCTAAAAGTTGGCCCCGACCACTCTGAAAAAAAAAACAGCCACCCCCCGGCCCCCTGAATTTTTTTTCAAAGTTTCACACAAATTCACACTTCAAAAGGATAGAAACTAAAATTCGAAAAACCATTTCCTGGTTCGTTGAACCAATTTTGAGCAGTGCTCAGTTAAGTAGGTGTGGGGGGGGGCTGAATGAGCCCCCCAGTCTGGATAGGGTTAAGGGGACAACAAACGCCTCCTGTAGAAAATCACTTTTTCACCCGGTTAAAATAGGGTTAAAGATTTCTTGAAACTGAATGTACTGGGGAGATCGAGTACTATCTACAGAGAATTCCTAATGATCCAATTGAGGTAAGCTGCATCTTTATAGCAGAAAGCGTTTTCTGTCACAGTTCATTGATAAATTTGAAGATTTTGCGGCGGTAGAACTCCATTGTTTTGTAGCCATGCCTATGCTTCTGCTAGAAAAATATGGGCAGCAATTTTCCTAGCAAACGAGTTAAGTCAAAATTTCAGCTCACCTCTACTAAAGAGCCTCGGCTTGGAATTTTTACATTTTCAAAGATCTCCCTCACTTTCGTTCGTAGTCAACCTTTCCATTACATAACAAATGCGTAAAATGATTCCATTTCATTATCTTCCTTTTTCTAGAAGAACATTGATTTCCCAAAGTCACTGTCACTGTTGAGAAACACAAAGATACCGGGTGCGCCAAAATAAACTATGCATTTTTGGCAGGCCACAATAAAATCGTACCCTGGACCGATTTTGAAGATTTATGACTTAATCTATAGCAGAAAGCCTGAATTGGATTCTAGGATTTTTTACAAATTTTTCCATTTTCACTTTTTAGAGCTACAAGCGAGTTTCTTAAAATTGAAGATTAATCTCGAATCTCGAATCGATTCGTGGTAAAACCAGCTCTGTATCGTTATTACTCGAATATCCATTTTCATTTTCGTGAAGGTACTCGAAAATTTATCTCGGAAGCCTTATTTTCAGTCATGTGATCGGGATATGACGATATCATTGGCTTATAAGCGTGAAATTGGATGATTTGCGGGTTTCCCTGTGCCCTATTGAAAGATTTGACTCATATGCTACAGCCAATAGCCTTGCGTAGGAATGCGAGGGCGCTATCTCAAGGGGGAGTGGAGGAAGAAATGTTCAATGCTTTCCATCATGAAACAGGAAGATTGATGAAATGAATAATCTTCAGAAACTCACGAATATCTTATGTTCAACATGCTTCCTTCAAAAAAAATATATCTATAAAATCATGCTGAATTAGATCGAACGTATTTTTGAATCACAGCAACGGAAGTTAGCAGTGGCAGACTGGCTACCATTCAACCCACCGGAAAAAGCAACGAAAAGGGCGCCAATATGTGGTCAAGCTGCTTAACTTTGGGGTTAGTGAAAGGGCCCCGAAAAACTGTGTGTGGGGGAGAATCAGTTTTATTCAAAACTATCTCATAACAAGCATAGGAATCATTCGTCGTACATAGCCGATTGCTCGTGGCCCATGGTCGAAACCGCCAAAGCCTCATTTTCACGGACCAATCAGACGGCTAAAAAGCGAAGGAGACAAAAGAAACCCGTGAAGATTTTGCTAAATTTTACTTACCTTCATAAAACGCAACCAGGACAAAAAACTGCTTGAGATTTCTCGAATTTTTTTAAAGCAATCTACTCTCCAGATGTTGGGGTTTACAAGTTTGGATGCCGTTTAAAGTATCTCCAAGATTGGCGGAGTTATGGCCACAAACAAACCGATAAGGCACTGAACCTTGAACAATAGAAATTATGGCCGGGAGACAATAGTAATAACAATAGTCATTGCTGTAAGAACGACCCGAAAACGCCACAATCTGCGTTTTCAATTGTTCTTGTTTTTGTCTTTCGCTAAATTTTCTTTTATTCAAGATTCAATGCCCCTACGGTTTCAATGTGAATTGAAAAAATCTACAAAGGCTTGTTCGCGCATTTCAAGTCATGTGGCAATACTCTAGGGACGTTTCTGTATTGTACTACTTTTTGCATTCATGGTACAAGATTGCTCGTTGCGAAATAACTTATAACATTCAAAAGAGGTTTTATCAAGAGGCTTTATCACCTGACTTGAAGTGGCGTAAACAGGTCTCGACAAGCCTTTGCCGATTCTGTCTATTGGAGAGGCAATAACTCCGCCAATCCTGGAGATATTTTATCCAGCATCCAAACTTGTACTCCCAAATATCTGGAGAGTAGATTGCTTTGAAAAAATTCGGGAAATTTCAAGCAGTTTTTTGTCCTGGTTGCGTTTTATGAAGACAGGTAAAATTTAGAAAAATCTTCACGGGTTTCTTTTGTCTCCTTCGCTTTTTAGCCGTCTGATTGGTCCGTGAAAATGAGGCTTTGGCGGTTTCGGCCATGGGCCACGACCATTCGGCTATGCACGACGAATGATTCCTATATTCTCATAACATCTTTCTAAACCCCTTACCATGGACCGTGGAATGGCCTAAAAATGGGGTCGGGGCAGCGGCATGGCCAGGGTAAATTAATTGGGGGTTATTGAAATGAGGGGGTCTGGGGGCAAAGCCCGAGGAGAATGTTCGCGGCCACGCCCTTTACTTTGGCTTAGAATGCATCTCCCAATATCCAATATCATGCTTGCCACTAGCGACAAGAAAACTTCGAGGAAAATTTTTGAAGAAAGATCCTTTACTTTGGCTTAGAATGCATCTCCCAGTGTCATGCTTGCCACTAGCGACAAGAAAAGTTTGATTGTTTCGTGACTGTTATCCCACGAATTAGAACACGAGGAAAATTTTTGAAGAAAGATCCTTTACTTTGGCGTAGAATGCATCTCCCGATGATATCATGCTTGCAAGTGCTAAATTGAAAGATTTGACATTTCTCGGAAAATTTTTTCCCAACCTATACCCAGCTATCTTCGCTTCGGTTTTAAAGGAATCTCGAGGACCATCTTTCGGCAAAAGTGGGGGGGGTAAATGCCCTCCCATATTCCCCGTCGCCTCGCCACTGGGTCCGAGGGCCTGCCCACTGAAACTTCTGGAAACCACACCATTTACAATATCGGAAAATGCCTCATCATGAATAATAAAGGCTTCTTTGTACACAATTTGCTTTTAAGAAGAAGAAGATTCTCATCTAAATAGACTGCATTTGCATTTGGAAGACATGAAAAAACTATCTATTACTTTCCAACAGGTCAATTGATGTCTGTAATCATTTTTAGTTCTGTGCGATGATTGTTTTGTTTGCCTTTTGAAATAACAAGTTTTTTGAAAAACAAACATGAGGCAAAGGGCGCACCGGGAAATTTCCCTTTTGAGTTAAGGGATTAAACAGCGACTCCATTCTCATTCTAAACTTTGACAATTATATCCGAAATATGAAACGAATTGTTTACAAATAAGCTCGCCACATAACCGATCAATATAGATTTATTGATTCAGTGGCCGGATGCAGAAATTCTTCTTCGCCATTTTATTTCTGCAAAGAGTATCTTGTTATGAAACCCCCATAGTAGAATTGGGCTTTGCAAAGCCGTTTGTTCATCACTCTTTTGTTCTAGTAAACCGCATTGATCGAGCTGCTCACGAAAATTCAGCTTTCATCACTCATAGTCCGGTAGCAGAGGGGGGTAGTACCACCAAACGATATAATTTACGATACCAAGTGATTTTGGTCAATTTGGGGACGTAGAATTCGAATTTCTATGTTCTTTTTGTGGGGGAAGGGCTGTTTTGAGATATTGGGGGGGAATGCCCCCAAAATTTAAGAAGCTGTGTTATTGTTAAGACTTTCGATATACCCCTTCAAGAGTTTATCTTTAGCTGTAGAACATTGATAATGGTCCCAACAAGCTCATAAAAGGTGTTCTTAAGGTTTCGGATCATTCTGGGGTAACCCTGCCTTCAAATGGTTGCAACAAAGCAAGATAATTAAAAATTCACTAAAAGTACCTCACCATATCAATTCTGGGGTGTAGAATCCGAATGTCGATGTTATTTTGATGGGAGAGGGACTGTTTTCAAAATATAGGGGCAAATACCCCCAATTAGAGGACAAATGTCAAACTCTTTTGGTAAACTTTGGCAAACCCTTGGACAAAGGGGAGCTGAATCGCACTGTTGAAAGAAACTATCGTCCTGTCAATGTTCTAAATACTTTTTCAAAAATTTACGAAAAAGCCGTAAAACAACAGCTTATCTCACATCTAGATAAAACACTCTCTATTTCTATATCGGCTTACAGAAAAGCATACAGTACACAACATATGTTGATAAATCTAGTGGAAGAATGGATGGCAAAACTTGACAAAGATTTCGTCGTAGGAGCAATCTTCATGAATCTCTCAAAGACCTTTGACTGTATTCCACATGATATAATCATAGGAAAATTACATGCATACGGTTTTGATGAAAATGCGTTAGTTCTTATCTATTCCTATTTAAAACAATGTGTCCGGATAAATAATTCAAACAGTTCCTTAAAAAATGTTGTATCAGGTGTTCCACAGGGTTCTGTGCTTGGTCCAATTTTATTTAATTTCTTTATAAATGATATCTTTCTGAATATAAAGCAGGCAACCCTTCATAATTATGCTGATGATAATACACTTTCATATTTTTCCAAAACTATGCCCGTGCTCGTCAGAGTTTTGGAGAATGAAAGCAATGTTGCTTTAACTTGGCTAGAACAGAATGAAATGATTGCTAACCCTGAGAAATTTCATGCTTTGTTAGTAAGAAAGGATCGGAAAGATACCAGTGGACAAAATATAAGCTTTCAAGGTCATGAAATCAAATCAGAAGAAACTGTAAAACTTTTGGGAGTTACTCTGAATAACAAATTGAGCTTTGATAAGCACATATCAAATCTTTTTAAAAAAGCTGCGACACAACTAAACTTTTTGAAAAGACTGAGATCATTTATTGGTTTTGAGCAGTAAAAGGTACTTGTACAAAGCTTTGTTTTCTCTAACTTTAATTATTGTCCGTTAGTTTGGTATTTTTCTTCCATGAAGTCGCTTCATAAAATTGAAAAGTTACAAGGGCGTGCACTAAGATTTCTTTACAATGATCATAAGAGCTCATATGATGATTTGAGACAAAAGTCAGGAAGATGTACTATGCAAGTCTCGCGTCAAAGAACTCTTTGCATTGAAATTTACAAAACATTGAATGATCTAAATCCACCATTCATGAAAAATTTCTTCAAATTCAGATCTTCGCAATATTCTACCAGAAGTCCTTATGACTTAAAACATGTAAGACCAAATCAAGTAACTTTTGGTTCAACAGTCTTGAGTCCGTTGGCCCTCAAATATGGAATCACCTACCAATCAAAATGAAATCCGCAGAAAACTTGAAAAGCTTTAAACTTTTGATAAAGCAATGGGACGGCCCAAAATGCAAATGTCTCGCCTGCAGTAGTTTTAATTTTATTCAGCATTAAGTTTCTTATACATTTTAATTTCATTCGATTTAGATTAATTAACTTTGTATATATTGTATATATATTGTTTAGCTATGTAAATGTCGAATTAAAATAAAAAGAAAACTATGGTATTTGCCATTCGAAATAAATTTCCAATCTTACCATGATCCTCATACTAAAAACTGGTTCATTACGCTATTTAGATTTTAAGTCATCATCATCCGGGGCAATGCTGTCCTAAATGGGAGCAACCAAGGAAGTCGACTGCAATTTCATTACAAATTTGATACCATTTGATCTTATCAATTTTTTTTTTTTATATAATCAATTAAAATATACAAAACTCAACAAGTACATCTACTGTGCCTATCATGGCGGGAATAGACACTAAGTCATCAGAGTTCCCACCATGAAAGGCACTTACAATTCAAAAATTACAATATACTGAAAGAAAGAACAAGAAACTAAAAGAAAAAGTAAATGTCTGTCTCACATTTGATGTCAGGCAATGACATCAAACATTTTATAGTTTGGGAGAAAATAGATGCAAGGCAGTTAACAGAGGGCCCCATGCGCGGACAAACAGCCGCCGCCCCTCGCCACATGTGCCATCCCCACCGGAATAACACATGAAACTAAAGGCCAGCAGCCGCCCATCACACAGCCGGACCCCATCCACCCACCACCCTGCACCCTAAGATAAAAATTTACAGTTGTCTATCGCCCAAAATCAAATGAGAGACAGAATTTGCTACAAAAACTACTAAAATCACTCAAAAGGATATTGGGGGGGGGGGGGGATGCTGCTGCTTTATTTACGCTTCAATCGAATCTCTTCGTCGCCTTGATGTAAGTAATTGTTGCTTCCATGATCATCCTATTTGTAATTAGGGTTAGGTCTGCATTTCCAAATAAGATTAAATGGCATAAGGATTGTGTGTCCAATCCAACTATATCTAACCCAGGAATATCTGATAAGCTGCCAAGAAGATCTCTTCGTGCTTCTTCGAAAAACTTATTAATTTCCAGTTTTTCTTGGGTGTAGAATCTGTGTTTCGATATAATGCATCAACAGCTCTTCGGGTAGGAAGGTTTTGCATTTTACCCTAACACGATTTGCCATTTCGATTGAAATTGAGCTTGAATTTCAATTCAAATCAATTCAATTAAATTCAAATTCAAATTCAACATTGGTTGAATTTTGATGAATTTGCCATTTTGGTTGAAAAACAGGAGGAGTAAAACTAGAAAGAGACAAACCTTTCATGCAGCCTGAACTTCACAAGAGGTTTAAAGTATTGTTTAATAGTCTCAAGAGCGCAGAGAATTATCTTATATTGTGGATATCAGTGGCATAATTAGAACGCCAGACACATTTAGACAACAGTAGGAATTCTAAAAAGGGTTCTTTCTTGCGACGAAGATAAATTTCGCATACGAAAAATTAGTATCCCTGCTGATTTTACAAATTTATAGAAATATTTGAAACAAAGAAAGAATTTTAAGGCTGATGAAACATGCATGGCTTGAAACCAGTCATTAACTCCCTGGACGCTCACTTTTATGGCATGGGATAAGTCCTATGTAAAGGCCAAGAATGGAACATCGACTGACGTAGAAGAAATTGAAAATGATCACGAGAAAGCAAATGCCACAAAAGCTTTCCTCAAAAATGAAAACAACATTTGACTCATAAAATTGTCTGTTAACTTCGCAAAATATGGGATAAATGATCTAGAAGGCTATCACGTATAGCCTTGTCGAGGTGCATAACTCTCCCCTCCCAAATCAGCCCCCTCTAGGATCTCCTAAATTAAATAAGCCTCCCGGGTATTCTTTGCCAGAGCTTTCACGGTATTCTTCTTAAAGGAAAGCAATTTTGATGGAAGCATATCAAGGTACATTCCTTGTTCACTATTAGGGAACAGTCAAGATATATTATCTGACCAGTGCTGGATGGATTGGAACTTCTTTTAGGTACAAGAAAGAGCGCAGCAGTATTCATTAAACAAAGTGATGAAAGATATATCTTTCAGAAGATTGAAAGAAAATGAAAATGGCATTGACCTGTCTCGACTTCCCTTCCACCATACCAGACAACCAAATTTGTTGCAAAATGTGGTTAAATGCATCAAATCCTGATCGCTGGATGATCCAGGCCAATCAGGCTGATTCAGGGGCACACATTAGGGGGGTGTGGGGGTGAGACACCCCCCAATAATTTTTCAGTCGTTCCAAAAATTTTCTCAAAAGTCGGTTCACGACAAAATTGGATGGACCGACTTCGTGGACCGACTTTTTCATGGACCGACCGACCACGACAAAGCTCGAAAGGTCCACGATAGTTTGAATCAAAGTTGGTCCGATTTTAAATGTTTTTGAGCAAAGTTCGACCCATGACGACAGTTAGAATATTCACAAGAAGTGCATGACAATAACTGGGAGAGTCATTCTAAGCCAAAGCAGAGGATGGCATTTAACCCTATTCTACATGGGTAAATCAAGCACCACTTTCTCGTTGGGGGGGGGGGGCTAAAAAGGCCCCCCCAGATTTTCTAAGCAACCGTAGTGCCTAGGTGCCTATGGCAACGCAACTTGGTACACATGATTACCAAGCAATTATGATTCTAAAAAAAGCATCTAATAACTCAAATGATCCGTTGCTAGGCAACGCAAAAACTATAGAAATTTGCTAATTTTGGCTCTCCTCCTAAAAACGTAATATTTTCAACCAAAAATTATGAATAAATAACTTTAAAGTTATAAATATGATACATATTGATTGTTCTTAATGAAAACTGACATAAATTCTATTTTTAGAATTCTATTGTTATCTCAACTGTCAATCAAAGTCATGGTTGATACCTAATCAATTTAGTTGATGATTTATTGGCATTTTCATTGCGTTTTTAGTAATAACAACGATATGAAATGGGTCTTGAATTGTTAATTAGTCAATTTTGATCATAATACACTAATTATTTCATATGTTTATTATAAATATGACGTCATATATAAGTGTGACGTCATAGATCTTAATTTTGCTGATGTCGGCAAAATACAAACATTTCTATATCAAATGAAAGAAGACTTCAAGACGAACTGATTGGTACCAATTACATTGAAATCAGATGTGTAAGAGAAAAGTTATGCATGTTTTACTGATTTTCTGAGAGACCTGTTGCCAAATATGGGCATGTCATAGTCACGTGACCAATTATATAACAATGAACTATTGTTAATTAAATGTAATGTTAAATTTGATTAAAAATCACCTAAGTTCCAGTGTTTTATCATGCTTAGTTTAAGAGTAACTACAGGAAGTATGGTTGGGGGGCTTTTTTTGCCCCCCCCCATGTAGAATAGGGTTAAAAAAAATTCTTAGATGCATTGCAAAATTGTCCAGGCTTCCATTTTTAGGGACAAGCAATCAATGGCTTGTAAAAAGCGGTCGTCCAACACAAAATGGAAGGTGTTTATCGTGCAAAGATTGTCTCAAAGGAACAATGCTGTTACAAATACTCAACATTTCCAATCTGGCAATGGGGTGACGGTGGTGGTAGTTATGTGGCTTTTAAGATTATGCCTATGACTTAAAACTCCAAGTCTGTGATGCATTCTAAGCCATCGTAAAGGATATTTCTCAAACATTTTCCTTGTGTGCTGATTTATAACATAACTGTCCTGTCACAAACGATCAAGGTTTCCTTGTCGCTTAAGGCAAGCATTGGGAGATGCATTCTAAGCCAAAGTAAGGGATCTGTCTTTAAAAAATTTTCTTGTACGCTGATTTATAGCATAACTTTCACAAACGATCAAAGTTTCCTTGTCGCTAAAGGCACGCATGATATTGGGAGATGCATTCTTAGGCAAAGTAAAAGATCTTTCTTCAAAAATTTCCTCATGCGCTGATTTATAGCATAATTGTCACAAAACGATCAAGTTTTCCTTGTCGCTAAAGGCAAGCATGATATTTGGAGATGCATTCTAAGCCAAAGTAAAAGGGTGGCCCCAAAAAGTTTCCTGGGGACACCCTCGTTTCAATACCCCCCACTTAATTTACCCTGGCCACACCACTGCTTGCTATACTTTCAGTCGGTCCGAAAAAATTTAGTCGGTTCAAAGCATGTTGACAACCCCCCAAACAAAATTTGAATGTGCGCCCCTGGGCTTATTACCAAATATAGTGACAAAATTGGATAGAGGAGGTGTATCCAGAACAAATATATTGGCATAGGAGTCGGGGGGCTGGGGTGTGCTGCAGCTCCTCTAATCAAGCAATATCTGTTTCATTTCAGGCGTCATTTAAGTACTATTAACCCTATTCTACATGGAAGGGGGGCAAAAAAGGCCCCCCAACCATACTTCCTGTAATTACTCTTAAACTGAGCATGATAAAACACTGGAACTTGAGTGACTTTTAATCAAATTTAATATTGCATCAAATTAACAATAGTTCATTGTTATATAGTTGGTCACGTGACTATCACATGCCCATATTTGGCAACAGGTCTCTCAGAAAATCAGTAAAACCAAAGATCATGGAAAAGAGACTGGATAGGAGACTGTGTCGAGAACAAAAGACGATGTTACGGATCAGCGGCTTTCAGAGTTTGTAGGGAATGATCATTTCCGGCCTAAATGCAACTGATAGGAAACGCCATCAGAATTTGTCGAAGTAGCCTGTGTCGCTGTCGAAGAGGAAGTTTTAAATAATGCATATTCAGATTTTTAGAGAATTATGGTCGTGAATTGTTGCATGGTTGGTTGTACTACATACGAGAATAAAGCACGGTACCCACTTTTGAGTTTTCACAAAATACCACCAAGTTCGATAAAGAGCCAAGCCAAAAAGGATTGGAGAGCACGCCTGATAAGGACTGTTAATAGAAGCGACAAAAGTTTCAATTCGGAGAGAGCTCATATATGTTCAAGACACTTTGATCCTCAGTGCTTCAAGACAGGTAAGTGGAACACCAAGCTATATCTTCGACTTCATGCTTTCACCTTTCACAACTGTGTCATTACGATCTTTTTGGGGCAGTCACAAAAAATATAAACAGAGTCCTAATGATAAATCACATAAACTACCTAATGCGGACTCGATGCTATTCGTTGCAAGCGCCTAGATGTTGTAAATTGATAGATAAACTGTTTTTTCTTCATTTTTGCATTCCAACAGGAGGATTACAGAATAATTATTAGCCACAAGCATATTGAAAAGTTTGTGATGACCCCTCCCCACTCCTTACAGCCACTTTCTCCAGTTTGATTTTATTTCAGAAAATCTATTGCAATTGGAAATCTATATGTTCATTGATATGAAATTTAAACTACTTAGATTAGAAGTCTGCTGTAGTTCTCTAAAAGTTTTATCCTACTATTGCCACTATGATACAAGATACTTATTGATTGAAAATATTATTATGTTTCAGGTAAGACAGGAAGAAAGGATCTCATTGTGGGTAGTTTACCAACCCATTTTATTGCAACAAGGAGTCACGAAAGGCAAGGGCCGGAAAGACGTCAACTTGTGCGAAAAAGTGAAGTTATCCTGCCAATTTTGTACAAGTACAGGGATTTTAAGGAACTAGAGAAAGATCTGTCAAAGGTAAAAGCTCCTTGGGTGATCTTGTATCACACTCAAAACAGTTTGATTTTTGGGTTGGTAAATCCATTTGGAGATGTCATAGTAAAAGTATCTGTTGATGAATCTCTTGGATTTGTAGTTGAGGGTGGTTTCAAAGAAATACCTGATGACCATCCAATATACAAGAAATACAAACGTACTGTGTCAAAAAAGCCGATCAATGTAATTCTTAATGACATTTCGCAGTTGAAGCAATGTCAGGGCATAACTGATTCAATTCAAAAGGAATATGGTTTGAAACTTGTTTCCTCTGGCAAGTCATCAAAGCTGATAATAGCTAATGCTAAAAATGGTGAAGAATTATTGCATAATTTGTATAGTAGAGATTGCTCTGTGCTGTTATATGAATCAAATGCTTGTACTGGGTGTAAAATCTCTACTCAGTTGCTAAACAGAAAATTCAAGGCTGCCGAGAAACAGAAATTAAGGCCTGTTCCTGCAAAAGCCCCATTAACCAGAGTAGCAAAAGATCGTCTTGTTTTGGCTATTCGTACACTCAGGGATAAAGAGAAGAAATTGGAAGCAAAGATCAAAATCCTTGAAGCAGAGATTGCAACAAAGGGAGTAGATCTTGACAGTGAAGTACATAGTGATTTCACAAAATTAATCGAAAATGGTGCCAAGCAACTTCCTGAGAATTCTTTCCAGAATTTGTTTTGGAAGGAGCAAAAGAAAGCATTTGAGCGTTCCAGCCAAGGGCAAAGATGGCATCCTATGATGATAAGGTTTGCCTTGCATCTGCACCTTCGATCACCAGCAGCATACAGAGCATTGAAAGAAAGCTCTGTCATCAAACTTCCATCAGAAAGAACTTTGAGGGATTATTCCAGCATCTTTCACCCTACAGCTGGTTTCAAGAAGGAAGTTTTTGCTGATTTGAAGCACCAGGCTTCCAAATTAGAAGGGACTGCAAAATACGTTGTTTTGATGTTAGATGAGCTATCTGTTCAAGATGATCTTGTATTCAATAGCAGTACCAATGAATTGGTTGGATTTGTTAACCTTGGAGAGGAAGTGAATCAAGTCTTCAGAAAAGATGCGTCATGCACTGTTGCAACACATGCCCTTGTGTTTATGGTCTGTGGCATTGCATTCAGACTGAAATTTTCTCTTGGTTACTTTGCAACCACTACAGCAACTTCAGGTATGCTGTATCCCTTAACATGGAGAGCTGTAGGATTATGTGAGGGATATGCAGGACTTAAAGTGATTGCAGTTGTGTCAGATAAAGCTAGCAGTAACCAGAAGTTATACCGTATGCTGAGCACTGAGAAAAACATCCCTTATAAAACAATCAATGTGTTTGCCAAGGAACAAAGCCGTCCTCTTTTCATGTTTTCTGACCCCCCTCACTTGATTAAAACAGTTCGCAATAATCTAGCAAATTCAGGACATGGTAAAAAGAGGCTACTCTGGAATGAAGGTGAGATGACATGGGATCACATTATTGCACTGTATGAGGCAGACAGATTGAGTGGGGTGAGGAAATTACCAAAACTTAGAAATGAGCACATTTATTTGACACCATACTCAAAAATGCGCGTCAACTTAGCGGCCCAAGTCATGAGTGAAACATTAGGAAAGGTGATGTTGACTTATGGACCAGCTAAAGGAAGAGAAACAGCTAAGCTGATCTTGATGATTGACAAATTTTTTGATTGCTGTAACACCAGATCCTTGACTGAAGGTGAACGGAAAAGGAAGCAATTCTTAAAGCCTTATACCAGTGTAGATGATGAGCGGTTTGAATTTATCAAAGGAGACTTTTTGAACTACTTGTCCCATTGGAAGAAAGCCACAGATGAGCGAAAAGGAAACTTTACCCCAGCAGATAGAGGAAAGATGTTCCTAAGCAAAGCCACTTTTGAAGGTCTACAAACAACAGCCCATGCTCTAATTGAATGTGTACAGTTCTTGTTGCAAAATGGCTTCCAGTATGTCCTTACCAACAAGTTCAGTCAGGATCCTCTTGAGGACCACTTTGGGCGACATCGAGGACTTGGGAGAAGGTCATGTAATCCCACTGTTCATGCACTAGGCCATCAAGAGAACAAGTTGAGGCTTCAAAGGACCATTGCAACTAGCATTACACCAAAAGGAAACACCAAGGGATCAAAGCGCCCAAAAGAGGGGATAACAATAACAACAAGTCCTTTAAAAAGAAGAAAGAGATAGAATTCCCAGGCAATTTAAACATTTAGCATCTGGATTAAACCATTAGTTTTAAGCATATTTCTATGCAAAACTCTTTGCATCTAAGATTGACTGCAAAGGCACAAAGTTGATCAGTTTTCTGTGGTTATGTATACACTGCAACTCATTGTTTAGTTAACATGAAAAACAACATCAAAAGAAATACAAAATAGAACACCTGATTTCACAATTTTTTCTTTACATTTATTTCCTTTTTTTTTAAATAATTGTTTCTCAAGAAAAGTTAAGTTAACTTAAAATGGCTTGCAAAGTGTATACTGGTAAACAAACCAAATAATTGGTTTTGCTGAAAAGTTTGAATTTTGAATGCTAAAAAAATTTGAATGCTGAAAAGGAAGGGGCATGATAAAGTTTATCACTTAATTTGCCACCTTTTTCCAATAACTGTAGTTGCTACATAGGCATTGGGGTTTTAAGCATTACTGAGAAGAGATATACTACAGAAAATATTTTTGCTTCATCGAAGCAAATGTATGCACATATGTACATATTTTTGATAAGGAACTTACAAAAAGTCCTGAGCTGTGAGAAATGTTCTTCACTTTGAAATGTACAAGTATAAATTGTATGGAAAGTTCCACAATGTTTTTCGAAACTGAATTATTTCTAAGATATATTTGATAAATTTAAAAGTCAAAGCATCAAGTGCAACGTTTTACAAAATCTTTCTTGGATTGGTCTTACCAAAAGCACCGTTACTTTGCAATCATTAGAAAAATTGATGTTTGTGAAGGTTGTGCACATATTTTTTACAAGAAACTGCCTATAAGAAACTCAACTCTCAGATCACCAAAAAATTAAGAAGCTCCAGTACTGGGAAAATATCAGTTCAAAGAAACTATTTATTTTGATAAAGGAAATCACTGACATATTTTAATAAATTTTCACTTGTTTCCTGTACCATATTACTCATAAAGTACTTGAGTGATGTCTAAACATTGGAAAGGGTTAAAAATCCTTGTTTTGAAATGTTCACGAGGGCACAGGTAGTGAACACGAAGATTGTTATGGAACCTCTAAGAATCTCGTAAGAAACTCTGAGTACTAAAAATCTGACAATTTAAGAAACTTGCAGTACTGACCCAAATTCTTAGTTTCTTATAAAAATATGTGTATAATCCAACAAGCTACCTACATTGGTCTTACTGTTTTTATTGAACTCCTTTGGGGGTAGATGTACACTCACCCTGAAGTACCACTTATAGATCCAAAAGGGAGATCTTGTTGCTGTTTGCTTATGTCATCTGTGTTGAACTATGGTGTTTTCATATCAACAACTGTGTTGTGAATGCCCAAAATCCTGTAGTTTATATGCAGATCAATTTACTGGAGGAAGAGCTGAGTTAGAAATGTGTTAATTCCAATCTCTGGTTGTTTTTTGGAATGGACTATGCTATGCATTAATGCCAAAAAGGTTGTAATTAAAGTGCATTGTTTGCTAAAATGCTTGGAATTGTTTTTAGTGATATCCACTTTATCACACAGTACTATGATTATACTCATTTCTTTCAAATAGAAACTCAAGCAGTATAACTTCCCAAAAATTAAGAAGCTCTTATAATACTAAGAGATTATCAGGAGGTAATTTCAAAGTTGAAGAACTTTTCAAAATTATTGCTGAGTTGCAAAGAGCATGTTTCATCAACCCAAATAATATGATGTTTCAACATGTTTCATCAACCCAAATAATATGACATTTGTCCATGATTTGGTTTTTTGTTCTAAATCTTAGTTCAAAATGCAGTCGTCAGTAACCTTTTACCAAGTATAAAACTCAGCTATGAAACATTAGAAGAAACTTTTGCTGTTGAGAATTGGGCCCTAATGTTAAGAAACTCTACCACAGTGCCAAGTTTCTTACAAAAAACATTGGTAATAAGCACTACTGTTTGTCATTGAAAGAAAGTTTTAATTTTTTTCTCAATGAATTTTCCTTCTTTTGCTTCCTTGTTGCCGACTTGTGATTCTCAATTAAGTGCTTGGCATGGGCATGGGCCCGTAACTTGACATAAATCTTGATGCTGTCCTTTAACACAACATCCTTGATACTGTTAGGCATGGCAGCCACATCAATAATTGCTTTTGATCTCTCAATCATATCGGATTCTTGAATGAAAACTTTTGAAATGATAGAAACCACATTGATCTTTGTAACACCTCCTGAAACTGTTTCTCTAAAAATCTGTTCTGTTCTGTGGAACAGTTCAGCAAATGTTGCCTTAGGGTACGTAAGGCCCCCACGGTCCAGAGTTTCTATCAGTTGCCCTGTAAATATCCTTGCAGACTGACTACTTTTGCAGCAATTTAGGGCATCAATTCTCTTTTCTAGCACAACTTTGGCAGTGGTCTTGATGCCTGGTTTCCGCAAATTATCATGCGCCTTTCTGATCAATTTTGATAATACTGCGCCACAAATGTAAGTTACAGTCTCTTTATCATGTTCAGAAAGCTCTATTTGCATGTTCTTGATTTCAGCAGCGCCTGTTTGGCAATTATCTTTAGCAATTTCTTCTTGGCAATACAACAACAGCCAAGAGCAAAACTCTTTTGGTACACCCAAACATTTGACCAGCCTTGAAGTAATGTTCTCATTCACCCACACCGTGTTGAAGCTGGTCCACATCCTTTCTATGGAGAACGTTTTCATTTCCAGTCTTCTCAAAGACTTCATTGAGAAAACATAGGTCTGAAAGGGTTCCCAAGGAAAGCTGCAACAGACGGTTGACCGTAACCCCAAACATCTCAATCATCATTTCATTTTTTGCCATGACTTCCAAAGCACGTTTCAGCAATACGTGTATGTTCACTGAATAGTGACTCTGGTCCTGGGGAAGTTTAGTACGTGATGTGCTTTTCTCCCTCACTTTTCTTTGTCGCTTTTTCTTCGGTTTCCCTTGAATGATTAATTCAGTGTTGTCTTCATTGCAAAATGTAATCGTAATCACCTGCAAAACGGAGTGCCAAAGTTCAAACATAGAATGATTTTGATACCAAGAGATTATCAAAACGATTTTGGTTTTTCTCGAAAATCGGGCCTAAATAAAAACGCCTATTATGGATGATCACTATGATATTCGATTTATATACCCTCAAATCTTTGTGAGAAAGATATCAGATACACGAAGAACAGCAATAAAGAAAATAATCTTACCTCTGCTGCATCTTCGAGCATTTCTTCGTCTATTTCGGGGCCAAAATAGTCAAATTCCATTCTGATTAAAGTCGATCTCTCCTGCACGGCTCACACGAATTTCTGTATACCGGAAGTGAGGATACCCTACAACTTTCTCACAATCGCGCATTTCGAAGATAAGACTAATCGTCTATTGTTCTCGACACAGTCTCCTATCCAGTCTCTTTTCCATGATCTTTGGTAAAACATGCATAACTTTTCTCATACAAATTTGATTTCAATGCAATTGGTACCAATCAGTTTGTCTTGAAGTCTACTTTCATTTGATATATACATTTTTGTATTTTGTTGACAAAATTTAAGATATATGACGTCATACTTATTTATGACGTCATATTTATGATAAACATATGAAATAATTTGATGATTTGAAGAAGATGATTTGATGATGATTTGAAGACCGCAAATTTGATGATCTTATTGAAAACATCAAATCCAATTCAACAACAACTACTGTAAGTGAATCAAGAAATATTGTCCAGACCATACCAGAAGACTTGCCATTATCCTCTGAAGAAAGGAATGTACTAAACAAAGGCCTTAAATTTGTTCCACAAAGACAGCGTGTGGATGAATTCCAAGCAAAGCAAGATACCGAAGCATTCTTCCGGCGTCTTCGTCTCAAAGCTCACTTTCATGAAAGGAATTCAGAAGAATCTTCACAACAGGACAACGATTCAATTTCCTCTTCTCCTGAAGAAGACGACATAACTACTATTAATACCCTTTTCCCTACCAAGTCAGCATGGACCCCAAAACCTGGAAAACATTCAGCACTTGACCTCTACATTGACAAATGCAGGTATGAGATTTCTCAAATTAATTTCAAAACCAAATGCAAAACATCAAATTTAACACAACAAGAATGGTCAGCCCTTAAGCATCTCAAATCACGTGACGACATCGCCATCAAACCTGCGGATAAAGGTGGCCGTATTGTCGTTTGGAGGAAAGACCTCTACATCCAAGAAGCTAACTCCCAGTTACAATCATCTTCCTATGAAGATCTTGCAAAGAATCCCACAAAGTCATTCAAGAAAACAATCATCAATACCATCAAAGAAGAAATGAACCTTGAACACCTCCCCCCGATTGCAGACAAACTCTATATTCAACACCCAAGAACGTCTGTTTTCTACATGCTTCCTAAAATCTACAAACCAAACAACCCTGGACGTCCTATTGTATCAGCCGTCTCTTGCCCAGCAGCCCAAATTGCATCCTACCTTGACAGCATTTTCACACCTATCAATCAACAACTACCTACCTTTATCAAAGATACATCACATGCTCTCCGGCTGTTCAAAGAATTTAAATTTAATGGCCCTAATCGATATTTGTTCACCATGGACGTTAAGTCACTATATACCTGCATTCCTCATGCTGAAGGATTAAAGGCGCTCAAATTCTTTCTTGATCAACGCCCTAAACAACATCCACCAGCCAACACTCTTCTTCGCCTAGCCGAGCTTGTCTTAACTAGCAATGCAGTCTCATTCAATGGCAGTTTTTATCTACAAACCTCTGGTGTTGCAATGGGGAGTAAACTAGGACCCAGCTATGTTTGCCTTTTTGTGGGACATCAGGAGCATCTCCTCTGTAATTCATATAATGGCCCAATACCATGCCTTATCAAAAGATATATGGATGACATTATTGGTGCAACTTCACTGCCGTTGCAGCCCTACAGGAGTTCATCGAATTTACAAACAACTTCCACCCAGCTCTCCAATTCACACACAACATCACTGAACAAAGCCTGCCCTTTCTCGACATCCTACTGAAGATTGAAAACGATACCATTGCAACTTCTATCTATCACAAAGACACAGATGCACACAGCTTTCTCAATTACAAATCATCTCACCCTAGCAAATGCAAAGATTCTATTCCCTACTCACAATTACGCCGTCTCCATCGTATCTGCTCTCATGATGATGATTTTCATAATAAAGCAACAGAAATGACATCCTTCTTCCATCAAAATGATTATCCAGAGACCATCAAAACTTCAGCCCTCACTGAAGTCAACAACCTCTCACAAGACGATGCCTTGCTGCCAGTCGACAGGAAACAGACCAACAACCGAATCCCATTCACCCTCACCTACCATCCACTGAACAACCGGATCAAGAAAATTATTTACAACAACCACCACATCTTAAGGGAAGATCTACAGACCAAAGAAATATTCTATGCCCCACCACTGATGGCCTTCAGAAGAGACAAAAACATCAGGGATTGTCTTGTTCGCACCAACCTTCATTCTTCAGATTCCCCTGGCACATTTCCTTGTAATCATCACCTCTGTCAAACGTGTACTCATATCAACCCAGCAACTGCAATCAACAACCGAAACAGATCCTTTACTATCAAATCTAAATTTACCTGTTCATCTTCAAGCGTCATCTACTGTATCTCCTGCAACAAATGTAACATAATCTATATCGGCGAAACTTCCCGACAACTTAACAACAGATTCGGCGAACACATGAGAAATGTCAAACACAAAATTCACCTTAATGATCAACATGAAAATGACCCTGACAGCAATATATCAAAGCATTTCAATTTGCCAAACCATTCAACTGAAGACATGTCAATTCTTGGTCTTCTCTTTGCCCCTACAGACAGCGCTAAACGAAAAACATTGGAAAAGAGTATCATCTTCAAACTCGCCACTCTTTATCCTGCTGGACTTAACAAATAATTTATTTATTTACAGTAACATTATCATAACATAGCACTTCCTTTTGACCATTGCCCTGTGTGTTTTTTTTTTTATTATTTACATATTTTGTTTTGTTTTTGTTTTTTTATCCTGCTTATACTATTTATTTATGTTGCGTCACCACTTTTCCTCTTTATTCGATCCCATCTTTCGAATCTACTCTTCCTTTTACTCCCGTTCTACTAATCTTTCTTCACTTGATAACGGGCTAAGCTCGAAACGTCGTGCTTTATCATCTCTGTTCAAGGTACAATTATTTTATTTTAAATAGTTATATATGAAATAATTAGTGTATTATGATTGAAATTGACTAATTAACAATTAAAGATCAAATTCATATCGTTGCTATTACTAAAAACGTATTTAAAATACCAATAAAGCAACAACTAATTTGTTTAGGTATCAACCATGACTTTGATTGGCAGCTGTGATAACAATAGAATTCTGAAAGTATAATTTTTGACAGTTTTCATTAAGAACAATCAATATGTATCATGTTTATGACTTTAAAGTTATTTATTGACTATTTTTGTTTGAAAATATTACGTTTTAGGAGGAGAGCCAAAATCAGCAAATTTCCATTGTTTTTGCGTTTCCTAGCAACGGATCATGCGACCAATTAGCATATGATGCTATTTTTAGAATCATAATTGCTTGGTAATCATGTGTACCAAGTTGCGTTGCCATAGGCACTGCAGTTGCTTAGAAAATCTGGGGGGGCCTTTTTAGCCCCCCCCCCATGAGGAAGTGGTGCTTGATTTACCCATGTAGAATAGGGTTAAAGCAACGAAGCCATTATATTTGGGCAATATCCATAATTAGCCCATCTGAACTTTGGGCTGCCGCTAAGTTCAATCTGCAGATAATTTGAAAAGTTTTAAGAATCTAATAAAACAATGGGACGGACCGACTTGTAAATGTAGTGCCTGTCAGTGCCTGCCTGTCAGTGCAATTTAAGGTAACTCTGCTTTCTGCTCCAGTGAACAGCGAGATGCCGTTTCGCAAAACCACTCTCATCAGAAAGCAGTTAATTTCTCCCATATTATTCGGCCTATCGAAAAACGGCAAAAAGGATATTTTTCAGTATAGTCTGGGCAGTCGAAAGATGTATAAATCGCTATGTTTCCGTTAACTCTGGCTTCGCAAATCCTAGTTCAAATCTTTTTGTTGATTTCAGAAAAGTGGATTTTTCTCCAAAACTACTCGAGAAATGTTTGATTTTTTTTCGTTCCATCTTTAGCTAGGTAGTTGATCTACAACTTTGTAAAGTCTGATTGAAAAAGCTAGGCTCTTTTCGACATCGAAGGGGAAAAGCGATGGTCAACAGAATAGTATGCAGAATGAGTTGAAAGCTTTTGCAAAAAGTTCACTTTTAGATCAATGCTCATTGTGGAATCTTAAAGAAATTGATGTTTTGTGAATGTTCATGAAAGTCTCGAAAGACACCCAAAGCATGGTTTTTGTGAAGTTGCTAGTAACAGTCAGTAACTTTTAATCAATAGATGCAAATGATGCTTTTACAAGCGCACTAAGGATGTCTTTTGAGACCTGCGTATGGTATTCCCAATAGATGACGTTCATTTGTTTGCCAATGGAAACAGTTCTGAAAGTTATTTCAAGCCTGAGCTTTTGCAAGCGTGCCTCATAGCATGGTAATCCGTTGACCAAGGTTTCTCCATTTTGCTGTCGAAAAGTAAACAGAAAAATAAAATTCGATTACAGGAAATCTAGCCTAGCTTTTTCAATCAGACTTGGCAAAGTTGTAGATCAACTACCTAGCTAAAGATGGTGTGAAAAAAAATCGAACATTTTTCGAGTAGTTTTGGAGATAAATCCACTTTTCTGAAATCAACAAAATTATTTGAACAAGGGTTTGCGAAGCCAACGTTGACGGAAACATTGCGATTTATGCATCTTTCGATTTCCCAGACTATACAGAACAACATCCTTTTTACCGCTTTTCGATAGGCCGAATAATATGGAAGAAATTAGCTGTTTTCTGAGGAGATTGGTTTTGCGAAACTGCATCTCGCTGTGCACTAGAGCGGAAAGCAGAGTTACCTTAACGAAAGTTTTTACTTAGTCTTGCCAGTGCAATTAAAATTTATAAAAATATTTAATTTGTTTTCCGTTGCGTATTCGATTTTGATTAGTTAACTCTGTAAATATGTATGAACTGTATATGTGTATATATTGTTAGCTACAGTTAAATCGAATTAAAAGAAATCTACACATGAAAGGATAGAAGAGCTGCTGAGTTTTGTCAGAGAGATGGTCGGCAACAATGACACTATCTGAAGTTCTGATGTGTTGGCCCATTTTCAATTCCTTTGGATGTAGGATTTTGCATCCGAATCTATTGCTCACCGATCAGCAATTGCATCCGAATTTGAAATGTTAAGAAAAGTCCCTACGAAAGATGCAAATCACAATATTACAACCGATTGTGCAAACAAACACACTACCATCGATTATTCTTTACAAGCATCATGAATAGATTCACGTAATTTCATTGGATGATTTAATGGTAAGCCATCGTCCTAACATCTTTGAAGTGTGGACTTGGATGAAAATTCGCTCGATGTCCAAGGGAAATGGAAATGGGACATGAATATAACAAATAGAGTAACATGAACTTGTGGTAGTTACAGAATTCGTTCTTTATTGAACTGGTCTATCAACGTCCCATTTAACAAGTTGCAACAGAGCCTATTTATAGGATCGTGGTTCGAGGCACCATCCATTGTTTCCTTGGTTAAACGGAACCATAAGTATGAAGTTTGAACAGTAAAGACAGTAGGACAAAACAAGGCTCTCTGTTGCAATATTACTATCGCATAATTCATGGGATGAGGCACTTCGACCATAAAGTGAATATAGATCAACGTTTTCGTTGCCCCAAATTTGCCTCGTTGAGTTGTTGCCCCCATTTTAGGGCAACATCTCGAGGTTACGCTACCCTAAAGAAGAAGGTAACAGCCGGACACATAGATTAAGCTATTGCTATTCATGAATTTGTTGATCCCAAATTCCATGTCCCGTAGATGGAAGATCAATACTTTCATGCTTTTAGGGGCTTGAAAAAACAAACTTTACCCCATAAATTTCCTCCTAATATCTCAAAAGTCTCCTTTTCACGTCAAAATGAGCTTTGAAATATATTTGGAATGACAAACATCAAAGGTTTTCCAAAAGAGTTTGACCTTTTACCCTTATTTGGAGGTATTTGACCCTTTAGTTCGAAAACAGTTCCTCTCCCATCAAAATAACATCAAAATTCGGGTTCTACACCCCAGAACTGATATGGTTAGGTACTTTTAGTGAATTTGGGGTTATCTTGCTTTGTTGCCCCCATTTAGGGGCAGGGTTACCCCCCAGAATGATCCGAATCCTCAAGAACACCTTTTATGAGCTTGATGGGGCCATTATCAGTGTTCTACAGCTAGAAATAAACTTTTGAAGGGGTATATCGAAAGTCTAAACAACAACACATTTTCCTTCAATTTTGGGGGCATTTACCCCCATATCTCAAAACGACTCCTTCCCCAGAAAAAGAACATCAAAATTCGGATTCTACGCCCCAGAATTGACCAAAATCACTTGGTCTCATGAATTATCTCGTTTGGTGGTACTACCCCGCCCCTTTCTGCCATCGAACAATCATCAGTGTGAATGCCCCTCATTGAAAAAGCCTCTTTGTGGATTAAAATCAACCTCGTACTGGATGTGGATAAAATATATCCGGATAAAACCGTTTACACTGTACCAGATAGCTATCTGAACTTATTTAATGTGCTTTCCTACCGGGTGCGCCAAAATAAACTATGCACGTTTGGCAGGCCATAATAAATCGTACACTTGACCGATTTTGAAGATTTATGATTTAACCTTTAGCAGAGAACCTGAATTAGATTCTTGGACTTTTTGCAAATTTTTCTGTTCTCTGTTTTAGAGCTAGAAGTGAATTTCTTGAAATGTTCGTTTTCGAAAACACTGAAAACGATAAAAAAACGTTGATCAAATCTTCAAAGATTCAAAAATTTCAGTATCTAATTCAGGCTTTTTTCTAACGATTAAGTCATATATCATCAAAATCGATCGAGTATACGATTTATTGTGGCCTGCCAAACGTGCATAGTTTATTTTGGCGCACCCGGTAGGTGAAGTAATATTGTTCGGATAGCCGGTCTCAAATTCGTGCGGATAGCGTGGGTCTAGTGTAAATGCGACGCATATCTGAAAGAATTTTGATGCGGATAAAATTTATCCGGCACAGTGTAAACGGGGTCTAAAGGCTGATTCGATGTCAGTTTTAGCTAACATAGTTCTTTGTCCAAAGCTTTGAATTGCTTCTATAGCTTGATCAATAGTAACATAAGACAGCGAATAAGAATCCTTATCAATTGCCGCATTGATCGAATCTCCTGATTTTGGGTATGACAGGTGCAAAATTGTGCGAAATTTTGCAGAGTTATTTTTTGGAATCACTCCCAGTTGTGAGACCTGGAAATTGCGAAAAGGTGGATCTCGGAAAGGGCTTGCCACTCTTCCTAATAAAATATCCTTCTTGAGATTTCCTGAAATCTTAGTAGGATTTGCATTTGCCGTAGGGAGATTGGGGGAAATTCGTGGCCTTCTCACCCCCTTGTAACCTATTCTTGCCCGAACGCAAAGTTGGCTGCATAAATTTCGCACAAATTGCCTGTTTGGATGACCATCAAGCTCAGATTCTAATCTATCTACATCTACTTGAGAGAAGCACTCAGTTCTTTCCGTCCCGATTTGGTGGGGCCTTGAGATGGGGGTTGTCCTTCCACACTGAGGTGCACTTGGATTATCGGGACAGTTGGAGCCTGGGTGATTCCCTCTACATTTGTTACACACATGATTTGGTGAATTTTTCGACAAATGGAAAAACAGAAAGAAAGTGACGAGATTGAGATTTGAACTCGCGACCTTCTGCACTCTAGGCAGTTGCTCTACCGACTGAGCTATATCTCGGCCACACTTATACAGCAAGTGTGCTTCATTGATATCCAGATCAGTGTGGTGACGTAACCTGTATAATGTCTAGCCCACGCAACTCAAGGTCCCAAACGCAGACCCGCTCTATGCCCTCGACGCAACCCTGACAGAATTGTCACCTTAACGTCACACTTTTCCCTTCCATTGTCTTACGGTGTTTTTGGTTTAAGTTATAACATATGATTTGGTGAATTTTTCGACAAATGGAAAAACGGAAAGAAAGTGACGAGATTGAGATTTGAACTCGCGACCTTCTGCACTCTAGGCAGTTGCTCTACCGACTGAGCTATATCTCGGCCACACTTATACAGCAAGTGTGCTTCATTGATATCCAGATCAGTGTGGTGACGTAACCTGTATAATGTCTAGCCCACGCAACTCAAGGTCCCAAACGCAGACCCGCTCTATGCCCTCGACGCAACCCTGACAGAATTGTCACGTTAACGTCACACTTTTCCCTTCCATTGTCTTACGGTGTTTTTGGTTTAAGTTATAACATATGATTTGGTAAATTTTTCGACAAATGGAAAAATGGAAAAAGAATTACGAGAGCGAGATTTGAACTCGCGACCTCCTGCATTCTAGGCAGCTGCTTTACCGACGGAGCGATCTCGGCCACACTTATATACAGCAAGTGTGCTTCATTGATATCCAGATCAGTGTGGTGACGTAACCTGTATAATGTGTAGCCCACGCGACTCAATGTCCCAAACGCAGATTGGCTCTATGCTCTCGACGCAACCCTGAAAGAATTACGCCACCTTAACGTCACACTTTTCCCTTCCATTGTTTTACGGTATTTTTGGTAGAAGTTATAACATATATGATTTTGTAAATTTTTCGACAAATGGAAAAATGAAAGAAGAGTGACGAGAGTGACGGTAAAAACTCTTATCCATAATGTTGATCAATACGGCACCAATACAAAGATTTATCGTTAGCTGCCTTATTACGGAATTTATAGTCGTAAATTAGCCAACCATACGACTTGTGAAATTTAGCAGCGTATCTAATTAAATCTAGATACCCGATAAGCTAATTAGCTTTACTTGGGTTTTGCTTACAAAAACTTTCATATAAGTGTTGAAAGCTGTAGTCCAGTCTTCTACGTTTGTGATTTTGATCATTTTATTCCTCTTGACAGCTTTACCTCATTGTTGGTGCCAATCTCCAACGAAATAATCTCTCACTCAACATTGGCTAGCTTCTGGAGGTTAGCTGGCAAAAGTTTTGCTAAATCAAAAAACTCACCCATCTGAATCGCTTTCACGTACTGTGCCGGGATTTCTGGCATGAAACCACCGTCGATTTGGCCATGTGAACTTGATGCTGATGCAGGAAATTGTGGCTGTGGGACGGGAAACACCATACGTCCCTTCATGGGGAGATGGTGTGATTCGTGGGGGGCTACGGACACGGGTACGTCGTCTGGCATGTGACTTTCCTTCTGTTTTACCACCTCAGCGGCAGCAGCGACAGCTGCTCTTGGGATTTCATCTTGCAGATGTGTCTGAATCGACCTCTCTATGATCTTCTCTAGCATGGTTGCTTCGACAGCTTGCGTGGCAGTGGTATTTCTTTTGGCAGTGGTGCTTACAGTACTTTGACTAGGCCTTGTCCTGATGGTGCTTGCCTGTGTCGACGAATGGCTAATGGTGGTGGTGTTTATAGTGCCTTCCCTTACAGGCCTCGTTATGGTTGGAATTGCTTGTTTCGACGAGCTACTATTGGCGATGGTGCTTGATTTGCTTAGCCTTACAGGCCTTGTGCTGATGGTGCTTTGCTAGTGTGGACGGATGGACACTTTTTTTTTTTTTCAATTTATTTAACGTTGGCTATTTACAATATACAATAGCACAAAGGTGCTAATTTAGGCCAACTACAATTAAAAACATAAAATACAAAAAGAAATTAAATATACCCTAAGTTTTCTACATAACGCTTGCATAGTCTGCAGTCACAGCTAACCGTGTACGTTTTAATTCTTCTTTTAAACATTGAAAGAGATTCAGATTCCTTTATGTCGGCAGGTAGTGTCCTCCAGAGCTTCTGCCCGAGGAACCGCACAGTTTCTGTTCCAAACCTCATTGTTTTAACTTTTGGTAAACATATGTTTCCGCCATCCCTCAGCTCATACGAAGGCACTTTTTCTATGAAAATCTCATTCATAAAGCTAGGGGCGTTTCCTGATTTTGTTTTATATCTTTCAGTTAGAAGTAACTGCAGATTTCCCTGATGGACAGATGCCGAGTTTTGATTCACGAGTAGAGTTTCAAAATCTGAGTGATTATCTTTATATACAATGCGTAAAGCCCTTTCTTGTATCTTATTGATTTTTTTATTTAGGTTTCTATCATGAAACATCCATACCAATGGGCAATAACTAAAATGTGACATGATGAACGCATTCATCAGTGACGCAAGTTGTTCAGTCTCCATGTAATTCGAAATTCTAGCCAGAGCATGTAGTTTTTGGGCAGCCTTCTTACAGAGCGTTTCAACGTGGACTTAAACGTTAGTTTGTTGTCCATGTTGATTCCTAAGAGCATTTGCTCCTTGGTCTCTTTGATCATAGAAGTACCAATTTTCACATGTATATCGTCATGTATTCCACCAAAAATCATTATATGGCATTTTTCTTCGTTAAGTTTCATATAGTTAGTAGGAAACCAGTTTAACATGGCTGCAACGCCATCTTCCAATCTTCGCACAACATCATCTATCTTATCACTCACAACGTAAATAGTGGTATCATCAGCGTAATTACAAATTTCGGCATCATCCATCAGATAGAGCATGTCATTTATATATATGTTAAATAAAAGTGGTCCCAAAACGGAACCTTGTGGAACACCGAGATTTGTTTCGCGCCAATTGCTGAAAGAGCCATTTACCTTTACACGCTGATTCCTCGCTGAAAGATAACTATAAATAAATTCAAATGCAGATCTGTCTAAGCCATATGCATTGAGTTTGGCTATCAGCAGTTCATGATTCAAACAATCAAAGGCTTTTGACAGATCCATTAAAATTGCACCCGCACATTTTTTGTTGTCTAATCCCATTTTGACTTTTTCTAGAAAACGCAAAAGCGCATTTTGTGTAGAGAATCCTCTTCGAAAACCGCATAGCAATATGGAGAGAAATGAGCCTGCAAATTCCATTAATTGGGAGTGCATCAGTCGCTCAAATACCTTAGATACTGCAGGGAGAACAGTGATCGGCCTGAAATTTTTCTTCAGAGAAGCGTCATCCTTTTTAAAGAGTGATGTTATCTCCCCGGCTTTTAGGTCCAATGGAAAGGTGCTATGAGCAACACTTTGATTGAAGAGGTTACATAGATTTTGCGCAAATATATCTGGGTACTCTCTTAAAATTTTAGCCGGGATTGCACCTACAGGCGAAGATTTCTTTGGATCTAACCGTGCCAGTTGTAAAGCAACCTGTTGAATGGATACCTCACTGAAACTAAATCTTTCAGTATATTTCATATTGGACTGAATTCTTATAATGCTTGGATGCAAACTAAATTTTTTAATAGCAATATGTATTGGATCAACTAGCCCAGACACAGAGGAAATATTCTCTGTGATTTCCTTAATACCCAATGCATCAGTAATATTCACAAAGTAGTTATTAAAGGCCTCAGCAACTTCCTTATCATTTGATATTAAGTTGTTATTTTCAAGCAGTGTTAAACTTGTGGGAACCTGTACCTTGTCAGAAAATAGAGGTTTTACTGTCCGCCAGAATTTGCGATTATCATTAACTATGGTGGTGTCCAAGTTTTTATAATAGTTCATTTTTGCTTTCCGCAGGAGCTTGACACATTCATTTGCTTCTTATATGACTTTAAATTGGCATCATTTTTGTTTTTATTGTATTTCTTTCGCAAATGAGACCTGCGCATTATGGCTTTGCGGAGGGTTTTATTCATGAAAGGACCATTATTTGCTCTCACATGCTTCTTTTTCAAAGGTGCATGCTTTTCCAGCAATTGGCTCACTATAGTACTAAAAATCCCATAATTCTCAATACATCCTTGATCAGAAGCAACTTCTGATAGTCTCATTGTAAGTTCTATACGAAATGCCTGTAGGTCAAATTTTTTATAGTCTCTATATAAAATTAGTTTTGGGCCTTTCTTAACAAAGCCACTTCTAAATACTGTTACAATCATTTCATGACAGTCTGATAGTCCCGTTTCAATTGTTTGTGTATTCTTGAAACTTCTTAATCTATTTGTTAAAATAAGATCTATACAAGTAGAGCTATCAGATTTATGACAGGTGGGACTTTTTACCAAATTATTTAGCCCATATGCATCCAAGAAATTTCTGATATTCTGACCAGTTTCCTCTGTGTTAAAGTCACCAACTAATATGAAGTTTTCATTTGTGGTGCTGTATTTATCTAATGCCTTACCAATTTCATTAAAAAAGTATTCTTCCTGTTGGGATGGTGGACGATAGATGCCTAGAAGTAGCCATTTCTTTTTGTTGAGGTTTATCTCAATAATTCCACACTCGATGTTAGAAGGTAGCTTAAAGTCTGTTTTCAGTTTTGCTGGAACCCCTTCCCTCACATAAATCAATAAGCCGCCTCCATTTTTGTCCCTGTCAAACCGAAAAGGTTCCTTAAAGCCATTGATATAGAACTGACTAGAAGGAAATGTCCTCGGCGTGGAATTACACTACGGCGTGGAAAATTTTCCTTAGGCATGTCTATGATTTTTTTTTTCTGAAAGATTTGCATCCGTGTTTTGAGTTCAACTTTGAAGATAAATGGGCGTAGGAGGCGTATTGCCAGTTTATAGATTTATGTGTTACAAATTTTGCTGTCCTGTGATTGGTTTATCCGCGATGCATATTTTGGGTTAACTCTGATGGGAAAAGTGGATACCTGTGTTTTAGTGGGCTTGACTTGAATCTGTTATAAAATTGTTTGCAACGTGTGATTTGTTTACCCAGGATCCATGTGACGTGTGTTTTTAAGCTCACTCTGATGGGAAAGGAGGGACCTATTGTTCTCATTGAGCTTGGCATAGAGCAGGCACACGTTCACGAGGAGAAAGTGTCTGCCGCTCTCTTTGGTAGCTAATTCCTTATTTCTTATTTTTCTTATATTATAATATTTATACAGGGTAAAACATTCAGTTATACTGTTTTACAATGTACCCTGTTAAAAAACTTACAAACGAAAAGAAACTATCTAGATTTACAGATAAATCTAAAATAAAACTACAATCAATTTGATCTATACAGCTTTTAGCAAAGTGTATAAAAATTGTAGATATGATCATGCATATGCTAGATATGATATGAGAGAGAATTAGCTAAATGCAAGGTTTGCTATGCTTTTTTTGAAAGTTTTCAATGTCGGGGACAATTTTGATTCTAGGCTGAGACAGTTCCACATTGTTGCGCCTTTATATGAGAAGCATTTTTGGCCATTCTACCTCTTCTATTTGGCCATTGGCCATTCTACCTCTTCCTATGAGTTGCTAAGTGTTTTACCCAAGATGGTGTTTTCCGACTGTTTAAGGTAACTCTGCTTTCCGCTCTAGTGCACAGCGAGATGCCGTTTCGCAAAACCACTCTCCTCAGAAAACAGTTAATTTCTCCAATATTTTTCGGCCTATCGAAAAGCGATAAAAAGGATGTTGTTCTGTATAATCTGGGCAATCGAAAGATGTATAAATCGCAATGTTTCCGTCAACCCTGGCGTTGCAAATCCTGCTCAAATCTTTTTGCTGATCTCAGAAAAGTGAATTTACCTCCAAAACTACTCGAAACAGTTTGGTTTTTTTTTCGCTCCATCTTTAGCTAAGTAGTTGATATACAACTTTGCCAAGACTGATTGAAAAAGCTAGGCTAGATTTCCTGCAATCAAATTTTATATTTCTGTTTACTTTTTGACATCGAAGGGGAAAGGCGTTGGTCAACAATTTAGCCCATGCAGAACGATCTGAGCGCCCGTAGAATGTTTTTGCAAAAAAATTAGTTCTTGATCTAATACCCCGTTTACACGGAGCAAAAATACGGGATTGCGATCCAGATCGCAATCCCAATCCTGATAAAATGTGCCGTGTAAACTCTCGATCGCGATCGCAATCCCCTAAAATTCGATCCCACTTCAAAGGTGGATCGCGATCCGGATCACAATCCGATCCTAAGAAAGTGTGCCGTGTAAACGCTTCTTGGGATCGCGATCCCGTTCGAAATCCTTTAAGCATGCGCAGTAGACTCAACCGCCATTTTGTCTATTGTTGTTGTAGTGTTTCTAGGCTCCGTAACTATGCGCAATACGCATGTGCGAATGGATCGCGATCCTGATCCGTTTTTGTTTGACGCCCATGTAAACGCAACTCGAACGCGATCTCAATCCTTGTGGATCACAATCTGGATCGCGATCCCCTATTTTTGCTTCGTGTAAACGGGGTATAAGATCTATGCTCATTGTGGACTCTGAAAGAAATTGATAATCTGTGAATGCTTACAAAAGTCTCGAAAGACACCCAAAGCATGGTTTCGTGAAGTTGCTGGTAAAAATCAGTAATTTCTAATCAATAGATGAGATGCAAATGATACTTTTGCAAGTGCACTAAGGATGTCTATTGAGACTTGCGTATGGTATTCCCAAAAGATGACGTTCATTTGTTTGCCAATGGAAAAGCTTCTGAAGTTATTTCAAGCCTGAGCTTTTGCAAGCGTGCTTCATAGCATGGTAATCTGTTGACTAAGGTTTCTCTATTTCGCTGTCGAAAAGTAAACAGAAATACGAAATTCGATTGCAGTAAATCTAGCCTAGCTTTTTCAATCAGACTTGTCAAAGTTGTAGATCAAAGCTACCTAGCTAAAGATGGAACGAAAAAAATCGAACATTTTTCGAGGTTTTAACATATTTCTAGTTACATATTCCTTGGTCCTTCTTTAACCCTATCTGTACTGGGCGATTTTTTAGGTATTTTGTACTGGGGGTGGGTGGCGTTTTTCGTCCCCCCCTCTTTTTCTCCAAAACTACAAAAGATATAACAATAAGACTTACACATATTGTTCTTTAGACAATTGGCTATTCAAATATAACAATGGAAATTAATAAGTCACGTGATTCGTTGCTAGGCAACCGAAAATCTGACGAAAATTGGCAAATTTTTACCTTCTTAACCAGAAAAGTTCTATTTAATCAACCACTCAACCGATCTTCTCCAAATTTGTTTCAAATAATAGGAAACATGTCATAGTTGAAAAATACATACTTTGCAAAAAATTTAGTTTCTATTTTTAGCACAATTAGCCTTAAATTAGTCTTTTGTTGCTTGCATTTACTTTCATCGCAGGTTTTTGCCAGTCCTGCCCTTTTATCTGGTAAATATAGACTCAAAATGAATTAAATTAATAAGATGAAGCAAATTAGACTAAAAAAATTTATATTTGACATTTCTTTATTAGGTAAATGACGTCATAAATGTGAATGACGTCATATATATTAAATTTTGCTGACATCAGCAAATATGAATAAAAAATTTAATATAAAATGAAAGTACTGATCAAATGCAATCGAATGGTGCATGTTTGAGATCGATCAAGCAAACGACACGAAAACTACGGACATTTTAAGCTTTTTTTTTGCTGACTACTCTCCAAATATGGTATTACTGTGGTCACCTGATCAGAGGTAGAACAATGAAATGTTAAGAATTTAATTTCCTATGAAATTTGAGTAAAAGTCACCAAAACTGGTGGTTATATCTCTTGTCGTTTTAGCGTAATGCAGCAAAACTGATAGGGGGGGGCGAAAAACGCCCCCCCCCCAGTACAAATAGGGTTAAGTCTATGCACGCAGCCTCCTATTTTATATACAGCATACAGCATCAGGAGTGTATCCAGACCGAAGTTCTTGATATAGATGTTTCCCCCATATTCAAATCGAGACAATTAACAAATTGTGCATTAGAGTCAAGGTTAGGGGCGCTTTTCTCACCAAAAAGGGGCGCCAAGCTGATTTTTCATCGCGAAAGGGGGGCAGTTGCCCCCATTTGCCCCCCTATATCCGCCACTCAAAACTGAACTTCAACAGCCACGTCAAAGCTCTATATCTAAAAGCCAGCCGAAAAGTGAGTGCATTTAGAGTGGCTAACTATCTAAATCTCCAAAATGCAAAATTATTGTACCAATCTTTTATTGCATCAACTTTCAAGTACTGCCCATTGATTTGGCTTTTTTGCGGAAAAACGTCAAATAACAACATAAGAGCTCTGCGGGTGCTACTTGACGATCATGAATCCACATTTGAAGTTTTTCTGGCAAAGAACAATGCAACAACTATTCACATCCAAAACCTTCGTGTGCTTATGATTGAGATATACAATAGACTTAACTGTACCAATCCGTTCTTCATGCAGGAGTGTTTTGTTAGAAAGGACACCAGATATGACCTAAGGACGAAATATTTATTACAAATCCCTGCAACGAAAAGTATTATGTTTGGCATTGATTATATTAAGTTTCGATGCAGCCTCTTATGGAACAGCATTCCTGATTTGATAAAGAGCGCTTCATCAGCTGCTATATTTAAGAGAAACTTAGAATATTGGAGTGCAGACAAATGCCAGTGAAAAATTTGTAGATAATGATTATTAATAAGTTGCATTACATTGTATTATAGGTATATTTTTCTTGTAAATAGTTGATATAAATTAGTTCACATTATTGTCATAATGTAATGTAGAACTAGAGCTGATGATGAACCAACTTTAAAGAAATTGATAAATGATAAATAAATGGAATCCGAGGGGTGTATCACTCTTCTGAAATGGCATACGAGATTTTTTTTAAACCATAGGATTTTAGGGTTTTTGCAGGAGATTTTTACAGAGGATACGTCGCTCGATGAAAGCCTCATTTTCAAGCATCAATTAGACATATAAAAGGCGAAGGAGACAAAAGAAACCCGTGAAGATTTTTCTAAATGTTACCTACCTTCATAAAACGCAACGAGGACAAAAAACTGCTTGAAATTTCCCGAACTTTTATTTAGAAATCTGCTCTCCAGATGTGTGGGTGTACAAGTTTGGATGCCGGTTACAATGTCTCCAGGATTGCCGGAGTTATTGCCTCTCCAATAGACAAATTCGGCGAAGGCTTGTCGTGGCCTGTTAACGCCACTGCAAGTCAGGTGATAAAGCCTCTTGATAACACCTCTTTTGAATTTTATAACTTATTTCCTAAAGAGCAATTTTGTGCCATGAATGCAAAATGTTGCGCAATACAGATAATTCCCTAGAGTATTGCCACATTACTTGACATGTGCGAAATAGCCTTTGTATACTTTCTCAATTCAGATAGAAACCGTAGGGGCATTGAATCTTGAACAAAAGACAATTTAGCGAAAGATAATAGATCGAACAATTGAAAATGCAGATTTTGACGTTGTCAGTCGTTCTTACAAAAATCACAATTGTTGTTACTATTGTCTCCAGGCCAGAATCTCAATTGTTGAAGGTTCAGTGCCTTATCGGTTTGTTTGTGGCCATAACTCCGCCAATCCTGGAGATACTTTAACCGGCATCCAACCTTGTACACCCAAACATCTGGAGAGTAGATTGCTTTAAAAAAATTCGGAATATCTCAAGAAGTTTTTGTCCTGGTTGCCTTTTATGAAGGTAAGCAAAATTTAGAAAAATCTTCACGGGTTTCTTTTGTCTCCTTCGCTTTTTAGCCGTCTGATTGGCCTGTGAAAATGAGGCTTTGGCGGTTTTGACCATGGGCCACGAGCAATCGGCTATGTACGACGAAAGATTCCTATGACGGACCCAATTCCCGCACTTAAGCAGTCGCATTACTCTCTCCGCAATCAGGATGTCATTGGGCGAATAAGGGCAAGAACAGAAAAATTCAAATCTAGCTTTTTTCCTCACTGTTTGTCTGAATGGAATGATCTTGAACCAGAACTGAGACTAGCACCATCTGTCGCTGTTTTTAAGAAAAAAATTCTGTCAGTTACCCGACCCCCTGCAAAATCGGTCTTTGGGATTCACGACCCATTAGGTTTATCCCAGCTTAACCAACTTAGAGTGGGTCTCAGCAAATTGAACTTTCACAAATTCAGGCAAAGTTTTAAGGATACTGTAAACCCAATGTGCCCTACGAACGATGTTGTAGAGGATACCGAACACTTCTTGTTGCTTTGCCCTTCCATTGGGCTCCAACGACAAAAACCTTCTTGCTGGAATACTTCCATTATTACGACCACTTGGATATGCTAGTCCCTCAAATGAGATCCTATTGTTTGGTGATAAAAACCTCCCCAATGATGTTAACAGGAACATACTCGAGCTAACATTAAAATTTATCCAAGAAACTGGTCGATTAGATTGAGCTCATTTTAAACCTTGTCATAAGCCACACAACCAAGTACGCTCATTTCCTTGCAAAATTATTATTATTTTGTGTTGTCTTTTGTCTTTTGTCTTTGTCTTTGTCTTTTGCCTTTTGCCTTTTGCCTTTTGCCTTTTGCCTTTTGCCTTTTGCCTTTTGCCTTTTGCCTTTTGCCTTTTGCCTTTTGCCTTTTGCCTTTTGCCTTTTGCCTTTCGCCTTTCGCCTTTCGCCTTTCGCCTTTCGCCTTTTGTCTTTTGTCTTTTGTCTTTTGTTTGTTTTTGTTTTTGTTTTCTTTTTTCTTTTCTTTTTTGCTTTGTTCCTAGTTAAGTCTAATTTATACAAATGCACTTTTTCAATTCTTTTTTAAGGCCTCGGGGTTGACATTTTATTTGCTCCTCTTGGTATCGTACTCGTAGTATTGTAAAGTAGGTTAAGTAATGTAGGTAGTAATTTGTTATGTAAATTTTTAGATGGTATATATATAAAAAAAAAAAAGATTCCTATGCTATTTTATACTGTACACTCTAGAATTTCTGGAAATCCAGTTATGTTTGGATGGAAAGGATATTTCTGCTTGTATATTCTTTGGTTCTTCTATTTTATACTTACTGTACACTCTAGAATATCTGGAAATCCAATTATGTTTGGATGGAAAGGAGCAGTGATGGAAGGGTTCATCTTTGATGGCAAGGTCAAAAGTATGGCACTTGGAATTTCGTTAACAAAGATTAATTTGGCTGACATAATCATGAAGTTGTTTAAAAGAAGAGTAAGCAATTGTTGGCTGACAGAGTTAAACGTCTGTAAGTTTTTTTCCAAGTACATTTGTTGATTTGTTGATCAACTTACAAATCATCTATTTGTATTGATGATTGTCGTACCACTTGCTAAAATAGAAAGACTGATGACAAACATGAAAGAAAGATTAATGTTATGAGCCATGAGTTGGCCCATTCATGCCATTTGACAAACTCTGACTACCAACTTTTCTGAAGACTTTCAATTTTTTTGACGTGTTCCGACTTTTATGACGACTTTTCCGACGAGTTTCTCCAAGGGGATAACCTGCTTATTACATTCTTCAAAGAAAAAATCATGCTCAGTAAGATACATTGTATTCTATTCTAGATTCTACCCCCTTAAATCCCAGCATTATCTCACTGGTTTATAGTTTTGCGACTGGTTGATTACAAAATCCACTTTGCAATCTAAGAAGGGGTTCCAGGTCAGTAAGAAAGTCAGTCAATCACGCTTGTTTATGCAGTTGATAAACGTTGATCTCTGCTCACTAGCACTGAGAAGGATAGGCACTAAATCCTTACTGGCTAAGAAAATTGACACGTGACATGCTCTAAACCAATCAAATGGAGGCAAAAACCAAACGGGAAATTTGAAATCTTAGATTTAGGCCCTTTTTGGATGATTTATCCACCCTTCACCGAATTATCATTGGATACGAGAGAAATGAAGATTTTCAAAACATTTCTTCACAGACCTATTCCCAATGCCCTAATGCATAGTCAATCAAGGGCGCTACGAATTTGAAGAAATGCCAAAACTTTGAATTCGACCTCATTGTCACTGTAGTTTGTCATAGTAAACAGCTAATTGATGACTGAAACACATACTCATGGAGACTAAATATTTTGATTCGAAGGTCTCCCTCTGTGTGTTGAAGTATCTTCAAAACTTAATCAAAAATTGCCAAATTTAGAGCACTATCTGGATTATTTTTCAGTTTGAAACTGATACAAATACCTCCGGAGATATTCAAGATTCAATGCTGAGGGTAGAATGAACAACGGGAAAAGTTGTATTGTACGGGCCTAAAGAACCAAACGGTCGTCATAAATAAGAGGCGAATTAAAAGGTACTTACATTTGTATCTTGCAAAAAAAGAACAACTAATCAAAATCGTGAAGCAGCACAAATGATAAACGTACTTTAACTGGTTTTGATATCAAAATCCCACTTTTTGAACCGCATTCTACTGCCAAGTGCCAGTTTCTCCAACAAATCGTTCATATTTCTTCTTCCAGCAACATTGTCAAAAAGGCCCCCCAACAAAAGGAGCGCGTAAACGTCAATGTTCAGCCACACATATGCCAGCCATCGACAAGTAACATACGATTCCAATGAATTTTGAATAAGTAACACATATACTTACTCTCCACTTTCCAGAATGGCAAGAACTGCAACATCGAACGTGGTCAGAACGAACGATTTGATGATGTTCTCCTCGATAACACTTGTCCTCGTGCCTTTGTCTTATTCTGCTGTCATTTTTGCGAGATTATGAGTGATAATCGACAATTACATCAGCCAAAAACCTTGTATAAATTTATGAATGGCAGTCCTTGCTTTCAGCAGCGCAAAAGAAATGGCTGTCGTTTCTTCTCTTACCGTACAGTACAGTGTAGCAGGTACATGAAATAAGTATGAAATGCTGATGTACGTAAGGAAGAATAGAATAGCGACAAACGGAAAAAATGTACATTTTGTTTTTAATGTGAAAAAATAGATTGAACATTTCGACAAAATAACATTTGAAATACTATTTTTAAAGCTCTTTCATATCAATTTCACAATCTGTGGGGATGTTGTAGAAAAATATCTATCTTTGGGCTACTTGCATCAGAGCAGAAGTCATCCATTAGAAAATCACCCTTTTATGGTCAAGCAACACAGCAGCAGCGACCAAAGCTGGACATTTGTATCGCACTTGTAGACTCATGGAAACATGCACGTATTTTTCATTAGATGATAAAGCTTGAAGTCAGTGCATGTTTTTCGAAAGTTAAGAAGCCACCCTACCTGAACTAAAATGCTGAGGAACCTTTGTAATTTGCAGTTTTAATTATCCCAGCGCATTAAAAAATGTTTTTGCAATATACAGTTATAATGTTATAGCAACTACTTGGACATTATTTTGAGTGTGAATTATGTTATTTACTTGTTTTGAGATCTTACTAAGTAATTTGGGTGCCCTCTTGACAAGGCTAAATTAACTCTACACCTCTGGCACTAAAAATATAAGAAACTCGCAAAAAACTGTTTTTGCTGTCAAACAGAAAACACGTGAATGCTTCCATGAGTCTGCAAAGTACTATACAAATGTCAAGATTTCTGTTTAACAACAAAACTTTAAGTCAGTATTGAAAGTTTCCCAAAATTCTCACTATCTGAGTACTCACTGAGTACAAAAACTTCCGTAGGGGTTTGGGAGGTCTCTGCGAGCTCCTGTGTCATCGTAAGATTCTAAGCAAATCTTGTGCATTCATGCCATGATCTAGATCAGGCAACAAATATCATTTTAATTTTTGATGATCTCAGAGTTCAATATCTTGAAACGAGCTTCATGCTACTCAAGTAGCCCAGAATAATTAAAATCTTTAGTACTTGAGAACGTTTTAAACTTTCATTTGGTTCTTTTTGGTCATGATTACTTGCATGATCTAGATGGTGGCATGAATGCATAAACATAGCTTTAAAATTGTTATCAAGTGTTACAAAGACACAGGAGATTCCAGAGTGGCAGGCCATTTCTTAAATATTTGAGCAAGTTTTCTACCAACAGTTTTATGGTTTTAACCAAAAGATGTCTAGTGCCAGAAGTGTAGAGTTAATTTAGCCTTGTCAAGAGGGCTTCCAAATTACTTAGTAAGATCTCAAAACAAGTAAATAACATAATTCGCACTCAAAGTAATGTCCAAATAGTTGCGATAAGCTTATAACTGTATAGTGCCAAAACATTTTTTGATGCGCTGGGAAAATTATAACTGCAAATTATAAAAGTTCCTTAGCTTTTTAAATTCAGGTACGGTTGCTTCTTAACTTTCGAAAAATTGAACCTACTGTTTCTTGTGAGCTGTTTCTTATAAAAAGATACATGCACTGACTTAAAGCTTAGCCATCTTACTAAAAATACGTGCATGCTTCCAAGAGTCTACAAGTGCGATACAAATGTCCAGCTTTGGTCGCTGCTGCTGTGTTGCTTGACCATAAAAGGGTGATTTTCTAATGGATGACTTCTGCTCTGATGCAAGTAGCCCAAAGATAGATATTTTTCTACAACATCCCCACAGAATGTGAAATTGATTTGAAAGAGCTTTAAAAATAGTATTTCAAATGTTATTTTGTCGAAATGGTCAATCTATTTTTTCACATTAAAAACAAAATGTACTTTTTTTCCGTTTGTTGCTATTCTATTCTTCCTTACGTACATCAGCATTTCATACTTATTTCATGTGCCTGCTACACTGTTCGGTACGGTAAGAGGAGAAACGACAGTCATTTCTTTTGCGCTGCTGAAAGCAAGGACTGCCATTCATTAATTTATACAAGGTTTTGGCTGATGTTATTGTCGATTATCACTCATAATCTCGCAAAAATGACAGCAGAATAGGACAAAGGCACGAGGACAAGTGTTATCGAGGAGAACATCACAAAATCGTTCGTTATGACCACGTTCGATGTTGCAGTTCTTGCCATTCTAGAAAGTGGAGAGTAAATATATTTGTTACTTATTCAAAGTTCATTGGAATCGTATGTTATTTGTCGATGGCTGGCATATATGTGGCTGAACATTGACGTTTACGCGCTCCTTTTGTTGGGGGGCCTTTTTGACAATGTTGCTGGAAGAAGAAAAATGAACGATTTGTTGGAGAAACTGGCACTTGGCAGTAGAATGCGGTTCAAAAAGTGGAATTTTGATATCAAAACCAGTTAAAGTACTTTTATCATTTGTGCTGCTTCACGATTTTGATTAGTTGTTCTTTTTTTGCAAGATACAAATGTAAGTACCTTTTAATTCGCGTCTTATTTATAACAACGGTTTGGTTTTTTAGGCCCGTACAATACAACTTTTCCCGTTTTTAATTCTACCCTCAACATTGAATTTTGAATATATCCGGAGCTACTTTTATCAGTTTCAAACTGAAAAAAGATCCAGATAGTGCTCTAAATTTGGCATCTTCTGATTAAGTTTTGAAGATACTTCAACACACAGAAGGAGACCTTCGAATCAAAATATTTAGTCTCCATGAGTATGCCTTTCAGTCATCAATTAGCTGTTTACTATGACAAACTACAGTGACAATGAGGTCGAATTCAAAGTTTTGGCATTTCTTCAAATTTTGAAAAAATTCGTAGCGCCCTTGATTGACTATGCATTCGGGCATTGGGAATAGGTATGTGAAGAAATTTTTTGAAAATCTTCATTTCCCTCGTATCCAATGATACGTTGGTGAAGGCTGGTTAAATCATCCAAAAAGGGCCTAAATCTGAGATTTCAAATTTCCCGTTTCGTTTTTGCCTCCATTTGATTGGTTTCGAGCATGTCACGTGTCAATTTTCTTAGCCAGTAAGGATTTAGTGCCTATCTTGCACTGAGATGAATAAAATGCATAGAAAGTGCATACGATACAATAGTTTCTCACGATCCTATAGCAAGATTTGATAACGGCTTATTTCATGTTAGACAGATTTGACACCATTGTTATCAAAATTATCATTATCATTAAGATTTAACGTCTATATATCGTGTTTTTGGACCTACAAACAAAAGTGTCTCAGTGGTGATCTTAATACAGGTAAGCTGGTTCCACAGGCAAGCTTTTTCTCTCACTTTTTTGAACAAAATCATCGGGATGAGTTTTCGGTTAAAATAAGCATTATCGATGGTGCAAGTGATGTGTATTCGCTCCGTAGAAAGGAGCTTTTTTGGCAATATAAATTTGGTTTATTCTCTCCAAAGGGCCTAAATGAAAGGGTAGCGGATATCGAGTTGGATTTGTTTGCCTCTGGGAGCACGTAATCCTTCTACAGCTGTAATTAGATCTCAGGGGAATGGGAAGAGATGCTGGCTGGCTAACTTTGTGCATCTTGCACTTGGTGTTGAGGTGGAATTCTCCATCGGGCCATTCGGGATTTAGCAAATTAAGCAAATCCTTGGAGGGTTTCTGGCTGGCGTCTGTTTTCCTGTTCTCTTGTAAATATGGATACTTCGGCTGGCACGCTCAATCCCATGTGGGTAAAAGGTTAAAAGAAAGGCTATATTATTGTAAATTAATGGTTTGGAATGTGTCAAGGGTCTTTGAATCTTGTTTTTATTTAAAGTTCTAAAGTTCATATAAATTTTGTTTACGCTGTGAAACGTCTATATTATTGTCAGTCTATAGTTTGGAATGTATCAAGGATATCTTAATTTTGATTTCATATAAATTTTATGTTGATCTAATATAATTTTGTTTACGTTGTATATAAACTTATTATTAGTATTATTATTAACATTTACATTATTATTATTATTATTATTATTATTATTATTATTATTATTATTTTCGAGTTCACTCCTAAAGTTCATAGTTTGGAGGAATTGTTAATTGTTCATCATCAAGCGTCAAACTCCAACCAGTAGCCTCAGACACTCAATACTTTTCTCAGTATTCCAGCTGTTCCAAGGAGGGCTGATTTCTGGATGCAGTGAATATCATCTGACAATCCTAAACTCTTCAAGTGTTCTCTTAACTTTTTGGGATGGAACCAAGTGCCCCAACCACTATTGGAATCACTTTCGTTTTAATAGTCCATAATCTCATTACTTCCAGCTTTAGCTCACTATATTTGCTGATCTTCTCCCATTCTTTGTCTTCAATGTTTTGGTCGCCATGACTAGCTACATCTATAATGGCGCATTCTTTTTCTTTCCAGTCGACAATGACAATGTCCGGTCTTCTATGCTCAATGACTCGATCAGTTTGCATGGAGAAATCCCACAGAAGTTTGTGTCGGTCATTTTCTACAACAGGAGCCGGCTGGTGTTGATACAATTTTTCTGTATGTTTCAGGTCATATTTCTTGCAAAGGAGCCAATGAATGAAGCATGCAACTTTATCGTGTCTACGCTTATACTCCTTTTGGGCAAGTTTCTTGCAACCACTAATAATGTGTGTAACATTCTCCACCGCAGCGCCACACAATCTACATTTGTCATTTTCCTGTAAGCGGTAAATTCTTGCCTTTATAGAATTTGTATTCAGTGCCTGTTCCTGGGCTGCCAGTATCAAAGATTCCGTTTCACGTTTTAATTCCCCTTTGCACAGCCAGTTGAATGACTCATTTGTTTTGATGGCATCAGTATCTTTTGCAAATTGCCCATGCAATCTCTTTTCTTTCCAAGCTGAAATCTTTTCATTTTCCTTTCTGTTCTTAAATTCTAATTTTGATTCATTCTGTGTTGGTAGTTTTAGTTTTGTTCTTGCAAACTTTAACAATTCTTCCTGGGTTTGCGACAAATACATGGCAATGCTTCTCCTTTCTTCTTCGACACAATCTTCTATGGAGCATGTTCCTCGACCTCCTAGTTTCCTTGGTAGATGAAGCCTATCGACATCACTCTTCGGATGCAATCCACCATGCATGGTTAGGAGTTTTCTTGTTTTACGATCCATCTGCCGCAGCTCCTCTTTTGTCCAATCAACAATTGCAGCACTATAACGAACAGATGCTACTGCCCAGGTGTTAATTGCCTTGATCAAATTTCCTGCATTCAACTTCGATTTCAACAGCTTCTTCAATCTATCATAATATAAAGCACGTATTCTCTCTTTCATTTCTCCATGTAACACCTGATCTACTTTCAGTACGCCAAGGTACCTATAGCCCCTTTCATCGACAGACTCAATTTTATCACCAGCCTGAAGCTCTATTCCATCACATGTTACCAATTTACCTCGCTTTAAATTCAAAACTGGGCATTTAGCGATTCCAAATACCATTCCAATATCAGAGCTACAGGTCTCAACTGTCTTAACTAATGAATCAATTTCATTCATCGATTTACCAAACAATTTAAGGTCGTCCATAAATAGCATGTGGTTGATAGATAAACCTTGCTTATCAACTTTATAACCCATCCTGACATTCTGTAATACACGTGAGATTGGTATCAATGCTATTACAAACAGCAGTGGCGAAAATGAAACCCCTTGAAATATTCCTCTTTTTATGTTAACAGTTCCAAGATTATTCCGGCCATGGTAGAGTTGCGTCTTCCACAAAGGCATACTATTTTGCAATAGTTGCTTGATGTTATCAGCTATACCGCACATTGATAAAGTCTCCAGTATCCAAGAGTGCGGGACCATGTCATATACTTTCTTGAAATCAACCCATGCCATTGCACGATTGGTTTTCCTTCTCTTGCAGTTTTTGAGTATAGCTTTATCTAGGATTAGATGGTCTTTTGTGCCTCTAGTCCTCTTTTTACATCCTTTATGTTCTATCGGGAGGAGGTCATTATCCTCAATGTGTTTGTACATTTTCTCTGCGAAAATCCCTGATAGCAGTTTCCATAGAAGATTTAGACAAGCAATTGGTCTATAATTTGAAACTTCTGAACCCTTGGATGGATCTTTCACTAGCAGAGTTGTACGTCCTTCTACCAACCAACTTGGAACATTGCCTGTATGAATGCAGTCGTTAAGATTGGATATTAGTCTTTCATGGATACTTGTAAGTCTTTTCAGCCAAAGACCTTGTATGCCATCAGGCCCTGGTGATTTCCAGTTCGGAAAGGCTACTACTATTTGTCGCACGTCGTTCATAGTGACACTAATTGGTTCTTGTTGCTTTGTCCCTTTCAACTCGTCTTTCACTTTCCTAATCCACTCTGCTCTATCATTACGTTGAGCTTGCTCTCCCCAAACCCTAGACCAAACGTTTGTCACTTCAGTTGGGTTTGGTTGATCGATTGTGACTTCTTTCTCACTAATTTCTCTGTAGAATTGCTTCTGATTATTTTGAAACAGCTTATTCTGTTGAAATTGTTGGATGCGATTTGAGTACCGCTTGATTTTGTAGGCATTTGCACTTATTCTTTGTTGTATCTGTTCCATGACAACGTGGATTCCTTTCTTCTTGATGTGATACCTGTTCTCGAGATCTTTTTTTCTTCCTTCATTTTTTCTTTTCCAATCTCCCTTACTCCAAGCATTTAATCTTCCCAGGTCCCTTCTTAATCGTACAATATCTCCTTCGATTCTTTTCTTCCACCATGGTTCAATCATACAGCCTATCTTTTAACCTTTTACCGACATGGGATGGAGAGTGTCAGCCGAAATTTAAATGTTTACAAGGAAACAGGAAAACAGACGCCAGCCAGTAATCCTCCAAGGATTTGCTTAAGTTGCAAAAACCCGAATGGCTCTATGGGGAATTCCACCTCAACACCACGTGCAAATTATTACTATTATTATTACTATTATTATTATTATTATTATCATTATTATTGTTATTATTATTATTATTATTATTATTATTATTATTATTATTATTATTATTATTATTATTATTATTATTATTATTATTATCGTTATCATTATTATATAAAAACACACTGTTATTTGTCAAGACGTTTCGATTAAAATCTTCATCAGTTTACATTACAACTCCGGACAGCCATGTTTATATACAATGTAAATAAAATTAGATTAACATAAAATATACATAAAATCAAAATTACGATACCCTTGATACATTCCAAACTATAGACTTACAATAATACAGACATTTTACAGCGTAAACAAAATTAACATAAACTTATGTTGATAAAAACAAAAATACCCTAGACTCATTCCAAACCATAAAATTACAATCATACTGCCTATCTTTTAACCTTTTACCAACATGGGATTGAGAGTGTCAGCCGAAATTCAAATGTTTACAAGGAAACAGGAAAACAAAGAGACGCCAGCCAGTAACCCTCCAAGGATTTGCCAGATATTGATATTGCCAGAAGCTTTCCCGCATCCTATTTCCCCCGTTAGCCTATCGATTATCTTTATACTAATATCCTTCAGAAACCCGTGGTGGTCTTCTCCAGTAAAATGCCTGAAGAATTCCGCCTGGGGTACTGAGGCCCCTGAATTAAACTTACGACTGCACGCCTTGTAATTGTTAAGCCTAAGCCTAAGATCCGTGCAGGTGCTACCAACATATTGTACACCACAAACAGTGCATTCCAACAAATACACAACATTTGAAAAGTCACAATTAAACAAATAGTTTATCCTATATTCCCGGCTATTTATGTTTGGATGAAAATGTTCACTATTACTCATGACATTACACACTTGACAACGAGATTTGCCACAACGATAACATCCCTTCTTATCAGTCCCCCCATTTCCCTCACTGAGCCTAGCCCTAACAATTATATCCTTAAGGTTCTTACATCTCCTAAATACTATTAAAGGTGGCTCAGGAAACGCCGCCCTATGCTCCTCCGAGTTTTTGTGCGTAGAATGGAGTCTCCTGGCAACCTTCCCCAAACTATTGAGTGCTCGATGGTATGTGGCAACAAGTGGGACTCTTTCCTTCCTTCCTTGGTTATTGGTCCTATTTCCTGCATTTGCTAGAAGAGTTGTCCTACCCAACCTACGTTCCCTATCTAATTGCTTTTTAACTAAAGCTCTTCGTAGCTCCTGTCCTTAAGCCATCCATCTAACTCGCCTTCCCTCTCCTGAAATTGGCGATCTTCGGAACATATCCTACGAAACCTAAGAGCCAGACCATATGGAATCGCCTTCTTCTTGTGCCAAGGGTGACAAGACTTCTTATGCAAGTACTGATGTGTATCAGGTGGCTTGCAAAGCAAGTCTTACCAAAGGACTCCCCCCTCCCCCACGCTAACCTAAACATCTCAAAAACTAATACTATCCCATGATTGCTCGCTAGTAAACTTAATTTTTTCGTGGCTACTGTTGAGATGATTGATGAAAGACTTCAGATTTTCTCCCCCGTGCATCCAGATAAAGAAAACATCCTCGATGAATCTCATCCAAATGAGGGGCTTGTCAGGTGAAGCCTCCAACAACCTCTCTTCCAACCGGGTCATGAAGAGATTGGCATAGGCTGGAGCGAACTTCGTACCTATAGCCGTGCCCAATTTCTGATATGATTAATAATTTAATGATGGGATTTATCGATGGATTCAAGTTTTTATTGTCTTAAATATTTCAACACAGAGGGTTCTCTGACGAGCAACGTGCAGTGTGCATCTTTTTGACCTAAGCTATGTACTTAAACATGTAAACAACTCCAGATGGACATCTCTATGACTGATTTATAAATAAAACATTGCAAAAACTGAAGCACATTTGCATCCATGTCAGTTTTTGTGAGGGTACTAGAAAATTCACCCCAAACGACCGATTTTGTCTCCAAGGCTTAGAAAGTGGCGATCTCATTGGCTTAACTAGCATGAAATTGGATGATTTCTGCATGCTCTTGCAACCAGTAAGGATTTAAGCCTTATCTTATCAAGTATTACCAATTGGAATAAAAGTATATATAGCAAGAAAACTGATTTTTAGTTCTTACTTCTCACGCTAATATCTCAAACTCATTTCCCTAATTTTGAGTTAGGTATGTTCTGTTAACTCTTTTCAGGCCTTATTCTATCGAATGCAGATGCTGGGAAAGACAAGAAAGTTTCTTTTAAGATTCCTGAATTGAAGAATTCCAAAATTAAAAAAGGTATCGTTTTTTTACATCAGATTATTTTATGTGTTATTTTCAGGCTTGTGACTTTAGTAGATTTCCATTCTAAATCTTCGGATGTTCTAACATCTTGTGAGAATTGACCTAACTAAAGCTCAATTGATGCACTGATCTTAATTTTTACAAGCAGTTACGTGAATAACCAAGCCATTTTAAAGAAAATACCGGTCTTTGGGATTGCTTTAAAGGGTCTGTTTCATCCAGAATGTCTTGCATGTGCCATCTCTTGGTTGGCCTTTGTTGTCGCCATGTTCATGGCCAGTTTTTGTATGGTCCAAGGTGCTTTCATGGTAAAAACTATTGACGCAAATAGATATGTTTCCTTGACCCAAAATGTGCAAAGTATATACCTTTCAACCAGTAATCTTCCCCGGTATTAAAAAACAAATCCTTTCCTGCTAACAGATCTCCAATCTCTCTTGTACGCAACAAAGAAAACTTCTTGAACACAAGGTCCCCTGATTGTTGAGAACTAGACACTAGCAATTGGTGTATACGAATAACTACTCTGCAAGGGTCTAAAATATGCACGAAATTCCATGTTAGGGCCTATTTTGAAATTGTTCTCGCTCAGAGACAACTGGATTTTCTGTGAGTTGCAAAGTATTTTAACTTTTTTCAGGATCTGTAGGCGGTAGAGTATGGCTCCAGCTGTAACCACAGACTTCTCGATAGTATTCATAGTGAAAATAGCATGAAGCTATCCTTTTTCGTTTCTCCTTTATTTCAGAGCAAACCAAAATGGGATTTGGAAAGAATTGCTAACAACCAGACTATTTCTAAAAGTTGCTCAACCGTATGGAAATTTTGACAAATTCTGTTGATCAAATATAAGTTGTTTGTTTGCACGTGCGGCTACAATAATCGATAAATACACAAAATGTCTTAAAATGAATAAATAGCTTAGAGCTTAATTACTAAAAGTTTCGGGCTTAACCCTTCATCAGCAGTAACGATAAAAGGGTACGTTAGAGCGTAAAAAGCAGAAAAAGAACGATTGATAGAATAGTATATTAATAGAATGAAGAAAGAATGCAGCGCAAGAATGCGACGTACCCGAGGGGTCTACCTTGGAGAAAACAACGGGAATGCGCCTGCCAGAACAAAAATTTTATGACCCTTTACTGGAATAAAATTCTGAAGACATAATACTTGTCCTGGAATAAGACTTGGAAAACTGGTAGTTCTGAAGAAAATGAGAGTATACTTTTCGCTAATTGCTTTTTCGCCAGTAGAATTTTCATTTAATAATTTCATAAATTGAACTGTTTCTTTAAATGATTATGATAATCTGACCTGTCCTGGAAAAAGTAGCTCTAATGGGCATACCGGTCCCGGAATAAAGGTGCAAAAGGTACAATCCTGTCCCGGAATTTTCAGCCGAAAATGACACCCTATTGGCAGGCACATCCCCGGGTGGTCATTGTATTAAGTAGGCCCCCGGGGAGACGTAAAAGAAAGAGCGTACGATTCGAAAAGGAAAACCTGATAGAAGATGATGGATGAAGAAACTACGATATGAATGAGAAGCGTTTATTAAGTCCATTCGGTATTAAAGTTCCCAATTTGAAAATTAATCTCTTTTCCAAAGTCTTTCGTTTTCTATTTTCTTGGTCCGCGAATAAAAGTCCTAGAACGACCATATCCCCTGTCGAATGTCCCTCCGAATTAAAGTGTCTTGAAACATTTATATCGGCATGCTCAATCTTTTGTTCTTTCTCGTGGGTTTTATTCTCTACATTGCGCAAATGTTCACCAAAACGATTGTTAAGCTGACGAGATGTTTCTCCAATATATAAAACTTGACATCTAGTGCATCGTATGCAATAAATAAGGCATGACGAGGAGCAGGTGAAAGATTGGCGAACCGAAAATTTTCCTGATGTTGTAGAAAGCTTGGTATCACCACTAACATGATCGCAAGTTCTGCAGTTAGAGCAGCCACAGGCAGTTGTGCCAGGACGTCCATTGTCGTCTTGCAGTTTTGATCTGACAATGGTATCTCTCAGATTGGAATCACGCCTGTAAGCCATAAGTGGTGGGGCTGAGGAGATGTCACGTGTTTTTGCGTTGGAAGAGAGGATACCATAGTTTTTGTAGATGATGTTCTTGATAGGGATTGCCAGAGGGTGGTATGTAAGTGTGAAGGGGATTCTCTCTGAGGCTTGGTTGTTCCTGCGATTTTTCATAGCTTCTTGTCTGGGCATGTTGAGGACATTTTGTAAAGCGTCATTGATCACCTTTGAGGGATAATCATTGTTCACGAAAAATAAACTCATTTCTTTTGCCTTCTCTTTGAAATCAGGATCCTTAGAGCAGAGCTTTCGAAGACGGAGAAATTGAGAGAAAGGGATAGAGTTTTTGGTTTTGATGGGATGTGATGACGAGTAGTTAAGAAAACTGTGAGCGTCCGTGTCCTTATAATAGATGGATGTAGAGATGGAATCATCAGATATGGACAGCAGAATGTCGAGGAATGGTAGCTGTGTCTCTGTGATTTCAAATGTGAATTTGAGGAACGGATGAAAATTGCAAACAAAGTCAATGAAATCTTGCAGTTGATGTAATTGTAGAGACGTGGCACCAACGATGTCATCGATGTAACGTTTGATGAGATGTGGAAAAGGGCCTTTATATTGCTGGCTGATGAGATATTCTTGGTAGCCAACAAAAAGGCACGCATAGCTGGGTCCAAGTTTGCCACCCATAGCTACTCCACCAACTTGAACATAATACTTACCATCAAAAGAGAAAGCAGTTGTGGTGAGAACCAGTTCAGCAAGATGCAAAGCAAAAGTGTGGTGGTGGGTGGATTCTGTGTAGGACGTTGATCCAGGAAATGATTGAGAGCAGACAGACCATCAGTGTTAGGAATGACAGTGTAAAGTGATTTCACATCCATGGTGAATAGCTAACGATATTCACCAGTAAAATGGAAACTGTTGAAGATTCTGAGAGCATCAGATGTATCTTGAACATATGTAGGAAGCTGTTTGGCTATGGGAGTGAGTATGGAATCAAGGAAAGTGATGTGAGATGATGGACATGAAACAGCTGAGACGATGGGTCGACCAGGATTGTTAGCTTTGTGGATCTTGGGTAGCATGTAAAAAAGAGTTGGATGATTTATAGTAAGTTTAGAAGCATTGCTCGGAAGATTGTTCTTTTCAATTTCATTGTCTATAACTTGGATGATGGTTTTGTTGAACGAGCTTGTAGGATCCTTGCGTTGCTGCTGGTAAAAGTCAGTGTTATCATCGAGTTGAGAATGACCTTCTTTTTTATACAAATCCTTTCTCCATACAACCACGCAGTCTCCTTTGTCAGCAGGTTTGATGACAATGTCACTTCGGGCTTTAAGGTTTCTTAATGCCAGTGATTCTGCTTTAGTTAAATTTGTATGGGACACTTTTCTGTTGAAATCAATACAAGATATTTCATGTCGACATTTCTCAATATAGTAATCAAGAGAGTTGATCTTTCCTGGTAGTGGTGTCCATGTAGATTTTTCTTTAAGGAGATCGTCAATTAAAGTCTCAGTTTGGTTTCCGTCAGCATCGGACGTCGATTGGTCATCTGCATCATAGAAGTGGGCTCTTAAACGGAGACGTCGGAAAAAACTCTCAGTGTCGTGCAATGTTTGGAATTTATCAATACTTTTCTTTATAGGTACAAATTTTAGACCTTTGTTAAGAAGCGATAATTCCACTTCAGAAAGCGGTAGATCTTCTGGTATTGTGCGAACAATATTCTTTTGTTTTCAGTTAGTAGGTGGATTCGTATTTTTCTGTTCTTTTACGTTCAATAGACTCTCTAATTTCTGTCCCTTTGTATCTTTTAAGAATTTAAAAAGTTTTTCATTCAATTCATGTATCTCTTTCCGAATTCTAGTAAAAATTTCCCTGTTACCACAGAAGTAGTTTAATTGTTCAACTAATTTCGTAATCTTGTTGGATAAATCAACATATGATTTCTTAAATTTTGATATTGATGAACCAATCAAATTTCTGGAACATTGGTTGAGGTGTCTGCTGACGGCTGATGAAGAAGAATTCTGTTGATCAAAGTTTGAAACTGACTCAGTTTCTTGTCAATTAACTCTTGGTGTAATGTTTGTACGACTTTTGCCTTCTCCAGCAGTTTTTAACAATCAAATTACCTGCAAAATCTTATTTGGTTTGCTCTGATACTTTCGAAGGGTATGCCAATGTTTACCGTTCTTTTACCTCGATCTTGGAAGTTCTTTGCACTTCAAGCTATTTAGGATCTTTGGTTTTAAGCTTTTGCTCAAATTTGATCCTAACTCTGTGAGTTTCAAGTAAATGATATGTTTGACAATATCGTCGTGTTGATATTTAAGGCCAATTTCCAGTCAGTGGAATTTTCCGTGCGGACAGAATTTTCCAACGAGATCACTTCTTGTGCATGCGCATTGCAATGTTCAGGCATGTTTTTCCGCGGATTTTTTTCGTCGAGCGGAATTTTAAAAAGTAGATTATTATTATTGTCAATTTTTTTATCGTTGGATTGCAATAAAAAGGATAGCTAAAAGTAATTAGCTAATTGATTCTAACGCTAAAACTTTAAAATACAAATACTACATAAGAACAATATCGGATAAACTAGTTATAAGTCATCAAAATTATGCAGTATAAAAACAGCTATACACAAAATATACAGTATAAAAGCAGATATCCAAATATTATTATCATAAAAAGCCCAAATTTGGAATAGAACTTGCCAATAAGGAAAATTTAAATGGACAATTGTCTCCGTTCCAATTTTTTATTTTTGTTTTAAACTGACACAGGGATTCTGAATTTTGCATCGTTGGTGGTGACACTTGCCACATTTCCACATTTGAATCGGACGCTTTCTGTCCCATTGTTGACAGATCTCACCCTTGGTTGGAAGAATTAGTTATTGCTACGCAAATTGTAATGACTTTCATTTTCGCAGAAACTTTCCTGCATGAATGGAGGGCTCAGGTCATTTTTTTGTTTCGCACATCTCAGTAATAAGTAACTGCATGTTGTTTGTGTGAATAGTAACGGCACAGTCCTTCTCTAGTAGCTCACTATAAGTAGATTTGGCAAAGCCCTTTCCTGTATTTTGTTAATTCTTTTGTTGAGCTGCCTGCTGTTAAACATCCAGATTAAAAGACAGTATTGAAACTGACTGGTAATAAATGCCCTCATGAGTGTTCTTAGTTTGCTCTGATCCATGTAAGGGGATATGCAAGCAAGTGCATAAAGTTTATTGTTAGCCTTTTGACACAATTTCGAAATATGATTATCGAAAGAAAGTTTACTATCAATTTGAACTCGAAGTAGCTTCTCTTCGGAGCTATTTACAACATCAGCATTTCCAATCCTAACAGTAACAGGATCATCACAGCTCTGCCCAAGAACCAAAAAATGGCATTTGTCTGCATTTAATTTCATAAAGTTGTCGGCAAACCATTCTAAAGCCACATTGCAGTCATTTTCAAGCCTATGAGCTGTATTATCCAGGTTCTTATCACAGGCATAGATTGTAGTATCATCTGCATAATCCGTCCGAGTTTTGAATGAAGAGCAGAAGATCATTAATGTAGATGTTGAATTAAAGAGGCCCCAAGACTGACCCCTGAGGAACACCGCGTGTGACGCTTTTCCAAGAACTAAATGACCCATTTACTTTGACTCTTTGTTGTCTATTTGTGAGGTAATCATTAATTAAATGTTAATACTTCGCGAGAGAAACCGTAGGCATGCAATTTTGCAATCAAAAGATCGTGTCTGATGCAATCAAATGCCTTGGACAGATCCATCAATACAGCCCCTGCTTGACCACCTTCATCAAGGCTAATTTTGACTTTTTCTAAGAGCCGTACTAGAGCATGCTGGGCACTGTAACCTTTTCGAAAACCACAGAGAAGTGACGATAAAAAGGGTGTAATATAAGCAACTATCCATTTATAACTTATTCTTTCAAATAGCTTTGAGACCGTAGGCAGAACGCTAATTGGCCTTTTAGTCCTAGAGTTGGTTGGTCCATTCTTGGGAAGAGATGTGACATCCAAGCACTTTAGTTCATCAGGAAAGGACGAGTTTTCTATACAATCATTAAATATTTTCGTCAAAGGTTCTACTCTATGGGGGTATAACTGTATCAAAATTCGACAGCCCTAAAAGCACCTAAATCCAATACATCAAAACATAAAACATCTAAAAGTAAACCTAAATACATCTAATTTTGCAATCCTGGGTACGTATAACTCTGATACATCTAACTTCAATACACCTAACCTCAATATATCTAACCTAAATACATCTAATCAGAATACATCTAACCTGAATACATCTAACCTAAATACATCTAAACGGAATATATCTAATCAGAAAACATCTAACCTGAATACATCTAACCAAAATGCATCTAAACGGAATACATCTAATAAGAATACATCTAACTAGAATACATCTAAACGGAATGCATCTAATCAGAAAACATCTAACCAGAATACATCTAAACGAAATGCATCTAATCAGAAAACATCTAACCAGAATACATCTAAACGGAATATATCTAATCAGAAAACATCTAACCTGAATACATCTAACCAAAATACATCTAAACGGAATGCATCTAATCAGAAAACATCTAACTAGAATACATCTAAACGGAATGCATCTAATCAGAAAACATCTAACCAGAATACATCTAACCAAAATACATCTAATCCTCCTCAAACATGTAATCCGAGTACATGTGTAACGACACCAAACCAAATGCGACTGACCTGATTACACTTTACCTAAGTACATTTCTAAAAGAAGATCTTGCCGGTAATCACCAATCACTAATCACTGGAAATCACTTAAGTATCGTTGTTCTAAGGACTGATTAAATGATTCCTTCTTGTATTAACCCTAATCCATATGGGCTTTTTTCGAGCTACCATTTATGGGGGGGGGGGGGGTGCTTTCCACACCCCTCTGAAAACTGCCTTAGACTCATCCGAATTCAATACAACTTGACACAGTTATAGAACAGGTAATTTCTAGCTCGTAGCGTTTGGGGGTGGCTACCATGCCTTGTGACGTCACAGTGACGTCACGAAGCTGAGAATCTGTGAAAATTAGGCTTCCAAGTTGAATTCAAGTTTATTGAAAATTTTGCATGAACTTTATGCAGTTTTTGGTTCAGTTTGTCAACATAGGTGGTGATAAAATATCATTTTATTGAAAATAACGATTTTGGAGTGATATTTTGGCAGAAACTAGCCAATCCTTATGACGTCATTTGTGTGATTGATTCATTCTATCTAAAAAGAGACCAAAAGAACCTGAAAAATGCTGATTATCTATTAAAAATGTGTCATTAGAGTGTTTTTCATTGAAAAAGTTTGAAAAAACTAAAAAAAACTGCTAATTAGTCCAAAATGGCGGCCAAAATGAAGTCATTATCAAAAAATGCTGACATCATCAAATTCCAGAAATTCTGGTATCAAATTGAAGCCCTTTGTTTGCTGATTCATTTGCTATATAATACTTCATAATTAAATCGAATAATTCCATTGAAATCATTGAAAACAATGATTTTGCTGTTACCTCCTTCCAAATATGGGCATGTCACGTGACCTGTGAGTCCTATTGTTCTAAAATCTTTCCATCAAAATGTAGCCTGTGCTCCAGACCACTTGGAAAGGAAAGTGGTCTGTGTAACCAAGCACTAATCCGTGTTAAGACGATGAATTGAATTGCGAAATAATTAAGGGCATTCTTTCACGGATCTGATTGGCTGCAATGAAGTCAGTGATCAACACAACGGATGTTTTTGTGAACATGTGTGTTTGAAATAAACCAGGGCTGATCGTTATCACTTTGCACGGGCGTAAAACTCAGTAGGATTAGCAGGCATTCAAATATCCTGTTCTTTCATCTTAAAAAGTCAATAGGATTAGCAAACATTGAAATTTTCTATTCTTTGTATTGTAATGTGAAATCTTCACATGAGACAGGCTTTTCCTTTTGATAACAAAACAAATAGTGATTTTGCGAATTATTAGTTGCATATATTAATTTTTCTTCAGGTTCCGAAGATAATTTGTGAAAACGGATTAGTGCTTGGCTACACAGACCACTTTCCTTCTCAAGTGGTCTGGAACACAGGCTCCCAAAATGTGGCTAATAGATAATTAGTAAAATTAGGGAGGCTGGGGGACATAGCAAATGTCGTTTAAAAACGCGGCAAATAAAACCTTGAGGGGGTGGAATCCACCCCCCATGTGGATTAGGGTTAAGACATGTTTTGACAACCTGCTCTACAAAAATTGCCTTATTTTGATACCCTGTGCTAGAAGAAATTGGTGAAAACGATACCCTTAAAAACGGCACATCCCCGTCGGTCAATTATACTAAGTACCCCCCCCCCCCGGGCTCTTCCCCAATTTCTTTCCGCAGCAAGTGAGACACGAGCTTTTGGAATGCTGGGCGTTTTTAACGTTTATTGCAGGGGAGGATCCAGCCCGAAAGTTGACAGTCGCCAGGACGAGCGCGAAGCGCGAGTTGAAAATGGATTGAAGCAGCGAGCGCGAATCACGAGGAGTTTGGGGGTCCGGGGGCGCAGCCCCCGGAAGAATGTTTGGGGACCACGCCCTTAGGATTGCTGGAAAACGCCCTGTTTATTAAAGAGAGTGGCTCATCTGTGCACTTATTAGAGGCAGAAAGCACCCTTTTGGAGTAAAGTATTACTCAAATTAAAACAAGTTTAGTTCATATTACCATCGAAACCAACATTCACTCACGATAGAATGGGGAAGTCAATCCAACTACAACTACTGAACAGCATTGAAAACAAAACTGGCTTGTGAGTAGTATCAGCAAAAATGATCACTGAGCCGTAGCATTTCTTGATGCAGCACTGCATTGCATTTATGTATTGCTCTAATAAACTCTCGGGAGTAGGTTTCATAGCTCACGTTTTAATCTTATCTGATGATATGCTGCGACCAGTATCGAAAGAAATATTTCAGAAATGCTTCCATTATTCCATGAAATAATCATCGGCTTGGGTCACGTAATTTTGGATTTTCTTCTTCTGCAGTTACATCGGCTTCTGCATCGAACAAAGCGAACTCGCGCCACTCGCGCCGAACTAACGAGTGTGGGACGAAAGCTGTTTTTTGGTTTTCAACGTTGATCTTTATTGTAGCTTTCAGCATATCGTTTTTTTTATTTGCAGGATTCGACATTTTTTTCCCTAGTTTATTTTGCTTGTTATTCTTTTTCAGGAGTTAACACTTTTCTTCCACAGGCTACAGTACCATGTCTAATCTTGCGTTCGGGGCTTCATGAGTTCGTTATTAAAGGCGATTTTTAGATTCTGTGTCTGCATTGCAAATCATTTTTCAAGAAAGAATACCAATCTAATTATTGATGGATATTAGGAAGAATCCGTACGATGGATGTTAAGTATTTAAAGACTTTCGCAAAACAGTAATACTTATAACGAATAGCATATAAGGATATAAGGATATAAGGATATAAGGATATAAGGATATAAGGATATAAGGATATAAGGATATAAGGATTGGATTTCTTTTGAATAAATAAAAATGCAATTTACCCAAAGCCCAACTGATGTGCATAGAATCTAATTTTGTTTGACTTGCAGCATACATGTGTCAAATACACATCTTCTTTTATAAGAAACTGCTCATAAGAAACTCAACTCTCAGATTGCCAAAAAAGCTAAGAAACTCCAGTACTGGGAAAATATAGCTTGAGGAACTATTTCTTACTGACAAAGAAAATTATTAAACATATGTTACTTTATTTCCACTTGTTTCCTGTAATATATGACTCGAGAGGTACTTGAGAAATGTCTGAACATTGGAAAGACTTAACAAAACCTTGTTTTGAAATGGCACTGGTAATGAACATGGAGATAGTTATAGAACCTTCAAGAAACTTGTAAGAAACTCTCAGCACTTGAAATCTGATAACTTTAAGAACCTTTCCGTAGTGACCAGAATTCTTAATTCCCTATAGAAAATGAATAGGTTTATTTTTCTTAGTCTTGCCAAAGTTAAATACCCTGGAATCAAGGTTCCAAAACAGGAGCTTTTAAGTGTCACTGGTAAATATGCCTGTCTATAAATAGAGCAAAGAAACAGGAGCACATGCTAATTTAAATGCATTAGTTTCTTAAGCTTAAGAAGCAGCTTATAAGAAACAGCAGGCTTCATTTTTTTAAACTTAATAAACTAACCCTACCTGAATTAGAAAAGCTAAAGAAACTTTTGTAATTAACCCTCAAAGCTTTTTGCAGTCTTAGCAACCATATTGACATTGTTCTGAGTGTGAATTGTGTGAATTCTGTGAAGATCTTGCCAAGTAGTTTATGAGCCCTGCTAACAAAAATAAAATAACTATACACCTACAGCATTAAAGATATAAGAAACTCATTGAAAACTTTTGGCATCAAAAGTCTTTTATATATTTAAGAAACTACCTACCAGCCCTGGACCTTTGTTTCTAGTCAAAAACTGTATGTAATTCTAGTGGACACTCAAAATAGATTGGGCTAAAGAACAATTTACCCATGTTGACCACTTTAAGTACTTTAAATTCTCTGTCTTGTTTTGTCTGATGCTGCATCTAAATGGAAACATAGAGCCTGAATATATAGGGGAGGGGTACTTCATGGTGAAAGTGATTCAACCTGCATCTGGACTTTGAGAAAAGGATCCATTTGTATGACAGAATATTCAAGAATTCTGAGCCCATTTGTATAAATATCAGGAAATCTCTGACCCATGTGTATATGAATTTGTTGAAAAATACAAAGGATAATTTCAGTTGTTTGGTGGGGATTATCATTATGGGACCCATTTATTACAACATACTCTCAAAAAACTACTACCTACCTACGGGAATTTCATATGAAAGCATCCACTGATATGAGCTGCACGTCCAGAACAAATCATTTAACAAGGAAGAACTCCCCCTCTGGCTAAACATCTGGACTAAATGTTTTTTATCCTATCATTAGAAATTTGGAAAAGAACGATTCATAATTATTTGTTTTTTACTTTCGGGTGCATGAATCTATATAATTGTTACAACTGAACTGCTAGATATGTGTCTCTCGGCATGCATACAGCTCATTGCTTAGCGAAAAGGAGTTGTACAGTATTTCGCTCAAAACATTGTAAATACTATACTACCTATATGGTATTCAAGAATAAAAGTTCAACAACAATTTTGCTATGATCTTCATTAATTTAGCTTTCAAAAGTTTCTTAGCATTTCTAAAACATAAAGCTCTGAGTTGTAGAAATTTTAGGCCATCCTGCCTCTGGTTAGTACTGTATCAGGTTCCTCACAAACAAGCTTCTGCTTGTGAAATGAAAATCTCTGCCCAATTAATCAAGTTAAGAGCCTTTTTGTTTTTGGATGTGTTACTAATAGTTTACTGATTTGTAATTACTAACAAAACAAACAGATTCAAGCAGACTCTGTTAGAAAAATTTGCAGCTGACTGTCCATCATGTGTGCGGTAGTTTTGATTTTTCATTTCATAATTTAGTGGCCTAACTTAAATCAGAAAAAAGCCAACAAATAAAGCAATCATTATTACCTCGCCAGCAAAAGAACAGTTTCATTCCTTCAAGGTGCTTCACGCTGGCGAGGAACAAATGAGACAGGACAGATTTGGCAGCTTCTTTGCAATAGCCTTCTTGCCCCAATCAAATCTTTAACTTTCTCGAGGCTGTCCATGATGCCAATGTTTCCAAATATTTTGGCGCGTACACTTTTCAGTCAGTCAAACCTTGCCAGTGGTTAGGCCAAAGGCCAAAAAGGCCGAAGACAAAGAGTTATCGGAGTGAGGCTGTTTTGCTGGCTAGTGATCTGGCGACTGTGGTAGATCACATACATCGCCACGACAGACTCACAATTTTCCTCCTTTACATTTTGTATTGGATGCCATTTATCATCCTTCGCCTCTACAGTCGCACAAGAACAATGCTAAAAAAATTGGTCGCCAAAACGATTGTTTTTTATGAGCGCGCAGCCTCAAAACATGTTTTAAGTTATGCGTACAGTCGCACGCTTGTTCTCTAATGTATGCGTAAAACTTGCGATTGTTTTGTAAAGAAAGGGCTTCCAAATATAGAAAGCATTCAAACCAGAGGAACCAGAACGAGGCAAATGAAAGAGGGACTCTCCAAAGGTGATAGGTGACATGAACAGAGATGAATGGCAGTACTCGCTTCAATAGAAATTATGAAAAGAGATATAATGATAAAGTTGACGATCGTGTGAAGTGAACGCTAGCTCAAATTTTGCTACCGTCATCAGTATTTTAGAAGTTTGTTTTGATTTGGAGATTGACCAATCAGATCACGCTATTTTCAAAGATGGCGGCTCGAAACAAACAAGCCTCCGAAAAAGGGCTAAAACCAATCTTTGTTTTTGTTCTTTTCGAAACTATGACAACGAATTTCTTAAATATAAATTCTGATGCAAAAAAATTCTTATAGAGCAAAACAAATTCTGACAAGGGGACTATCTTTTTGCTGTAAGAAGAAAAGTGCGTTTTTCAACATACCCCTTCACTGTTTTTTTGGTGTTCACGGAAAAGGTTCTCGAGATGCCTGGAGGATTTTTACAGAAATGTGGGAATCGTTTCCCTTACAAAGTATGTCTGACAAACTTCAACGAGAGCAATTTTCCACACATTTTTTAGCCAGTTTTACTGATGAAATATTTCACATCAAAGCCTGCAATTTCTCAAAAGATAAAAAAGATAATTAACAACTTTGATTCAACGAAATATAATTCCTATTGCGCCCTCCACACTGCTGATTTCGTGTACTTTTAACGGCAATTTTAGAATTGTTTACCATCAGATCTTTACCTGAAAAAGATTGCGCTTTGGAAAGTTGACCGTCTCCCGTGCGACTGTGGCGACTGTCTGGATCCACCCCCGATTGCCATCATATTTTCTGACATTTTCAACATTTTGCCAGTATCGGGTGAACTGTGAACGCTAGCTCAAATTTTGCTACCGTCACAATTATCACCGTTTTCAAAATGTGCCCGCTTCGCGCGAATGCAGTCTGAATGTTTAGATTCTTATAAGCAGCTTCTTATGGGAAAAAAAATCGTGTCATGAATTCTCATTTTGAAATTTCTTTGCTCAAACCTTTCTCCAAATCAGGTCCATTAGGTTTGTGGTGTTCTTGCGTCTCCTCAGTGTGAAGGGGGCAAAAAACGAAACTTTTCAAAAGAGTTCAAAATTGTTTGAAATGAATAGAAAATATTGTAGTATCGTATATATTATAATATTATAGTATCGTATCTGTAAACATAGAAAATATTGTAATAGTTTCTTTTTTCCTTTCGAAATAACTTGACACAGGAGTTTCGATGTTTGCGAGATTTGCTCCAAACAAGATTTGTTTGTATCGTGGCGTTTCTTAAGGGGATTTTCAACCAATCAAATTTTAATATGATGCTAACGTCAGTGCATACTCAAGATTTCGGATTTCAAAATGGCGCACTTTGCAAGCTGTGGCGTCTTCAACAGTAGCCCACAAAGTAATTTTAGTTTTGAAGCAAGTCTTGCGGACGAAAGCTGCCAAGAAAAAGGACAAGAATTTACCGTGGAAAGACAGCCGGTAGAAGGAGGTGGCGTGGGAGCAGCTAGGGAAGATCTTTCGAAAGAATGGTAAGTTTTCTTTCAAGTTCTCAACTCTCCAGCAACACTGCAAGACTGATTGACTGATGCATTGCTTTGTAAAATGATTGGTTTGTGCAAGCTTTTGCATTTGTTGCAAATATCGAAACAATGACAAAATCTCCCATTCAAATGAAATCAAAGTTGCATGGCTGTATGGAGAGCCAAAGAAACAATGCTGTTTCTGAGTATCTCATTTGCCCGGGGGTAGCTTGAGTCTTGGGATGATGGGACTGTGTCGCCTAACGTTTTGGGAAAGACCCACCTTTTGAGATTCTGTTTGGATTTTGGTAATCCAAATTTAAGGATATTTGAGAAAAAAACCTGTTGAACTTGCTGCAAATAAAGTTTCATTTCATTTTAAAAATACATAATTATGAAGATAAAGCTAGCAGCAACCAAGTTGCAGAAAGAAAAAAAAATTCCAACATCAAAAACAACAATAGCTTCACAAGACTTTTGTTTTAATTCAAGAAGCTACCCATTTCTCGCGGAGCAGTTGCATTTTGAGATCCACATTTAGGGATTTTCAAAGTTTTAAACCTGGCCTTAGGGGTGGCACAATCCTGTTGCTCTTTACCACCCTGGACTTGCTTATTCTATAAATAGGTAAGCCTATTCAGTTCTTTGTAAAATTTCTTTCAATTGCAGTTGACTATCTGAAAATCCAGTGGAAGTACCTGAAAGACAATCTCAAAGATGCCTCGACAAAAGAAAACACCAAGCAAGATCTGGTTCTGCTGGAGGCAAATTAACAAAATGCAAACATTTTGATGATCTTACAACAAGGACAGATTTCATTTTGAGCCAATCAACGCGTTTGTTTATATTGATGAGATTAGTCAATCACACTTCGTAATCTAGTATCACGTGATGCACTGCGGTTTGCGGAAATTCAGAACTCGATTCAGAAGCTGTAGGGATGAATGCAAAGATACCTTTCCCTATAAACTGGCGAAGTGCAAGTTCATTTTTGACAAATCAGGAATGTTGTTACATTTTCTGTCAGACTATAAGCTTACCAAAAATAATGAAATGTCTCTAGAGCTGATAGGGTTTTGTGGATAAATATTATAATAATAATAACAATAATAATAAAATGTCTTACCCCAAGATAATTCTTTTTTAGTTGATCGAGAGAAAAATTGGGAAATACGCAATAGTATAGATTTTGATGAAGGGTCAGGTCAATTGAAATATGCAACTTATTTATTTTTCTGCATTTTTATGATATCGTGCGATCTACGCTCATGCCTTTTCCACATCCAAAAACTGTTGGTTGTTACTGCTTTGAAAGTAGTTCCCCAAAAAGAAAATTCCGCAGACATTTGGGCAGTTTTAAGTTATGGTTCAATATGACAATGCCTTCGAAAGCGTTGAATAAATGGAAATAAGCCACCCCTGTTTCAAGGAGGGGAGAGATCCATTCGTCGCTCGATGTCTACATTTTGCTAATTTTCAGAATTGTCTCCATCGCTACTCTTTCTTCATGTAAACGAAGAAATCTACGTGACTGATTTGGATACAATTATCGACCCCCCCCCCCCCCCCCCCTCCCTTGTCTTCTAATTTTCTGCAGCAAGTCGAAAAAAGAGTCACCATAGAGTTTATAAGGAACTTATCAGGAACTGTTTATTTTAAGTTTTTCAATTTTGGAGCACCGTGAGATTTTCCCCTTCCATGCGATTTTTATTTTGTTCTTTTGCATGAATAGGAAGACTTTGATGTTCAAATGTGGAATCAATCAAATTGACCCAAAAAGCATCACGAATCCCAAAATTATGGGGCATTTTCTGTGGAGCGCTGTGGAGTGTCATTTTTTATACGGAGAATCTATATGTGAATGTAAATTGCAAATTGCAGCAATTTTGCCTCACCAATTTTTAAGATAATGCTCAGGGAATTTAGCGAACAATGCCTATTTCGGCATAGATTACTGAGAACTCAATTCTTGTGTTGGGGAGAACGGTACTAAAATTTCACACAAAATCACTTTGGGTTCTCGAGCTATCAGTTACTATTTGTTAAAAACCATTTTCAGAAAATCCTGGCAAAAAGAAGTTGGGACATTGGCAAATTTAAGTGTTTTCATGATTTTCCCTAAAATATCGAGGCGAAAACATAAGTTTAGAGCCTCCTGATCCCCCCTCTCCCCCTAATTCAATGTTGAGAAGGTCGAATGGCGTTTGATTCAAGCAACATTGAAACGGGGGGAGCGGGTGGCACGTAATCAAAGACCGTAGTAGTACAATTTTGTGACTTGTCCCAAGAATTGGCCAAGATTGTAGACTTTGGATGGAATACCATTCCCCTTTTTATACGTGTTGCTTGCTCCACTCACAGTTCTCTGTCAATACCTGAGAGCTTACCTCATTGACCCTTACACCTAATTTATCTGCATAATATTCTTGTTTGTTTGCAAATTTTGTCTGTCCAACATACTTAACTGTCTGGGGTTCATCTGGTTATACTTTTTTTTGTTTTTATTGGGGGTGGAGGGGGGGCTCTCTCTCTCTCTCTCTCTCTCGATTAGTTTACCTATTTAGAGAGCTCCTCTTTAGTCCATCAATCGTAAATACAGCCCCAGTACAAATGTAAAATTCCAGGGTACAATTTACTTTCTACCAAGTCTCAAAGTCAAAATGGTGGTGTTGGTTTCTACATCAAAACTTGCTTGGGTCCTGTTCCAAGGCTAGACTTGGTCAGTGACGGTGATGAGTATGAGACAGTGTCGGCTGAAATTGAAAATTTAAAAGACAAAAACATTTTGATTTGTTGTGCGTATCGACATCCAAGTTCTGAAATTGAACATTTCAATGAATATATTCAAAGGACTTTATCTAACCCCTCTGTTGCAAATAAGCATGTCTTCATATTGGGTGACTTCAATATCAACCTACTAAACTATGACTCTCATACCCCCAACTGTGATTTTGTCAGTCTCTTTCTTTCTCAGAACTTTCTTCCATATATAGTCCATCCAACTCGAGTATCTGACCATTCTTCTACTATTATTGATAATCTCTTCTCCAATGTTTGCAATTTAGAGACCAAAAATTGCAGACCATTTTCCACAGTTCTTAATTGTTAGAAAGGCGGTTTTTGCAAACAAGACCCAGTCATATTATCAGCATGTCTATTCAAAATTTGATCAAGATAAGTTTCTAGCATGCTTTAACAGCCTTAAATTTGAGTACCTTAATGACAATCAAAGCAATGTGAGTGCAAAATTCAGTAGATTTCTTGTCAATGTTGATGAAATTGTGAAAAAGCATGCTCCATTGAAGAAGCTTACTAAAAATGATTGGAAGTTACGAAATAAACCGTGTTGCAGTTGAGCTTAAAGAAAGCAAGAAAAAGTACTTTCACAATTATTTTAATGTCAATACTAACAATATGAAGCTGTTGTGGACTGGAATAAAGTCAATTATTAGTATCAAGAACTCTCGTGTAAATGTAATTAACAAACTAAAAGACACAAATGGAAATCTAATATTTGACTCAACAGCTATGGAAAATATTTTTGAGAATTTTTTTTAATGTAGCTGATGGTGTTACAAAGAATATACCCAGGTCCCCATAGTCTCCCTTGGATTATCTTGATAACAGAAATCAACTTTCGTTCTTCATAACTCCTGCAGCGCCATATGAAATATCAAGTATAATAGATTTGTTTAAAGCTGGTAAATCAATAGGTCCAAATGGTATACCTTTGAAATTATTAAAAATTCTTTCACTTCATATTTCTTCCCACCTGTCCCATATCAACAATGAATCGTTTCAATCTGGACTATTTCCTGAAAAAATGCAGCAAGCCAAGGTCATCCCTTTATTCAAGAAAGGTTGTCCCATGATTGCTTTAAGCTACAGACCAATATCACTCTTGTCTGTTTTCAGTAAGATTGCAGAAGCAGTTATACAACGTTTTATAAATACACCAAATCTTATATGACCTCCAGTTTGGTTTTCGTGCTAGTCACTCTGTTAATCATGCATTGATCAGTATGACAGAATCGATCAAGAATTCTTTGGATAACAAAAAATGTGGGTGTGGCATTTTTCTTGACTTACAAAAAGCTGTTGATACTGTTAATCATCAGATCCTTCTTGACAAACTGGAACACTATGGTATTCGAGGAACAGCCCTAGCTTGGTTTAGATCCTATCTTAGTAACAGAAGTCAATATGTTTCAGTGAATGGTTGCAATTCCAGTCATTTGAATGTTACTTGTTGTGTACCTCAGGGATCTGTCCTTGGTCCACTTTTGTTCCTAATCTATATCAATGATCTTCCCAACTCATCTTCCAAGTTATCCTTCTATCTCTTTGCTGATGACACAAACATTTACTTTGAATCTCACAGTTTGATTAATCTTCAAAGAGTGGCGAACAAAGAGCTCAGGCATGTCAAAAAGTGGCTAGATGCTAACAAACTTGCTTTAAATGTAGATAAAACAAACTTTGTAATTTTTCACTCTCCACAAAATTCTTTGAATGACAGTATCAATATGAAAATTGGTAATCAAGATGTAGAACAAGCTAAATATGTCAAATTCCGTTTAGATGAAAATCTAAGCTGGAAATATCATTTAAGTGATCTTTCCAAGAAACTGTCGCGAACTTGTGGTATATTCTTCAAAGTAAGGCATCTTCTACCAACCTGTGTTCTAGTCTCTTTATACAACTCTTTATTTTCCTCATTTCTCCAGTATGGAATCATTGTCTGGGGTCTCACATATGACATCTATACTAAACCAATATATCTCCTTCAAAAGAAAGTTGTCAGAACTATTGCTTTTAAACGTTTTACACCTCCATCTACTCAAATTTTCTCTGATTTAAGAATTCTTAACCCTATCTCACCTGGGGGGGGGGTGGATTCTACCCCCCCAACCAAACTTTTATTCGCCTATGCTAGAATATGCAATGCAGGATGCCAAGACTCCGCTACTTTGACTTTATATCTATACTGTATCGAATGATGAAAATTTCAAGATGCTAAATATAGCCTTGTAACCATGGCAACCAATGTTTTACTGTGTAGTCAACAAAATTTGTATACTTTTTTTTTAATTGTTGCAAATTTTAATCCCAAATATATGCAAAATTATACTTACACATGTATTTGATGATATCCAACTCAATTTGAAACAAAAGATTTCAATTTAGTGCCTCATTTCATTGTTTCAATCATGTTGGTAACAATCATGATAATCATAACTTAAAATCTTCTTATTGTCATAGCAACGAGAACAATAGAGATAATTTGAATTAATCATGTGATTTTGATTGTTTGCATCAAAGTATATATATTTACCTATTCTAAAGATTGTAGCTACTACGACAGCGAAGAAAAAGAGGGGGGGGGGGTGGAATCCACCCCCCCTCAGGTATTGACCGCTTCAAAACGCCCAGGTGAGATAGGGTTAAGTTATTTACTTTTGTGTATGAATCTGTCAACAAGATTTCTTATTTCTTTTTTCAAATTTTTTTTGAAACCTTGGCATCTGTTCATCATTATGATACAAGGCAGGCTTCTAAAGGTGACATTTTTATGACTCGTAAAAATAGCTTGCAATATGGTTTAAGATCTGTTGGATATGCAGGCGCGAAATCCTGAAACAGCATTACTGATGTCATCAAACAATCTCCTTCAGTTCTCATTTTTCGTAGTAAACTCAAATCTTATATATTCTCCAAAAAATACCAAGTTTATAATGTCTCTGAACATTTCTACAATCATCAAATGAACTAAAAACGTTAGTATTATAAAATAATAGACCTTTAGTACAGGGGGTGCTCTCTCCTCGATTATTTTATCTACTGAAAGAGCTCCTCCTTAACCCTGATCCTACCGGGCTTTTTTTTATCTAACATAGCCGGGGGGGGGGGTGCTTTCCACCCCCCCCTCTATGAATAGCCGTAGACTAATGAGAAATCATTGAAACTTGGCAATGGTTTAGTCCTAACTATTCTTAGCCGATTGGTAGTTTTGGGCGTGGCCACCTCATAATGACGTCATAATGCCGTCATAATGCCTATGACGTCATAATGCCGGAAAATGTCAAAATATATGGTTTTCCAGCTTATTTGTTCTAAAAACGGAATGAAGGTAATGTGAATGAATTTTTCCATTCTTATTTGGCGTATTATTCATTTCCAATTCAAATATGATGCATAGAGGTGTTTTTAGACTGTTATTTTTAAAGAAAATGACAAAAATTGATGACGTCATAACCAAAAATTGTGTTTTTCTGCCAAAAATTGCTAATAATTGGCTCAAAATGCTTTTAAAATATTGCATAACGCAATTCTGTGGATTTTTAATGAAATCTGTTGGAAAAAAACTTCAAAATGACCCAAAATGACCCAAAATGGCGGCCCGAGTGACGTCATCACTTAAGGATGCTGAAGTCAGCAAATTCCATTGTTATTGACAAAAATATAAAGCTAATTGTTTGCTGATTCTTTTAAAGTACAATAATCAACATTTGGAACTAATTCTGGGAGTAAAAATATCAAAATCATTAATTTTTCCAATACCTTGCTTCAAATATGGTAGTGTCACCTGTCACGTGACATCTATTGTTCAAAAATTTATTTTTCAAAATGTAGCTAATAGATAATTAGTAATTTTGTCAGAGATTTTGAGGGTCATAGCTTTTGTCGTTAAAGAATGCTCTGCAAAAAACCGACAGGTAGGTGGAAAACACCCCCCCTCGGTAGGATTAGGGTTAAGAAATTCCGTACCTACAAACTCCATTTAAATTAGTTTAGCCCTTTTTGTATACTTTGATATTATTTGTTGTTGTCGATGTAGTTTTGTACTTGTTGTTAGATGGAATTTGTTAGTTGAAATTTTAAAATGAAAAACTTGAACTTGAACTTGAGTACAATTTTGTAACGTGCCTCTCTTTTACTCATCTGGGACTCGCAGGAGAATGGTCATGGGAATTCCTGTTCAGGGCTTCTTTCCCAAGGCCTACTTTAGGGCCCCTTCTGCAAAAGAATCTCTCCGGTCCTCGAGCTGACTTTCGATGACTCTCCTTATGAACAGCAATCCTTGGTGTTTTGAGGAGAGCGAATTGGTTTGAAACATAATTCATTTGCCAGGATGTCAGGATATCGCAAACGTCAGGATATCGTGCGCGGTTTCCTGTAATATTTGAATGCTGTCAAAACCGGCAAAATTGCAAAGAGATAAGAAATGCCATGTCGCTTAAAGAATAAACCCCAAAATTTTTCTGTTCAAGATTCCATTACGTACCCGGTTTTTCGTGGGCCATTTCACTCCTAAAAATCTGGTACACATTCGGCGAAAATCCTTTTGTTTTCAAGAAAATCCATAAAAAATCCGTAAAGATCTTTTATTCTGAAAAAGTCTCGTACGCTTTTTCTAACGATTGAATTGCCCCTTGCATTTGTCCATCGGACGATTCAATTTTTTAGTTTCATTATCCGAAAAGGCAATCGAAGACATTTATGATCATTCAAGATTTATCTAAGATGTTTGATTAAGAAATTTGGTAAAGTTTTAAACCTTTTTATATTTGGTCACCTAGTAAAAGATCCCTTGAATGATAGCAATTGGTATCATAATAATTCTTTTATTGTTAGGTGCCTTGCTGAGAGCAGCTTTCACACTTCCAAATGATTGTAAAGGCAACAAGCTGTGCACCGAGATAAAAGCAATATTACCACAAGATACAAACTTTTACCTGGAAGGTAAAATTCGAGCGAATGGCATGACACTGAAAGCCAGCTACAAAGGAACAATTAAAATCCAAGGAGATCTACAGCTCACGGATGTTAGTCTCGTTGTCAGTGTTGGAGCAGAAACTGAGATATATTTCGAAGTAGTATTGAAGCTGAAAGAGCCAAAAATAACTTTCAAAGGTTACCAATTATCTCTATTCATAATGATTTCAGTGCTCTATATTAGGACAGCTTGCAAGTGGCCTTTGAGAATTTAGAATATTTGGACTAGATAATGGTCTAGTCTAAGCGGTGTACTAAAAATAGGTTGCTGGTTGAAAACTTTAATTTCTCTGAAATGAAAGTTTTGACATGAATTAGATATTGATTTTCTGGACGTCTGACTGATGTGCTTTCATTTGATGTACAGTGTGTCCCAAAAACATGTGCTCCTTTTGAATGGCTACTGTGGAGGAGACATAAATCTAACTTTCTCATTGTTCAGATTTGTGAATAGAAAATATTTCGACTTAGAGTTTGGCACTGAGTTTGTGAAAATCTGACAAGTGGTGGCTGATTTATTGAGAAAGAAAGTCACAATCACTCGTTGCTTCAAACCCAGATATTTTTATCTTCGTACTTAACCTTATAACTTGAATTTTAATATTAGATAAGCTTAAACTTTACAGTTATGCCAGAAAACGGATTTGGGAGTAATTAATGACCATATAAATCAAGAACATTGACCAAGCAGCCTGGTGAACGCAATATTGTTGATTTAAAACGACTTCATTACTTTTGAGAAGCAAAATGTCTGATGGACGCCTGCAATTGCCTGAACAGAGACTTCGTTGTCAAAAGGGTTTTTCAACAACAGTATTTCTTTTGTGCAGGATACCTAGATCATTTATGAATGTTACTGTGAAAGATCTTGGTGCTCTTAACAGAATCTAAACAATTAAATGATTTGCTATATTAGATTCCTCCTTCCTACTGTTCATATGCGATGCTACCTCAATTTGACCTCTAATTATTTTTCTATTCTTTTTGAATTCCCCGGAGATTTCTTTTGCATATACTATGCATCAACTACAGTAATACCGCATTTAATAATCCTTTTTTCACACATTAGCGTGAAATGTTTCGTACATCTATGAAATTTTCAATCTTTCGGACTAAAAGTTTCTTAAATTTCTGTTTTTTTTTTCTGAAAAGTCCTGGAACAATTGGTTACAACAGAATGGCGTTATTGATAGTTTTATTTACCATATGTGTATGTCTTCAATGATTGACAAAAGTGTAATTAAAACTAGGTAAATTCTGCTAAGCTTGCTAGCAATTTCTTATGAGCTCTACATCAAGTGCAATGCCTCCAGACAATCAGACCAGGGCCTAGTGTGGATCAAGATACAAGAAACTTTAGTTTGAAAATAGCCTTAAATAACGGTTTCATCATATTAAACCCACAAACGCAACAACACACCGAAATCAGTAAAAAGAAGACTGTTAACTCATGTAAAAGAAATAACAACCAAAATAAACCTGTAAGAAGAGAAAAACTGTTAAATACTGTAAGGGAAAACCCAGTTAAACTTAAAACTTGGAAGAAAAGAAATAAGTTAGTAACTCACCAGTAACTGCTGTAAAGATCAACGTGAAATCACCAAATATGCGTTTCTTCGTACTCTCGTCAGTTTGGTTCGTGCGAAGAACAAATTAACAATAAAACAAGCCAATTTTATTAGCAGACGAAAAAAAGAAAATTGAAAATCACACACCAATAACACCTAAGCCACTTATTAGCTAAACTCAATCAACAATCTCCAAAGATCAAAGCCTTTGGCGCAAATTAGAACACTTGCAGCATGAGAGCAAACTCCTTCTGTCGGCAGAGGGAGGGTTCTCGAAGTTTAATAAACTCTGCTCCTAAAACCTTGAGCTGGAAGACAGACCTTGCCCTACCAAAAATTCGGAAAGAATCCTCGCTATAGTTGTTACCACACTCATTACTGCTTAAACTTTACGTTACCAAACGTTACCAAACTTTAGTTTACGTGAGAGCCCCAAGAGTTTCATATAAGTAGGGGGCTAATTATTTTTCAGTAGCCTAAAAGTTTCTTTTAGGTGGTTTCTTAAATGTGGGGCCTTCTATTTCATTTGTGTCAGATGATTCATTCCAGCGAAATTTAATGTTTTCGGCTAGTAGCCGCTTTTTATGCAACAGTTTATTTTTGATATATTTAAATGACCAAAAAGGTGCATTGGGACTATCATTTTCAAATAAACTTGGAAACTTCTTATTGTCAAGCTTAATCTGTTTATCTGAATATCACCCCTATAGTGGTTATTATTATTGGTCATTATTAGCCGTCATTATTGCTTGCGTCGGCATTTTTCTTTGTATGGTCAAGAAAAGTGGCAAAATCGGTCAAAATCTGGAAAAATGCGATAAAATTAAATTTGGAGCACAATTTCCATCCAAACATAGAAATTATGATAGATTACATCAAGTAGCACTACCCTGCAAAATATCTTTGCAAAACATTGCAATTTTGCTACTTTTTTCGCAAAAATTAATGTTCGAGAATTGGCGATTTTGACAGAGTCAGTTCCGGAAAGTTGTTTCCCTCCCCCTCATTTCTCAAAATGTATTTATAAAACTTCATGAGTTGTTGCACAATAAGTAGCAGCAAAATGTCAGAAAGTTTCCGTGCCAAAATTGCTCTCCTGGTAGAGTTATAACAAAAAGTTTACTAGGAGGGGGGCAAATTTGCCCCAACTAAAATAGGGTTAAGGGGATGCATGCAAAGAGAGATGTCTAAACATTATCAAAGTACATATTGAACATATGATCAATAACTTTTAAACTGTTACAATGCAAGTGCTTCGATCATATGATGTAATGGGCTAGATAACCCTGAAGATGAATTACTAGATCCTCTTTCGACAATTGTTTATCTTTGAAATAAAAACTATTTAATTTATAATCTAATGCTGCAAAACCTCGCTGCAAATTTGAGGCAATGATACCTTCAGGTTTGTGACCTAGTTCTTGATAACATAATTCCATACGTAAAGGCAAGAAGATGAAGGTCTTGGGTGTTGCATTGCTTTTGCAGGAAGTGTGCAGTTAATCCTAAATATTCAAAATACTCGAGAAAGAATTGAAAAGGATGGCAATACTAAAACTTGGAAAGGGACAAATTTCCTGACAATTTTCTCTGTTTTACATAGCTGCATAGGTCAGGCTTCAACTTATATTTTTATACCTTGTTTGAGTCAATCTGACAAGTGGTTGCTGATTTATCGCAGAAGAAAGGCAAAATTAGTGGTTACTTCAAAAACAGCACTTCTATGTTCTACATAACTGTCAAAATTAAGTAAATTTTCATAAAAAAAGGGTCCTGGCGTTGTATTTGAATTCTTTCTTCACTTTTAACCCTATCTCACCTGGGGGAGATGGATTCCACCCCCCCCCCCCCCTAGCCACACTGTTATTACCAATGCTAAGATATGCAAAGCAGGATGTCAAGATTCCGCTACTTTGATTTTATCGAATGATGGAATGATGAAAATGTTTTAAGATTCTAACTATGGCAACCAATGTTTTGCTGTGTAGTCAACAAAATTTGTATACTTTTTTTATTTGTTGCAGATATTAATCTAAAATATATGCCAAATTATGCCTACACATGTATTTGCTCATATCCGACTCAATTTGAAACAAAATATTTTAATTTAATGCCTCATTTCATTGTTTCAATCATGTTGGTAACAATCATGATAATCATAACATAACATCTTCTTATTGTCCTAGCAACAAGAAAAATAGAGATAATTGACTTAATCATGTGATTTTGATTGTTTGCACCGCATTCCATCAATTTGCCAAGTTTAAAGCTTATAGCTACTATAACAGCGAAGAAAAGGGGGGGGGCTCCTTAGGTATTTATCGCTTCAAAGGGCCCAGGTGAGATAAGGTTAAAAGTGCTAATAATGTTGGTTATCTTTAAGACGTTTTAAAGAGTGTAGAGAAAATTTGAATATGATGCAGGAATCCTTTCTGTTAAACATTACTTGATTTTTACATTGCTGGGGGGAAGTAGAAATGCTGTTTTTGAAGCAACCACTTAGTTTGCATTTACTCTGCCATATATCAGCAAAGCGGGATGAATGACCGAGTGGCTAATACAGTTTCCGCGAGGTGACTAAAGTTAAGCTCGGTCAAGAGAGGTCAAACTCCGCATGTGTGACCTCGTGGAGGCCTGACCTCACAACTCATTTTGCCATCCTTTGGAAGGGACGTTAACCTTAATCCATATGGGCTTTTTTCGAGCTACCATTTTATGGGGGATGCTTTCCACCCCCTCCCCCCCTATGAAATATTGTTTCATTTAAAATAAAGATTTTTGAGTGATATTTTGGCAGAAATTAGCCAATTCTGATAACATCGTTTGTGCGATTAATTTGTTCTATGTAAAAAGAGACCAAAAGAACCTGGAAAATGGTGATAACCTATTACAAATGCATCATAAGAGTGCTTTTTATTGAGAAAGTTTGAAAAACTTCGAAAAAATTGCTAATTGGTCCAAAATGGTGACCAAAATGACGTTATTATCAAGAAATGATGAAATCATCAAATTCCAGAAATTCCGGTATCAAATTGAGGCCCTTTGCTAATTCATTTGCTATGTAATACTTCATAATTTGATAAAATCTTTCTACCGGGTGTCTAAAAAGAATTCCCCCATTTTGACTTTGATTGGAAATAGGAACCAAACAATAAGATATCATTGCTACTCGACTTCAAAGCTAAATTTATCAATCTTCAACTTTGATGCACATACCTTGCAATTAGAAATCATCCACCAAACACCGGAGATACAAGTTCGCAAAGTCAAAATTTACAGTGCATTCGAAACCAGAGGTTTTGAATAAGGGCCTAGTCATGATTTGTATCATGGACATTTTCCAAAGTACCTGTTGACTGTGTATGTATGTATGTATGTATGTATGTATGTATGTGTGTATCATTTGCCACAATTACAAGTATTTACAAGTTATATAATATAAAAATAGATACAATACAATGTATAATGTTAAAAACGTAAAGGAAAAACACCCCTAATTACAGTGGCAGGGATAGCATTAAAAGGTCAAGATGACCTTAATTCCATAATGGTCCCCTTAGAGGTGCTGGTTCAACGAAAAACGTAAGAAAAAAAATATATACAAAACTGTAGTTAGTTTTCGGTATAAAACATGGTTTATAAGACCATACCATGATCGGGAGACAAGATGACAAGTCTTTATAGAAGACAAATATGTCATCTTCCTCTTTTTGTATGTTTTGGTAAAAGTTCTCTTTGATCTTATGTTTCAATGTGTTGATATTGTTTGTTGACTTAATCTCTGATGAAAGACTATTCCATGTTTTGGGCCCTAGATAAGATAGAAATTTTTGTCCAGCAGTAGTTTTGCGAAATGGAATATCCAATTTGAACTTGGACCTTCGTGTTGTTCGGCCCTGGTTGACTGGACGGAATATCTCAGCACTGTATGTTGGGGCAGTTTCTCTAAAAAACTTCATTATGTTGACACAGACACATTGATCCATCCTGTTCTTTGTAGGGAGCCAATCTATAGACTTGAATTCTGTGATTTTGCTGTGTTTTTTAAATCAAGGTAAAAACGAATGCATTTGTTTTGTGCCGTCTGAATTTTTTTGGACAGCCTCTTATTCAACCCTGAATACCAAGAGGTGCATGCATAATCAAAATGAGGTTTAATAAGAGCATTTAAAAGCAACCTGCGAAGGGATCTATCCAGGAAGTTTTGTTTCCTGAATAGGAATTTTAGCTTGCTATATTTTTCCAAGCATCTTAGTCGTCATCGACTCCCCAGAGAGATTTTCATCTAGGACACATCCCAGATATGTGACTGTTGAATACTGTTTAATCCTTATATCACCTCTCTTAATGTCCAACTTTTCAAGTTCTTGCTTTTTTTTTGTCCAAAGAGAATGGATTTGGTTTTGTCCTCTCCAAAGTGAATGCTTAGTTTGTTTTCTACAAACCAATCACAGAGGGAGTTGAAATTTCTATTTAAATTGCTCTCTATTAGGTCAATGTTTTTGTCTCTAACAATTAAACAAGAATCATCTGCATGCAGACTTCAGGTTTCAATTTTTTTGCTTTTGAAAAGAATAAAAGAGGCATAGATATGGTGCTGATTAAACAAATATATTAAAAATGTAGTAAGAATGATAAAGTCTTGCCGCATTTCCAAAATAACCGTGCGTGTGCTCCTTTTCCTCTTCTTTAATACAAAACACTTGGGATCGAATGCAATGCAAGGACCGATTCCTCAAAAGAAAAGTCACTTCAGAACAATTGAGGTAACTAAAGGCATAAATCTTTTCAAAAATAGAAACTAAAGGTCAAAATTGAAAATTCTTTTGCAAAATGCTTGCTTGTGGTGTCAAATTATAGCTAGGCCATTTCTCAAAACCTCTGGTTTCAGGTGCACTCCACATTTTGACCTTGTGAACTCATATCTCCGGTGTTTGGTGGTCGATTTAAAAATGCAACGTTTGCGCATTTAAGTTGAAGACCAAAAAATCTATCCATGAATTCAAAAAGTCTATAAATTTTTTCTCGTTTTGTTTCCTTGTTCAGTCAAAAGGGGGTAGGGGAGACCGGAGACAATTGTACAATTGTAACACGGGGCAATTGTAACACCGACTCTGACGCCTTGCAGAAAAGTGCAAACAATCTGATTTTTTCACAGATCATGCTCATGATAACCCTCTACATACGACTTGAGATACAGGAATATTCAGCCAAGTCTGCAACAATTTAAGGGGGAAAGATGCTTTTGAGTATGAAAGTGAATACGTGCTTTCAATGTAAATTTGTGTCTGAAAGACGTTGCTCTTGAGTAAAAAATTTTATTTTCACATCACAAATATGGCATCTATTTAGGATAAAAACTACGTTAAAACATTTAAGATCCACAGCTTATGAGACGTGAAAATGGAAAATAACGATAGCTCACCAGTTCAGGGCATTTGTAACACGCTTTTACAATTGCCCCGGTGTAAGCTGGCTGATGGTTTGTTTTTGATTCATTTTCTAATCTGGTCGACCAATGTGCCTCAATGCAGTATCAAATAGCTAAGAGTTGAAATTTGTAAATAAGGAACATTTTTTTCTCAATCGCTTCAATTTTTTCCAACTGATGCATCAAAATTTACAAAGAAATAAGAACCACATCTTATTTCTAATGTTTTCTTTTTAAAGCCATGAATTATCTGCCACTTGGTGTTACATTTGTTCAAGGAAAAAGCAGAGTCGTACAATAATCATCTGTGATGATTTAAACATATATAGCAATTGCTGCAACCATCTGTTACCATTGCTCTTTGTTACCGGGGCAATTGTAACACTTGGCCACTGATTTTAAAACTATCACAGCGTCAAAAAAATTGGTTCCATGTGATGGAAAGTAAAGCCTATTTCATTCCAAGGGATTCAACTACAATATCATTTACCTTCAAGAGCGCAATTAATCATTGTTAGACGATATGGCTGATTTTCCAAAAAGTGTTACAATTGACCCCGCTCGCCCCTACTTTTTTGAGATACCCGGTATTTAAAAAATTGAAAACAATGATTTTGCTGCTACCTCCTTCCAAATATGGACATGTCACGTGACCTGTAAGCTCAATTGTTCAACACTTTTTCAATCAAAATGTAGCCAATTGATAATTAGTAAAAGTCAGGGAGGTTGGGGGACATAGCTGATCTCGTTTAAAAACATGGCAAGCAAAACCTCGCCCCCCATATGAACTAGGGTTAAAATAGGGGTCCACGCCTCGATACGGCATGCATAGTGGGCCTAAATGAGCCTTAAATATCTAGAAATCGTTTCAGCCCACTTAAAATGAATCACTGAAAAAAACAACTTGTCATATTGACCAAAGCAAGATTTCAAACTAAAAGTTGAAGCCTGTTCCATGCAATTTGTGACAGACGGACTATTGACGATTGCGCCAACGATGGCGGCATGGAATTTTTATCAAGATGTATTACGTTCTAATTAAGATTCTTTAGCGATTCTATAGGTTTTCGATCGAAGAGCGCAGTGCATCTTGGTAAAAAAAATCTTCGCCACCATCTTTAGCGCAATCGTCTATTGAAGTCACAGCTCTTCCACAGCAGCCACGCAATCAGGGCACAATTGTTGGGATACCATGTAGTTAATCCGATTCCTGAAACCTATACTAGTCTGTCTCAAGTTAGATTTCACCTGCAAATTTCCGCGAAAAATAACAACACCAGTGTTTTGCAAAGGAATTTTGCGTTGTGGCAAATCTCGGGTGACATCTTATTCGAGACGGTGTTTGACTCTGCAGTACCAAAGAAAAATATAATATTATGATCAAGGAATATTGAAATGGAGAATATCATAATCCGGCATATTATCAAACAACTTTCTCGATTTTATTTTGCAGGAAAATTACAAATTGGTCCTACTGGACAAGTAGAGTTGAAACTGACAATGCACAACATCTGGAAAAAACCGTTTGGGTTAAATTATCTTGCATTTGGCAACATGATTCTATCTATTGGCATACAACCTGGTGTCCCTATTCCCACTCTAGGTATGTTCATACAGAATTGATTTCTCTTTGCAGTTTACTCTCAGTGAAAAAATCTAATCTTGAAATTTGATTGATTTACACAGCAAATAAAAACTGAACAAGAAATCGAACGGCTCGAACACAGTAGCAACAACTGGAACCTTGCCTACATTCCACAATGGGAAAAATATTGAGACATTTTGGATAGGGGATTGCGTACCGTTGAAGCTTTTGATGACTGCAGCCAGCCGCGCGAATATCATGGGCTGTGTAAAGTAAGAACCCGCACATAAGAAACTTCGTCTATTGAGAACCTACAGCCTGAAATACTATATTCTGTACCCAATAAATAAGAACTTTCTTAACTAGGTTCTTGATAAAGTGTTTCATTCATTGATGGGGAAATAAATGCAATCTGTTTGCCAATCAACCTCTTTCGTGAACTCCAAAACATTACTTACAGAACTGTGATACGAAAGAGTAAACTGGGTAAGCTTGGGTTGAAATGGATAGGGCCAAGTGTTAAGCTTTAGCTTCATATATTTCCCTATATTAAGAACCTACACCCTAATTACTGGATGTGCCTCATTGCATAAGAACCTTAAGAAGCTGAGTTCAAAATCTTAGGTTCTTATGTGCGGATTTTTACACTATATGGTTTCATATTCAAAGGTACCGCGCAGCGGTCTCAATGTGGGGGAGGGGGGGGGGCTCAGCGGCGTGCGAAGCGAGCTGTCATGGGAGTCCGGGTGCTTGCCCCCGGAAATAATTTTGAGACCACACCCTTCAGATTCAGAACGTCGGAGAACGCCCTTTCAAAAAATACTTGCCTCTTAACGTCCATATTTATATCAATTCGGTTCAGAAATGATTTCAATTACTATGAAAAATGGCATATATCATTATAAAGTAATATGAAGTAAGACAATCTTTATTTCCCAAGTTCAAGTTTTAAAATGGGCCATTCATTTCTACGTCAAACACAGTTTCAGAAGTTCAGATTCTAGAATGTATTGAATTGAAATTGCATTGAAAATATTGATATTGGAGTGCCACAGGGATCGTGCCTAGGGCCTCTTCTTTTTCTACTATACATAAATGACTTGCCATTTGCTCTAAAGAAAGCAAAGGCAACCATGTATGCCGACGACACAGCAATTTCGTATTCTTCTGATAAAAGTGAGGAACTGGACCTAGTAATCAACGAGGAGCTGTCGTACATTGAAAGGTGGCTACAAGGCAATAAGCTTTCCCTTAATGTTGTTAAAACCCAGGCTATGATAATTGGTTCAAAGCCAAAAATTAAAAAACTAAAAAACAATCTTAGCACACTTCCTTCTTTCAAAGTAGGGGGCGAGGAAATCAACCTGGTAAACGAAACAAAATACCTCGGGGTCATGATTGATAATTGCCTTACCTGGGAAAGTCATATAAGCGCGGTTCAAAAGAAGATCTCCAGAGCTATTGGCCTATTGAAGTATGCAAAAAATTTTGTTCAAACTGACACTTTGATAAATTTATATAGAAGCATCACGGAGCCACATTTCAGCTACTGTTGTTCTGTCTGGGGCTCTTGTGGTGCTTCAAAGCTAGACGTGCTTCAAAAATTACAGAATAAAGCAGCCAGAATAGTAACAAATAGCCCTTTCGATGCATCTGCAGCTCCTTTGCTCCAGAGACTTGGTTGGCCATCTGTACAAAAGCTGATAAATAAAGAAACAGGTTCTATGGTTTACAAATCTCTTAACTCTCTTGCACCTCAATATCTTAGCGATCTCTTCGTGAGATTGTCCGAGGTACATCCAAGAGAGTTAAGAAACTCTAAAACAATAAAACAAACCTTGCAATACCCATGTTGAGAACTGGCAATGGCTAAAAATCCTTTGCTTATCGTGGGGCCAGTCTCTGGAACAGTCTTGATTTGGATACAAAGATGGCTCCCTCAATCAATGCCTTCAAGTCCAAAATCAATGAAAAATAAACCTTTTATATATGGAGGTGTATCGCTGTAAATTTATATATCTTTAATTGTGACGTATTCCGCTCTTTTTATTGTAAATTTTGTAGTATATAATTCTTTAATTTTGTAAGTAATTTTTTGCAGGGCCAATTGTAAAACAGTATTTATACTGAATTTGTACCCTGGGTAAACAATTTTAAAATGAAAAAATTAAAATGAAATTATTGTCTTCAGGGTTGTCTAATATAGGCTGATCAAGGGATAAAGAACACCGTCTTGTGACATCATTCAATAAGTAATGATTCAAAACTCATTTCAAAGGCAGTCCCATTGCAGTACATTGTATTGATTTTCCACGGCTTTGATAATGGTACTCAAGGGGTTTAATGTTGCAAAAATCTTGCATCCACCCTGTCTAGTCTAATGATGGGGGGGGGGGGCAATACATGGATTCTTTTGAGTATGCGGTTGCCACCCAACCACAAACTACCCATTTTCCAAGTTTATTTCATAAAAAAATGATTGCACCCACAATAGACCATTTTGCAATTTGGAGAAAGGACTGAGGAGAGCGTGGCCCATTGTGACAGCCTTGGCAACAAGAAGGAAATCTGCGGGGAATCCCATCTTCTGCAGTGGTAAGTCTACGGCTTGAGGCTCGCTCGCATCTCTCTACAAACTCGAGTTATTTTCCATTTATTTGCAACTTCCAAGAGTTGTGCGGCGCTTGTTTAGCATGGTAAATGTTTTCTGTGGCTCATTTAGCCGTCTTGTCATCTTTTCGCTCATTTGTGAATGTATTTTGAGACATTTATTTCAGTTGTTTCCCTCGAGTTGCAGACGGCTAAAGTTAGGCCTATTGATCTTGCATCATCTTCGTTGACTTAGGGCATATGAAGCGAAACGTTTTTTCATCGAAATTGGTTAATTTTAGGGTGCTGATTCTGAATTTTTTCATCAAAATAATCATTTGATGAGCCATTGTGGCGTAATTAACGAATGCAATCACTCAGGGTATAAGGAAAAGTGACTGCGGAGCCTGGTGCGAGTGAGCCGCCTTTCGGTGCGTGTGACGTATTGTGTTTATTACGTTTCGAGAGACGACCAACATTCACACTTATTGCACTCATTTCGTATCGGCAAAGCACAGAGGAGTCTCCTCGAAAATATGTATATCAGCGAAACAGACAAATTACAAGCCCCAGACGATGCATCCAGCGACGGAGAAGATGTTACAACGCATGATGGACGTTATTTGCCGTACCATCACGAGTCACTGGCTTCTGAATGAGCAAGCTCGAATTAATCTGAAGATGGCCTAGCCTAGGTAGGAAGGGAAGGTTGTCGTCGCGAAGATGAACCTCAAGGCAAGACAAGGATGGCATCAGACCATCACAACTTCCAGCCAGATTTGAAGACACAGTATCGTTACATGAGTGGTAAGTTAACATTGAAATCTTAATAAAGTAGCTTCGTGTTGGGGGGAGGGGGAAGGCCGTTTGTGAAACGTGTTTGCTTAAATGAATGTCCAAATAATATCCACTCAGATTCAACCTGGATGAATGTTTATATGGCCAGGCTACGATAGGCCAGGGGTTTAGGCTAGGCCAAGTTTTCTCTTTCTTTGAAACCAAAAAAATCATGAATGGGCAATCCTCTGGTTGCCATTCCCCCCGCTCCTTTTGGAATAGGGTATGATCTACTAGGCCTAAGGTGAAATGGGTAGACCAGGGGTGAAATGGGTGATGTTGATTGCCAAAAAATTGTATATTGTGAACTATTCAATCAACATTCAATACTTCAAGTTGCAGGAGAGTGATGCTAACAGATGTAGCTAGCTATAGAGAAAATGAGAACATCTGTTTTTACTTAATTTATTCACATGTTTTGTCTTACCCATTCTACCACAGTAGACCCTATCATTCCAGTTTTTCAATGTAGAAAAGTGGCCATTTCATTTTGTAAAATTCAAGCAGCAGACTTCTATTGGTCAGCATTTCCTTACTTTATCAAACACTAAAAACTTGACACTCTATATTCAACAGATTTCTACGAGCTGTAGCTTACAGATGGCTGGCACATTGGATCTTTAATTACAATACCTTGGTTGTGACAACAGGCGGCCCTGGCCTGCATGTGCAAACAACTTTATTCAAAACAAATATCGCATGCATGAACATGATGTGGTAGAACATCAGTAAAGATCCATGTATTCTTATATAAATGTTGTGTTTATTGTTTTGTTGTTTCAAATCCTAACCCTGTTTCAAAGTCTGTTTCAAGTTAGATATTAGGTGAGATTTGCAAAATGCGAAATTACTCAATGCAAACCATCTTTATTGTTTTTAGTTTGCAGATATTTCACCCACCACCTAATTTGAGACAGACAAGACTTTAGTTGGGCTGAAGTGAAAATGTAGCCTGTTGCGACAAGTTTCAAAATTTTGATCTCTAGCAAGATTATAGCCATTTCAGTTTTATCATCCAAACATTTGTGGATCTTACTTTGTTTCAACAGAAAAACTGATAGTCGAATTTGGTCCATGTTAAAGATGCTTATTTGCTGCACATATCCAAGAAATGTGTGGCCTGCCTTTCTTGAAGTCACTATTTATTTGTGTCAGTGGAACCTCCACTAACAGACACATCCAATGACAAATACAGCGGAAACCTCTACAATGGTCAATAACATTGGTCCCATAAGTAAGTGCCTGTTACATGGAGGTTCCACTGTGTATCAAATGCTAAGATCTGGCTACAATTTCTAGTGACTATGCTACAATACAGTTGCTTAGATAACAATAAATTTCAAGTCTCCAACTCCAAAGATTTGATCTTCAAATCTTTAACTTCCTGGGCATTGTCAGTTCCCCTTCTTTGGGTTTCCAAGCTTCCTACATGTGTATGGCTCTTGTTTGCTTGCATTAGAACCTTGTGTGGCAGTGGCATCTTGCTGTTTTGTTCTATTTGCAAATTGCATACTGTGTTGTTGCTCAGCTGAAATGTGAAGAATTGGATGTTGTTAGGGGAACATATTTCTTGGTGATGAATTTATGGCATAGACTTCTTGGTAAAAGATGCAAAGGTTTTTGTTCAAAATTCTGATTCATGCTTTCCACAGCCTTTTAGTGCAAACTTAGGGATCATTTTCGGCTTGTAACAATTTGTTGTAATCATGCTGGATGTCTATCAACATTTAGTATGATGGGGCAAACATTGTTTCAACTGAACTTCGAGCCAAGAAGCAGCAAGAAATATTTGCAACTGAATATTTATGATAAACACTGCCAATAACAAAAACTAAAATACTTACCAGGTGGGTACAACGGTGTTTGAATCATTTTCTGACTGTTCAAACTGTGAGGTCAGTGGCTTTGAACCTTTGGCCCTTATTTGTCCATGATTGTCTTCCTCGCAAGGTTGGAGAGCTTTGACACAGCATATTTTATTTCATTATTTCTGCTACGTATCCTTTGATAAAATGGCATGATGAATTGGCTATCCAGGGGTACCAGCGTTTGCAGCTCTCTCCTTTGGGTAAACCCCCAGGGGGCCCTTCTTTATTCAAGATATGTGTGCTCAGGATACTTTTTTGGGTCTAAAATTTGGGCAAGTGTTATTTTTTTGGGTCAATGGTTGTAGTTATTTTTTTTGGGTTCCTGAAATTCTTGCTTTTTTAGGTCTGAAATATTGGAAAAATCAAAAAAATTTGAAAAATATGAATTATAAATAAAACTAAAATGAAATTAGATTATCAAAAGAAAAAACGTTAATACATCATCGAAATACAATATGGAGAAATCTAGTCAGTCAGGGCATTTTCCTGCAAATTTAAGATACTGATAACTTTTATTTTTGGGAATGTAGGGTCAGGACAAATATATTTTTGGGTCTAGTTTCATGTTAGAAGTTATTTGTTTGAATTGATGCTTTGTACCCCGCAGCCTGGGCACCCCTATCCTAAATATAAATGAATACCTCCTGTGGGTAAACCAGCACAGCAGAGCTTGCCACCTGGTTTTGTTACTTCCGTGTTTTTCTAAGAAGGCTTTTTGTGGCTATCAGGTACGTCGAAACTAGAGTCGAAAGATGAAGAAAAGAGCAAAGCTGAAGTCGTTTAATTGCCAGTTTACAGGTTCTCGGATTATTTATTCTATGACAAACCGGTACTCTCTGCAAAGCAAAAATCTACAACGAAGAGAAGCCAGTCAAAGTTTACTTTTGCCATGAAAATCGTTCTATTTAACTTAGGCCCTCTGATGTGCTCTGATCAAGGCTGAAGTCAAAGTCGTTCTTCCACAGCGTGGTAGATTTTTCATCATATTTGTTTTCGTCTTTATTCTGTACGAACAACATGGATGGATAAATTTGGGGTTTCGCAAACAAACTAGTAAGCTTCATCGGTTCATCATATGCATTTTCGTCCTCAGACGCTGTTGCAAAACTCTGTTTACTTGGGTTGTTCGTTGTTTACTGATTTGTGGGTCATTAATTCAAAAATTTCTAACATTCACAGGCAAGGAAGCATGAATAACTTTTAATGAGCAATCAATTGTATTTCAATAATAACGTAAGCAAGTATTTTCGAGCAAGAATATATCCTTACACTGAAAGAAATCGTTTTCATTCCTTTCTTCTTACTCTGTTTTACATGTCGCTGCGTACAGGAGATCGATGACATAAAACCGAAGGGATAGACACAATACGTCACAACCGGATTGCGAGGTCTGGGAAGCAGCGTCCTGACCGCGTTTGCAGTGCGCCACATTCTTTGGCTATCCTGGGTAATTCGAAGCACTAATTTGCAACTTTAGAGGCTGCAAAAAAAATTATTTTCATGCCATCGTGTTAAGCGATGTTTGAAGTCCTAAGAACTTGAATAAAAATTTTCGCTTCATATGCCCTTTAAATTGACTTGGTTTGACCTGTTAATGCTTGTTAATCTATCAAAACAGTACACAATTTCATTGTGAATCTTAAATGATTCCAAGCAATATTTTTCATTTGCTTGCATAGCCGCAAATGCGTTCAGTTATCTAGTAAACAAGCAAAACTCCATCGTAGGTCGGCGGCTGAGCCTAAACTGAGCCATTTTAAACTCGAGGGAAAATACCTGAAATAGAGTGGCTTAAACTACACTCGCAAATGTGAGGAGGGATGACAAGACGGCTTAATAATCCAGAGAAAACATTTACCAAACTGAACAAGCATCGCATAACTCTTGAAAGTTGCAAATAGATCGAGAATATCTCGAGAGAGCGAGTGAGCCACAAGCTGTAAACTTTGCACTGCAGAAAAGGGGAGTCCCTTGATTCCCTGTTGCCAAGGCTGTCAGAATGGGCCGCGCTCTCCTCAGTCTATTTCTCCAAATTGCAAAATGGTCTATACCTTTTCGTGGATTTGGCTACCATTTATTAAATTTCTATATCATTTTAGCAAAACCCTAACCCAAACCTATACTGTCTGTATCAAAACTGGTGTTAAAGATGGTCCAATTTTGGAGGCATATCCCCTACACCAGTATCCCATAACGTTCCCCCAACAAGAATTTCCTTTTTATCAGACAGGCTTTCCGTCGCTGATGCGCAGACTCTACTGGAGGAGGAACCTCGCTTCTCTTCAAGGAATCAGTAGAGTCTGCACGCAGGCTACGTGTCTTGTACTTCTTCTTCTTCTTCAGGTGCCATGCCGTATGGCTTGGGCGATCATGGACCTCCATTGCTCTCTATCTCGGCAACTGTGAATCACTTCGCAGCTCCTGTCTAGTTGTAACTAACCTCGGATGTTGTCAAGCTGTTTTATTCTTTGTCTCCCTCTGTCTCTAGTGCCTTCAATTCTTCCTGTTGTGATCAATTTTTCTATGTTTCCTTCTCTAACTATATGTCCGAAAAACTTCATTTGTTGATCTTTGATTCCGTTCAGTAACTCTTTCTTTGTGCCCACTGACCTCAGCACTTCATCGTTACTTTTCCTTTCGGTCCAACTGATTTTTTGCATTCTCCTGTAGCACCAAAGTTCGAAACTATCAATTTTCCTTCCTTCTTCTTTTCCTGTGTTCCATGTTTCACAAGCGTATTTCATGATGGGCCAGATATAAGCTTTTAATGTCCTAATCCTTATTTAGATAGAGATTTTTTTGTTACTTAGAATGTTTATCATATTTCCAAATGCACTTTTTGCTTGTCCAATTCTTCTGTCAATTTCGACTTTGCTTCTGTCATCTTAGGTAAGGATGCTACCCAAATAATTAAATTGCTTCACTTGCTCAAGTTCTACTCCATCTATCTTGATGCTGCACTTTGGAATCTCTTTCTTTTTGGAGAATACCATAGTATTCTTGTTTAGTGATAAACCATATAATTTACTCTAATCTTTTATCTTGTTTACTAACTCCTGAAGATCTATTTCTGTGTTCGCTATGAGTGCTGTATCATCAGCAAAGCGTACATTGTTAATATTAACCCCTCCCACTTTAGCTCCTGGCTTGTTTTCTATTTTCTTCATTATTCTTTCGCTGTAGATGGAAAACCCGTCTGGAGAGAATACGCAACCCTGTCTCAAGCCTCTTTTGATATTTTTCCATGCTCTTAATTCGTTTTCATATCTGATTGTTGCACTTTGATCCCATTAAATGTTCCTTTTAAAGCCTGGTTTCCATTAAATCGTAGAGCGATCGTAAGGAGATCGGCAACAGTCTGCGATAGTCTGCGATCGTCTGCGTTGCGTTCCCGATTTAATGGAAACACTTGCTTACGATCCTTAAGACCGTCGGCGATCGTGGATCGTTACGACTGTCCCGATCTGGGAAAATGTTTATGGAAACACACATCGCAGACGATCGGCGATCATCGCAGACGCGCTTTTGTTAAACTATGGTCACGTGGATCTGATTAGCCAATTAGATGATAGTAGTCATTGTTGCTACGCTTGCGCGCTATCTTGTGGGTTTGAAAAGGATCATGGTATAAGTGCGTCGCAGACTGTCGCCGACTGGTCGCCGACGAATGGAAACACTCTGCTGAAATCGCAGATGGAAGATGCTGGAAGATGGAAGATAGGGATCGCTGACGATCGCAGACTGTCGCAGATCCCCTTGCCATTTAATGGAAACCAGGCTTTAATCTCCAGTTTTTCCCTTTGATGTTGAGATCTTTTAGAATTTCCATAAATGGTTCATGTTGTACTTTGTCAAATGCTTTTGAGTAATCAATCATGCAGGACATAAATGTCCTGTTTCATTTCAATGCTTCTTTCGGTAAGTGTTCTCATCATGTAAATTGCATTCCGAGTTCCTTTCCCTTGTACAAACCCGCATTGGCTGTTCAAGATTTCTGGCTTAATTTGCGCCCTTGCTCTTTTCATGAGAATTCTGAGGAGTATTTTTGTTGTGTGGCTCATCAAACTAATTGTTCCATGGAGTTCGCATTCATTTGCTTTTGGCTTTTTTGGTATTGCTATGAATTGCTATCACTTTAAGAGATCTCGCGGAATGTTTCCCGTGTTATAAACCTTGTTAATAAGTGAATAAGCGATTAGTGAGAGTGCTAATCGTGAATTCTTTCATTCTTTGTCACTTCAATTACTGTCCCCTTATCTGGTTATTTTGCAGTAATTCAAGCCAAAAGAAAATCGAGAAAGTCAACGAGAGGGCCCTACGATTAGCACTCTCAGATTATGCTTCATAATATAGTAATCTTCTAATCAAGGCCGAATCTACTACAATTCATATTAATTCTATTAGGCTATTGGCACTTGAAATTTACAAAACTTTGCCCAACTTAAGTCCAGCATTTATCAAAGATTAGTTTCTCTCAAAATCAACCCGCTATGATCTTCGAAGAAATGACATTCTAGTTGTTCCTAAAGTCAAAAGTGCAAACTATGGCATAAAATCGATTAGCTTTTTGGGTCCAAAGGTTTGGAATTCTCTTCCAAATGAAATGAAGTCATCCAAAAATGCATATCAATTCAAAATTCTCATAAAAGATTGGTTTTTCAACAATCAATGCGCCTGCAACGCTTGCAGTCAATAAGTTCTATAATGCAATCTCTAAAATTGCTTCATGTTAGTGTATATTATTGCTCACACTATCGTAAAACTAACATTAAATAAGGTATTATTATTATTATATTATTATTATTATAAGGTCAGTCAAATTTTCAAGACCTATATCCCCTGCACTGTCTAACATTTCCACGTTAACTTGATCTGGACCTGGTGCCTTTCCTCGTTTCATCTTTCTTAAGGCAAATTCTACTTTGGACTTTAGAATGTCTTCTCCATGGTCCTCATCTTTATACAGCAATTCATCTTCGCTGAAATTCATCAAGTGAAACCAATATCGATGGGATTGAATGGTGAAGCAGATCGTTACAAAGGTCACAAAGAGAAGAATACATTGTGAAATCGTACCTGATCAATGAAAAGATCCTGAGTCACAGCTTGCAAAAAGAATTTCAATTCCAATGCAAATATGGGAGAACTTTGTACTTTGGAGGGGATCCCTTCACATGGGGAAGTCCCCATGCATCGCTCGATACTTTCATATCATCTGCAGGGTATTCAACGAAAAAATGAAATAACGATATATCGAAATAACGAAATAGCGAAATAACGAAATAGCGACATACTGTAGTGAAATAATGAAAAAATGGCCTTTAATATTTTGAAACAGAGAAGATCACCAAAATATCGTAATGCTGAGCATTTTTCTAGGAATCCGAAGGGTACTTCCGCTTGCTCCTTTTGCTTATTGGGAATAAACAAAGACATAGTTTGATGAAAATGTTTGCAGCATATTCATTAGGCTTTTTGATCGATTTTTTCTTGAGTCTGGAATACAGGCTAAGTTGAACGCAAGCATTCGAGGATGAAAACAGGAAGTGGGCATAAGCCTCGCAAGACCCGTCGACCGCTGTAGCACGCCTTACACAACGAGACCCGCCACCAATTTTGGAGTGGGACAAGCGGGACCCACATTTTATCGGACCTGCGTATGGCGCGGCATAGGGGTCAAAAATGGGTCGTCGTAATAGTAGGTCGTGGTAATCATACGGCCCTGCTTTCTAGAATGCATCGTTGCGCATATTTACGACCATGCATTCTAGAAAGCATCGTCGAAATTACCACCATGAATTGTAGAATACATCGTCGTATAGGCCTTGACGCTACACTTTGGGGAAAGCAGCGTCGTATCCTCGTTTTCATTTTCATATTTTTCATATTTCATATTTCATATATTTCATATTTCATTCTTTTAAGGAGGGTTGCCCTTCAGCAGAAGCTGTTTTTCAAGGGGCCCTCCAATAAAAATTTAATTACAATATACAGCTAAAATAACCTATCACTAAAAAACCATAACTTTTAAAACTCTATTTACAATTATGCAATATTTAAAATTGAAAGAAAAATTAACCCTTTATTGACTTTTTAAAACCATTCAGGGAGGATGCCGTCTTAGATTCAACTGGGAGGCTATTCCATAGTTTAGCTCCCCGGAAAGAAAAGCATTTTTGCCCATTTGTTGACTTTTTCTTTGGCAACCTTAAATCAGTTTCAGTATTCCTGAGACTGCGGGAGGAACTTGTTGAGTTTTTGATAAAAAGGTTACACAGGTATTGTGGAGCCAAATCATTGAGCGACTTGAAGACCATCATTTTAGACTCAACATCAATGAGTTCTACGATAGTCTTCCAGCCCAACTCCTCGATAAGTTGTCTGCTTGGGGTTTCAAAGCTGCTATTTGTAATTATTCTAGCAGCACGATTTTGAAGCTTTTGCAACTGGTTTATGTCTGTAGAACCAGCACAACCCCAAACAGAACAACAATATCGAAAATGGGGCTCAACAATGCCTGTGTAAAGAGTTTTCAAACTCTCCTTAGGTAGAAAAGACTTAGCATGTCTTAAAAAGCCGATTGCTCTGCAGACCTTGGTAGAAACTGTCTTAATTGCTCCTTCCAGTCCAAAGAGCTATCGATTTGTACTCCAAGGTACTTTGTCTTTTGAACTACTTCGAGCTCATTGTCACGTATTTTCAGTTCCAAGACTTCGTTTCGACTTTTGAGAGAGTTGTGTTTCTGCTTTGTAGATATAAGCATTGAATGAGTTTGGGCTACATTCAAGGACAGCTTATTGCCTTGCAACCAAGTGTCCAGTTTTCTGAGATCACTGTTTATAGCCTCATTCAACTGAGTCAAATTGTTCGACTGTTGGCACAGACTGGTATCATCAGCATACATAGTCACAGAGGAATCTTGGACAGCCTGGGGAAGATCGTTGATATAGATGAGGAAGAGAAGGGGGCCAAGGCATGACCCCTGTGGGACTCCCACTTCTATTTCGTGGATATCTGAATCAAAACCGTTAACCCTACAGAATTGTTTGCGGTTGGATAGGTAGGACCTAAACCAAGATAGCTCTCGCTGCTGCACGCCATAAAGTTCGAGCTTTTTACAAAGAATGTCGTGGTCGACCGTATCAAATGCTTTTTTCAGGTCAATAAACACTAATCCCACCAATTTACCGAGATCAAGCCCATTGTACCAATCATCGTTCATTTTAAGCAAACAAGTCAACGTGGAGTGAAGGCGTAAAAACCCAGATTGGTCAGCTGTGAAAAGGCCATTTCCTTTCATATGCTGGTACAGTTGGTCAAAAACAAGTTTTTCAAAGAGCTTTGAGATGACAGGTAAGACTGATATTGGGCGATAATTAGATTTTACAGTCTTATCACCATCTTTGAAAATTGGGGTAACTTTAGCTACTTTCCATGAATCTGGGAACTGGCTGGTTTGAATGGATGTGTTAAACAAGAAAGCAAGAGAGTTTTCAATATAAGGCAAAGCAAGCTTCATAAAGTATTATTTATTATTTTTTTTTTATTATCAATTTCTTTATTGTTGGATTACAAATGACAAAAAGATAGCTAAAAGTAATTAGCTAATTTATTCCAACTTTAAAACATTAAAATACAAATATTACATAAGAAAAATAGTGGATAAAATATTTACAAGTCATCAAAAGTATACAGTGTAAAGGTAAAAGTAGATATCTAATAAGATTCATCATAAAAAGCCCAAATTCGGAATAAAAACGCGGCATAATTTACATGGACAATTTTCTCCGTTCCAACTTTTTATTTTTGTTTTAAACTGACAAAGGGATTCTGAATTACGTATCGTTGGTGGTAACATTTGCCACAGCTGCGGACCTTTGAAACGGATGCTTTCTGTCCCGTTGTTGACAGATCTCACCCTAGGTTGAAAGAATTCGTTATTGTTGCGAAGATTGTAATGACTTTCATTTTCACAGAAAATTTCCTGCATGAATGAAGGGTTCAGGTCATTTCTAGTTTTGTACATTTCAGTCATAAGTAGCTGCAAGTTCTTTGTATGGATAGTAACGGCACAGTCCTTCTCTAATAGCTCACTATAAGTAGATTCGGCATCCTTATAAGTAATTCTCAAAGCCCTTTCCTGTATTTTGTTAATTTTTTTGTTAAGCTGCCTGCTGTGAAACATCCAGATTAAAGGACAGTATTGAAACTGACTGGTAATAAATGCCCTCACGAGTGTTCTTAGTTTGCTCTGATTCATGTATGGGGATATGCGAGCAAGTGCATAAAGTTTATTGCTAGCCTTTTGGCACAATTTGGAAACTTGATTTATCGAAGGAAAGTTTGCTGTCAATTTGAACTCCGAGTAGCTTCTCTTCGGAGCTATTTACAACATCAGCATTTCCAATCCTAACAGTAACAGGATCATCACATCTCTGCCCAAGAACCAGAAGATGGCATTTATCTGCATTTAATTTCATAAAGTTGTCGGCAAACCATTCCAAAGCTAAACTACAGTCATTTTCAAGCCTATGAGTTATATTGTCCAGGTTCTTATCGCAGGCATAGATTGTAGTATCATCTGCATAATTACATATATCCGAGTTTTGAATGAAGAGTAGAAGATCATTAATGTATATGTTGAATAACAGAGGCCCTAAGACTGACCCCTGAGGAACACCTCGTGTGACGCTTTTCCAAGAACTGAATGACCCATTTACTTTTACTCTTTGTTGTCTATTTGTGAGGTAATCATTAATTAGTGTTAATGCTTCGCGGGAGAAACCGTAGGCATGCAATTTTGCAATCAAAAGATCGTGTCTGATGCAATCAAATGCCTTGGACAGGTCCATCAATACAGCCCCTGCCTTGCCACCTTCATCAAGGCTAATTTTGCATTTTTCTAAGAGCCGTACGAGAGCATGCTGGGCACTGTAACCTTTTCGAAAACCACAGAGAAGTGACGATAAAAAGGGTGTAATATATGCAACTATCTGTTTATCCATTATTCTTTCAAACAGTTTTGAGACCGTAGGCAGAACGCTGATTGGCCGAAAGTTAGTCCTAGAGTTGGTTGGTCCATTCTTGGGAAGAGATGTGACATCCGCGCATTTTAGTTCATCAGGAAAGGACGAATTTTCTATGCAATCATTAAATATTTTCGTCAAAGGTTCTACACATACATCAGAATTGGATTTAAGAATTTTAGGAGGAATATTTTTGTGCGTTGTAGCTTTTTTAGGATTTAGATTCCTAACCTCTTTGTCAACAGTATCAGGGGTAACTTTCTGAAAATCAAAGGAACCAGCATTGTGATAGCAACCTTTAATTTTCAGAATGCTAGGATGATTGGAAAACTTATGTACGGCATTATCAATAGGATCTGTGATTCCTTCTGTTGCATTTTCGTAATTAGAGTTTTCATTTATGCCAAGGGAATCCGTTACAGTGACGAAGAATTCGTTCATAGTTTCTGCTACCTCAACATCGTTGGAAATAATGGTTTCATCTTCAATCAAAACTATTTTATTCTTAGATTGCAATTTGTCCGAGAAAAAAGGTTTCACGGTTTTCCAGAATTTTTTATTGTCAGTGACAAGTGAGATGTCTAGGTTATTGTAATAATTTCTTTTTTCCCTTCGAAATAACTTAACACAGGAATTTCGGTGTTTGCGAAATTTGGTCCAATTCTCAGCAGTCTGATCTTTATTATATCTATTACGCAGTCTGGAACGTAACATGACTGCTTTACGTAGAGCACGAGTCATAAATGGTTTGTCATTTGCTCGTACATATTTCTTTTTTATTGGAGCATGTTTGTCTAGAACTTTATCAAAAGTAGTTTCGAAAGAGCTGTAATTCAAATCAGATGGTTCTACCTTCCCTAATTCCTCTCGTAGTTCATTCCTAAAAACAATTTCGTTAAAATTATTGTAATTTCTATAATTAATTACAGTTAGTCCTTGTTTGGGAAAAGTGGTTTTAAGGACAGTAACAACCATTTTATGGAAATCTGACAAGCCAGTTTCAACTGTAGTAGTTTGTTGCACGCTCCTGTTTCGGTTTGTCAATACAAGATCGATGCATCTTGGTGTATGTGATTTATAACACGTTGGTTCCTTGACAAGATTTTTGAGACTATACAGGTCGAGAAAATTTTTCAATTGCTCCTCAGTCTCAGTCATATTAAAATCTCCTATGAACATAAAGTTTTCATAATTTTCACTGTAGTGGTCGAGTGCACGACCCAAGTTTTCAAATAAATAATCTTGTGACTGAGTTGGTGGTCGATATACACTAAACAGTACCCATTTCTTTTTTCTCAAGTTTATTTCGAAACTAATGCATTCGATGCCATCGGAAAATTTGAAAGAATGTAACTGATGTGAAGGTATATCACTTCGTACATAGACCAATAAGCCACCGCCGTTTGCATTTCTGTCTAAGCGAAACGGAGTTGCAAATCCCTCTATGGCAAATTGCCCCATTGGAAAGGTAGCATCAATCTTTGTCTAAGCAATCATGAGTATATCTACATTCTGTGAAGCTATTTCTCTAAGCGCATCCACTTTATTTCTAATGGAATTTATATTAAGATATCCAATGATCATCCTATCAATGTTTCTTAGTCTCAACAATTTTAATGAAGATTTTGCATCTATAGCTCTATCTGCGGAGGTATCAGGCGTAGATGTTTCTACCCCTGAGATATCTGGCCCGTTATTTACATTGTCCGAAATAACATTCTCGTCTTCTAAATTATTACTTACAATACTGGGAGTTCGCGCTCTTTCTTCTCTATATGATAGTCAATAATTGCCTAGAGCTCTCAAAAAATTATTGGCTAGCATACGTGTCCCTTCAGAGTTTAAGTGCAAGTTACTGCGATTTAAATGGTATGCCGGTACTATGTCAGAGTTATCAATAAATGGGAGTCCTTCTCTGTTACAATTAGCCTTCAAAATGTTATTTACTTGACTTACACGTTCATTCCATCGATCTCCTCTTGGAACTAAGCTCGATACAAATACCTCGTTTTCGTGGCTTTTGAGATTTGTTGCCAAATCGACAATTTCCTGGGCAACTTCATTTGGTGCTGTGCCACTGCTTACATCGTTGGTACCACAATGTATTACGATTTTTCTTGGGTTTTTCTTCATTGTTGGCACAGAATAACTATTCATGTCATCCAGCTTTGCACCATGAAACGCCCTTACAAAGATCTTTTCCTGGCCATTTGTTGCTTCACTCAATTTGTAGCCTTGAATGTGCTTCACCATCGAGTCTCCAATAATTTCGGTTGAATTGTGCACTGATGGCCTCATCCAGGATATCATTTTCTTCCGTTTATCGATAGAGGTTCTGGTAGAATCGTTGTGAGTTGCTGATGTTTTGATTCTGTTTAACCCAGTAGTACTTTTCGCAGCACTTTCGTTCGGTTGAACTGCATTGTCTCGTGTTTGAAATTCTGTTGTTAAAGACACATCTTCAAGTGGTGGGGCTATGGGTGTAAACCTGTTGTTATTCGTTGAAATGTAGTCCCATGGGCAATTCGATGAATAAATCTTTGCAACATTCCTTCTCTTGGGGAATTGGAATTCGCTGATGTGTGGTTCTTCCGTTTTCTCCATGCTATCAATTAAAAGATCTTTTCTCCTAATTTCATTTTTGAGCGATTCGTTTTCTTTTTTCAGCAACAATAACTCTTCTTTCAATTCTTTTTCCTTTTCAGATTGTTTACTTGTGTTGTTTCCATGGTTACTCCTTGGTGCCTTTTGGAGGGTTTCCACTTGTTTTTGAAGTAAAATGAATACTTCGTACGGGGTACATTTAGTATTGGCACAGGGACATGGTTTGGGCCTTTGTATTATGTCAGGAGTCACCACGTAAAGGGATTCTTCTCCATTTTTCCCCCGATTTTCCACCTGGCCACGCTTGATGAGCCGCTCAACAGCTTCTTTTATTTCTCCTGCATTATAGCTACTACTTTTCTGTTCAACTCTCTTGGTGATGGTATCAATAGCTGGCTTTTTATGGCTTTTTCTTATTTCAGGTATGGCCTTGATAATCTCATCTTCTAATTTGTAGCTTTCGGCCATCTCTTACGAATTTCTTGAGGAACGTGCTAACCAAATTTAGGCCCACGTGTCTCGAAACTTGCTGAAACTTGTCTCGCTGTTTTTCCGTCGTCGTGTCTCGCAATTTCCCGTCAGTTGCTCAAGCCACTTGCAGATAACTTCTTATACTGTTTCCAAGATAGTTTTGAAAGTATTTGCTTTATTAAAGTATTAAAGTATTTGCTTTATTAAAGTGCCACGTTGGAGCTCATGATGTCATCCGCATCGTCAGACCTCTGTAGTAGCCAGGGATATTGTCAATCCCAAGAGCTCTTTGATGTTTTAACCTTGGCAAATGCATCCCTGATATCTTTCAGCTCGATTGTCTTGCAGTGAAATTTATTGTCTTGAAGTTAAATTTAAATTTTAAATTTTACGCCACACTTTGGGGAAAGCAGCGTCGTTTCCTCGTTTTCATTTTACGCTACACTTTGGGGAAAGCGGCGTCGTATCCTCGCTTTCATTTCACGCTACACTTTGGGGAAAGCGGCGTCGTATCCTCGTTTTCATTTTACGCTACACTTTGGGGAAAGCGGCGTCGTATCCTCGTTTTCATTTCACGCTACACTTTGGGGAAAGCGGCGTCGTGGCTTTTGTTTGTCAACTTATTTCCATTCGATCATCTTTATCTAGCTATACATATTTACAATATATACAACTAATCCAAATCGAACATACAAATATATAAATTAAGAAATGAAGAAATTAATAGATAAGTTAAATAAGTTAAATATTCAAGACATATATGGGCAAAGTTTACAAGATATAATTGAATTGACAGGCGTAACAAATATACAAATATTTTCTACTATTTCATAATCCAGATAATTTTCTAAAATTCGGGTGAATGTTGACAAGCATTGCATTTACAATTTGGTCCATTCCATTGTTTTATCATGCGTTTAAAAGAATTTAAGTTGTCGGCAGATTTAGTTTCATTTGGCAATGCATTCCAGATTTGAGGTCCTAGTGATCGAAGACTGTTTGAACCAAAAGTGACTTGATTTGGTCTATAATGTTGTAAGTCGTACGGATTTCGTGATGAATATCTGGAAGATCTTATTTTGAAAATATCACGCATGAAAGATGGGTTGAGATGTTTCAAGGTCTTGAAAACTTCTATACAGAGAATTCTAAGACGGGAAACATGCATAGTACATCTTTCTGATTTCAAGAGTAATTCACTGTAAGAAGATTGGTGATCATTGTACAAAAATCGAAGAGCACGTTCTTGAATCTTCTCAATTTTTTGCAAAGACTTAGCTGATGAGAAGTACCATACTAGCGGGCAATAGTTGAAATTGGAATATACAAAACTTTGCACACGAATTTTCCTTTTTTTTTTTTTTTTTTTTTTTTTTTTTATCAATCTAAAACTTAAAAACAACAAGTTAATGCAAATTACTGTGGCATTTGCAGCGAGGAAAGACGCATGGTCACCGGGTCCTCACTACAAATGCCACTTACAATTTTCTAAGTACTATCAACAATAAACTAATAATAGAACACAAAAAACAAAAAAATAAGATACATATGCACACTAAATCAGGACAAAGTAAAAGCCAAGGTAAAACTGAAGTACCCCCAAAACCCGCACAAACAGCCCACCACCCACCAAACCACAACCACGAGCGCACCGGCAGGGAGAATGAAACAAAGTTTCAGGGATTCAACCCCGAGGGGAAAAAGATTTTCCAATTTACCATAGACTCCCCCCAACCGATGCACCCGAGGCAGCAGTGCGATGAGCAGAGACAGCCCACGCAAATTCCGGGAGCACTTCAGTCTAAAAGAAAAAAAAAAGGGTTAGGCTGCTGTTTTTCCAGAAAGTTTAATTAAACCGTCCAGAAGTTTTGATGAAAGAAATAGTTGCTTCTATGATGATTCTATTTGCAAAGGTGCTTTCATTTGGGTTCCCATATAATAACAAATGACAAAGATCCTTTGAGTTCATGCTAGCAACATCATATCCGACATCTGAGACTTGACCAAGGAGATCTTGGCGCTGAGCTGTAAACTGGGGGCAGTGCAGGAGGTAATGCTCATTATCTTCCTTTCCTGTACCACAAATACAAATTGGACTCAAGCACTCAAAATTATGCCTAAATCTATGTTCATTTAGAGGACTAAAGTTAACTCGAAGCCTTGTTAATAGCTTGATACCCAAAATATCATAGATGCTATAAACCGGGTTTTTCTCGGGTCTGATGATTCGAAGCAATTTGCTCTTGAAAACTGCAAGAGAAGGAGAATCTTGTACAGTTTTGTCTAACAGGTTCCACTCACATATTGTGTTATGGAAATAAGAGCTGGAGAAGCGCATAGTTCTACCTACATTTTGCTCATAACAACGCGGGTTTCTTAAATTATACTCAACTGAGCGCTGTTCGGGTATCTCATTGAAAAGGTAATCTGGACTTTTGGATGTGGTTAATGAAAAGAAATGACATAATCTTCGGCACCACCTTCGGTCATAAAGTGTTTCCCATCCGAGCTCTTCAAGTAGCCTTCGCCTACTTGTACCTACCCACGCTCCAGTAACAGCTAGTGCTGCTTTATATTGAGTCTGTTCTAGTTGTTGCGTAAGGTTCAGCTGCATATCAGGGTCATATTTATGGTAAATGATGTCTCCATAGTCTAAGTGAGGTCTCACATAAAGCTTATAGGTTTGATCAAGGACCTCTCTTGATACATATTTAGAAAGGTATTTTAACAAACCAATTCCTCTCCGTGCTTTCAAGATAGCCTCTCGAATATGACTTTTAAAATTTAGCTTTGAGTCAAGAGTAACCCCAAGGTGCTTGTGCTCCAATTTTGATGCAATGACCTCCTCTCCCAATTCAAGACCGGGGTGGATTGGCTTATTCCTTTTACAAGAAAATATGACCTCCTCTGTCTTGTCAGCGTTAAACTGCATTTTCCATTGCCATGCCCATAAGCTAATTTTTGCCAAATCTCTGTTTAAGTCAAGTGCAGCTACATTTTCATTCTGAACAGTAGTAAACAACGACGTGTCATCAGCAAATAACTTAATACCACATTTAACATTGTGGGTAATATCATTAATGTAGATCAAGAACAACAACGGTCCAAGAACTGATCCTTGTGGTACACCTGCGGAAATTGTATCCCACTTTGAACATTGCCCATTTAGCACTACCCGTTGCTTACGATCTGACAAAAAACTTTTAACAATCCGAAGAACATTTCCATATAAGCCATTGGATTCCAACTTGTAAATGAGACCCTCATGCCAGACCCTGTCAAATGCCTTTGAAAGGTCAAGGAAGATGGCACGTGTTTCTTTACTAGGAGTTTCATCGAAGGCTCTATAAATATTTTGAGTGATGAGCAGTAACTGATTGATAGTCGAATCACCGGGACGAAACCCTGATTGATGAGGCGATATAAGACCATTTATACTGAGATGCTCGTAGATGGCATCAAATAATAGCTTTTCAAAAAACTTTCCAAAAATTGGAAGTAGGGAAATTGGGCGATAGTTTTTCTTGTTCTGTTTGCAGCCCTTTTTATGCACAGGAATTATATTTGCTTTCTTCCATTGAGAAGGGTAAATTCCTGTTTCAAGGCATCTTTCAAAAATGCAACACAGAGGATCTACTATCGAATTGTCACATATTTTGATCATGGCAACAGAAATTCCGTCACATCCATGTGCCTTTTTAGAATCTAGAGAACGAATGATTAGAATCTAGATAACGAATTTTCCTTTCATTAAAGCCAATGAATTGTTTGAGTCTTTTTAACACATTAAGGTAACTCTGCTTTCCGCTCTAGTGCACAGCGAAATGCCGTTTCGCAAAACCACTCTCCTCAGAAAACAGTTAATTTCTCCAATATTATTCGGCCTATCGAAAAGCGGTAAAAAGGATGTTGTTCTGTATAATCTGGGCAATGGAAAGATGTATAAATCGCAATGTTTCCGTCAACCCTGGTTTCGCAAATCCTAGTTCAAATCGTTTTGCTAATTTCAGAAAAGTGGATTTATCTCCAAAACTACTCGAAAAATGTTCGATTTTTTTTCGTTCCATCTTTAGCTAGGTTGTTGATCTACGACTTTGCCAAGTCTGACTGAAAAAGCTAGGCTAGATTTCCTGCAATCGAATTTCGTATTTCGGTTTACTTTTCGACAGCGAAATGGAGAAACTTTGGTCAACAGATTACCATGCTATGAAGCACGCTTGCAAAAGCTTAGGCTTGAAATAACTTTCAGAAGTTTTTCCATTGGCAAACAAATGAACGTCATCTTTTGGGAATACCATACGCAAGTCTCAAAAGACATCCTTAGTGTGCTTGTAAAAGTATCATTTGCATCCATTGATTAAAAATTACTGATTTTTACCAGCAACTTCACGAAACCATGCATTGGGGTCTTTCGAGACTTTTGTAAGCATTCACAAATTATCAATTTCTTTCAGAGTCCACAATGAGCATAGATCTCAGATCAAGAACTAAATTTTTTGCAAAATCATTCTACGGGCGTTCAAATCGTTCTGCATGGGCTAAACTGTTGACCAACGCTTTTCCCCTTCGATGTCGAAAAGTAAACAGAAATGTAAAATTCGATTGCAGGAAATCTAGCCTAGCTTTTTCAATCAGACTTGGCAAAGTTGTAGATCAACTACTTAGCTAATGATGGAGCGAAAAAAAATCGAAACTTTTTCGAGTAGTTTTGGAGGTAAATCCACTTTTCTGAAATCAGCAAAAAGATTTGAGCAAGGATTTGCGAAGCCAGGGTTGACGGAAACATTGCGATTTATACATCTTTCGATTGCCCAGATTATACAGAACAACATCCTTTTTACCGCTTTTCGATAGACCGAATAATATTGGAGAAATTAATTGTTTTCTGAGGAGAGTGGTTTTGCGAAACGGCATCTCGCTGTGCAGTAGAGCGGAAAGCAGAGTTACCTTAAGTTGAAACATTAAACAGAATAGGGCCCAAAATTTTAATATTTTCAGAAAACAGAGAAACAAATGTGTCAAATTACTTCGAAAAGCAAAATTCGATTATTATAAGAATTTGAACTTGAAGGATATTTCAGACAATCGGAAATTTTGGAAAACCGTGAAACCTCTATTTTCAGATAAGGTGCAAACGAATTCTAGCATTACCCTTAACGAGAATGGTAAGATACTCTCTAATGAACTTGAAATAGCCGAGATTTTCAATACGTACTTCATAAATATCACCGATTCTCTTGGAATTCCGCGAGGAGAGACCAGCCCGTCTCCTGTGCGAACTGAAGATCCTATCGATATTGCTACTAAAAAATACATTTCACATCCCAGTATCATCGCAATAAAGGAGAATATAAAATCCAGCGAAACATTTGACTTTAGGGAAGTTACTTTAAGTGAAATTGTTCTGCAGCTAACTAAGCTCGACCCCAAAAAATCAGCCCCCAAAGGGAGTATCCCAGGGAAAATATTAAAAGAAAATGCCGACATTTTTTCTGAAGTTTTACAATCAAATCTAAACAGCTGCATCGCTAAATTAGATTTCCCTAAAGAGCTTAAGGCTGGTGACGTCAGTGCTCTCTTTAAGACTGCTGATACATTAAGCAAGAAAAATTACAGACCCATTACTGTACTCCCTCCTATTTCTAAGGTATTTGAGAGAATTATGTATGAGCAAATGATGACTTTTGTCATAAGTTTCTTATCAAATTTTCTTTGCGGATTTAGAAAGGGGTATAATACACAGCACGCACTTCTAAACCTGATAGAAAAATGCAAAAAGATTTTGGACAAAAAAGGTTACACTGGCGCAATTTTGATGGATCTCTCAAAAGCGTTTGATTGCCTTGACCATGAACTCTTAATTGCAAAGCTTGATGCATATGGTTTCAGTAGAAATGCGCTGCTTTTTATCCACAGCTATCTCACCAATAGAAAACAAAGGGTAAAAGTGAATGGAGCATTTAGTGAATGGCAAGAGACAAAACTAGGTGTCCCTCAAGGGTCTGTCTTAGGGCCCCTCCTCTTTAATATCTATATTAATGATCTGTTTTATTTAATAAAGGACACAAACATTTGTAATTATGCCGATGATACGACTATCTATGTGTGTGATTATCAGCTTGAAAACATTCAGAATCGGTTAGAGCAGGATGCTTCGAAACTCTCTGGATGGTTCCATGATAACTACATGAAGTTAAATGATGACAAATGTCACTTGCTAGTATTTGGTGATAAAACTAAAGATCTTTCTGTGACAGTGGGAAATTCTTTGATCAAGGAGAGCACTGAAGAAAAACTCCTAGGTGTTACGTTAGATAAAAATCTTAGTTTCAAAACCCACCTAGATTCCCTCTGTAAAAAGGCTAGTCAGAAACTTCATGCACTGGCGCGGATATCAAAGTTTATGAGTATAGACAAAATAGTACTGATGATGAATACTTTTGTTATGTCACAGTTTAGCTATTGTCCTCTGATCTGGATGTTTCATGACAGACGTATAAATAATAAAGTAAATAAGATTCATGAACGAGCTCTACGAATCGCATACAAAGATAGTCGCTCTTGTTTTGAATCCCTCTTAGAGAGGAATAAATCTGTGTCTCTTCATCAGAAGAATCTGCAGTTTTTGTTGGTTGAAATTTTTAAAACGAAGGCAAATCTAAATCCAAACTTCATGAAAGATATTTTTGTTGAAAAAACGGAAAACTATAATTTAAGAAGTGGGAGTACTCTCCAGTTACCAAAAGCCAGAACAACAACATACGGAATAGAATCTATATCGTTTCTAGGACAACGGCTTTGGCATGCATTGCCTGAAAGTTTAAAGCAATCTGAAAATCTAGCAATATTCAAAAAGAAAATAAGGAACTGGAAAATAGACTGTAACTGTCGACTTTGTAAAATATATATTGCAGATTTGGGGTATTTATAGTTGATTTTCATAAATTTTGTATATATGGTATTATGTAAATAGGTAAATAGTTGGCTTTAATTAGCTGTAGTTAGCTACTTTTTCCTGCTGCCAACTGTAAATAAATCATTTATTATTATTATTATTATTTTCGACTGTACGATTAGGCTCCCCTTTATCTAAAGTGCATACTGCGGCTCGTTTTCCATTATCTGGAAACCTATGTGTACGTATGCTGCTGTTAATAGCATCTGTAAGAGGAACTGTGAGCTCGTCTGCTGCCAATAAAACAAGTTTTGGAGGTATTTGATCTTCTCCAGTAGATTTTCTACTGTCCAAAGACCTTAGTTGTTTCCTAACTTCGGAATTTTGCACTTCGTTAAAGGAAAATGAGTCAAACTTGTTGTCAGGGTTTTGAATGATAGCTAAAACACTAGGATGATTTTTGTATTTTTCAAGAATCAGTCTAATAAGTTGCCGATCATCATCGATCGCGGCTGTATCAGCTATGTTGCAAGGTTTTGTACCACTAGATTTTTCCACGATATTAATGTAGTGGTCATTAAAGATTTCGGTCAGTTTTTGGTCATCAGTGACAATTTCATTGTTTTTAACAAGGGAAATATCATTACCAGCCAATCCTCCTTTGTTAGAAAGAAATGGTTTAACAAGATTCCAGAAAGCACGATTCGACGCGAGACCATTTTCTGTTTCTTTTTTGAAGTGCTGTTTGATTGCCTTTTTTCTCAAGGAAACGCATTTATTTCTTTGTCTTTTAAAATTATTTTCATTTTCTTTCGTAGGATTTTTGTTGAATTTTTTCTTTAGTCTTGTTCTGGTATAAATTCCCTTCTTTAGTTCATGAGTCATGAAAGGAGCACTGTTTCCTCGTTGCACTTTTGTTTTTAGAGGGGCATGTTTGTCAACAATTTCTCGAAAAGTACAGACAAGATTATCATAAGCTTGTTCATGATCCGCAGGAGCACCAAAATTTGCCAGCTTTACATCTGACAAGAAGTTTTCGGCAACAAACTTTTTGTAACTTCGATACTTGATTACTTTGGGCTTAAGTCTAGGGAGTTGAGACTTCATAACTGTCACGACTAGACCGTGATAGTCACTTAGGCCAGTTTCAAAAACAGAAGTTTTTTTAAAGCATCTTGGGCGATTTGTAAGGATGGCATCAATGGAAGAACTACTGTTCTTGGTAAAACATGTTTTAGCACTCACTAAATTTGATAGCCCGAAGACATCACAAAAGGATATTAGCTTACTGTGTCCAGCGTCTTGCCGATTTAGGGAGTCAATGTTGATATCCCCCATTACAATGACGTTGTCGTATTTATCTAAAGCAGAGTTTAAAGTGGCTGAAAGATCGCTAAAGAAAGAATCTATGTTGCCACAATCAGGGGGCCGGTAAATACAATAGACGATCCATTTCTTTTTGTTTACCATTAGTTCGGAGCACAATAGTTCTAGAGAAGGAGTCTCTAACGCTGGTACTCGATTACAAACTACTCCTTTCCTAGCATACAACATGATTCCTCCGCCAAATTCGTTTCTGTCACGACGCATAGGTTTCTGGTAATTGTTCATAAGAAAAATGTCCGTTTTGAAATCAGAATTAGTTTTAGTTTCCTCTATGACTAAAACATCAGGTAAACATCTTTCCATAAGCATCCTTAAGTCAATAATCTTATGTCTAAGACTATTTATATTCAAGAAACCTATGAGGGGATGGTTATGGTACTCTGTCCTGAGGCTAAAAAGTTTGTCTATATCGCTTGAATCATTTGACTCCGAAGAAATAACTGGTGCAGAAAACGATAGGGTTGATGAATCAATGAGGGTTTCAGTAGATTCTAATAAAGAAATATCCGTTGAAGTAGGCAAAGGGGACGATAGTTCCATAAGGGGTATGTTATTGTTTACCGAAGACAAAGAGCTAACAGATAAGCTGGGGCTTGAGCATTCTGAACGAAAAGTGTAATCTGCGCTGATAATTTTGTTACTGTCCTTTGATGAATTTGATATACATTCGGTTCCAAGAGGTAATGATCTTGGACATGGTTCAAGTACACTAGAAGATGAATAGGGGATACTGCTATTCGGATTATAATTTTGTTTACATAGTCAGATAGTGTTGAGGTAATTGACAAAACTGCTCCCTAAAACATTCGTACCTTCGTTATTCAAGTGAATGCCATCTTCGAATAACAAGTACCGCCAGTTTTGATCCAATGTTTCATGTCTAATAAAAGAAATCTGATTTCCTGCAAGTGATTTTTCTAAAAGTGAGTTCACCTGAAGTCTTTTTCCTTCCATAAGGTCCGAGTCTCCTCGTGCCAAAATACTTGATACAGCAACATTGCGAACTGTTTTCTTCGAATTTATAGCAAGTTTGGTGATCTTTTTTGCGATTACATCGGGTTCATCTTTCCTTAAGTCATTAGTACCACAGTGTATAATCAAATAATCTGGCTCTCTATTCAGCGTTGGGACGATATAAGATTCCATATCATTTGTAGTTGCACCTGGAAACGTTTTGACAAACGTGTTCATCTGTCTCACACTTCGATTTATTTCCTGCTTGCGAATTCCTTTTATGATTGAATCTCCAACTATGCTAACTGTTGGTCTTTTCCTGTTGAAACGGCGAAACGATGCAGTGTTTGTCTGAGTGTTTGGCTGGTTGTTTACAGCTTTTTCAGTTCTCGTACTGTCATCACTAGTGTCGTCCCTATGCGGTCGAAAATCTCTTTGCACTGAATTCTGTCGTGTTTGGCTAGAAGAATCTCGAATATTCCTCGAGGACTTGTCTGAACGAATTTCAAAGGCCTCTTTATGCGCATAAGGGCTGCTTTTTGCTCCTTTTGGCGATGCTTGTGGAGGGTTAATTTTGTCGAAAGCTGTTTGTTGATTCAAAATTAGTGCATCAGCGTAGCTATGCTCCCCCGGGACAACATTTCGTGCCGTTCTCTGAGATGTTATTTCTTTATCGATGGTTTTCCTTGTAGAACTTGTCTTCGAGGAACCAAAAGGCTTGTTGTTTGTAATTCCATCATTCTCAAGGGTGTTGAATCTATTTGCAGTCTCAAAAGAAATTGCTGACAAATGATTTGGCTTTGTAGTGCGCTTTGGGAACTGCCAAGGGTCCTCTTTTTCTGCATCGAAAGTACTGAAACGTGATGTGGGTCTCAAATCATCTCCCCAGATATTTTGTACGTCGCTTTTCAAATACATTCTTTCAAAAATATTTTCTTTTTCTTGGTTTTGTTGTAAAAAGGTATCTTTTTTTGGCTCATTTTTTTCTGACCTATTTTCCGAATTTTTTCTGATTATATCTTTTAATTTATCAATTTCTAGCCTTAAAGCTAGATTTTCGTCTTTCAAATTAAGATTTTCTCTTTGGAGCAAAAATGCTTCAGTCTCAGCACTGACCTTCTGTTCTGTCGAGGCGAAGGAAAATCTTTGAAATTTGTTGCTCTATCCCTGCAAAGCGTTGTTCAATTTCTGTTTTATTTATTTGCTGATCTTTACTTTTAATCTCAAACACTTCTTCCTCTAATCCATCTTTCACCTGTCTATCTTCACCTTTTTCCCTTCTTCCGACGTCTTCGGGCGAGGCGGCATCCTGAAGCTCCGCTCTGCATTCTGCGAGCCTTGCCTCGTCATCTGAAATTTTTCTAAATTTTTCTTCGTTTTCGTTTCCAATTTTATCCTTTTTTGTTCTCTTTGGTACCTGTGTTTCACATACTCGTAATGACTCCGCACCCCCACGCTTGACAGTCTGTACCTGTCCTGTTGCTATCATCATTGTAATTTGCAACGATGTGGTAGAGTCATCTAGGCCATGTTTCTTCGACAGTGTTTTGCACACTGAATTTACGTCTGCCCTTTGTTTGTTCTCTTGTATCTTCCTTATTGCATCCAAGACTAATTGCTCAACTTCTTCAGGTTCCAAGACACATTTTGCAGCCATAAATGTCAAGGTAAGCTAGGCAGTGATGTACTGAGTGAAACTAGGCAAACGACGCCAATGAAAATCTTACGAGCGAGCAAAAACACGTCCGTCCAGCCACACGAGCAACAGCAACGTGCCTAAACACACGTGAGGTACTTCAGTATTTAAAGCAGAAAATGGCCGATGGGAGAGAAAGAGAGAGAGAGGATTGCATGACGCCCTTTTACAAGCCAGTGATTTTCTTGCTCAGTGCAGTAGTCAACTGGATGCTTCTCCCGAAAGAAGTTTACAACACCAGGGGGAAGATTTAACTTCCACTTTCAGAAACAGAGAGGAAAGAGCAGTTCAGAACTTCAGGTATGATTATTTTTCAAGCAGTTCATTATTGCGTATTACTTAAGCCCCCCCCCCCCATCCCAGTCATTCTGAGTACAGGAAGGAAATGTATTCTTTTCATTGTTTAGACTTTCAGTTTTTTGCTGTTGTTTTGTTGTTTAGACTTTCACTGAATTCAAGAGTTATCCAAGAAAATTACTTTATTTCTCGCACAGTTCTTGATCTTAGACCAGGAAATGCCATTCTATAAAACAAATTTGTAATAAGATTTCCATGGGAAAAGTATTAACGTTTTCACAACTGTATTTCTAACTCAGAATAGGAAAGAGAAATTAAATCATTTTCTTGGGTACTCTTGAATACAGCGAAAGTCTAAACAACAAAACAATTAAAAAACAACTGAAAGTCTAAAAGATGAAAAGAATACATTTCCTTCCTGTGCTCAGAATGATTGGGATGGGGGCCTATAAGTAATACACACTAATAAACTGCTTGAAAAATATTCATACCTGAAGTTCTGCTCCTCTCTGCTTCTGGAAGTGGAATTTAGATCTTCCTACTCTGGTTTATTCAGGATAGGGGTGCTCAGGTTACTTTTTTGGGTCTAAAATTTGGGCAAGGATTATTTTTTGGATCAATCATTTGAACCAAAGTACCCCAGTACCCCCCCCCCCCCTCTGGGCCCCTGGTGTTGTAAACTTCTTTTGGGAAAATCATTCAGTTGAATACAGCACTGAGCAAGAATATCACTGGTTTATAAAAGGGCGTCACACAATCCACTCTCTCTTTCTCTCCCATCGGCCATTTTCTGCTTTCAATGCTAAAGTACCCAACGTGTGCTTAGGCCACGACGCCGTTTTCCTCACAGTGTAGCGTGAAATGAAAACGAGGATACGACGCCGCTTTCCCCAAAGTGTAGCGTGAAATGAAAGCGAGGATACGACGCTGCTTTCCCCAAAGTGTAGCGTAAAATGAAAACGAGGATACGACGCTGCTTTCCCCAAAGTGTAGCGTAAAATGAAAACGAGAATACGACGCTGCTTTCCCCTGAGTGTAGCGTAAAATGGAAACGAGGATACGACGCCGCTTTCCCCTAAGTGTAGCGTAAAATGGAAACAAGGATACGACGCTGCTTTCCCATAAGTGTAGCGTAAAATGAAAACGAGGATACGACGCTGCTTTCCCCTAAGTGTAGCGTAAAATGAAAACGAGGATACGACGCTGCTTTCCCCTAAGTGTAGCGTCAAGGCCTATACGACGATGCATTCTACAATTCATGGTGGTAATTTTCGACGATGCTTTCTAGAATGCATGGTCGTAAATATGCGCAACGATGCATTCTAGAAAGCAGGACCGTATGATTACCACGACCTACTGTTACGACAACGCATTTTTTACCCCTATGCCGCGCCATACCTGCGGACCCGCAGTTTACAGAAGCCGAGCAGAATACTGAGCAGATTCTAATTTCTCCATTAAATTTGATAGAATTATGCATTGACTGAATTCATACACTTTAGCTGGAATACGTATGATACATAACATCCCCGTATTCTTGGTAGCGTCGCACATAAAATTTATACAGTTCGCTTAGGGTATGCCTGTGTAGATATTTGGAGACATACTTTAGCAAACCAAGGCCCTTTCTCGTTTTGAAGGTAGTATATTTAATGTAGGCTGAGAAAGAAAGATTCGTCTGCAGGAAAATACCAAGGTGTTTAAGTTATCTACTTTTTCACGGGTATGTTGTTAACTTGTCCCTTGATGATTTATTTCGCTTCTTTCCCTTGAAAATAATTCTTCAACAGCTTGCTTTTGTGGATCGGGATTAAATGACATCCTCCAAACTTGCGCCCATTGTCTTGTAAAGTCCAAGTCGTGGTCCACATGATTTGCCGCTTCATTAGGATCTTGGGCAACCGTAAACAATGACATGTCATCAGCAAAAAGGTTTAACATTACAATTCAAGTCTGCCGTGAGATCATTTATGCAAACGAGAAAAAAACTATGGTCCTAAAATGGAGCCCTGAGGCACTCCTACCAAAATACCTCCCTAATTATAACACTGTCCATTCAGAACAGTTCGCTGTCTAGACTGGCTACACAATCTCTGTATGCTCCTTAGAACTGATTTGTTGCTAATACAGAGTCTTGTTGCAAAACAGTGTCTGAAATCGGACTGACTTGATAGCCTCGTTTTCATAAGTGCTACATGCGTAAAACGCGGACCACAGAATTAATATTTTGATTGTTGTTGCTGCTGTGATCATTAATCATCAAATATGACTCTAGAAAACAACACATTGATACCAATAATATTTATGTGAATTTGAGAGAATAGGAGACAGTTTATGACTCAAAGCTGAAATTTCAGAGGAGTTCAGAGTGACCAAAGGAATAAAAGAATTGACAAGATTAGAAATCACATCATCACTATACATTATCATTATTAGCAATCTATCTGAAGCACAAGGAATTTTCAAGGGAAAAGTTCTTTATATTTGTTCCAAGAGCTTTGCTACATCAGAAAGACAATCTCCCTCCATGATAAGTGACATCTAAATGCGTACTGAAGTGAAGGTCTGATGATATGAAGCAGATATCTTGCTTTAAACAATTCCCTATTGATTAAAAATATTGACATCAATGTGAAGTAAAGAGTACTTGTTAAATCACAAGCAAAAAATTATATCACCTTTTCTTTTTTGTATGTGATCCAACACCAGACAAAACATTGCTTGATACACCAAGACAATAATGGGAAATAAAATATTGGATTCGTTTACCTATATCCCGGAGGGGGGTGCGTACTCCCATACTTGACCTGACGGGATGTGCCGCTCAACAGGGTGTCCTTTACTAACGAAAATTATGTGACGGGGTATTATAATAGGTAAAAAAATTATGCGACAGGTATCACAAGCAAAAATTGCGTTCTACACTGTATTTGAGAGGCAAATTTTTTATGCGACAGGGTATACTTTTGGTCTATTTGTTATGCGACAGGGTGCAGGGTGTGGAGAGGATTTCCGCACACCCCCGTCACTTCCCTAGTCAAGTACCCCCCGGGACTTATGTGGTCCTATCATCTCCAACATTTACCATTTACCTACCCTCTCCAACTAGTTTCAAATATCTATTTAGAGGCTACTGTATTTCTTTTAAATGTATATAAATATTCTTGTAAGTAGGAATTCAATTTTATGGTTTTTAGTAGTAATTCGTTCTTTAGACTGGTATCTATATTCTAATCAATGTTTTACAGAGGGACCTTTGAAAATCAGCTCTGCTGAAGGGCGACCCTTGAATGAAATATGAAATATGGACCATTTTTGGTCATGTTCACAAAACATCATAACGTTTTTTGCTAAAATATTTAAAGATTACTAAATAGTTTATTTGGAAACTGCATTCAAATCAAAACGATCAAAACAACTGAAGTGATAAATTCAAGAGTAAACAATGGCCCAACATTGCCAAGTAACCTGCTTGCAGTTAGATCATAGTTAGAAATTGAAATACACGAACTAAAAACTAAAATGTAATGTAAATGAAAAAATCACTAACCTGAACTTAACTAGGCCTATACAGACTTACCCCGGGGGGGGGGAGGTACTTGACTTAAATTTGTACGGGGTTGTGCCCACGAAAAAAATTTGTTTTACCCTGCTCCAGAATTTTTCGCTCAAAATGATAACCTGTTCTAGAAAAGTTGATGAAAAGTATACTCAAATACATGAAATTTGATCGAAAAACGACCCGATCTAGCAGCATATTCCCCTTTGACATGTTATGACAACCTGCTCTAGAAACATTGCCTCATTTTGATACCCTATGCTAGAAAAATTGGTGAAAACGATACCCTTAAAAACGGCACATCCCCGTCGGACAAATATACTAAGTACCCTCCCCCGGGAGACTGACACTGTCAGGGAAAGAGGTTCTGCTTGAAAATGCCTCTGTAGTATTGCAACAGCATTAAATTTTGCCCTGTCCTGTTAGAGCACAAACAAATATCTCTTCCCATTGCTCACTTTATGCCAAATGGCTGGCTAAATTCGTTCAGCTTCATTTGCTTCTAGTCGGTGAAGCTAGCAGGCCTAAATTAGTAGGCCTAAATTAGCTGTAATTTAGCTATTCTTTTTATCTTATTTAGCCTACGTTAAATAAATTGATGATGATGATGATGATGATGATGATGATGATGATGATGATGATGATGATGATGATGATGATGATGATGATGATGATGATGATGATGATGATGATGATGATGATGATGATGATGATGATGATGATGATGATGATGATGATGATGATGATGATGATGATGATGAAGCTGCGACGAACAAGAGCGCCATTGCTTTTTCTTGAAAAACTCAGACCAAGCAGGCCTCGCCTTCAAAGGGAAGTTGTCGAGTAAAAATAAGTAAATGGAAGAAAAATCGATTGGCTATAAAATAATTTGCTATTTTTTTGGTTGAAATGCTCTAATCAGATTTGGAGCAGGATTTTCCAATCCAAATTCCGATTTGAGACACTCTCTGACAACTAGTCCCTCATTGAGCTGGCCATCAGCAACAACAAGAACAGTGAAATTGAGGGGCTAGTGTAGCTAGTCTATTCGCTGTCTACGGCCTTCAAGAAAAATTTGGATTACAGAGGGAAGTTTGTCGTGAGACACCACATCGTTTTAGTTGATAAATAAGACAATCTTGCCATACCCTATCAAATGCATTACTCTTCACCGTCAAGCCTAGCAAAAGTGACTTGTTTTAGTGTGTTTGCCCTCTCAGCAGGTTTTCCCTTATGATTATAGTGTCAGCAGTGTTAACTTTTAGTAGAATCGTATACCACCTATGATGGATAATATTTGTAACCCATGTTTTCTTTATTTTTTGAGATTCATACACAAGTGTCTGTTTTCCAACTCCACATTACTACCGCCACCGGCACCCCAGTGCCAGTTTGGAAATTTTGAGTATTTGTAACAGTATTGTTCCTTGGGACAATCTTTGCACAACAAACACCTTTCATTTTGTGTTCGATCGCTTTTTACAAGCCAATGATTGCTTGCCCCTAAAAATGGAAGCCAGAGCAATTTTGCAATGCATGTAAGAAATGTTTTTAAATGCCATCCTCTACTTTGGCTTAGAACGACTCTCCCATTTATTGTCAAGCACTTCTTGTGAATATTTTAACTGTTGTCATGGGTTGATCTTTGCCCAAAACATTTAAAATCGGACAAACTCTGATTCAAACCCTCGTGGACCTTTCGAGCTTTGTCGTGGTTGGTCCGTCCATGAAAAAGTCGGTCCACGAAGTCGGTCCATCCAATTTTGTCGTGGACCGACTTTTCCCTTTTGAGAAGATTTTGGGACCGACGCAGAAATTATTGGGGGGGTGTCTCACCCCCACACCCTCTAATGTGCGCCCCTGGACAGACCCTTGAGGGACACCTAGTTTTGTCTCTTGCTATTCACTAAATGCTCCATTCACTTTTACCCTTTGTTTTCTATTGGTGAGACAGCTGTGGATAAAATGCAGCGCATTTCTACGGAAACCATATGCATGATGCATCAAGCTTTGCTATTAAAAGGGCAACAAGCAGAAAGCAGAGTTCTCTTCTTGAAGGGGGGGGGGGGGCAAATCCCATCCCCTTAAATTCTAGCAACTGATTCATGGTCAAAGGAATCAAACGCTTTTGAGAGTCCTTACAAAATCATTAAAATTCTTAATTGGAATACACTGCATCCATCAAACCTGCGCCAGCGTAACTTCCTTTGTCTAAAATCTTTTTGCATTTCTCCATCAGGTATAGAAGTGCGTGCTGTGTATTATACCCCTTTCTAAATCCACAAAGAACATTTGACAAGAAACGTATGACAAAGGTCATCATTTGCTCATACATACTTCTTTCAAATACCTTAGAAATAGGAGGAAGTACAGTAATGGGTCTGTAATTTTTCTTGCTTCAGGTATCAACAGTCTTAAAGAGAGCACTGACATCGCCAGCCACAAGCTCTTTAGGGAAATCTAATTTAGCGATCCAGCTGTTTAGATTTGATTGTAAAACTTCAGAAACAATGTCGGCATTTTCTTTTAATATTTTTCCTGGGATACTCCCTTTGGGAGCTGATGTTTTTTGATCAAGCCTAGTTAGCAGCAGAACAATTTCACTTTAAGTAACTTCCTTAAAGTTAAAGTTTTCGCTAAATTTGACATTCTCCTTTATTGAGATGATACTAGGATGTGAAATGTATTTTTTAGTGGCAATATCGATAGGATCTTCAGTTCGCATAGGAGACGGGTTGGTTTCTCCTCGTGGAATTTAAAGAGAATCGATGATATTTATGACGTACGTATTGAAAATCTCGGCTATTTCTAGTTCATGTGAGAGAAACTCTTCAAATAGCATAGTTCCGTTCCAAAAAGTGGAACGATAAAAAAGTGACACGAAAAGTAGAAAGATATGCAACCGTTCCGTTCCGTTCTCGTGTGAACAGGCAGAACTGATCCCGGGGGGGGGGGGGAGTGGGGGTTACTTAGCATATTTTGCTGACGGGATGTGCATTCCTTTCCAGTTATCGTTTTCGCCTCTTTTTTCTAACGCCGGGTATCAAAAGAAGGCAATTTTTCTAAAGCCGGTTGTCAACATTGTTATAATATTGTTTTTTGACGAATTTTTACACTTGGGAGTATACTTTTCGCCAATTTTTTCTAAAGCCGGCTATCATTTCGAGGGAAAATTTCTAAAGCCAGATGAAAAAATCTTTTCTTGGAGTGCACACCCCCGTACAATTGAAAGTCAAGTACCTCCCCCGGGGAACTGATCCGAAAAACGGAACGATAAGATTTTTGCCCGAAGCACATGCGTGTGTGTTGTTGTTGCGTGAAAATGAAAGAAACAAAAGAAACAAGTTCTTTCGGGATTGGATGGACTGGTAGTTTTTCACCACCTCGAGAAGCTGCTTTATTTCGTCTTCAGTCCATTTGAAAGACTCCAAATCGCTTTGCAAGTTTTGACTTTCCTTCCTTTTAGGTTTGGCCTTTGTTTTGCTTTGACCTTGCTCTTTCTGACGCTATGCCGTAGTTTCCATTTGGAAATTCGAATCCATTTTATATTTACTTATTGCGAACTCAGCATAGTGTGAATTTGATAAATCTGTCTCTATTATGGACATGCTCATTACAAAGCCCTTTGTCATTTTTGGCGCGCAAATCGCAGAAAGGAACGATTGCGTTCCCGTCTGAACACAAACAAAAATCGATGCACAACCGTTCCGTTCCCGTGTGAACTGTCTACTTTTCCGTTCCAAAAACTGGAACGAAGATGGAACGGAACGATTGCGTTCCCGTGTGAATGGGGCCTCTGTATCTTTTCTTCAGAGATGACAAAAACGCTAATCAAAGTAGAAATCCCTTGGGTATCATGTGGAATTTCACTGCCTGTGTCGATTGTTGTACATTGGAGAATGAAATAGTCATTAAATATCTGTGCTTTTTCACCAGGGCCGTAGGAAGAACCTTCGGATTGGGGGGGCAATTGTTCTTAAAACAATAGAGAACAATACATCTGATTACGTCATGTGACGTAGCACCATTGTTTTAAAAAATTATTGGGGGGGCTTGAGCCCCCCCTACCCCCCCCGCTTCCTACGGGCCTGTTTTTCACTGAAATCCGTTACGAACAACCCATTCTCCGAAAGGGTTTTTGTTATTGGAATTTTGGCCTTATTAAGAAGAGCTTTGATCAACATCCAGTAGGTTTTGCTAGATGTCCCTGGATTTGCTAATGACGGCCCTGCCTTGCGGAGTTAATTTTCTTGGCATCCTCAATGATTGTTGCACCTTAAGATATCATCTTTTGTAGTCCTTCTAGCTTGTTATTTGGCTGGTCGTTCCTTACGAAATTCTTGTAAGCATGATTCTTTCTCCTTAGAAATGCTTGAACGGCTTGCTTTATCCATGGTGCTTGACGAGTTCTGATCATTTCAACTTGTTTTGGAATATAGTTAGAGATTTATGGATTTTCAAGGATTTTCGGCATTGCGAGAAAGTTTCGATCGAATTCTCGTACATTATTTTTCTCCTAGTTTTGAATAACGTTTTATGAGTCGTAGATTGAGATAATAGCTTCAGATAAAAAAACGAGCAAAATTTATGACGAACTGCAATCAGTCTAGACAGAGCATTTTGATACGTTGTGGGTTTTATTAAATTTCCAACCAGCATTCTTTTACTGTGAAATTTTAGTTGTTGAAACTTATCTCGCAACGTGATTCACATAAGATTTGTTTTTAGGGTTTCATGACTATTGTCTTGTTTTATTGTCCATAGAAATTGGTGGAGAGATACATCTTGGCAAAATTGACAGTGGGAAAGAAATAAAATCAAAAGCATATCTTGGTATTAGTCCAGATAATCCTGTGAAGAGTTATTTTTACACAAATATCAACAAGTTTAGTGCCGGATCAATTGCAGAAGCATTCGATTACGATTTGTCTTTACCAAAAGTTTTATCTGATAGTGGATTTCATGAAGGAGTTATTGCATCATTTACTACGAATCCTTCTGGTAAGTATGAATCAACAGCACATGCATATATTTACAACGGCACAGCACATGCATATATTTATAGACGAATGTTATCTCATCCTTCCTTGAATTGAATTGTTCCGTTCGTATAATTTGGAGGTTGTGGTGTCCTCAAATTGGTACATCTTAAGCCAATAAAGCGAAAATTATCGAGATATCAAAGACAATCAAAATGGACCTAAACCTTCTCCCAAACCATTAATTCCAAAGAAGGATATGAGAACTCTTTTGCAAGATATTTTTTCGAAGGCTTGATGCCTATGCTTGAAATATCAAATGTTCATCGTATGAAAAGTGTTATGAGTTAGTGTGTGAGTTAAGGAAAAGGAATTCACTGATTCGAGTCCTGCTGCAAAATTCATGCAACCTTTGTTTGAAAATTGATCTCAGATTTTTGAATAATGCTTCCATGAGATTTAAACAAATTTCATGCAAATTGAAATCTCATTAACTCGACGACAAGCTGCAGCTATCTCTGAGTGCATTTAGATCCTTCGTTTCATTTGCACTTCATCATCATTGATTTACTTACATAGTAAGCAAAAATAATGACAAAAACTAAAATTACAACTAACCAAGGCATTCTAATTTACATATTTTACAATTTAATTTAAACTAATACAAATGATAATTGCAGGATACATGATACAAACATACAAATTTGTCCTATTACCCACCTGTGTTACATGTACTTTGCAAAGTTTACAGTTTCATTATCACCATTCCAGCACATTATTTGATTTTTGAAAATTTGAAGGGTGGTGGAGAATTTTACCTCGTGTGGTAACAGCTGCCACATTCTATTTCCAACAAAGGCTGTAGTCTCGATTGCAAAGGACGTAATGTGTACTTTTGGAAGCTTAGCGTCATTACCGTGCCTTATGTCGTTGCCAATGTTTCGCGGCGTGAAAATGTCCTTCATAAAGGTTGGATTGAGATTGAAATTTGTTTAAAGTCTGAAGAAACTGTAAAATTACTAGGTATTCAACTACATATAAACTAAATCTTGAACCGCGTATCTCTGAACTTTGCAGAAAAGCTGCGTCACAGCTTTATGTTTTGAAACGACTCAAACAAATTATTGCATTTAAAGAATGGAAAATTCTCGTCCAAAGCTTTGTGTACTCGAATTTTTATTGTTACTCTCTTGTATGGTACTTCTCAGCGAAAAATTGAAAAGATCCAAGAACGTGTCCTTAGAGTTTTATACAATGATCACCATGCATCTTACAGCGACTTACTTGTGAAGTCAGAAAGGTGCACAATGCATATTTCCCGTCTGAGAGTTCTCTCCATTGAGATTTTTAAGACTTTAAAAAATGTAAATCCATCTTTCTTGCATGATATTTTCAAAATTAGATCTTCTACAGACTGTTCACGAAGCACAAATGATTTACAACATTATAGACCAAGTCAAGCCACCTTTGGTTCTAATAGCCTACAATCATTTGAAAGAGAGAAAAAACCACGAGGTACCAATATTGCATTTACACTATTGAGAAGATCAGACCTAGGCCCGTTATAAGAATGACAAAGCAGCAGGAAATGTTCCGTGTCCTCTACCCCATCATTTGCGAGAAACAAAAGGTTCATTGTATCTCTGAAGTTATGCCTAAATTTATGGAAAATTTTGTTTGCTGGGATCCTACCCGTAACTGAGTGGGAATGGCTAGACCTTTTGGATCATGAATACCGTACACTGGTAAAGGAGGAGGTCAAATAAGTTTTGACAATTTGTTTTAACCCTATCCAGACTATTCTTTTTGAAACTCTGGGGAGACTAGGGGGGGGGCAAAGTGCCCCCCTGGTTTTTCTCAGCATCATAAGTGCTAGAGACTTAAAACTTGGCACAAGTAACAAACATGATAAGGCAAACAAGATGATGTGATTTATTTTTGTTTATGTCACGTGATTAAGTGCTGACGTCAGCAAATATTGCTAACTTGGGTATAAAACCACATGTACTTTGTCGCGTTGTATCTCCAAATTGATAAAATATATCGATGTGATCTTTGAAACATAGAAGGATTATATCCTTGTAATTCTTATTTTAAAACTTTTGCTTTGTAACACTAATATTTTTGCTGATGTCAGCATTTATTTATTTTGTACGACAAAAATAGCGATTTTTGTCTAAAATTGATTATAAATTACTTTTAAAAATAGCAAAAAATGCTAGATATACATAAAAGGACCTGCTACATCATATAATGTCACTCATTTTTCTAAAAATGAAGCATAGCATGGTTTTTCGTAAGTAAGCATGCGCAACAACCAATTGTTGATGACGTCATCAAAAAATCAATAAACTATATATCAGATGAAAGCTTGTTTCAAGACAAGTTCAAAAATTTTTGTCTCATTGTCATAGAACCAGTGGTTCCAAAGATATGACTTAATAGGTATTTATTTTGCGGAGCACTCAATTTAAAGTCATGTGTTGACCCCCGGAATCAGTGTCAAAATCTTTGAAATTGACATGAAAAGATGTTGTGTGGAAAAGTTTACTAGGGGGGGGGCACAGTCTGGAAAGGGTTAAAAACGCACGGTGAGGGAAGATAAGGCGCAAATCCTTACTGGTTGCCAGAGCATGCGGAAATCATCCAATTTCATGCTTGTCAGCCAATGAGATCACCGCTTTCTAGCCCCTGGAGACAAAATCGGTCGTTTGAGGTAAATTTTCTAGTACCCTCACTAAAACTGAAATGGATGCTAGAATACTTCAGTTTTTCGCAATTTTTTTTAATAAATGAGTTGTGGGGATGTCCGTCCAGAGTTGTTTACATGTTTAGGCACATAGCTGGTTTGGGGCCGGAGCTGCGTTCATTTTCCGGTCGAAGAATATTGA